>OU343223.1:303010755-303099448 GCA_910596185.1 Chrysanthemum makinoi
CTCCACATAGGTTAACTTATCACCATTTGTGAGGCGATCCTCAAATTCGATAC
Organism: Chrysanthemum makinoi; assembly: GCA_910596185.1. Lineage (NCBI taxonomy): Eukaryota > Viridiplantae > Streptophyta > Magnoliopsida > Asterales > Asteraceae > Chrysanthemum > Chrysanthemum makinoi. The sequence continues at coordinate 303,010,809 of OU343223.1, forward strand.
CAGTCGAGAAAGTTAGATCGATGGATTTTTCCTTTTCAAGGAAAGACTTGAAGATCGAATTGTTGGCGGTTTGATTTCTGCCATCTACAATAAACAAAGTTCAAAATTTTAGTATCTTGATAATTAATTCTTTTACAAATTAACTACCCATGTTTTAATAAATAAAACAATTAATTTACTAAAATACTAAGATCCTCTTGAACTCCCACTCATCACGGTAGTGCTTACTACTCACAGTAAGTCTTGTGGGTACAAAGGGTAGGCGGCGTTGACAATTACATTACAAGTGCAATTCCTAGATTTATGAGACTTATGGCACTAGAGTACAAGTTGCTAGTATCATGCATGTTTTGTCTCATCCTATGCCTCGGGATCAAGGATCTCACCCGCTTGACTCAATTAAGTCGTCCAATTAGAGAACATGTGTAAATAACTCTAGGTCCTACATGAAGAATAAAGACCTTGGGTTGCAATTCACTCACGTCCCACGAAAAGCAAAAGGCAAGTGCAAGCATTCCCAAACTTGGATGGCATAGACTTAAATTTCAAATAGGGTATCACATAATTTTTGACAAAAACATGTATCAAAAATTGTGTACAAAGAAGCATGCAAACATCTTTGTAGCACAAGTTTGCAAAAAACAATTTTTCAACTTATTTATGTGTACTAATATCACGGGAAAAGAATGGTCAAAACCTATATTGTACTCTACATGAGTCAAAAGACCCAAGTTCTTCCAATAATTCCCACAAATGCCGAAACATGTAGTGGGGGAAAAACCATGGAAAACCCTAGATCATGTTATTAATCAAAGATCATTAATAAAAGCAAAAAACTTTAGGTATCTTATAGTTAAAGTTTATTAAATCAAACGATATCCATCATGCTATATCGGTAGCCCGAGTAATGATCCACACCACTCAATATGATCGAACCAATGATTTAATCAAATCAATTTCGATAGTTATAGTCCGTTTAAGTGTAAAAACAAGTTTTACACATAACACATAACGGTCACAAGGTAAGTGTGTATATGAGCAGACGGTAATTAAATCTCGATATCCGCAAGCTATATCTTGGTAGCTTCGAGTAATGATCCACACCCTCAATAGCTTGATGGAACCCACGATTTAATTAAAAACAAGTTTCGATATAAGTAATTAGTCCTTTTTATTTCCAAAATCAAAAGCATATATGTAAACAAGTCACAAGTAATAAAACATATAAGCAATTAAAACAGAGACGAAGAAGTGGTAGAGGTGACAGGACTCTAATGGAAAACGATAAAAGTAATGCTCCAAAACTCAAGAATGAGTCTTCCCCAATTGGAGAATCTAAGGCTCCCACTCGGTTTTTGAGCTAGGTACCAAGTGGACCAGCGGCGTCATAGATCATGACGCGTAAGCCTTAAGATGCGGAAAAAAGAAAAAGAAGAATCCATATTACAATATCTTTTAATTTTTCCTAACCTCTTTTATTAACCATTAATATGAAACAAGATCAAGATTTAATTAAATGCCAATAATGCATGTTATTGTCATAACAATTAATATATGTGTTTACTTAGCGTAATTAGCGATTTATATGTGTAACCCATAACACCAAGCGAGATGGCTCGTGATGCCACACTTGTGAATTCATATTGATTAAACCATCAATACCAATGAGTGCGTGAATGGATCTATGTTTAATGTTATGAATTAAAACACATAAAATACTAATCTCGAATCTATTGAAAAATAGATAAACACCGGATCTTGATCTTTCACCACGAAACACCAAATCAACTATAATAAGTTGATCTCTATCAAATGCACACACTACCGTCCTAGCAAGAACGTTAGGATGCTAGTGCTTGCTTACGAATGAAACACAAAACACTTGGTTTAGTTTCTTGATTAATTAAGATAGAATATACAAACACTTGTAAACAGCCGATTGATTTCTTTTGTAGAGAATATAAGATGTGTCGTATAAATGTGTATAAAAAATGCATGCATAACCAATGAATCATGCCTACATTATATACTGACATTTTGACTTCTTGTCCAAGACACAATCTTTTCATATTTAACAATATATTGTCAACATTATCAATATTTTTTCCTGTACAAGTTTGACAAAGAGAATCATCACAACATTTATGATTATTCTTTTTGTGCAAGTTTCATATCCACGTTTATATTCGATTGACCATTTTCATAAATGAGTTAATTGGCTCATGTGGGCTATCATAAATTATTAGTACATTACAAATAATTAATTTAGCCCGTTAGTTAAAATAAGCGTCTAACGGTTAACTATCGACCATTAAATAATTTCGTAAACATTACTTAATATAATTAATACATCTAATATATTAATTACATTAACTAAAACGTTCTCTAAGTATATACATGTGTGCCCCAATAGGCTCACGTAATTTCTAGCCGTATAACTATTAATTTACGAGCGCATAACCAACAAATACATGCATATTCTACATCATGTTGTTAAGTGTTTTCGTTTACTAACAAATTAGTAATAGATTCAACAATGGTTTGATTTAATCCATCATTAAAATGCATTCCACTATGCATATATTAGTTCAACTACTAAAATTTAAAAAAAATAATAATCAAAATGATGTATTTTTAGTGATTTTTTATGGTTTTGCATGTAAGCTTAGATGTGAGACAGCCTCATATTCACTTTTAGATATATATATATATATATATATATATATATATATATATATATATATATATATATTATTTTGATTGGAAAAACAATTCTAAGATCTTGGTGTAACTTTACCGTGATTTTTAGGCAATGTTTGAGGTTTGAAGCTTGAGAGCTTTCGAGAAGCGTTATCGTGAGAGATTGGGCAATTGGCGCAACCGGTCCCTCTATTTTAATGCCAAACGCACCCTTTAATTTGGAAAAGTTACACAGTTGGTCCTCCCTGGGGTATAAAACCCCCCACCCTCACCCATTCTCTCATTTTACACACACACCACTCTCTCTCCTCTCTCTCTCTAGAAGTCCGGCCACCGAAAAATAATCCGGTCGCCCTCTCCGGCCAACCTCCGGCCAACATATGAACGCGCTATACCAATAGATAGATCGGCTTCTTGTGATTCTTGTGGTATGTGGCACGCGCCGTGAAACTCTTTCACGCGTGCTAGATCTTCATTTTTAGTTTTGGTATTTTGGGTAACTTTTGGATCTTGGGAAGACGCGTTTAGACGCGTTTATACCCGAGGTTCTAGGGTCATTTTCATGGTTAAAACACCACCGGAAGTGGTGTTTACTAGGGTCCTTGTGGAACAGTCGATGGTTTTGATCTTGTGGTGTTGTTTTGGCCGTATACCATACGTCAGTGGTGGTTTTTGGTTGTTGATTTGAGTAACCGACACGGTAACCGAGGTTACTGTGCCTTGGGTTGATGTTGTTATTAGTGTTCTTGATGCTTGGGTATCTTTTTGGGTTAAGTCTTTGGTTATGGTGATGTTTGGTTGTCTTTGTCCGCAACGGTCTAAGCCATCACCACCACCACTCGTGAGTGGTGGTGCGGCTGTGGTGTATTGACTCGTAGCTAGGGTTCGACCCAACCTTTTCTTGTGACTTTGATTGTTGTATTAGGCTTATTTGGTTGACCTGGGTTGAATTGAGACCGGGACACCTCGAGTGTCACGGCATGGCTTGTGTTAGGTATTCGCACCCGAGGAAGACCTCGGCGAGGCGGGTGCCACACATACGAGACGGGTTTGACTATTTGACCCAACTTGTCATTTGGTTATGTTGGCAGTTGACTTTTGGTCAACCATGACTTAATGGGATTAATAATTATTAATAATAATAATAATAATAATAATAATAATAATAATAATAATAATAATAACAACAACAATAATAATAGATGATTATGCCGTTATGATAATGTCTAGATTCGAGTCGTGATGATTTGAGCACTTCACGAGTCATCCGTAACCTCGTGGTTTGGATTGATCGTGAGTAGCCGATATGGACTTTATATGAGTATTCAGACTATGTGGACTAATATTAATATTATTACTAGACTACGACCCCAAATAGAAACTTGACTTGGGTTTCGGATTTGGGCTTAGATGGGCTCGAGTAAATTAGAATTGACTCGAGAAGGGATGACTCGAAATGATAGGTCGGATGAGTAAATTTTACCGCGTTTTAAATGATTAATAATATAAGTTATACAATTAAACGTTAGTTTAATTGTACGATTTTGATAACGTAATTATAAACGTTTTCTTTTAAGGATGCATTTCGAGACACGAGACCCAGGAGTTTTTCAAGATGCGTAACTTGGATTAGATTGCGGATCGGTTAACGTTAGTTTATTTTTGTTGCGTGAGTTTTCGTTGTTGTCGATGTTGTTATCATTTGAGTCGTTGAGTCTGATATTGCATTGTCTTGAGTCTCGCGTGTGTTGTCTTGAGTCCACATTCCACAAGTGACGATACCAAGTATTTTACTCTATGATGTTGCTTTGGATAGCAAAGACGTTTATGTTTTCGTACGACTTTATTATTGGCGACTTCGTGAGAAACGATACTGAGTCACGTCTTTTTACTATTATTAGGTTGTGTCGTGCTGATTGATTATTGTCGTACTTCCTTTCTTGATATCGTTGTGCCTATCTTGTGAGATTGATGTGTCTTGCTCACTGATGTCAGTTGTGATTCTTGCGTTGATTTTTATCGAGGTGAGTTTATGGCCCCTACTTTACTTGTTTTAAAATCCTTTTGGGGGATAATACATGCTCGTTTTTACTAAATGCACCATTTAATTGATTTGAATAAGTAATTATTACTTGGTTTGATGAAATGCGTGATTTGGTTTGAATATGTTTTTATGTGGACACAAGTACTAGAAAACTATTTTGATTGGACCTGGAAATGTTTTTGTGAGCTACTACATGCTAGGCTAAGGTTAGAGACCCAAACACGTTTATGTATTGTTGGTTCTTGGCTCAGGATTAGTGCGAATGTTATAGATAGATCTATCATGGTTGGCCACCCGTCTGGACTTGGTTCCCAATTTGCCAGGGTTTCCCCATATTTGTGGATGCACCACTTGCCATGACATATAACATGTCGATGTATATATGTGACTAAGGCGTGATGATTGCTTAAATGTTTATGACTTAGCCTGCGTAATAGTTATGCTTGCATAATACTGTATTCATTGTAGTGTTTGATTCTGATGGTCCAAGTGGTTGTTTATGAGCTATTTTTGCACTTGAAAACCTTGTGGTCCACCTTACTATTTTGCTTAAAGGTAAACTTTGTTTTCGCGACATTGTGGGCGTCACAATGATCAAAAGGCTCTTTTGAACTCGCTATACTTATACGTAAACCTATGAACTCACTAACTTCGTGTTGACACTTTTAGCATGTATTTTCAGGTATTGAAGCGATAGTTTACTTATGGAGGTGCTTGGGTAATGGCATGGCATGGTCATAGACGACTCTGATATTTGTACTTGGGGACCGCTTATTTATTATGGGCCTATTTCCGCATTAAAAATTGATTGTAAACTTTGATCATATTGAATAAATGAGTTTTCTTAAGAAAAACCCGTTATTCTATACTTGTTTTGTGATACCAATTCGTAGCATCCAAGACTTGTACGCTTCCGCTAAACCCGAAATTTGGGGGTGTTACAGTTGGTATCATAGCCCAAGTTATAGAGAACTGGGTTAATTTCCAAAAACCTAGACTATAACCGCTTTTACGAAAACTTAACCCTATGACCGACACGTGCCTGCCTGCAAAGCTGATGCCTCACTTGTGACTTCAATTGCTAATATATTTGATGAGATGTGTGCTTTACTATTGGATGAGTATATCCATTTATTTTTCATTATATGCTATAAGTATCTTCGACATACTTATGATTACGCATCGTACCTGTTGTAACGTTGCTTCTCTTTCCCTGCATAATCTCATCACTCGTCCTCGAGTGTGGACTTTTGTTTTGGTCTTTTGGAAAACAGATTTTGGAAGTAAAGGAGATGGTGCTAGTGTAACTAAGTCGAGTATATCAAAATTCATTGAACCTCGGGTGAATATAGACTGATCACCTATATTCAGCCAGGGACAGTGGGACATAGCCTGATCACCTATGTTCGACTCAAAGGTGAATTTTGCGATACTTGGAGTAGTTACAATAGAGTTATGTTCGGTTGGTTTTTGGTTTGATTTCGGGAAATGGTAAAGTTTTGGTGTGTGTATACGAGCATGGAATATTATAAAAGTTTTCTTTCACACACGACACACTGGCATCACAACTCTTGTTTATCTCGCTATTCTTCCTCTTGTATGGAACGCTTTTCACCGCCATCTTGTCATGATATGACTTCGGATTATTTTTGGAATTGTTGGAACTGTCTGGTCTTGTTTCACAATGGGTCGAGCTAGACTCGATTGGTCACAAGCTTGTATTCGGGTTGCGTGAACATGTAATAAACTCATCGGTCGAGTTTATTAAAATGTTTGGAATCTATCTTAGTTACGTTTGAATTTGGATTGTTAGATTCTGCGATTTTGGGTCTTGTTGTGAATTTGGATTAGCTTATTCTTGTACCCTCGTTTTGTTATGGTCTTGCTTTATCTTCGATCGATGATTATTCCATAGATGTTGTTCTCTTGATGTTTGCCTTACGCTCTATCGATGGGTATGCTTTTAGCATAACCATTTGGAATCGTTGACTTTTATTCTTAGTTGGAATTTGATTTGATATCGATTAGAAGTCAAATTTCTTTTGGAAATTATGACAGTTTTGGCCCTTGTGGTTATAATTACACAACCCATCCTCTATCTTTGAGTCACATGCTATTTTTTTATGAACTTCGGATATATACTTATTTGAGTCTAGGGTTTTCATTTGACACACTTACACAAACCATAACTTAGCCCCTCACCCTCTCCTATCAACTTTCAGCCGTCACCACCTGTTGGACCGACCACCACCATTGTCACGACGCCGCCACCACTACTGCAGTGCCACTCCTTAATCAGCACCATCATCAAGAAGACAAGAGTTTCGTTGTTACTACGGGTTGGAACGAAAGGTCCCGACTAGGGTTGTTGTTGGATTCGTGTTGTGTTCGCATTCCTCATCACCACTGCCTTCAATATCTCTCTTTTCCCTCTAATAATTCATGGGTAAGCCATGAATGATTTATATTTTGTTCTTTTGTTTGAAGTCCGACTATAAAACGAGTGTTACAGTTTTCGTGGTTAAACCAGAATAAAATAGTTTTGATAAATAGTCTAGTGCAATGTCACATAGATCGCGGTACGCTCCGGTACGGGAACGAGGATCGGGAACGCAGATCGCCACTTTATAAAATTCGATACGCTAGGGGGTAGGCTCATTCCGGATCGCTTCGGTACGATGTACCATATAACATGATACGGTGTACCCAATAAGTAATAATATTAATTTCTCATATAAATATGAATGACTTTGAAAATTGTGGTTAACACTTAAAAACAGTAACAAGTTCGAGCAGTAACAAAGATTTAAAACATTAACAAGTTCTTCAAGATTAAAAACATATATTTGTGTTTGTGTAAAGCCCATTATTAATTATCATATTGTTGGGTTTTGGGCCCATCTGTTAAAACATTTTAAGTGGCCCAAAATATTTAAAAGAATAAAAGACCTAATTCTTTCTTCCACCTTTCTTCAGCCGCTTTTATTCTTTCTTCCAGCTTTCTTCCACCTTTTCCATCCTTCAACACATATCCACCGGAAAACACCATCACCACAAAATCATAACACCGAAAATCGTTCTAAATCGCGTTCCAACTACCGATTTGAAGGCCGATTGGATCGATTTGACTATCGATTTGGAACTTCGTTGACCGCTGTTTCAAACGCGAATTGATGGGCGAATTGAACGCGATCTATTGGGCGTTTGGAACGCGTTTCGTACCCGTTTGGGAACGGGCGATCCAGATCGAAAATCATGGGCCTTTGAGCGATTTATGTGACTATGGTCTAGTGTGGTAAGATTTGATTAAAAACTATGTTTGGGTTGTTGTGAGTCGATGCGTGTTGACTCAGTGAGTCGGGTCGGGTAGGGCACAGGTCTGAGATGGTAGATCTAAAAACAGTGATGTTGTGGAAGATTGGATTTGCTTGTTTCGATTCATTTAAGGGTCGGGTCGACCCATTTATGGTTACGGTTTGGGTATAAGATTTCCCAGGTTGAAGTGTTATATTGCTTACTTTTTTTAGTCTTATGAATTTATGCTACTTGTGTTTAGCCTTTTCGACCCATGTCCTACTGGAACTCATTTTGTTTGATTGATGCGAGAAAGAAAACTGTTAAGGTTCATGTGTTAGTTTTGTTTTGGTAAAAAAAACCATATGTCCATGTCTTATGCAGTTTCACTCGAGTAGGGTGTGCTTGGTTTGATTACGTCGGGCCAAGGTCCACGTTTCATGAGGGTGTTTGTTGTATACTTGGGTAAAGGGCTTAAAGCTCACGGACTAAAATGAGAATATTCGGTTAAAATGGGATTTAATTGGTACTGGATCAGTTGGGATTAATGAACATATGACTAACGAGTTTATTTGTTTATCGCATTGATACTTATGTACGTTTTAGAATAATATGGGATTGTGATTTGGGGTTTGATACAAATTGTGAATTGACAATTGGACATATGCGGAATATATATTAGTTTGGACACATTAAATGTAATGTATCGTTATTATTTGGGCTACATTGGGCGAATTGAACATTTTAGTCTAGAGATGAATACAATCTCGAAATGAATTTAATACATTTGATCCATAGCGGACTTAATTATTCAATCGACAATTATTAAACTAATTACAAGAAGTTAAATTATAAAGTTTCGGGAAATAATGTTTTTGAGAAAATCGATTTTATTAAAGTCTAATGGACTTGGGAACGTTGTGTAAATGGGCGTGTCATGTCGAAATTTATAAAATATTCTACTCTACTATAAAAACTCGTTTGTTACAAACTCGACAAAGTGCGAGTAACAATTGTGAAACCTTTATTATTAATTAGAGATTTCTTATAAAACTTAATAGACCTTTCTAAACTATCTGGGATTACCGGGTAAATGTCTGAAACTCTACAAGTTACTTACTTATTACTTATTTGCTAATTGATCCCTACTTGTTTAATTTCTTTTATATGTTTTATAGCTTTAGCGTGTGTCCTTGATTATTGGTCAATAGTTCTTGACTATTCCTTATAATGTATTGGGATATATATTATGCCTTGGTGTGAGTTACGTTTGGCGTGAGTGTAGGTCGAGTCCATGTTTTCTTACCACCACACGAAACGTAAAAAAAAACTAAACTTTTGAGATATTGATAACGGACTTTTGAAATTAACGATACGAATATTCCACGAAAACAAAGACACGTTGCCTTCCGGAAATTATTTTGCTTTGCTAGATTTATTTTGAGATACCAAATTCCTATTAGTTTGTGCCGATGGCATACCATGTGATTGTACCTTGTATCATTGTGCGTTGCTACCTTGTGTTACTACTGTGTTATATTTCGCGATGCCAGTCGTGTAGTTGTGATTCTTGCATTGCTTTATCTGAGGTGAGTTCATGGCCCCTACTTTACTTGTTTTAAAAACACTTTTGAGGGAGAATACATGCTTGTTTTTATTAAATTCCAATATTTGCAATGACTTGATTTTTGAAAACTTTATGTGCTTCGCAAGATAACTTTTGGTTATTCAAATATCATTACAATAACATTATGTTTTTCGCTGTGCTAAATTTATATCATTCCCTTTTATTTTGGACGGTGTGCGTTAGTTATGCAATATTGTTGGTATTATGTGTGTTCATATTGTGTGAATCATAACCAAGGATTTATAGTTCATCTTTGGGTAGAGGCACCCAGTTCATCTTTGGTTAGAGACACCCAGTTTATCTTTGGGTAGAGGCATCCAGTTCATCTTTGGGTAGAGGCACCTAGTTTACCTTTGGGAAGAGGTACCCAGTGTATTTGGATTTCTAATGTGACCACGTGGTGGTCGGATTGCATGATGTGGATTACATTTCTTTTACTGCTTGCTCAACACTTTTACTTATACATGTGTCCTACTTGTTTATCATTGCACAACAAAACTGATTTACTACTTTATTTCAAATCTATGAACTCACCAACCTTTTGTTGACATTTTTAGCATGTATTTTCAGGTTTATCGTGACATCTTACTTTGGATGCTTTTGGCATGGCATGACATGGTCATAGGATACTTTAACATTTTTGGGACGGTTTTATTTTATTATGGGCCTGTATTTCCGCACTATTTTTGAATAATGTAAACTTTATACCTTTATTTATGAAGTTCTTAATGTAAAACCGATGTTCTATACTTTGTGTTGTGATACCAATTAGTAGCACCCCACGACCCGAATACTTCCGTTGTACCAAATTTGGGGGTGTTACAACAAATATCAAATGGCATCACTAACTGTCGAGCAGTACAAATTTGGCAGCAGGAACAATGATGGAACAATAGTATCTTGTAACATTCATGAAACCATCATATGTGCACCATTGCTTCTCCTCTCATTACAGATTCGAGACGTGATGCAGCCTTGTATCATGCGTTTTACTTTTGCAAAACTGATAACAAATGTCAAACCTTAACAATCGCGATCAAGCAAAACAAACCCTACACGAACGGTTGTATGTACCAGTCATTATAGAACCCCACGACAGTATTGTTAAGAAAATAATTAAGTTAGGGTTTCGACAAGCGCAACATCAGACAAAAAACCCTAATGTGCACTTTCAAGTAACAAGCAATAAAGGATAAACCCTAATTTGGTGATTTCCCTTAGAAACCCTAAAAAAATCAATCGATCATAACAACATCCAAACTGTTTTCTTTCAATAACAAGATGAATTAATCGATTAGCATAATGAATTAAACAAATGAGCACGATTTCAAGAGGTTCAATATACCAAAAACCCTAAAAATCCGAAAATTATTACCTCCCTCTGCAGCAGTTTTCAACAGCCTATATCTCATGAGTAAAAGCTCCAATTGACGATCCCTCCGGTAAAAATATTCATTGATATATAGAGAACCTCCAACAAAAATTTCATCCCGATCCAACGGCTAACGAATGAGATATCTCAGTTTGAAAATAGTCATGCAGAGAAGTTACGAAAAAAATTTCAGATTCGAATTTTTACCTTTTCTTCGAAAAACCTTGTAGATCCCTAGATCCAGAGCTCTACAATCTCTGATACCAATTGTGAAGATCTTTTATAGCACTAGGGATAACAATAACAACGATAATAAGATGCACATCGGATTAAACAAAACATCATTGTTATTAATTTATTATTAAGGTTCTTCGTCATCATCTCTAATAACTACAATACAAACCAAAAGCCCCAATCCTACTTGATCAATGTACGACGGTTACCTAATCTAACATGAATAATAAAGATCTTTTGGGATAACCAAAACACTAACCCTAGGCGTTTATACCCTACGACCAGGTTACACACACATACATTTGGTGTTTACATCTTTTGATACACTTAAAACTAATTTCCTATATCTCTTTATATAGAGATACCTAGGGTTTACAAAGGACATTCCTAGAATAATAAAAGATTTGCAGTAATCTTTTCTTTATTTTGAAGTTTCATCCTTTGTCTTCTTTAGTCCTTCATCTTTCACATGTTTTGTCTTATTGATATGTGCTTAAACACATATCTTTTGTTTATCAAAACTGACCCAAAATAACCAAGAAAGAGCCGTTAATGCTTAATATTTGCGTGTTTCTTGAGTTTTTGCTTGTGCAGGTACGGATATGACAAAACAGACAAAAGAAAGCCAAAACCGAAGAAAACCGAGCACGAGAGAAAGAAGAATGCAAAAAGCTGAGGATGGGAAAGGAATTTGCAAGTTTGGACAATCAATTCTCAAAATGGCAGTTTTAGTCCCTGAAGATTCAGAACTGACATGTTTGGTCCTTGGAATTTTCAAAGATGGCAAAAGTGGTCCTTGATTTATTGGAGAATGACAAGAGTGGCCCTTGGATTACATTTTCAGAATTACACTTATGGTCCCTGAAATTTCAGCTTGTACATCTTTAGTCCTTAAATTGCATTTTGGATCCAAAGTTAATCCTTAGTCCATATTATAGCCCAAGCCCAAGTCCAATACACACCCGGTCCAAACCAATCTAATACCCGGTCCACCAACCAAATCAATACCCGGTCCTAACCAAATATCTATACCCGTATACCCACATCCCAACCCTGGTCAAACTCATAACCCGGTCAACACAAACCAAATTATATTAAATAAACACACACGCGCCAAAACTTTTACCCAAATCTCTCCCAAACCCAGATGCACATGAACCCTAAATACCCCTGATCTTAATTGGCTACAATCACTTAAATTGAGGGTATATCCGTAATATCATCTGACACACCTTACCACGGATGCCAGCTGGCAATCCGTGTGTCAATCCACCCAAATCCTCACCTCTGATTGGCTAGTGCAACGTGGTATACATGATCCAAGGGGTGAAATTGATTGGTGATGTGTGGGATTTGATCAATGGTCAAGAATCGCCAAAAGAAACACACATTTGAGCCTTCTGGATCCTTCCTTGGCCTCAAGCTCGCTATAAATACCCTTCATTCTTCACAGAGAAATCCAAGTAGTATAGGAGTAGTATAGGAGTAGTTTACGGTAGCTTATTTTCATTTTAATGATTGTATTTCAATTCTGTCTTTAAATCTCTCTTTGTACTAAAATTTTATTAATAAAGTAATTTTTAGCTTAATTCCTTATTTTGTTAATTTCGTTTTAAGTTTTGAATTCAGTTGTTGATTAATGTTCTCTTTAGTGCTTAACTAATGTTTACTCATATTCTACTCTTAATACTATCAGTCAAATAAAAATTATAATCCACACTTTCCGAGTTGAATGGATGAGTTGCTGAATTGGGTATGGATTTGGTTAAATTGTGATTCAGTTGGGTTGATTGTAGTTATAGGATAGTGGTTATTTGTGATTGGCAAGCCATTGTGGCTAGGACTATTGTAAGTGCTATTTTACGAATCTGTTTCATATCTGTCATTTGCTTTTATTATTTGCATCATTAGCTTAAGTTTGATTCTGTGGTCCTTTGATACTGCATTTAGGAGTTATTTGATCAATTAGACTAAATCAGGTTTTAAATTAGATTAGTTTAGTAGAATAGTTGCTTGAAATTTTCAAATCTGTTGCTATAGTAGTATTTGGATTAAGGTTTTAATCTGATATTGAGGTCTATTCAGTGGTTGGTTATAATAGCTTTAGTATCATTTAGGATTATAACAGTCATTTTAGTCCTTGCATTGCACCTGAACACTCTCTAAGTCAAAATCACTTAGAATCTGATTTTTGTTGTGCATCAGTTAGAACTCAGTTGCATTAAAGCTATATTTAGGTTTAGATTAGGTTAATTTAGCTTAATTTGGTTTCATTGCGTCTTAGAATAACATAATCAGTCCATAAATTTGATTCAAATCTCATTTTAGTCAACATTTGCAAATTCTGTCAAATAGTCAAAAGTGTCAAAACCAGTTTTCATCAAACTTTGTGGATTTTTAATAGCTTCATTTTTGATTCAATTCTAGTGATATTTTGGGATAAACAAGTTCAATTGGTCAAGTTTTGAAATCTGATTTTTGTCAAATTTTTGGAAATCATTTTAAGCAGTTAATAAGCTCTTAGACAGAGCTCATTTGCCTGTTCACACTCCTATCTGAGTGTGAACCAACAACTTTCAGTTCTGTGTTGAGTCTTGTTTTTGATCACTAGGGTCTGAAATTTGGTTTAGCAGTCCTTGGCTTGGTGGTCTTGAGTTCCCTATTACTGGTTTTCATTTTAGTACATTAGGTTAGCTTATAATTAAGCTGCAATTAGGTAGATCTAGGTTGTTTTAGCTTAAGTAATCAAACTAGTCAAATCATTGAGATCAGTACATTAAAGGTTTAGAGTAGTTGAATTCAGTTGGTTTTGAGTTAATTTAGCATACTTTAGCTTCTGCTTCCATTTTGTGATCATTAGTGCTTATTTGCTTATTATAAGTGCTTATTTTCTAGCACTTTCCACTACAGCTTCATTTTCTTGTGCACCTGCATCACTTCTCTTATTTTTCATAGATTTAGAATATTATTTTAGATTTTCCCTGAATTTTTTATAATTTTTAGTTACTGTTTACTATTTTTCTTGATTTAAATCAGTTTTTAATACTTTTTAAATAGCATTTAATACAATTAATTCAGAAAAGGTTCCAAAAATTAATTTTTCAATTTTCATAGATTAAGATAAATATAAAAAGAAAAAAATAATTTTTCCAGATTTTTCCTAGTTTAATTTGTAATTTTTAGCATTTAAATTAATTTTAAATAGTTTTTAATTCATAGAAAATAGAGAAAAGTTCAAAAAAATACAATTCCAGTTTTGAAAAGTCTTTTGAGTTATTTTAGATTTTTGAAAAATAGTTTCATAATTTTCCCCTTTATTTTCATAATTTTTAGTATTTTAAATTAGTTTAAAAGTTAAAAATTAGTTTTTAATTCAAATAAATTCCAGAAAAATCATAAAAAAATAGTTTTAATTCTTAGTTAATTTTCAAATATCATTTTTAGTTTAAAAATAATTTTAGATCATATAAAGGATTTAGATTAGACGTAGTTGCATTTTATTTGCGTTTCATTTAAATCGTTTTAGTTTAATTCGCGTATTTAGGATTCCCCGTAGTTTAATTCCCTTTTATATGCTTCCTTTAATTTCCCATTGCCCCGTAGTTTAGAAAACATCAAATTATCCCCTTTTCCCATTCAAATCCCGATAATCGCGACGTGAGTTGAAATTTATATTCAACCCTCGTTCGGAACGATCTCGGTGCTCAAACCTAACACGTTTGAGTTACCCATATACTACACACCTCTTATTATTGATCTCTTTCCTAAGAATCAATTTTTGGCGCCGCTGCCGGGGAGGGCTTGTAGCGAGTTTTCGTATTTCCGTCTCGAATCGCGTGCATTTGAAGATCCTTCCCCAAGTGAAGTTACCGTCGTTTTTGTAAATATATATTTTTCAAAAACCCAAAAAAATCTAAAAAACACCAAAACATTCTTCCTAGAGTGTTTACAAAACCATAAAAATTAAAAAACCAACAAAACAAACCCGAACGTTAATTGTTACGTCGGCTCACGTCAGAAGTACAACCTATACACGGGGTATAAGGAAAGTCTTGACATTAAATTGCGGTGAAAGAACGATCCACTCTTAGTTCGCTCGTTCTTGGCGTACTTTTGAGAGCTACCGAGCACCGGTTGACGTGAAGGTTACAAAAATATTGTGTTTTCAAAGTTTTCTTAATTATAAAACCCAAAAAGATTTTCCTTTTCAAAATTTGTTTTAAAAACCCAAAAATATTCTTCTTTATCCTCTAACCCGATAATTCTTTCTCCTTAACCCTCTATATGTTTAATTCTCATGGAAACAATCAATTATCGTCATTGTTTTCATTGCAAAGGCCGTATGGAAGAAGATCGTATTGTTGTCTTAATCCGGAATGTGTATGTAGCGATGTGGACAACCCGGTTCTAAAGAATCTTGCTATTGGTGCAACTTAGCCGACAAACAATCTCTCGATGACTCTAAAAGTTTTTCTGACCATCCGCCACAACCCGAGATATGTTATTATCGTCGTTGCCTTCATTGCCAAAGCCGTATGGAAGAAAATCAATATCGATGTTTGAAATGTATTTGCGACTGGTGCGGAAATAATTGTCGAGATGGATTTTGTAATGTATGCCAGAATTTTATTAATCCAAATCCAGATCTCGTTCGTCTTTATGCACGTCTAGAAAAAAAGGGTACTCTTCATAATGATGATGATATAATAGCATGGTGGAAAAATTTGATTGAAGAACCTTTGATTCCTACTCCCTCTCCGAAGAGGGAAATGGAATATGTTTCTGAACCCGAAGTGACTCCCGAGCCTATCACGGAAATGGTGGATATCGCTAACTCTTATCCGGATAATTCTTCGATTTATCAGCTCTTGTGCATATGGTGCAGAGGACCCGAATATGGTGGGAATTGTCCCGGTTGTAGTAATGGAAAATCAGGAACCGAGTTTCACACAAATCCTTACAATGAGACAATCGATTTCCCTAACCAACCTCTGTACCATGAGCCGGAATCATACTCTTGTGAGTATTGTGGTAGTCCTCACCAAGGTTTTCAATGTCAAGCTCAAATTAACAACTCAACCTTTGGTTATGAACCTTACCCGTATTCGTCACAACAATCGTACTGTTGTGAGTATTGTGGAGGTCCGCACGTTAATTCCGATTGTCAGATGCAGAATCCGATTGTTTACGAGCAAGTTCCTTGTAACAATTACGATTATCCTTATAACCCACCTCCACAATACCAAGAAGTTCAACCACAACCATTACTAATGTCTAATCCAAAATTTCTTGAAGCAATAATTGATCTTAAGAATCTTCTTGATAAAATTACCCACGGAAAAGAAGATCCTCCTCAGAAAAATTATGGTGAATTACTACGTGAAGAGCAAGCCGCTAAAATTAGTTACGGAGACCTTTAAGTTTTACGATTCGATTCGATGACGATTATACTCCTCCGAGTGGCAATCCACTCCCGCTTTCTGACCTTTAATTTCCGACCCTTCCCTTCACTCACGCCGGTTGAGAGAAGTGACGTTCTTTTGGAAGAGGTCGATGATTCTATTTCTTCAGACATTGTTGAACCCGTTGACTCTTTCATAATGGGGGATGAGCATCTTAGTACTATTCCGGAAATGGAATTGTCTAATGTTGAGATCCTTATCCCAATCCCAAGGGAGTCCGAGGTTATCGTTAATGATATTTGTGATAAGCCTTCTCTTGATAATTCAAATAATCATGTTGAGATGTTCTCCGATTCCGATGATGATTCTTATGGAGACATCGATTTTGTCGACGATTTACCTTCTGAGCCCGTTCACATAGAAGAAGTAAATGATTATGAGCCGGAAGATGAAGAGATTGAGCCCGATGATATAGAGATCGAGGATGAAGCATTACGTGAAACATTGTTGAATGTCCATCTTCTCATTTCCAAGATTGAAGCCCTAAACGATAATTCAAGTTCGCCTCCTATCTCCGTTAAAGATAGCGACTTCTTACCCGAGCTTGAGACTTTCCGATTTGATGAAGAGATTAGTGGTAGTCCCACTATTGTCGATGTTTATCCTCCGATTCTTGAGCGATTCTACTTCGAGGTTGATATGAGCAAGGTTTTGAACGATATTTCCGATAATTCGACGAATGATTCCATTATTGAAGATGCTTTTGATGACCCAATACCACCGGGTATTGAGGATGTTGTGAATGATCCTGAGGGGGATATGGTTGTTCTTGACTCTCCTCTCTCTGACGAGTCCACCATCCTTTATCCCGTTGAGCCGACATGTGAAGACAAAATCTTTAAACCCGGGATATTCATTGATGAGTTCTTTGTTAAAAACATTATCCGAGATAAGGATCCTCCATTGGATGCCTTTAGTATTGAGCCTACACGTCTGATACTTTACCATGAGATCCCATTTTCTTTGGAGTATTCTCATGTTGATCCGTCATCCTTTCGTCCGCCCGCAAAACCACCGGATGATGGATCCTTCTTACATGATATGCCTTATCCACCCATTTTCTTCTCCACCCAACCCACCCAGTCTCATTCTTTCGGGAATGAGGACACCGATTTTGACCCTGGTATCTCTACCACTTTCTTCCCCAAGGATAAATGAATTAGGGGCCAGTCAGGCTAGCGACTTCGGTGACCAAAAACAGTTGCGCTTCGTGGGAGGCACCCCATGCTTATCTCTATCTTCTTTCTATTTTCTAATAAGTGACGTGAAGGGGTTAGCCTCTTCGATTTCTCGTGTTTGGTTGTTTGTGATGTTTTTGTCTAGGATTTTCCGATATGAAGACTCTCGTGCTCAAAGTTTGTCTTTTCTCTACTCGAGTTTCATGATCGATGCTGTTGGAAATCCGATATCCTTAATCTTATCGACTAACGTTTATCTTTTAGCATACTTAATAAACGGCTTTTAGATTTTCGTTGATACCCTTGCTTTTAAACATTGAGGACAATGTTTCGTTCTAGTCTGGGGTAGGGTAATCTTCGATTTGATTTGACTGCACTTGCTTATTTTTGTTGTGAACTCTCGCAACCCCGTTTTTCCTTAGAAAATGAAAAATTGTGCAAAAATGAGAAAAATTTAAAAATTTTGTAAGCTTTTGTTAGTTTTATGATTGAAAAGTCTTTGCGAGTTTCTTAAAAGTTTCTTTAAATATGCGCTTTTCTTGAAATAGCTTTTGCTAATTGCTTAGACAAGAGGCTATAAAATGCGATTCTAGCTCACAAGGCCAAGAATTTGCAAGTCTCCCTAAGTGATTTTAAATATGCGAAGCTTAAACAAGAATTTGCTAGTTTCTTATAAGTGACTTTAAAAATGCGAGACTTGAGATTATTTGACGAAGCATTTGCTAAGTTAATATATGTTTTGACACCTTGTTGACTTTCGGCTGGTGAGAGTAGGAATGGAATTCTGACTTGACGGCGTGTTGAGCTAGCTTGTTCCTTAACCATAGATAATCTAAAATTATCGGCTAAGCATCCGCGGATCTCATTATTTGGGATTTTAAATTTGCGGAGATCGAGGAATGATAGAGTTACTAATGAGTTTAGATGCTAAGCGTGGAGTAGTTGGTTCTCTTTAGAGCCCATGAAGGTACTTATGGCTTTTGTTCCCAAAATTGCTTCACCCCATATATTGAATAATAATTAAAGATGTTGAGTTTTTTGGCGATAGTTAGTTCTTTATTCTTCTTTAGAGAATCTTTGCCCATGAGAGTTGGGCACACATCAAGGTACTTGTCGGTATTGATTATGTAATAGACAATGATTCGATAGTTTCTTTGCTATTGTTTCTATTGTTATAAAGCCGTAGGATTTGGAGTTTGCACAAAATTAACATGAATTAAAGCCCAAATGTATTAAAGTTGAAAAATCCAAAGCCAAAAAGTTTTCTATGTCCAATTTTGGTACCCGTTGTCATGGACTTCAAAAAGGTGGAGGAAAATCCAAAGTCATAATAAGACTTCTGATAAACGGTAATCCCGTTGAATTAGTGGTTGAAAAGACCAAGGGCCTAAATTGAAAAAATGCAAATGTGCTGAAATAAGTGTTAAGCCAAACTTTGAATCCGGGAGTTATCTCCTAAATCGATCTTGAGAATTAGGACCTTGATGTGGACCTCATTCTTGTGTGCAATGGTTTTCAAGGGAAGGTGGATAACTAATTAGCGACTTAGCTTTATATCTTTATCGGAATAAAAGTTATCGAAACGAGAAAACTGAAGAAATTCATTTCTCACAAAAAATAAAAAAATCTAGAGGAAAATAGGAAAATGGGAGCAAAAGGTAATTACACAAGTAACTTCCATGGGTAGTGTTAGCATCTAAAATCATATTTAACAATTGATAGGTCACTAGTTTTACAACACAAGCATCAAGAGAAGAGATAGAGAAGAAGAGGTCGGTTGAACCCTTATCCAAACACACGAAATATAGAGAGAAAGGTTAAAGGAAAGAGTGAAATAGAAAAGAGAACAACCAACCTTCAAATGAAGGTTTACAAGAGGTATTTATAGGAGGAAGCTAGGGCAACACTCCTAGTTCCCTTCCTATCCTTATTGGGCTTGGGTCAAGCTTATGGGCCTTCTACATAAGCTTGACCTTAAACAAACATAAAGGCCATAATAAAGCTACCTATTACATATGAAATATAAATACTTGAAATATTGTTTAGGAGTGATTCCAACAATCTCCCCCTCAAGTATATATGAATGAAAGCGGTGAAGGCGTTGATGTAATAGTAGCAATGGCGTCTTCTGACATTCTTCTTTCTTGTGAGAAGAATTGCCTTGATTCGAACAATCTCCCCAGTGTAGATAGATAGTTATCTTTGAGCGGTTATGCTTTGGCGTCATCTTTAACTTTGTTCTTTGATCATTGTTCTTTGTGGTGAGAGTGATAGTATGTGTTGTGTCTGCATCGGTGCCTCAGTGCGCTTCGTTGCTCCGGTGTCTCCACGTCATTCTTCAACATGCTCCTGCGCTCTTTGGCGTTGGAATTCAATCTTGATGAAGTTCTTTAAGTCTTTAACTTTGTAGATTCTTTGGTTTGACAAAGAATCATTACTGATTGTGTTGCTTTTGAATAGAACTTCCATTAGTGATGATGTTGGCGTGAGCATGAGAAGAATCGGCACGATCATCCCGCTCCGGAGCTTCCATAAGAAGAAAACATTTCAAGCGGTTAGTAATAAGCGGTTTCCGGCACTTACAAGTTTGAACTTCGCGAGTGTCAACAGCATAGTGTGAGGACACAACTCTAATTCTTACAAAGGCCGTTTCTGAACTGGAGTCCCACAAGTGAGATAACGCGATGTACCGAAGTACATCTACAGTTCAGATGAGTCATTGAGGTACACGAAGCATCACCTCCGACTGCCTTAGACCGTTTGAGACACACTCCGCGTAATCCACGGGGAGTTACCGAAGTGACTGCTGACAAGTACGTTTGATGTTGACCTGGCGGGAGTTTCCATTCAATCACCGAGGATCACAGATGTGAACCTCTCATAAATGTTCTCGACAGATTGCTAAGATCTGTGAAGGACTCGATATGAACCACCGATGATCTTATTAGTTGATCATCAAGTGATTAAATGTCAAGTGTTCCTAAGAGATCTTTTGATGAATCTCGTGGCTCTAGACTCAATAGTGCGTTTTGGTTTTCCTGAGCGGAGACTAGGGAGAGGGTCTCCTTCTTCAATACCAGCAATCTCTAGGAAAGCCGATAGTTTACGTAGGGTTCCCTGTGAGAATGAAACAAGCTTCTGTTGAAAGAAACTTGAGTGGATAAGAAGGTTTAGTGCATGCGTCACTGGGTCCATGGCGACTTTTAATCTTCAATACCAGCGTCACTAAGTGACAACCCGGTAGCATATGAATTGAACCGTGTATGCGCCTAAGTTGAATAATCTGGAGGGCTATTTCTTTTCACCCTTTTCTTTGCAATTCTTCAACTCCTTCTTTCTCCGATTCTCATTTTCTCCTTTTTACAATCATACCTAAGGACTTCTAAATACTAACTATTTGTAGTGTCCTTGGGTAGATCCCTCCGACTCTGGCGGATCATAGGACGGTTATTTCTAACCTTAGTCACCTTATAACTCCATGACTAACCTATGTTTGCCATTAAAACCCTTTGTATGAAAAAATGTCTCTCAAAGGGTTTGTTAATGAAAAACATGTTTGAACCATTGTGAGAGATGATGTTTTGCATAAATACTCCCCCCCCACATGTGCTTAATAGTTTTAATGGTTAAATGCACAGTGAGGAAAGAGCGCGCACTTTTTGAATTGATTCACTGAAGATAGACAATCCCCAGCGAGACACGGTTACGTTGCATAGTTAAAGAGTTACATTGTCGGCTTTTAGGTGACAACTAGCTCTAATAACTACCTTGAAGGTGTAGACAAACCTTGGAAGGTTGTCAAACCCGTCAGAGTTCATGTCTATCAAAAGTTTCTCGAATGGTACATTCTACTCGGACAAGTCCTTTGCGAGACACGTTTACATCACTAGCGAACTCGTTTGAAATTATTACCGTCGGGACAAGTCTTTTCGAGTTACTAACAGTTAAGTATCGTCAATTCGTTGGTTAAGTCGAGGTACAGAATTCATTTGCATTTTGTACAACATATTTCTTATCACACAATTTTCTCCCCTCAAAAATGGCATATTAAAGTGTTATTTTTGAAACGTTTGAGAATAAATATGTCCATTTCGAGTGTTGCTGGGAAGAATGACCACTGTGAACAATTTGTGAACAAAGTTTCAAATACTCCCCTCAACAAGTGATATAAACGGTTGAGGTTTTGAAAGTCTTAAGGGGAAAGTACTTGTTCTTTTGAGCAAAACCTTGAAAAATGAAAGGTTTGATAGGTTTTACTCAAAAGTAAGAAGCTTTCCCTCCTTTTATAAGGATTGTGGCACTGAAGCGTACCACAGGGTCCTTTCTTGACAATTACGGGTTGTACATTGTTATGTGTGCACAAGCCATAGACATATATAATCATACATCCAAAATTATGAAGGAAACAATTCAAGGGGTACCAGGAAATGCAGTGATGTTCCCGGAGTGCGCAAGGGCGTTGAAAGCGGTGATGTTTCTCCTGGGTCGACCACCAACATAGCTCTCCAATCGTCTGTCCAACGGCGATCCCGTCGAACAACCGTTCATCAATCATGGTGATGATCCTTCTCACATCCCTCCTTTCACGAGAATTCCCAGCTACGAGATCCCACTTTCAGGTATATCCTTCAACCGTATGCTAATCCGTCCCTAACCGGCTTCAAAGTATGATCCCCGAATTTACGAAGATCACTACTGCGCCATTAAGCAGTTTCTTTGAAGTTCACTGCGGTAAACAACTCCGAAAGGTTTGGCGATGGCGTATATTGAGGTAGGCGATTGAGATCGGGAAGAGTAAGCATTGGAGGAGTGAGGTTGACAGCGTCGATAAGATTCAACAGACCATCTGGATATCTTCAACCCGTTCTTTGATCACAATCGTCTAATGAAGATGAAGCCGACTTGATAAATTCACGTTGAACTTCATTCGAGAATTGTCTCATACGACCCTGTACCTTGGCAAGGTACATGTCTTCGATGTCGTTGAGGGACAAGTTCTCAAAGTCAGCCTCGGAGAATCCATAGTCCTGTTCATCTTGTCGTTTGACTATGATATTCTTTAAGAATGAATAGTCCCACTTAGACTTGAGATCAATGTGTTTGATGGCCACGATGTCCTTAGAACTATACATTGCATGTTGAGACTTGAACCAGGCATTACGTAGTAGATTCTTGGCGTTCAGGCCAATGATGAATCCCATACAATGCATCTTGGTCGTATGCTTGCACGTTGTCGGAAAACAAGTGATTTGCACGTTCCTCGATAGCTATGCAGTTTGAGTAAATAGCCGTTGGGAATGGAAGAGTCAATGATGTAGCGTATTTTCGCGAACCATCGCTACCGTGTAAGAGAAAATCCAAGTCTCTGTTAAAGAAGTATCGGAAGGGAATCCGTGGTTCGTCTGTTTGGCCAATGGTCGGTAGGGGTTTGGTCCAATCGGTGTAGTATGGAGGGTTGTCCCTTTGTGTGAAGTCAATGTTTGCTTCCGGGTTGAGCCAATCCATGTCGTTAGACATAGCTCGAGCGATGTTCTCAAGATGATATTCGACCTCGGCAGCGCTTTGAGCTGTCTTTAAGAAGTTGGAATGCTTCATTCTTGATTCGCTTCAATTCGATTCGTCATTTTCTTCACATGGAACTTTTCTTGCAAAAGTTTTGCGTGCTCAATGTAGAACCGTCTACCAATTCTTGACCTTCATCGGGGTAGGGAGTTTGATTGACAAGTGTGGAGAACCATTCAAACTCTTCGGTTTTATCGTCATCAAGCCATGAGACAACTCGGTGAGTCGTCTTCTTCTTCTTTTTGGAAGGCCTTGATGATGATACTGGTTTCCGCACTTGTTTGGGTGAGGTGGGTTGTTGTCGGGGCTCAAGGACCTCTTCATCGTCACCACCCGTATACTCAAAGTAATACCTGTTTTATGAGTCGGGGTGGTAACTTCGGAATCGTCCAGGGTTTATCATTAGAAGACCGAGGTGGAGGAGACTTTTGTTGAGAAGAAGTTCGTGATGGAGGAGGTGGCATAGAGGTAGATTTACCAGACTGTTTCTGACGTTTAGGTGCAGAATCCTTATCCTTATCATCGTCATCTCTTGGTCGTTTGGGTTGATCGGGTGACTCCTTGCATGATGATCTGAGTTGAAAATCAAGTAGATTTTCGAAAAAATTTAGCTTCATCGAAGTAGCGTTCGGATCGCTTTGACATTTGTATCACAAGTTGAGCGATTAACTTCAGATTCGAGAGATCAGCTTCTTTGGCCATTGTATTTTTAACCAATGCTACGATGTTAGGGTGAGTTATGCGGAAAATATTTCTCTAGTCACACCGGGCGATTGTCGAGAAGAAACTTGTGAGTATGATCTCTTGCTGTCTTTTCCAGTTCATTTAGGACTTTAGGAGCGATATCTGAAGGTACTTGTTAGTGTAACCTTCGATCATTTCGTTCAGTTCCTCTTTACGATGACTCTTCATGAACTTCTAACAAATTCCCTTTCTTTCTCCATCTTGTCATGCTCGTCATACATATCTTTGTATGTGATCGCAAAGAAATTTAGCTTTTGCGAGCACGTTTTTCTTCGACTTGTTTGACTTTGTGAATCCGTTTATGAGCTTGTGAAATCCAAGATCGAGGTGGTTTCTTCACAGATTTGGATGATGATTTTGTTGATCTTTTTAATGGTGGTGGTGATGAGTGAGATGAAGAATCTGATGAGGAGGGGACATGAGGAGATTCGGGGTCCTTTGGAGGTGCCGAAGTATCCTCCTTGGAACGAGTTGGACTGCTGAGAAGAAAGTCATCATAATCTTCTTCGTCATCATGTCTAGTTTTAGCCTTTTCTTCCGTCTGTTCCTTAGCTTCTTCATCAGTTTCTCTTTCTCAGTCATATTCTTTTACGGTTCCTCAATGTTAAGATCAGTAGACTCCTTCATAAGCGTTGGTTGTTGCACAAGAGTGGTGGCACGGATCCCTTATCGGGTTGATTAACGCGTCGGGACACGGTGAAGAGTGGACAACACCACTTGATCCTTCGGGGCCACCCATTTGATCTTTTGCAAATTCTTCAGCTTTTTGAATTTGTCTAACTAATTTAAACTTTTTTTTGTATGATTGATCCAGTTGCTCTTCTTCTTCTTCAGAGCTTTCATCATGAGACTCAGAATCAAGTCTTTCCTTTTCCATGTTCGGCTATTGGACTTGTAGATTTAGCTGCTGAAGGAGGGGATACGGTTCTTGGTCAGAGAAGGTAATCTCTTCATCGTGTCAGTACCTTCGAGCTTTCGTCCACAAGCTTTCTTTGCGGTTCGGGTTTGGGAATTGGGATGGGGGCAGCTTCCTTAGATGGAACAATCCTCTTTGAAGGAGGGTTCCTCTTGGGGAACTTCCTTTGACTCACATTACTTGCCGTACTTCCTGCACTTCCTCTTTTGGTTCTCCTTACAGGTGTTCGAGAAGATTTTTCATCGAGATGACCAACTTTGCCTTGTCTACTGCTTCGGATACCTTTTGTATGCGTTTGAGCTTTTCGACATCTTGAGTTAGAAATCTGGTATACGGCACCTTGTTTCTTTGTAGACGTTTCCTTGATTCTAACAGATAGAATGGGTTCCGTCAACATGTCGTGATTGTTGGGGTCATTGAGCCTCTTGGGAATGTCGGGATGAAGTCCAAGTGCTCTCTGGATCAACAATTTTGTATATCCGATGTAGGGAATCTTTGAGCCAAGTTTGTTGAGAAATGACATCATGTCATCCCAAATCAGAGCTTCGATAGCGATGTGTTTCTTGTTGACCAATGCCCGGAATATTTGCAGTTCTATGAGCTTAGGGTGCTCATAGCCGCGTATCCTGCGACCAGAAACAGACTTGGTGATGATCATGTAGAGTGTTCTCCGGGGTTGAGGAATACTCTTAAGCTCTACGTGAGAATGCTTGGTGATTACTCACGTAGCCTCGTCATAACCGATATTGATTAAGAATTGGAGAGTGAGCTCTTCGGCAGGTGTGGCATATAGTTTGGTTGGATCGACATCAGAATTAGGAGAACAGCCCTTAAGTCTGCAGGTGTAATGGTGACTTGTTTGTGATTGAGTCAGTCCGTCACGCGATTTGTCCTTTGACCCTTTCCATAGTGTTCGGAAGCTGTTGGATGTAGATCTCGAGAACAGTTGCAGAGTGTGAAAGCATGTTACGATACGGATGAGTCTTGAATGTCAATAGCAATTAAACATGAAGATTTTGAGCAAGTGAGGTTGTCAAAGTCAACACGGAGATTATTCTTTCCTATCTTCATTGGATAGCCATGAGGATAGATATCGGCAATGGAGAGAACTTCAGGTGCATCCATATTCATTTGTTGACCATGTCGTGATCGAGATAACATTAGCCAAAAGAACCAACATATCGAAAGACATAATGTTAGTCAACAGAAGGTCTTATTGTCTAGTTATTGAATGTACAGTGTCAATGATTATTACGAGTCCTAAGTCACTTGTATATTCAATAGTCCAATTACGTCGTGAAATGTTTTGTGAGTTAGTTAACTTTAAGTTTTAAAGTTTATTTTATCACTTATTGTTCACAACATATCAAGCGATTTCAGTTTATTAGTGACATTTTAGGATTAGTGATGATATGATTAGTTTATTTACAAGTTTGAACAAGTAACAATTCATCATGAAGGTCAATCCAGGGTTAAGCGTAGTTTTGGCAAAGTTATGCGTAGACAGTAATGATATATGCTTAGCGTAGACTACTTACGCGTAGAATCCTAACCTACGCGTAAGAAGTGTTACGCGTAGGAAAAGGAGACCTTATGCGTAGAGCTTATGCGTAGGCATATATTAACATTACGCGTAAGGCTACTCGTAAGAGTTGACCTTATCGCGTAAAGGTCACTTGTTCGCATATCCTTCACGGATCGCGTAGTCCATTGTAGAACCTTATGCGCGTATTTGTTATGCGTAGGATTATTCTTCGCGTAACATGACTACGGCGTAGGGTAATCCTTACGCGTAGAGTGCAAATGACCTTGATTCTGATTTTCACGAGTAACAAGCCTGAAATAAGTTTATCAAATCATCAATAGTTAACACTAAACATCATTTTATCACAGATTACAACATACTAGCTCATCTTAGCGATTACGCGTAGAATACATACAGCGTAGCCTAAACCCTAAATCTACGGCGTATGGATTCTAGCCATAGATTATGCACTAAACTTTTACGGTAGTTCAAAGATGTGTTGTGAGTATGTAAGCCAAGTTGTAACACTTAATTTGTTGAGAATCAAAAATACCCAAAGTTTATGAACTTTAAACCCTAGTTTCAAATTGATGACCAATTGTGTTTAAACGGGTGGTTATAGACTTTGGAAATCATCAATTAACATCACATAAGAGCATAAAACAACAATCTTTTTAACCAAGACACATCACATTCAAAAATTCCCAATTCGACACATAAACCTAATTCAAAAATTCATCAATTCGTGTTTCGGGTTTGTTTGATGATAGAAGATATATCAATGATGGTTTAAAACATTTTGACATTAACATTTAAGCCACAAACACAAAACACATGATCAGTGTTCTTGCATAAGCGAAGAACACAAAATCACTCATGTCCATAGATTTGACCGTTGGATTCATTTAAAATTCGAGACCAATGTTTGAAAACTGCGTTAGAAACATTAATCTACTTACAGAATGATGATCAAATACGGATATGATGAGCGAATTATGGCGTAGGATCTTGTTAGGTTTAGTGTATTAAATGAGAAGTATAAGAGTTAGGTGGAGAGTTTTATCAAAAATGACTTTGTGGTTTTGACAGTTTTGGTCCCTCCACCTTTTCCATTTTCAACCAAAGCCTTTTAACTTCCATTTTGGTTACCAAACGAAGATTTTTGGAAAGAAACATGACAACACTCCCCTTCGACTTGAGAAAATAATGAAAGGTTATTAATTAAAGTCGAGGTGTCTTTGAACCAGAAAATGTACCACCATTTGTAAAAGAATCAACTGAGATGTGATAACATGCAAGTATACAGGTGATTTGAAACAGTGTAAGTTTATTTTCCCCCCCTCAACACTTGATCGGAAAAATACTGAATTTTGAAAGATTAAAGTGTTGACGGAAGAAAATGTACTTGCAATGTTGAAAGAAAAGTAGATTAGAAGAATATTTTTGTTGTTTTTATCAAGTTTTATAATTTTGTATTTTGTTTTTGAAAAGGTATTTACAAAAGATGTTTTGGTGTTTGACAGGTTTTAAGACTGTTTTAGGAGGTCATCCAATTCCTCTTGAGTCAAACACCTCATACCAATCCGGTGGACCAACTCATTAAACCTAGCGGGAGGCAAGGCTTTGGTGAGAAGATCTGCCAATTGGTATTGAGTACCCACAAAATATAATTCAACGGTACCTGTTCCGTGATCCTTGATGAAATGATATCGAAGATCGATGTGCTTTGATTTCAGTCTTGAACTGAGTTGCACGAGATTGCAATGGCACTCCGATTGTCGCAATACATCGGGATTCTGTCAAATTCGTAACCATAGTCTTTGAGTTGTGTTCTCATCCATATGACTTGAGCACAACATGCATACATGGCTACATATTCGCTTGGTTGATGGCGATGTACAATCCTGCTTCTTCGATTGCCAAGACACCGGTTTATCACCAAGAAATTGTAAAGCTCCTGAAGTGCTTTTCCGTGAGTCTAAGCATCCTGCGTGGTCGACATCAAAGCGATTAGTTCAAAACCAGAATCCTTCGGATACCAGATCCCCAAGTTAATGGTTCCCTTTATGTATCGGAGGATTCTTTTAGCCTCAGAGAGGTGGGTTTGAGTTGGTCGCGACTGATAACGGGAGCATAGATAAACGGCAAAGACAATATCAGGTGCTAGGCTGTTAGATACATGAGAGACCCAATAATACTACGGTATTTTGTAGGGTCCACCAATTTCCCATGTAAATCAGTCTAGCTTCTTGGTATGAGCCATTGGTGTGGCATAGGTGTCCGCAGGTTTTCATTCCAAATTTGTTTAACAATTCAAGGGCATATTTGGACTGACTCAAGAAAATACCAAGGGGTGATTGATGAACTTGCAGTCCGAGAAAGAATGTAAGTTCACCCATCATGGACATTTCAAAATTTTTCTTCATTAGTTTTGCAAAAGCGATTGAAAACTTTTATGTGTAGACCCAAAAATGATGTCATCCACGTAAATTTGAACAATTAAGATATGTGTCCCGTGATATTGTATAAAAGAGTTGGGTCAACCGAACCTTTGGTGAAATTATTAGCAATGAGGAAAGATGATAGCTTATCGTACCATGCCGAGGAGCTTGTTTGAGACCATACAGAGCTTTGTTCAGTTTGTAGACATGATTCGGGAACTCGGGATCAACGAATCCATCTGGTTGGCTGACATAAACCGTTTCTTTAAGTTGTCCATTGAGAACGCAGTTTTGACATCCATCTGATAGACCGTTATATTCATATGAGCTGCTAATGCTAGAAATATCGAGCGACCTCAAGGCGAGCAGCGGAGCAAAAGATTCTTCAAAGTCTAATCCCTCTTCCGGCGATAACCCTTAGCGACCAGGCGTGACTTGTTTCGGATGACGTTCCCTTGACATCAATTTGTTTTCCAAATCCATTTTAGACCAATGGCGTAGACTCCTGTTGGTCTTTCAACCAGTTCCCATACTTCAAGACGTTTGAATTGGTTGAGTTCTTCTTGCATGGATTCAATCCAGTTGTCTTTTGTCATTGCGTCTTTGATGTTTTGAGGTTCAGATTGGCAGACAGTGAGTGCATAAATGCAATGTTCACCGTCCATGTGAAGACGTTGTCTCGTAACGACTGGTTGATTCGGGTTGCCAATAATGTTTTCCCGAGGATGGTCTTTTGTCCATCTATGTGTGGAGGGTTGATGTTGGTATACATTGTGCGGATTCTGAGGATTCAAATGGTTTGTGGAAGATTCGCGACATCAGTGCGCAGCAGATCTCATTAGCAAACGGGTTGAAGAGCATTTGGATCAAAATCTGCGGTGGGGGTATTTCATTGAGAATATCATCAGGTGGTTCATCATTGTTGGAAGCGGTGTGTTCAACTGTTGTGTTGGAGTCAACTGGTGTAGGTGCTTCTTCAACATTAGTTGTTGTAGCAGTGTATATCGGGTATAGAATATTATCCGGGTTGTCTGCAGTGGAGCAATGGATACACAGGAACGTTCATCAATATCGTCCTGAGCAGTGAGACAAATAACCTTTCCATTTGGTGGACGAGTAAAAGTGAGGGCTTTCTTCAGCTGATGATGGGGTTTGAGGAAGTTTAGCGGTTGTGACCAGGTTCTAAGCTGTTATACTCGAAGCCATTATGAAGAAGTTTGAATCAGTTCCCCCAAGCTGACAAAAAGCTGTCTTTAGCTTGATTTGAAACTTTGATGAAGTTTACATTTCCTCTAACTTTTGAAGGTTTCAGTATCTGCAGCCGAATTTGTAGATGGTGATAAACCACACAAAGAAAATTGACTAATTGCGGAAGATCCGTTCGAGGGTAACATGCTAGAAATCAACAAGATCTTCTCACGTATTTGGGTAACTTCACACAAGATCACCCGTGAAATTGAGACGATAATACCAAAGTGGATCTTTGTAGTCGAATGAAACGCTGTTGATGAAGTGTCTTTAGGCGTAGAAATCACAATAACCAAGTAGCACTTAAGCGTAAAAACACCAAAGTTACGCGTAACAATCAAGAGGTACGCGTAGGTTTAGCTGCAGCGTAAACAGGAAAAAGACTAAAGTTATGCGTAAGCTTGATAAGTTAAGTAGAAAGTTAGGCGTAGGATTCCCTTATCGTAAGACTAGGTTTACGTAAGATGAATCTTAGGCGTAGGATTTTCTGGCGTAAGCTTTATGCTTATGCGTAAGATTAGGGTTTTATCCCAAATGATCTTTTACACTTATCCGCGGTGCAAAAGATATCCAAAGTCGGCGTATTTTTAGAGGCTTATCCAAGCAAGAAAACACGGAGTAAACCAGCAACGAAGATCAAACCAAGGAATAACTTACAGCGTAGTTTTTAGGGTTTTACTCTGGCGTAGGATTACTCGTAATTGATTTGCCCAAAGATGTTTCTAACCCAGATTTTTGTGATGAAATAGCTTCAATATCACCAAAATAACACAAAAGTGTGAAACTTGATGATCAAAGCTTCTAAAAGGATTCTGGCGTAAGAAAGCACCCTTGTACAAAAACTAGCTTAAAAACGAGTCTACACACATAAAGTTTCAAACTTTTTGCCAAAAACTTAAACTTTAACACCCAATAACCTTTAAAATACAAGAATCTTGGATTGAAAAGTGTAAAAAATGAGTTTTTAAGCGTGAGAAAGGTTAAAAAACGTGAACTTTACGAGTAGACAAAAAAACAAACCGTTTCACCCAACTAGATGGCGATTGATACCACTGTTAGGTCACTAGTTTTACAACACAAGCATCAAGAGAAGAGATAGAGAAGAGGTCGGTTGAACCCTTATCCAACACACGAAATATAGAGAGAAAGGTTAAAGGAAGAGTGAAATAGAAAAGAACAACCAACCTTCAAATGAAGGTTTACCAGAGGTATTTATAGGAGGGAAGCTAGGGCAACACTCCTAGTTCCCTTCCTATCCTTATTGGGCTTGGGTCAAGCTTATGGGCCTTCTACATAAGCTTGACCTTAAACAAACATAAAGGCCATAATAAAGCTACCTATTACATATGAAATATAAATACTTGAAATACTGTTTAGGAGTGATTCCAACAACAATGATTTTGATTTTACGCTTAGTTTGGGGACTTGTGAAAAATCAGGGACGATGTATTCTATCCGTATGGTCACTTCACGCTGTGTTGTGTTTCCTACTCCGTGATCCTAACGTGTCGTTTGAAAAATGTTGGAGTTATTGATCGACATGAAAGTTCAACAAACCGTCATTCATAACCGGAAAGTGCTTAATCATAATATCTATATGTGAATTAAAAGGTAAACGGGGCGTTTTTAGAATTAAGGGTTTTTAATTTCTTTTGAGGAATCTTTGCTACTTCTTCATAGGTTTAGTAGAAAGAGATTGAAATCCTTGGTTTTATAAGCGTGAGTTGATTGCATTGCGTGGGGACACGACAATGGTCTCGTCTGGGGTATTTTGATATGTGCTTAAACACATATCTTTTGTTTATCAAAACTGACCCAAAATAACCAAGAAAGAGCCGTTAATCCTTAATATTTGCGTGTTTCTTGAGTTTTGCTTGTGAGGTACGGATATGACAAAACAGACAAAGAAAGCCAAAACCGAAGAAACCGAGCACGAGAGAAGAAGATGCAAAAAAGCAATTTTGGGAAAGGAATTTGCAAGTTTGGACAATTAATTCTCAAAATGGCAGTTTTAGTCCCTGAAGATTCAGAACTGACATGTTTGGTCCTTGGAATTTTCAAAGATGGCAAAAGTGGGCCTTGATTTATTGGAGAATGACAAGAGTGGCCCTTGGATTACATTTTCAGAATTACACTTATGGTCCCTGAAATTTCAGCTTGTACATCTTTAGTCCTTAAATTGCATTTTGGATCCAAAGTTAATCCTTAGTCCATATTATAGCCCAAGCCCAAGTCCAATACACACCCGGTCCAAACCAATCTAATACCCGGTCCACCAACCAAATCAATACCCGGTCCTAACCAAATATCTATACCCGTATACCCACATCCCAACCCTGGTCAAACTCATAACCCGGTCAACACAAACCAAATTATATTAAATAAACACACACGCGCCAAAACTTTTACCCAAATCCCTCCCAAACCCAGATGCACATGAACCCTAAATACCCCTGATCTTAATTGGCTACAATCACTTAAATTGAGGGTATATCGTAATATCATCTGCACACGACACCACGGATGCCACGCGGCAATCCGTGGTGTCAATCCACCCAAATCCTCACCTCTGATTGGCTAGTGCAACGTGGTATACATGATCCAAGGGGTGAAATTGATTGGTGATGTGTGGGATTTGATCAATGGTCAAGAATCGCCAAAAGAAACACACATTTGAGCCTTCTGGATCCTTCCTTGGCCTCAAGCTCGCTATAAATACCCTTCATTCTTCACAGAGAAATCCAAGTAGTATAGGAGTAGTATAGGAGTAGTTTCTGAGTAGCTTATTTTCAGTTTTAATGATTGTATTTCAATTCTGTCTTTAAATCTCTCTTTGTACTAAAATTTTATTAATAAAGTAATTTTTAGCTTAATTCCTTATTTTGTTAATTTCTGTTTTTAAGTTTTGAATTCAGTTGTTGATTAATGTTCTCTTTAGTGCTTAACTAATGTTTACTCAGATTCTACTCTTAATACTTATCTCAGTCAAATAAAAATTATAATCTGCACATCTGAGTTGAATGGATGAGTTGCTGAATTGGGTATGGATTTGGTTAAATTGTGATTCAGTTGGGTTGATTGTAGTTATAGGATAGTGCTTATTTGTGATTGGCAAGCCATTGTGGCTAGGACTATTGTAAGTGCTATTTTACGAATCTGTTTCATATATGTCATTTGCTTTTATTATCTGCATCATTAGCTTAAGTTTGATTCTGTGGTCCTTTGATACTGCATTTAGGAGTTATTTGATCAATTAGACTAAATCAGGTTTTAAATTAGATTAGTTTAGTAGAATAGTTGCTTGAAATTTTCAAATCTGTTGCTATAGTAGTATTTGGATTAAGGTTTTAATCTGATATTGAGGTCTATTCAGTGGTTGGTTATAATAGCTTTAGTATCATTTAGGATTATAACAGTCATTTTAGTCCTTGCATTGCACCTGAACACTCTCTAAGTCAAAATCACTTAGAATCTGATTATTGTTGTGCATCAGTTAGAACTCAGTTTCATTAAAGCTATATTTAGGTTTAGATTAGGTTAATTTAGCTTAATTTGGTTTCATTGCGTCTTAGAATAACATAATCAGTCCATAAATTTGATTCAAATCTCATTTTAGTCAACATTTGCAAATTCTGTCAAATAGTCAAAAGTGTCAAAACCTGTTTTCATCAAACTTTGTGGATTTTTAATAGCTTCATTTTTGGTTCAATTCTAGTGATATTTTGGGATAAACAAGTTCAATTGGTCAAGTTTTGAAATCTGATTTTTGTCAAATTTTTGGAAATCATTTTAAGCAGTTAATAAGCTCTTAAACAGAGCTCATCTGCCCTGTTCACACTCACTATCTTGAGTGTGAACCAGGAAAACTTCCAGACCTTGTGCGGGTCTTGTTTTTTTTATCACTAGGGTCTGAAATTTGGTTTTAGGTCCTTGGCAGGGTGGTCTTGAGTTCCTATTACTGGTTTTCATTTTAGTTCATTAGGTTAGCTTATAATTAAGGTGCAATTAGGTAGATCTAGGTTGTTTTAGCTTAAGTAATCAAACTAGTCAAATCATTGAGATCAGTACATTAAAGGTTTAGAGTAGTTGAATTCAGTTGGTTTTGAGTTAATTTAGCATACTTTAGCTTCTGCTTCCATTTTGTGATCATTAGTGCTTATTTGCTTATTATAAGTGCTTATTTTCTAGCACTTTCCACTACAGCTTCATTTTCTTGTGCACCTGCATCAATTCTCTTATTTTTCATAGATTTAGAATATTAGTTTAGATTTTCCTGAATTTTCATAATTTTTAATTCTCTGTTTACTATTTTTCTTGATTTAAATCAGTTTTTAATACTTTTTAAATAGCATTTAATACAATTAATTCAGAAAAGGTTCCAAAAATTAATTTTTCAATTTTCATAGATTAAGATAAATATAAAAAGCAAAAAATAATTTTTCCAGATTTTTCCTAGTTTAATTTGTAATTTTTAGCATTTAAATTAATTTTAAATAGTTTTTAATTCATAGAAAATAGAGAAAAGTTCAAAAAAATATAATTCCAGTTTTGAAAAGTCTTTTGAGTTATTTTAGATTTTTGAAAAATAGTTTCATAATTTTCCCCTTTATTTTCATAATTTTTAGTATTTTAAATTAGTTTAAAAGTTAAAAATTAGTTTTTAATTCAAATAAATTCCAGAAAAATCATAAAAAATAGTTTTAATTCTTAGTTAATTTTCAAATATCATTTTTAGATTAAAAATAATTTTAGATCATATAAAGGATTTAGATTAGACGTAGTTGCATTTTATTTGCGTTTCATTTAAATCGTTTTAGTTTAATTCGCGTATTTATGATTCCCCGTAGTTTAATTCCCTTTTATATGCTTCCTTTAATTTCCCATTGCCCCGTAGTTTAGAAAACATCAAATTATCCCCTTTTCCCATTCAAATCCCGATAATCGCGACGTGAGTTGAAAATTCCATTCAACCCTCGTTCGGAACGATCTCGGTGCTCAAACCTAACACGTTTGAGTTACCCATATACTACACACCTCTTATTATTGATCTCTTTCCTAAGAATCACTTATCAACTCAAATATTAGACCCAACAGATGGCTAATAGGGGTGGCAACGCTAGTCATCATGCTTCAAAGATAGATGTTCCTAAACCATCACTGCTCATGGGAAAGCGAGAGGCTATGGCGGTTGATGATTTCTTATGGGAGATCGAACAATACATGGAG
This sequence comes from Chrysanthemum makinoi, assembly GCA_910596185.1. Taxonomy (NCBI): domain Eukaryota; kingdom Viridiplantae; phylum Streptophyta; class Magnoliopsida; order Asterales; family Asteraceae; genus Chrysanthemum; species Chrysanthemum makinoi. Next base: position 303,046,382 of record OU343223.1, read on the forward strand.
GGCATCAACATAGTTGATGATGCATTGAAGATCAAGACGGCAACGCATTACTTAAAGGACACCACATCGTTATGGTGGCGACGTCGGTATGGAGATATCGAACGAGGTACACGTTCCATCAATACTTGGGCCGATTTTGTTCAAGACTTAAAGAAGCAATTTTATCCGAAGAATGCTAAGCACGAAGCAAAGAGTCGTCTTCGCAAACTTAAGCATTTCGGAACGATCCAGGAGTATGTTAAGGAATTTAGTACTCTTTTAATTGAGATTCCGGATCTTTCGACCAAGACTCTCTCTTCTATTTTCTTTATGGTTTGCAAGGATGGGCCAAGACGGAGTTAGAGACAAGAGGAGTCCAAGACCTTGCTAAAATTATTGCGCATGCAGAGGCACTTATTGACCTTGGTGAGCAAAGGTCGTGTAAACCAACAAATGAAGATAGTGGTGATGAGAATGGTAAGGGAGAAAAACAAGTCCAACATATGGATGATGGAGCACGAAGATCGCAACAAAAGTAGAAAACACCATATAAGAGTATAGAGTGTTTCATGTGCGATCGACCACATAGAGCGCGAAATTGTCCTAAGAAAATGAGCTTCCAATCTATGAAGGCAAATAAGGAAGAGAGTCCATGTGAGGAGGAGGATGGGCACATGGGATCGTTGCGAATCCTTAACGCCATTAATGCAAGGAAGGAGTTTCCTACAGTTGAAGCAAAAAACAAAGTGAGAGTGATGTCTTCCAAGATAGAGGCTAAGAGAAAACGAGCACCTAGGGTAGAGACCAAGGGTAAACCGGGATAAAATTCAAAGACGGAGGCCAATGGAATTCAATTCGTGAGCACAATTGTAAATGAGATATCCACAAGATCCTTAGTCGATAATGGAGCAACTCATAACTTTATCTCGATAGATGAAGCTAAGAGACTTGGGCTTGAGACTATGGAGGATAATGGATGGATCAAGGCTGTAAACAGCAATGCAAAACCAATTAGCGGTGTTGCACGAGGCGTGAAGGCCAACATCAGGGAATGGGAAGGAGAGTTAGACTTATCGATTGTTACTATAGATGAAACTCGTACTCGGGATGGAATTCTTTGATGAGGTACAAGCCGTTCCCATCATGTTTACTAATACATTGTGCATTTTAGACAAAGGTCGAGTGTGCATGGTGACGATGGAGAGAGGCACAAAGTGTGGAGCCAAGATGATGTTCGCAATGCAACTCGAGACCGGCTTTAAGGAGTTGAAGCAAAATATGAGCGGTATATCAAGCGACGTAGAGGCGTCAAAAGAAATAAAAGATGTATGCGCAAAGTTTAGATGCGCAAAATCGAGTGTTTTACCCGAGCGACATGTGCAAGAGAGTTGCCTTAAAGGTAAAAGACGTATAAGGAGGAGACATCGTGTTACAAAGCACGAACAAGGATCAACCATGGAAGAAGCCAAATAGAATCAAGTATACCTGTCAAGGCATGCCATGGATGAGATACAACAGTGCTGAAAGAAAGACACGACGAAGACGTCGCGAGCTTAGGTGGGAGAGAATGTCACGACCCGCACGATTGATTGGGTCATTTTTTAGGTTAACCGGGATTCTGGATTGTTCTATAGTTGCTTAGAAGACTCTATGAAATTCTATGGAAGTTGTAAGAAGGTATTGGAAGCCCTTGGAAGGATTTGAAAGTCCTTAGAAGCTCTAGAAGTGTTGCACGGAAGAACCTTGTAGAGACAAGTCCGTAACAATAAGGTGACCTTGTTCACAAAAAGATGAGTGGGAGTGAAAGAAGAAAGAAAGCTGACGTGACACATAAGTGACCTTGCCATCTAGCCTAATATAGACTCTCCTTGTTCGGCTGATAACACAAAGACATTCTCGACAACACAAGTGAGACATCAAAAACAACACTTTTACATATATATACTGATGAGAGCTATGATGTACAAGAAACTCATCTCATTTTGCACTCATCATCACCACCATTTGTTCCACACATCTAGCATCATCACCACCTTCCTATCACTCCAACCTCATGATAAAATTACCACACTCAAATCACTCTCACAGTATCACGCATACTTCATAACCACAGGCCATCATTCATCCAACCTTTTCATATCATCAAAACTCATATCTTTATACGCTTATCTCAACAACCCATTATTTTCTCAACATGTTTTGTTGGAATTATATAACATGACAATCAAATGAATAATCACAAAACATCAAAGTATTCAAGCGGAAGCGTATAGGATTTATTAATGAACAATTAACTAACATAAAAGAATATGCGTACCTTTTCTTGATTCTAGCCGAACAAGAATCAAATCCACAAACTAGCAATTGGATGAACCCTAATTAGGGTTTATAGGATTATGAGAATTACCCCTTACCGTTTTGTAATTCAGTCCAAGAATGATAACAAAAGTATGTTATTACTACGTTCTTGTACACACGTACTAAACCGAATTAAAGTAATGCTAGTTTTATTAAACCAAATAACTTGGTTTGTGGAAAAGAGATGATCGATCCCCTAGAGGATTTAGTCGATCGGTTTGTAGCTTAAAAACACACACAAAACTATTTTTAGGGTTTAGCTAATGAATACAAGAGATGCAAAATCAAGACCCTAAGCCTTGTATATATACCCAACTAGCTTGGTGAACAAGTTTGGCTTTGTTTCCTTTTCTCCTTGGCCGATCGTTGGTAGGCATCCCCAAGGGATTCCGGAAACTTCCCAAACTTTGCAATCTAGTCCTTTTCCAAAAATACCTTTAACGCCGCTTAGTTAGTCCATTACATTAATTACTTAACGTTCGTTAGTTATTTCGTTTAATAAATAAATAAATACAACATTTATATTTAATTATTTAACTTTAAATTCTCATACGTAAAGTGTGCAATCCCATAGTCTCGAGTTCGATCCTAACTCACGTCTGCTAATTTATATCCATAAAACTAATAGCTCCCACTTGGATATATCTTAATAGAGTGATCACATCGGTTAGCGTCTAGCAACACTTCGATGCCTCTAGTACAACTCGAGCAAGGCTCCTGGAAAACCTTTTAATGATTTCTCATTATTATTATCCTTTTGTTTCTAATACCATGTTAAATAAAGATATGGAATTAAGTCATTCTTTATTCAACCATTTTGTTTCTCGTTATTAGTGATTGAGCAAGATTACCAAATCTTCTGAACATATTCAGGGGAGAACTTTGGGCGTGGCCACGCAAACATCTTGTCAACCCTACGAGGGGCCCAGCAGTATTAAACTCCAAAATAAATTTGAAGGAACAAATTATATCTTGACTACGAGAATAACCCACAAACTTTGCAACACTTCAGGAAACAACCCTTATAACTACCAGTTACGTATAGCATTAAGTTGTTCCACAGAAATGCACTACATTCATGACACTTATCTGGTATCTCAAGTCTGAGGATAACTATTCATAATTTACTTATAACAATATCCACAAAGTAAATTATGTAGTTGGGATAAGTCCTATATTCAATTCATTAAATATCATCTGAAATTGGTATGCATTCTCATCAATATACTTTCAAGTCTATTCTACCATATCTCTCAGATTTGTCTTAATTTAATGATACTCCCATATCATTAATCGACAACGGACGATTTAGAATAAATAAATTTATTCACGGATTAAACATGCAAATATAGGATACAATATATTATAAAATCAATCATACCAAGTATTTGATTTATTATAAAAATCGCTTAACATCCCTTATCCAAATACCAAATATTTCAATGCATGAAAATTCCAGTTGATGAATTATGCCTCAAGTAATGACAATCATACTTGTTGACAAGGCATAAATCAACCAACTTGATCTATCGTAATTTTGAGAATACTTATTTCAAGAATTCAATTAATGAAGTCCTTGTATGTGTGCATTCACCAATCCACATAATAATTCATAAAGTGTGTGACATCCTCTATCACCAATTTATGACAATTTAAACTTTCAAACATTTTAAAGTTTAAAGTATTCTTATTCTTTTAATGTATAATGCAACTGCGCTCTTAGTAGCACAACTAGTTCACATGGCCATTAACAAGGATGAAATCCTACCATGACTAGTATTGCGTGTCATCTCAATTAAACCAGCATTATTGTATACAAACAACAATATGCTCATTAAAACTCCATGAACTTTAATATCTTATGGTGTAATGTTTGATGTCTTCCAAACTTTCAAGTTTGAAGCTGATGACAATTTGCACAACAATTGACATATTGTTCATCCATAGAATCTAGGAGCAATTCCAGGCTGAGGATGTAATTCTTTTAGAATATTCATTACACAAGTTATCTAATAACTTTTAGTTAGATATTAATGTTGTCAAATCACTTCTTATTCAAGAATGATACAACAATTTTAATACACAACATGATGTACATGATGAATCTACATGTCAAACTTAGACTTCATTCATGTTCTATCTTGTCAAAAGATATTTATCAATTTCCCAAATGATATATCATGTTTTATTAGAATCATTTATTTTACTGCACATGTTTATTAATAATAAACATATATTCCAAGGTTGTATGTTTTAATTCTTAAATCTTACAAGTGAAGTTTCATTCCAATCTAAGACTTAACATTTAGCTTTCAAGGAATGTTACTTCCTATATGTTATACAGCATATAAGATTTAAAAAACAACATAATACTCCCACTAGCTTTCAGGAATACTTAAAATTTATCTTATTTCAATTATAAATCAAAACTAAGATTTAATAATTAAATATAAGAATAATTTCATAGATGCATGCATTTATCCATTCATGAATTATTGCACTTCGTACACTACCAAATATTATATGAATTCAAAAAACCTTTCAATTACTTACCGTCCTCGCTCAAGTAATTTCTCAAGAAAGAGTTTTGATATTCCATTGTCATATTTCATATTAATGAAAACAAGTATGACAATTATCATCTTTATATATTTAATGTGTCTAGGAAAGAATATTCAATCATAATTAATTGCTTAAGTATGATTAATAATCTTGTCATAAAACATGCATTAAATATGTGTACAATATTGTCCATATGATTTCTACATAGAAATTCAAACCACTAGGGTTTTTCATCTCTTTGAAGAAACTCATTTCCATTCTCTAGTCTAACTATTAAGATAAACCAAATTTCCAAAATTGATTATCTTTATGGACAGCATCTTTAACATTCATAGTATGAGTAATTTACCCAATTCAATATTTGGTAATCCATCATAATGATTATCAGGTTTACTATAATCCTGTAACTCATATTTCTCAGCATATAAGTCAAATATCTGAGATATCCTTGCAGATCTATGAATGAAAATTCCATCATCATGAGGTCTATCATTTACATGTCTAATATCATCATGATATTTACTAGTGTGTTTTAGAAGATTATGTATATTGTAATTTTATCTTTCAAGATAAAAAAAATCCCACTTGCCTTTTGTAATATATAGACTATCTATATATACTTAGCAATTAGAGCAAAACTACATTGTTCTCTTTTTGGGACATTACAAATACACATTGATAATTCCGGACTTTAGTTTGTTAATAACCTATTCATAAATAGTTTATCAAATTCAGAATCTTCAATTTTTAAAACTTAATGTGATTCATCACATTCCATAATAAAATGGTGTTTTATCAATCTTCTAGGTTGGAGTCATATTGAGTATATTCAATCCATACTCAATTTTCTAACCTTGTTACTTTTTAAATAAGAAGTTATGGTTATCTTGAATCAAACAAATCAAATAGAGTTTGATTCTCCTAACTGAACGTGGTATTCATTAGAATTAATATTGTAAGACAATCTAACAATATATAAGATAAACATATTCCTTTTGGCTTACCTATTTACCAACTAAGTCAACTTAATGGTATAATAGACTTTCCAAGCCAATTGCATGCTTTATAACATAAGTACTCTTTAACCAAGTCACTTCATATCCATGTCTCAACATAAACTGTTATAATCCCATTATACGTTATAAATCATTGATCAACTCAATGACTTCTTGTATATGTCTTAATTAAAAACATAACAAGTTAACGTCTTACTTTATTATAAGTCTTAAAAGACTTTATGTTTATGTCTTTACAATGAATCATAAACATGTTTAACTAAAGTAATTATGAACACAACTTTTGGTTTCAATAGTAATTTCAAGTTAATTTATTTACTTCACAATAATGTAGGACTACATTATCTTTCATTTATGTCATTCCAAAATACATAAATAAACAAATTTGAGGTAGTATTAGATTACTTCATTTATTTATGTCATTCTAATAATACATAAATATTTAATTTGAAGTAGTCTTATATATTATTTTGACACATGTTCTAAATACTTGTCTAATTTAGAGACTGCAAATATGTCCATGCAAGGTCTGACTTCACATAGAGATTTACTTTGTTGTTGCAATCTCGCCAAGTTCTCACATGACGTAAATTGCAACACCAAGTGTTTCTTAAATTAGATATGTACAAGTTATATTAGAATGTTCGTCTCTTACCTTGCAGTCAAGAGAATCCTTTAAATCATATACCTATATGTTGTACCTTGCACACAATATAGATTTCTCCCACTTGTGCATGGAACAACATCATGTAGCAGATAAACAACACGACATATGTTTGTTTATGTGACTATTATGATTGTGTCATTGATATTAGCATAACTAGTAGATGTAGAACCACTTCATTGTCTAATAAGGAGACGTACATGACTATCCTTGAAAACATAAGTGTCTACAAGTAGAAAGTAATTATCTTAAGACATTCTAGAGATAATCTGGGTTACTACCAAGATGACAAAGCTTGTAACTCCCACTGGATTTGACAACATTGTAAGTGTTTCATTAACCAGTGAAAGAAAATAGTGTTTTATTTGCTTCCCTACACCTTTGAGAAAGTCCACACATAACAATTACTTGTGTACTTAAAAGAATCTATTCTACTATGTAGATGATGAATTTATCCATCAATGCTATTAACTTGAAAAATTGGGCATGCAATTTCTTTCTTAATAGTTCTACTATTCCAACAATTGTAAGTAGTACTTTTAAATGGTCAAAGCACAACAACTAGATAAAATATACTAGTTTGTCTTTTACCAATTTTGCATTAAATTAGTCTAGCTTCTAATTTAATAACTCAGAAATATGCAATTTTCTTAACTATTAAAATTTGCTTACGAGTTATGAATTTATAATTTAGACAATTATAATTGTCCTATCATACCCTTCTTCAATCATGAAAAGGAATATGATTGAATCTCACTCTTTCTTATGAAAAGAGGACTAGGTTCATTCTTCTAGTAAAGTTGACTCTACCGAAAACCCTTACAGGTGTAGATCAATTTACCAATACAGGAATAGCCTTCACTTACGGTTTAATGTTGCATTAATACATTTAAAGAATTAGCAAAATTCAATTTTAGTATTTTCGATAATTAAAATTTTCAAGAAAATAAAATACCCAAGGTAATATTCATATAACCATAGAATTTTCTCGAAAACTAGGATCCAAATTATCATAGTTCCATTACATCAGTTGATCTGCTAGTAACGAAAACACATAATAAGGTAATCTGTCGAACAATAATTGGCAAACAATTTCCAATTCCTAGATCATTATGGGATTTATATTTTCCAACGCTATTGCAAATATAAACATGTTTCATCCCATCTTATGCCTTGAGTCCAAGTCTCACTTCCTACTCAACTTAAGTGTCTAACTTTAAGAACTGCAAATATGTCCATGTAAGGTCTCACTTTACATAGAGATTTACCTCTCCATCACAATCTAGCCAAGTACTCTCATGACGTAAATTGCAACTTCAAGTGTTCCTTTTAATTAGATGGCATATAACTTAATTTAAAAGGGTACTAGTTTTGATTTTATGTGGTCAAATCAAATATGTACAAAGATGTCATGCATTCATCTTGTAGCATAAATTAAATAAAAAACTTTTTATTACCAATTCATAAAGATCAAATTATCAAAGTTTTGATTGAGATATTGGGTTCACCAATCAAGGAATTTAGTGTTAATTATCATCCATTATACCGTACTTTTGCATAAGTGTAAACACTTAGTGTTTCAGGTAATTACCGAAGTGGCGCATGGAATTAAAACTAATTCGCCCTTAAGATGAGTTTGTACATTTATGGCTTACTAAGTAGCTCCATTCGAACTTACAGAGGGCAGAGGACCGGGTAAGCGCAAGCATAATTAAGACATCCTTTCAGTGTGACTGTGCGCACTTCTTTATTAACCCCTTTATAGTTCATTCTAGTGGGTGAGCCGCTCATACCATTTGTGCCAAAGTCACCAATCAATTAAACTATTGAAACTTAACTCTTCCAAAACAAATCAAATTTCGCCATTGTTTAGTCCGTATTATTTTTCTATTCAAAATTATCCTTTGCTTAAAACTGTCTAACATAATAAACAAACAAGTAATAAATAAAAAATAAACTACTAAAAAACAATGCGCACATAATAAACAATTTATACGTGTAAACAAGTAGCCACATGCAACTTATTCGATAAAACCCTATTAATAATCAATATCTAGGTTAAATTAATGTATATATTAATTAGGGCTTTCACTCTCTCAATTGAAAGTGAGCCACATACATCGACAAATCGATTGCGTAAACCCATAATTAATAATATACCAAATTGCACATAATTGATTCATTAATGTATATAATTGGAGTTTTCCACAATTCAAGATTTATAGAGTAAATAAACATGTGATAAATATATCTTAACAATTAAATAATATACAAGTAACTATCCATGACAAACATGCATCTATCATCATGGATACATCATAACAATTATACAAATAGTCACAAGATCGCATATAAAAAATTCCATGACACATAACAAATTATTCATGAATTAATCACGTAACTAATATATTAATTCTAGGTTTTAATAAGGTTAGCAAACAATTTTCAAAACCCTAAAAATTTATGTATGTGTCGACAAAAAAAAAATAGGGTTACGCCCCAATTAACTAAAAAAATCGACCAAACAAAAATTAAACATAAACCCTAGATAAACATATCAAACAACATACAATTATTTGTTTTATTACGCGTTTATGTAATTAATTACTCATTAAAAACCAATGACTCTTGATGGCACTGTTGGAATTATATAACATGACAATCAAATGAATAATCACAAAACATCAAAGTATTCAAGCGGAAGCGTATATGATTTATTAATGAACAATTAACTAACATAAAAGAATATGCGTACCTTTTCTTGATTCTAGCCGAACAAGAATCAAATCCACAAACTAGCAATTGGATGAACCCTAATTAGGGTTTATAGGATTATGTGAATTACCCTTACCGTTTTGTAATTCAATCCAAGAATAATAACAAAAGTATGTTATTACTACATTCTTGTACACACGTACTTAAAAAGAATTAAAGTAATGCTAGTTTTATTAAACCAAATAACTTGGTTTGTGGAATAGAGATGATCGATCCCCTTAGAGGATTTGGTCGATCGGTTTGTAGCTTAAAACACACACAAAAAGCTTTTTAGAGTTTAGCTAATGAATACAAGAGATGCAAAATCAAGACCCTAAACCTTGTATATATACCCAACTAGCTTGGTGAACAAGTTTGGCTTTGTTTCCTTTTCTCCTTGACCGATCGTTGGTAGGCATCCCCAAGGGATTCCGGAAACTTCCCAAACTTTGCAATCTAGTCTTTTTCCAAAAATACCTTTAACGCCCGTTAGTCCATTACATTAATTACTTAACGTTCGTTAGTTATTTCGTTTAATAAATAAATAAATACAACATTTATATTTAATTATTTAACTTTAAATTCTCATACGTAAAGTGTGCAATCCCATAGTCTCGAGTTCGATCCTAACTCACCTCTACTAATTTATATAAATAAAACTAACATGTTTTTCATTCATTTCACGGAAACAAAGACATTTTCCTTTGGAACTCCTACATCAAATCATTTTTCTCAAATGCGTTTTACGTTAAATGTTTGGAAATTTATTATTCCATGAGGGTTTCAGGTGGTTTGGTCCCCAATCATTTTACACTTCTTATGATTGTTTCATCTTGTGCTGAGGTTAAGGATTATGTTTCTGGGGTTTCTATTCATGGTTTGGTGTTTAAACTTGGCGTTTTGTTGATAACTGTGCTGTTGGCTCGTCGTTTGTTTATATGTATTCTAGATGTGGGGAGGTCGGTAGTGCGCGAAAAGTGTTTGATGAAATGTGTGTGAGAGATGTCGTTGCGTGGACTGCGCTTGTTATTGGGTATGTGCAGAATGGTGAACCTGAGAATGGGTTGAGGTGTGTTTCTGAGATGTTTAGGATTGGTGAGATGGACGTGAGGCCCAATTTTAGGACGTTGGAAGGTGGGTTTCAAGCGTGTGGTGATTTGGAAGCGGTTTTTGCAGGTAGATGTTTCCATGGAGTAGCAGTAAAATCTGGACTTGGATGTTTGATTGATGTTCAGTCTTCAATCGTGTCTATGTACTCAAAGTGTGGAACTCTTGAGGAAAGTTCTACGTCGTTTATGGAAGTCCCCGTGAAAGATATTAAGTTGTGGACGTCGATTATTGGTGTATATGGAAAACGGGGATGTGTTAAAGAATGTTTAGGTGGATTTATTGAAATGCTTGTTTCTGGGATCGATCCAGACCCGATGGTAATCAGTTGCGTGCTATCTGGTTTAACTAACTCGGCTTGCATCTCTGCTGGGAAGACTTTTCATGGGTTTATGATTCGAAGAAATTATGATCAAGATCAGATGGTTCACAATGCATTGGTGTCAATGTACTGTAACATTGGACTGATAAGCTATGCAGAAAATGTATTCAACAACATGTGTATCCTTGACAAAGAGATTTGGAATTCAATGGTACATGGATACAGTAAAGTAGGATGTGGAGTGAAGTGCATAGAAATGTTAACAGAAATGCTAAATGTAGGCATCCATCCTGATTCTTATAGTATGGTGTCAGTAATTTCTTCATGTTCACAAATGGGTGAGATAAATCTAGGGAGATCTCTTCATGGTTATGCTGTGAAACACTTGATGATAGAAGAGCATGTATCTGTGTCAAATTCACTCATCGACATGTATGCTAACATTGGTGATTTGAAATCAGCAAGAAAGCTATTTTGTAGGACAGATAAGGATATAATCACTTGGAACACAATGATCTCTGCTTATACGCACCTTGGGCATTATGACGAGGCCTTTTCTCTGTTCAGTAAAATGGCTTTAGAAGGCATTAAACCTACCGCAGCAACACTAGTTAGCATGCTTTCTGCTTGTAGCCGTTTGGCATCAGTTGAGAGAGGAGAGGAGATACTAAAGTACATAGACCAAGAAATGCTTTTTACAAATGTAACTCTTGCTACTGCATTAGTTGATATGTATGCAAAGTGCGGGCAACTTGATCAATCAGAAAAAATATTCAAGAAAATGACAAAAAGGGATATTATTTCATGGAATGTGATGATTGCTGGTTATGGGATGCATGGAGACGCCATATCAGCACTAGATACTTTTCGACAGATAGAACTATCGGATATAAAACCAAATGAGCTTACTTTTCTTGCAGTTCTTTCGGCATGTAATCATGCAGGGCTTGTAAACGAAGGAAAATCATTATTTGCGAGAATGGAAGATTATTCTTTGAAACCGACACTCAAACACTATACTTGTTTGGTAGATCTTCTTGGTAGGTCAGGTAATCTGCTTGAGGCTGAAAATTTGGTTCTGTCAATGCCAACAGTTCCTGATGGTGGTTTATGGGGTGCTTTGTTGAGTGCTTGTAAAACCCATAATAATGCCGAAATGGGTATCAGGATTGCCAAACGTGCTATCGAATGTGACCCGGATAATGATGGATATTATATAGCTATTTCAAACTTGTATGATTCTAAAGGGATGTGTGAAGAAGCCGAACGGATGAGAAACTTCATGAAGGAAAGAAGGGTAGAAAAGGCAGTAGGTTGGAGTGCAGTATGATTGACTGGTGCACACCTCAACATAATTTATTGTGTACAGAACTGCCTCTGCATGAGATCCATTGTTCTTGGTAGTGAGGTTCATATTACTTCACAAGTGCAGTACTCATTAACACGGTTAGAGATAGTGCATTACTTTATCTAATACACCATTGTCATCCTCATTTTTAAAGAGTTGTAGTATGTAAATGCTGATGACTTTGTAGCCTCATGTAGCAGTCTACACCACTACCGTCTCCCTACTTTATTTTACCATGGTTGGATCGTTGCTCTAAGATGATAAAATATCATCTTCAGTGATAGACTGAAGTGGCTTATCAATGGAAAGAATATTAATCACAATTTACGGCCCATGAGAATATATGTATAACTTCCATTAGCATGATTCTGGATCCACACTACATGCTTATTATTACACGGAAAGTTATATAATAAATACACACACAAGGTTATATCTTATATGACCTGGCTCAATAGTTATTATATATAATCATTTGGCGAGGGACTTATGAATTCGTGCTTCCCAACTTATGGAAACGTGCCCGGGTAGATAAAATATTGTGGCGGGCCGTTTATGTTTCGCTTCCTCTTAGCCCATTCCTCATCCGGTATGCTGTTTTCTTGGCCCATTCCTCAATTGGGTTTTTGCGGTTTTGGTTATATTAAATGGATTTGGGTTTTTTTATGGTAAGTTAACAGATTTTTCTATGCCCGAAGAAAATGGGTTTGCCAAGTAATTATCTTTTTTTGAAACGATTTAATTTGTGATTGGGGAAGTCGTTGATGTTGTTAAGTGTTAACAGCGCATAAGTTAGAATACATAAGTCCAGGAATTAAACTCCTCTTTTTCCTATTTCCTTGATTGATCTTTTTCTATTTATTTCACCATATGAATTCTGACATCATTTTCTATTCTTTATCAGTTGGTGTTTGTACTTTGTATTATATTGTCGGCGTTTAAATGTTGAAGTCCTGCTTTTCAGTTACCAAAATAATGATGCCATGATTCCATATTAAATAATAAAAGTATATATAATTATTAAAAGAATTGGCAAACCCATTTTATGATACTAATAAGTCTTAAGGGAGTATTCAAATGGATTTGAGGAGTTTTGCAACCTTGATCAGTAGTTTGGTCGACGAAGGTGCAGAGGATGATCTAAGTCTATTTTCAACCTCTCCTTTTTATATAATTTTGTTTATCTGATTAATGTTATGGTTTCGTTCCAGAAGTATCAATATTCTTCAAAAACTAATTCACAGCTACATCAAAGAAACACTCAAAATTAGTATCCGTTTTTAAGGATTAAGGGGTTTCTAAGTAATGTTTTGTTTTTTTCAGGAAGCAAGGCGTATAGCTGATAAAGAATTTCGTGTGGCTGACATGGATGACACGGTGAACAGATCCGTGACTGCAGCTAACCTTTATTGCAGATGCTTATTTTGATAAAGATTGGCGTTAAAGAATTTTATATTAACTTTTCTTGCTTTTTCTTCTATTTATTATTGCACTTCTTTGAAAATGATCTAATTATTATTTTTTTTGCGACGAACACTTTATTGCAGATGCTTATTTTGATGAACATTGCGGAAACTAAAACACGTGTTGAGACTGCATTTAGAGAGGAAGAACTGCCACCCGTAGAAAAGTTGAAAAGGGCGGTGCCTTAGGCATACGGTACCAGAACGTGCAAAAGACACAAGCCGAGTAACCAAGCCAAGAGAATCAGATACGATGATACTAGGCAGGCCATTATGCGTAACTATATCACATATGTCATCACTCTTATCGAGGTAATTTCAGAATGTCATGATCTCAGCGTATTAAACCAAACGGCTTCACTAATATCACAGATAAAAGAAAGATGCGTCGACCTCTGATAACTATAACATCAGGTTATTTTTTTTCATCTTCTTTGTGCTTTTAGTTCAATAACCACCTTTTTCAACAGCTTATATTTTCCCTACACAATTGGAGGTTGCTGAACATGCAATAAGTGAAAAACGGACAAGGGCATTTGCCACAATGTTTATATTGCTATGATTTGTGTTTCCATGTATGATCATACTGTTTTTTACGATTTTCTTAACGACAAGTATTCATTCCTGTTAACGCTTGCAGTTGTGGCTGCATTTTGCTGGTAGCATCACACTGCCATCACAGCGAACAACGGGAAACTGTTGAACGATGAATTCAACATTGATCTCAGATAACAGAGGGCAACTAGGCAGGTTAGTTTTCGTGTTTGCTACTTTGTTGACAGGGTTATATGTACGAACACCTTCACGTAAGAGAACTTTGAGACTGAATATGTTTGATATAAAAAATGCGCAGATTTATTACACTCTTTCTATTTAGCTATATTGATCCCTTTTGTCATAATGTCCAAAAAACGTGGCATAAATAACTGTAACGACGTGTTTATTGTGCAGATCATTGTCCCCATTGGCCAACAAATACGTCCTCCAAATGTCATATATAGATGCTCCTGTCACAGCCACTTCATTGCAATAGTCAGTTGTTGCCGACGCCAACGGTGCTTGAAGAAACTATCGACACGTACATTGGTTTGACTATTTTCCCATATATGCTTTTAGAAGGTTAGTTGCCTTTACAAGAAACTCATCATCTGCAGATTGATGTTAAGGGGTGTTTGTATAAATTTATTTTACCAACATATGAGGTTATTTGATTTTTTATTATGGCTTTGGATAGTTTTGTTTTTTTGTTAGCAAAGCTTATTTGATTTTGCTTATGGCTTATTCAGGATATATCGCGTAATCTTTTAATGTAGGTTGGTTGTCATTGATGCTCCTCTGGTAACTTCTTATGAATATGGTTCAAGGTTTGTGGGTGGCTATGTTGGCGGGATTTATACCAACACAGCCATGGAGGTTCTTCCAACTTTATTCGGATACATATATGTGTGAACTATGTTTTTGGGCCCGGCTAAGGTACTGTTTTGGCCTAAAGCGGGCTAAACTTTCACCTAACTAAAACAGGTACATCATTTATACAGTGTCTAATGTACATAACTAAGTAATATTGATCTTATGTTTGATGTTAGTGTTATGTGCTGCTGCGTTTTTTAGGTATGTGACAAGATGTATGTGGAGAAGACGAGTAACAGACTAGGGTTTGGCCTTCAAATACCATGTAAGATGTGCAATAAACTTTAGTTTTACATATTTAATATTCGAAATATTCAGTTGGGTTTTTTTTAAAGGTTTTGGTTATATTAAATTGGTTTGGGTTTGATTGTTGTTGTTATCGTTTGGTTTTGTTGGGCAGCATGAGGCAGTGAAAACTGATGCGAGGAACTTAAAGTTGAAGCGGAAAGAATCAAGGGGCTGATGCACAACAGTGGTCGATGTCAGCCGTCCAAAAGGGTATTCGTTAATGTTGACTTTTAGATTTTCAAGAGTTAACATGATTTTCGATTTTATCTTTGATTGAACCTGTATATTGCATATCCTAATAGAAATATGGTTGATAAGAGGCCCGGTTGCGAGTAGCGTAGCAGAGGTGGGAGCAAATGCTCCAAGACAAACTGAAGTTGAAGCTCAAACGGAAGCATAGCGGAAGACAGACTTTTAGTGGAACCAGTGCGACTGGCATTATTGAAGGTATTGAAGGCTTTGTTCGTGATTGTATTTAGAATAACTTCGTTTAACTCATGCGCATCAATGTACCTTCTTTTTAACAGGCGTTCACGACAATGAATAAGCCAAAGCTCAAGTAAGCAACCTCTTATTTGTACTTTATCTTCTGTTAACTGAGGTATGAGTCCAAAACTCATGTGGTTAACATTGTTAGTGATGCTACTAATGTTAATGCCCTTCTTATTTGTACTTTATCTTCTGACTTGCGTAACTGTAGAATATTATTTTTCGTTCACCTTTTCAGGTACGGCTACTATATTGCAAAATGTATGCGCACGTCTCGGCATTCCCAAACAACCACAGCCTGCAGGTAAAAATTTCCCTGTTGATAGTGGTCTTGCACAGTCGCTACCTGCAAGTAAGTTGACTTCCACTTTCGGTAACCACTATAAGCATGTACCACTAATAATTTTGTAAATGTTGTCATCGTTTTAGGTGTACCTATGCAAGTGAGAACAAGTCAACCCAGATTACGTGAAAATAGCAGGTCTCCATGGTCATGGCTGCAAGGTTACTTGATTATTTATTTTGAATCGCATTTTCTCTAATTTTAGATTATATGTGTATAAATAAGGACTTCTCGTTTACATGCACTATTGACAAGAATGCCATCAAGTATACAAAATTGATACATATAATCTAAAATTGATAGTGGCGGGTTAAAAAGGGCACAAACCCATGTACATAAAAAAAACAAAATTGATAGTGGCCGGCCTTTCAAGTTTCAACAAATGAAACATATGGAATTTGATTGGTGACGGCATTTGCTGTGTCTATATAAAGTTCGCAAAGTTTCACTATTGATGGTATAATTTGGTTTCTTCAATTAAAAAAAACCTGAAGTTTAACTACTTCTTATAGTTTTTATTTTTATCAAAAAAAGATTTTGACAGAAAACTATGTATCTGATTATGATTGTTATATTTTTCAGGGAGTTAAGGCTTTTGTCGATTAACTTTATAAAACTATAAGATATAGGTGTCAAAGGTTTGAGAATTTTTGCATAATTATGTTTTGAGATAACTATGCATCTGTCAAGTGGTTCGTGCTTTGCAAGGTATTTTTATTAATTAGTTAAATGGCAAACCTATTAATCCAACGTATATGTTACTATGTTAGTCATCATATTGTCATTTGTTGCAGAATTTATTGGCTTCTAATTGGAAAGCTAATTTCAGTACGGTTAATCATGACGCTAAAGAAAGGTATAGATCTTATCTTATGAATTTGTAGAATCTGTTTGGTTGTTTAACTATATAATGAGTGTATCGGTATTTTGACGCATCAGTTGAAATCAATGTGGGAGACATAGGACTATGGGAAATTGGTCGATGGGAAGAGTTTGTTCTTTGAAATCTCAAAAGTTTGGAATCTAAACATCTGCAGGTAAGTAATAGTTTTTGACTTTTCGAATTGTTGCACTTTCGAGGGTACTTCAGGACCTGAACGAGCTGCCAATTGTTAGACACGAATCTCTTGATACCCTGGGTTCTATTGCAGCCTTGCTTTCATCATCAAACTCGGGCTGCAAATCGTTGAACTCAACCCACAAGTAACATTATGCTCAACCTCATACCTTATGTTTAAATGGTTTTGTCGTTGCAGTCATTGCGGATGTCTGGTGCCTTTTCTATATTTGCAGGTTTGCAAACGGTACGTGCCTCCTCCAACGAGTAGTCTGGGGTTGGATTTTTTTTGCCTGCGAAATGTATTAGATGAAGGTAGTTTTCTAGCACTGTAGTATGTTTATGTTTGTATCTGTTTAAGGGTCTTTGGTGGCTCATATATGCATGGATGATTATGGTTATATCACTGGCTTAAATTCACTGTAATGAATTTCCTTTTATTTATGTTATTATAGGATTTGACGGCCATAAAAGGAAATGAATTTGGGGCCCGCTTGGTTTAAAGTGGGGAAAGGGAAAGGGAAAAGGAAAGGGAAAGGGAATGCAAAAGAATGAGTGAGGTGGGTAATCAATCCCTTACCCCTCAATTTATTCTATAATGGTTCATTACCCATTACGGGGTAATCAATCCCTTACCCCTCCCTAACCAAGCATTATATTATGAGTTAGGTGGGCCCTTTTGAATACTTTACCCATTCCCCACCCCCTAACCAAGCACGCCCTTAAAGTCTACTTTCTCGCGTGTGCAACTGCTTATGGGGATCCATGGTATGGAATTTTATATGCACACTTTACGAGTTTGGTTGTTACATATTTTGGAATCGTACTCTGATCTCTTTTGGTTTTGTAACGGACAGGCTTTTATTTTTGCAGGCCTGAAATAGGAAACGGGGAAATAGGACAGTTTGGACTCAGCTCGGGAAGTTAATGCTATAGCGGATGCAATTGCATGAACAAGTTGATCGACAAGGGGTCGGTTGTAAAATCATGTTGCTCCGCAAGGTAAGCACACTCTGATTTACTATTTTTGAATAACTTTAAAAGAAGCATGTCAAAAACGCACTCCTACAGCTACACAAAAAACTTTTGTTCTTGATGTTGCTTTTCATTAGGAGGCTGTAGGAGAGTGTAGGTAATATGATTGGAACCGCGTATTAAGCCTGTCGACGAGATTTCAGGGTCGTTTCACCCGCCAAACATTTATCACCGCCCAGGTAAATTACTAGATTACATCCTGCATTAGCTATGAATTATAAGATTGTATTATACGAATCAAATTATATGTTGTTCAAACCCCATTCTCTGCACATAATGCAATATCCAAAAGTTGATTAATGTGTTCTATATTTTAGGATGGTGTTGAAGTAACAAGATGCGACCAAGATTCTTGCTGACGGACGCCTTCAGCGACAAACTATCTGCTGTTAGTAACCATGGGCGCTCACTAATTAGATGGGAAGGCATCAATGCTCACTAATTAGATGGGAAGGCATTAGCGGCAGGTATCCAATTAGGCTTATTTAGACATTAGGGGCAGGTATCCGCGTTAGTTGCAGCGAACGGAGTGCTGCACCATTACCAGATTAACACTATGTAGTATAATGAAATAAATGTTTGTTGACATGATGTATATATTTTCAGTATAGCCGATGTATTTAGTTTCATACCTATGTTGTGTTATCAATATAAAGAGTTTTAATGTAACTAAATATACATGAGTATCAGATAACAGAACGAAAGATGGGACAAATAGAACCAACCAAATAGATGAAAAGCGCCCCCGCCGCAACGCGGCGGGTTCCATGCTTGTTACTATATCATATGTAACTTTGAAGGATTTCCTAAATGGTGATGGGTACAAAAAATGTTTATTCTTTGCTTAACGGTTGTTTGGTAACAAATCCATATCCAAACCAGGTTCAAAATTATGTTTGTTTTTTACTTAATGTAAAAGGATTTCCTAAATGGTGATGGGTACAAAAAATCCACTCTTTCCCAGGAACCTCAATTTAACTTATCCTATAATCTTTCTTTTTCTTATCTTCGCCTAATCTTTCTTTTCCATATTTTCACCTAACATTTCTTCTTCTGCTCTTCCAAATCAAACCTTCATTATAACGCCCTAAAATTCGGATTAACATTTTAATTATCTACTTTATATATACCATAAGTTAAAAATAAATAAATAAAAATATAAATGTAACATTGGGCAAATTGGTTTAAAAAAAATGTTTTGGACTTAGTTCTTATTTAAAACCCATATACCCCAAGCCCAATTATAATTTAATAAACCCATTTAAAAAAAAAAAAAAAAAAAAAAACCTTTCTTCCCCTTCCCATAATCAAAATACCAAAAAAAATAAAAGAAAACCCTAGCCTCTATAATTGGTTGTCATAAAAAACTCAAGATCAAGATTCGTGGTAATTCCGCAAAGGTTTGGTATAGTTAACCGCCTATTTCTTTAACATCTTTTGTTTTTAAATTTCTTTCATGTAACTATAATTGATGGATATGATTAGGGCTGATTAAAATCCCATTAATTAAACATTTCTTATTACTAAAACATAATTAGGGATGTGTTAGAGGTTTATCTTGCGTTGGTTAGAGTTAGGGTTTTGTTTGTGATGTTGTGCAGAATTTGGGTTGGATTGATGAGTATCCAAACTGAGGATGCCAACCTCTTTTAAGTGATTTTTTGGGCTAAACATAAGTACTATTTCTCTGCTTTCTAGAAAGATAAGATTTGTGTCATTTGGAGGTCGGGAAAGTTGAGTTTTCATTTTTAAAAGTTAAGGTGTCGAATCTGGGAAAGCTGAGTAAAATTTTGGGTTTCAGTATTTTATTTACCAAGAACAAACCATTGAGAGTTTTGACCTCTCCTTCTCCAGTCTTGATATTTAGGACATGGGTGACTTCTGGAAATTTTGGTGGAATTTTTGGAGTTGTGGAAATGTGTGTTTCTGGTATAAACTAGTAGGGGTTTTGTTTCTGGGTACTTTCTGGACAAGTCTGGAGGTTTGGTTTCTACCCACACTTCCGCCCTATAATAAAATCTACAAAATTCTAGGAGTAACCTAAAACATATGGAAACATCTGTGATTTTTTTTGAATTTTGTTTAGCTTATTTGATGTGTTGAATGAGTCAAAAGATAACCTTAAAAACGTTGGCAGATTTCTGAAAATGTTGAAAACCCTAATTATGTAACTTTGATGGCTATAATTAGTAAGAATTTAACTTGGACTTTTAAATTGGAATTAAACATATTCTAAGCCCTAAATGTAACTTGTTATCATAAGTAAACCTAAAATAGGTTGATTTGGAATATTACCCGAAAAGTTACTAATATTGGAAAGTTACTTAATACGGAAAGCTATCTTAATCGGTAAATTTACTAATTTTGGAAACCTTCTAAATATGGAAGGTTACTAAATATGGAAACCTATTGAATATATAAAGTTACTAAATATGGAAACTTTCTAATTATGTAAAGTTGCTAAATTTGGAAAGTTTCTTAAAATGGAAGGAAACCCTAAGTTTGAAATACGAATAACTATGAACCTTAAAACTATGAAATGGCGTTCTAAAACTTAAGCGATCATTATTAGTGTAGATCCATGGAAGAAGGAGTAGTCTTGGTTACTTGTGTGTTCGGGTGATTTACTTTATGGTTTGAGGTATAGATATTCTTTCCCTTTTCAGTAGGGATACTTTTCTACGTTCCGATCCTTTGATATGATCACTTACTATGATTCCCATCTGATGATCCTTTGTTTGCTTTCTAAATTGATTCGTATGCTATAATTCTTCGATATGATTTGTTTCATTATGACTTCGGTATGATATGATTCAGTTGCCATGATTTGTATGATTATGATTTGTACGTTCTTCCCCTTTTGTTACGAGCCAACTAGTCATGGAGATACCATGACCATGTCATTGATGGCACCAATGGCATGACACCATCTGGGGCGGTGTGATCAGTCTTTGGCGTCCCCATTATGATTTGATATGATTTGTGATTTGTGGCGCCTTATTCGCATGTGTACACCTGCCTCGCGAATAGGGTACATATTGCCTTATGTATGTTTGGGGGCGTATGGATGCATCCTAGGCTTATGATTTGATATGATTTGATACGATATGATTTGATATGATTTGACATTATTTGTATGGATTTGGCGTTTGGGTTGTGCGTACCTTGCACCCCCTCTCGCACTTTGGTACTTGTGAGGTCTCCTCTCCCTGAACCCTTTTGTAAGTAGTGTCCTTCATGTGGCATGCTGGACGAATATGATTATTTTCTCGTGGGCATCCTTCATTTGTGATTCATTATACTTCATTGGATTATGTATTCGTATGTTCATTGTGTTCTTCATGTGGCATGTTGAACACCTTTTGCGTTGGTACTTCATTATGTTCTCTTCATGACCTGATCCTTTATTGTTTATGATCTCTCATTCACTTTGATTTGACATCTTTTGCTCATTTGATACGTATGCTTTCATTCAGTTAATTGTTTAACTTTTCGTTCACCCAGAATCCTGATCTAGTCCATCTAACAACTATGTAGGGTTATAGTTATTTGATTTTACTATGCTTTCATTCCATGTGGTTACCAAACTTATTCTATCAGATTATCACTTCCTTTGTTATGGTGCTATGACATGAATATGAAATTCTGCTGTTACTAAGTTGATGTATGATTTCTTGATTTATCTATCTTCTATACTAATAAGTGATTACCTGGCGTATCCGTTGCCATGATCATACTCCTATTTGTATTTCCGGTTCCTTAGTAGTCATTTTAGCATAATAATTAATATCTACCAGACTAATTAGTTTGCCATGCTTACATTCATTTCCATGATTCCTTGCTGACAGAAATTGATTTGACTTACGTGTGTACCTATTTAACTATGTGGTTTCCGTCCTATAATTTTGCTTAGTATTACTACTGATGATGCTACTTGGTATGATGACTGTACAACTTGTCGTTGTTATTTATCTGTCTGGAGTAATTGCCATACTTGAGCTATATTAGGTTGTTTCCTGTCACTTATAGAGTATAGTTTAGTTATATGTATTTGATTTGCTCCCTTTCCTGTTTTCCCATAACATGTTGTTTGTCGTTTCGCTGCTTGATATGCTCTCACAATATTTGGTTACATGTTTAATTATGATGCTGCCTTTCATCTTTTATGTGATTCTTGAATTCTTGAATATTTGTATGTGCTTGTATGTATTCGCGGATGTACTGTTTGCTATGCGGTTTCCTTGATTATGTTCTTGGTGGATATGTGTTATGATGTTTTTTGGAGGTTACGCATTGACTCACTCCTTTCCATTTATTCGTTACGATTTCATTATTACATTTTGATTCGTTTCGTACCTTTGTTATATTTAGCTTTTGTTTCTGTCATATCAGTTTACTGAGCTTTGTAAGCTCAGCCGCCTTTTCTTTTTCCGTGGCGGCAGGTACTAGCAGGACTATGGGCAAGAGTGAGTGTTGGAACTTAGAAGACCTACCCTATTTTGATGTTGCACTTAATTATGGATTTATGTTTCAGATTTTTATTTCTTTTGTGTTTCTATTTTGGATTTGTGGTTGCATTTACCATTTTGGAGTTATGATGTTCATGACTTTATTTTATTTGTATGATAAGACTTCCGCTTGCGTTACTGTATTCTTTGTACCACTCCATAATGTGGCATTCTAACCCGTATAGGGTTGGGGTGTTACAATTATGGTATAAGAGCCAGGTTTCGTCTTGTTGACCTTAGGATTGACATGTGAGAACTTGGGTAGACATTAGGCTTCCGTCTGTTTCGATCTTTTCTGGTGTGAAAACTGTGAGTGACGCCTTCCGAAAGTTAGGCGTGACGCCGTCAGGCTTTAGGACCAGAAATTCCGCTGAGCCGTCGCGTGCACTTTTTGATCAAGTCTTCATAGAGGGACGTTGTCGCCCTTTGGATGGGACGCCGTCAGGTGTGCTGAATAGGATTTGAGTGTCTTGGATCTTAACTTTGCCATTTTCTTCATGTTTTCGCTACTTTTCGTCCAAATATGCTTCATTCCAACATTTTGCTTACAAAAGACCTAAAAAGTGAAAAGGAACGATTTTAAGCAGTAACGGATATAAAATATGTTGATTTACGGCTTAAATGACCCATTAAAAGCGTACTTTTTAAATCCTTATCAATTATTGAACACCAATCGTTCATATTGGAGAGGTCAGGACGAATTGAAGCAATTAAACACTTGGGACAGATTCCTTATTCTCCAAATTACAAAACCCCTAACCTAATTTTTGAAAACCCCAAATCTTTATGAACCCTAATTTGAAGTTAATTTTTGGAGGTGATGAAGAGAACTGAAGAAGACCCTCAATTTATACATGATCGAATAGATTAGACCCAAAAACACTTTCCTTGCCCATAACACCTATCATTGGCTCTTGTTTTTGTCTTGATTGCGATTGGGAGCTCCTGTGTGGGCGGTTTTTCCATTTGGGATAATAGAAGAAGATAGCTTTTTGGTGTTGACTCGAAGGAGAGTGCTTTTCCATTAATTTTCTTGATCTCCCTTTTCTTTTGATTGTGTTTCCTGGTTTGTGTCGAGAAAAGAGAAAGGCAGCAAACAACGAGAGTGAGCTAGTTATCATCAAGAAAGGTGGTGGATATTTTGAGATGGGAAAGGCGTTATGAAGATTTCCAGAAGAAGGAGATGAGGTTTGGGAGGTGTGGGTTTTGGGAAGCAGAAAAGAAAAGTGAAAAGGATAGGAGATAATAGGGAGGTGGGGCGTGGGTGTATATGGGAATTTGGGTGGGAATTTTATTTGTATTAAATGTATTATTAGTAGAATTATTTTTATTATTAGGATTGTTTAGATATTGAGTGTATTTCGCGTCCCGCTGATAATATTGTAAACGAAACATCTCGAATGAGTAAAAATGTAAAAATTATATTTTCGGACACGTTCTCGAAAGACTGTTAGAATAATACTATCGTTGTCTTTGTTAGTTTACTTTTATATTTTATCCGTAATTGGTACGTTACTGGTACACGTGCGGATTCGTTAAGCGAGATAACCTCTCGTTGACGTGTGTTAGGATTTATAAAATCCTGTAGTTAAAGTGTCGGTCACCTCAAGTATATATATTCGTTAGAAAGCTCGTAGTCGTAGTTATTTAGTGTTAGTTAGTAGTTTGTTAAGTAACACCGTGGAGAGGTGACGGGTCTTTACCCACTGTATGCCTGATCCACAGCCCGTAGGAGGCGTGTCTTGTAAGAACCTATAAATACCCTTTGCCTAGCAAGGCAAAAGGTTGGAGCTTTAATAATATCATTTTTCTTGGTCTCACTAAAGTTCCCAACACTCTTCACTTTCTCTCTCTAAACATCATCCTTTACGCCCTATATACTAGTGTGTTTATGTGTTTATGAAAACCAATATGTTACATTTGGTATCAGAGCCAGGTTTGATCACTCATATTTCATGTTCTTGGATTTCTAGTGGTTTTCATAAGGTTTTTGGGTTTGAATGAGTTTAGAGTTGTTTGCATCATTTGGATCATTTCTTGTGTTAAAGTTTGTATTTTGATAGTACTTTTGTGTTTAAAATCATTATAAGTGTTTAGGTTTTGGTTTGGAAGGCTTGAATCATCGTGGTTGGGTTGTTTTTGGATTGAAAAATGGTGTTTTTGAAAGTTTTCTAGCATGCGATTTGTGTCTCGAATAGACTTTCTTCTATGCGATTTGTCCAAAAAACTAAGCGATTTGTCTCTTTAGTGAACGCTTTTTGAAGCGATTTGTCACACTTTGTATGCGATTTGTCATTTTTTGTGAAGCGATTTGTCTTGTATGCGATTTTTCTATTGAGACAAAACGACAAGAAATGACAAGGTAGTGGAAGTAGTGTGTGTACTTGTGTACTATGCGATTTGTCAGTTTATGCGATTTGAGTGTTATGCGATTTGTCTGCTAAGCGTTTTGTCAACTTAAGCGATTTGTCTCTTAAGCGATTTGTTAATCAAACGATTTGACACTTAAGCGGTTTGACACTTATGCGATTTGAGTAGGGTGCGATTTGACTGAAGGTGCGATTTGTCTATTGAGACTTGTCGTTTCTTCGTGTCACGTTTTGCGGGTTTATCTTGATTTAGTAAAATCCCGTGAAAGAATCTATTTCCCGATTTAATCAAAGAGTAGTAAAATCCCGTGGAATCTGTAATCATGTCTACGATCACTTCTTCCGTTCTTGCGATGACGTTCAAGTTGCGGGGATCGATACTCGTCCTCCCATCTTGGATAGAACCGATTATGACTCTTGGGCTCAAAGAATCGGTATGTATTGCTTTGGAAAGGAAAATGGGGTTAACATACTTAAGTGAATTGATGAAGGACCATATCAAATTGAGACTATTAGGGATATCCTTGAAGCTGCTGCGATGGTTCGGTTGTATTGGGATTGGATAGACCAAAGATGTATGATGAGCTTGATGATAAGGCGAAAAAGAGATACGATGCGGACATCGAGCTTCAAACATTATACTTCAAGGTTTACCTAAAGATATCTACAATTTGATCAATCACAACAGAAGCTAAGGCGGTATGTGATAATGTTAAGATGCTTCTCTCGGTTCGAAGCTGCGAAAAGAAGGCGAGGAGTCTCACTTTATAATGACTTTGAGAATTTTAAAATGAAACCAGGGGAAAGTGTTACTGAATATTATGTGAGATTCCACAAGCTTGTGAATGATATGAGGAACATCAAAATGACAATGCCAAATATCCAACTCAATTCAAAGTTTGTAAACAACATGAATCCCGAATGGCACAAATTTGTCACCGCAGTCAAGGTGAACAAAGGATTGAGGAACACCAATTACGAGCAATTGTATGCTTATTTTCTCCAAAATGAAGCATCTTTGCACTTGAACGAATAGTCATGGAAAAGTTTAGTACCAGTACTGGTGATGCAAGTTCTTCAAATGATTCAACTGCATTCTACTCTAATGTAGGAATAACCACCAAAGCATCACAAGTCATACCCTAAGGGATGGTAATCACAAACTTATTCGGATCCAAGTTATAAGCCTTCGGACTCATTCATGGAACAATTTGCTCATCAAGTGGCTCTAATGGTTAAGCAAAACATGAACTTTACCTCACCTACCAACAATCATCTCGAAGCGCTTCTAACCTTCACAATCATGCTACAATTAAAGATGGAAGGGTAGTTGTGCAAACGTTCGAGGAAGGCGTAATGCTTATCTTCCACATAATGAGCAAGGAAATGTTGGGGTTGGTCTTTGGTTATGGAAATCTTGGTATAGGTGGAGGATATGTGGGTAATCGAGAATCGTGGAAGGAACATGGCCGGGGATAAGGAAAGCCAATCAATTGCTAAAACTGTGGTGGAGAAGGACACATAGCAAGGAACTGCACTCTTCCAAAACGTCACAAAATGCAGAGTACTTTAAGGACAAAATGCTACTAGTGCAAGCTCAAGATAGTGTTGAATGAGGAAGAATTGTTGTTCCTAGCTGAGGGAAATGCCAAAACTTATGATGTTGATGTGGATGAATGACCCAATCACGGTATGGGTCGAACAATCCCAATGCCTTTCAAGTTTCAGACTGTGATGCGTTTGACTCTGATGTCGATGATGAACCAAGCGCGGATCATCTTCATGGCTAGCATTTCACCAATGGTCTCTCCAAAGGTCTCTTCACCACAACAGGCCAGTCCCTCCTAGGAATCGATCATATCAGAGGTATTAAAATTATACGATGAGATTGATGGGCAAAAGATTCACGACAAAGTACAATCAACTGAAATCATTGAATCAAATATTGAAAATATGGGTAATAGCAATGTTGTCCCATATGATCAATATGTGAAACAAGATGAAAGTGAAATTGTACCAAGTGAAGCATTTTCTGCAGTCAATGATGACTATATTTTTGATGAATACACTACATGTGCTCCTGATGATTCCATAACCTCTGAACTAAATGCCTATAAAGAACAAGTTGTCATATATGAACAGCGTGCTAAATTTGAACTGACTACCCGTGGCAGGGAGATGGATAACCAAATACGTGATTATTAGAAAAAGTAATTTTAGGGAAGAAATGTTAAAACAAGAGTTAAAATCCTTACAAGAAAAGCTCAATAAAATTGTTAAGCAAAAGTAAGAACTTCAAGAAAATATAAAAGTGCTTAAACAGGAATTTACTGCTAAGGAATCAAAACTTTTAAATGACTTTTCCAACCTAAAAACTTTGAAAAAACAAACTTGAAAAAACGTACATACAAGGGAACACCATTCGATTTGCTCACATGATCACTAAGCATAGAGTCTTAAGCGATAAGCATAGTATTCCCCTTGTAGAGGAACCCAATCCTGAGTATGGTAAAATAGCTAGAGCTGCTCATAAGGTAGTGTATGATGGTAATGAAATCCTTAAGCCTAGGCAAACACCATCATGTATAGGAAGCACTGAAGAGGATAGAAAATTAGAAGATGCCTCTAGGGAGAAAATGGCAAAGATGTTAAATGATCCTTGGTTTATAAAGAATAATATAATGCTTAAACCTCATGATTACACTAAAGAAAATTGGATAGCTTTGAATAAGTTTAAACCTCAAACTCAATTAAGCCCTGAGCAAGTATTCTGGAAGAAAGATTTGGATAAACAAAAAATTGATAATCTTATTGAGAAGAATCCTCCTTGTAGGAAAATGCCTCCAGCCACTGTGTATCCCCCAAATACACCTATGCATTTAGTGCCCAGAACTCTTTCTACTCAAAGCAAGACCTTAATTAGCCTATATATAGTTTATCAATTATTTGTTGATTTTGAGAAAACGTGTAAGAAGAGAATTACACCCACAGGGATTACTGAAGGGGACAGTGTGACAACTCGTAAATTCCTAGATGCGTCGTAATTGGAGAAACGTCGATTAGAGCAATCGTTTGATTTAATTTGAGATACGAGTCGTATTTTATATCGTTTTTATTGGAAATAATATTATAAGAACGTTGGCGTAACTCCCGTGTCATGAATCATTCGTTTACTAAGCTAAACGAGCCCCGAACCTAATATAACGAAATATTTACGAAGTTTCATCTATGGTCCCTTTGATAAGTACACAAACGCCCCCTACACTTTCCATTGTACACCTTGGGTCCCTACTGGACCTATATATACCCACCCCTTCACCCATTATCCCATTTCTTCCACTCTCACTCTCTCTCTACAAAACACACACCTCCCATTTCTCTCTCTAAAAAACATCCGGCCACCCTATTAGGGTTCCGGCGCCGTCATTTATTCCGGCCAACTTTTCGGCCATCTCAAATAATTACACCACCCATCTCAAATGATAGATCGGGTGATTGTGGTCACGATTATGCAACACATTCACCACGGAACAACCCCACGCGCCTCCAATCTTAAAAATAAGATTCGGATTATTAGGGTTTTTGATGGTCAAGGGTCGTGCTTGGTTTGGGTTACGAGTTGTACTCGTGAAAAGACACCACCAAACGAGTTACGAGTTGTACTCGTTTCTCTTCCTTTCTCAATCGGTAAACCAAACGACCCCTTTATTATTTTTGTCATTTCATTTTCTTTTTATATAAAACGTATATTTATATATGTATTTTAATGTGTTGTGAATCGTGGTATAAAACTTGGTATAAAACCATTTTGAATCTGAAAACGTTTGGGAAATGATTGAACGGTAAAGAATGAATTTAACAATGTTTTGGGATCAATTCGTGTGGTGAAACGAGACTGAAAAGGGTCGTGTACTTTTGTGCTAAACTCGTTTGGGATAAGGGTTGTTTGACTAGTCGTGTATACGTATGATGTTAACGTGATGTTCAATTTTGTTATCATGTTTTGATGTCACGAGGTTTTCGTGGTACTAAGTGTGAGTCGAGTAAGGGAGATAAACAAATATTTGTGACCATTTTCGTGTGGCAAGAAGATGCATTCAAGTGATATGTTTTATTTGTTGTTGTTTTGAGTCAAGGTAATCCAGTGAGTCGCGGTACTGAGTTAACTCAGTGGGTCGGGTTGGCTAAGGGTGGTCTCGGGTTTAATGACCCTCGTGGGTACAATTTGGATCTGCTGGGCTCGTAGCCCAATGGGAGTGTTAGTATGTTTAATATTTTGCCCGGATTGGAATTAAGTGAATGTTTGACTAACATAAATCATTAGTCTTGTGTTTGACCCGTATGATAAACTAGTGTTTACTTGGTTTTGATTCATGAATCGGTTATACGGTACAAATAAAAAGGAGTTACGAGTTATTACTCGAATACAACATGATAAATTGTGAGTTGTAAACGGTTGTTACTATAAGAATACCGAAACGGATAAAAATAACAAATGGCAACGATGAGCTATTTAATATAAGTAACGGACTAAAGATATATCATTATCGAACATATTTGGTCGTTAATTATTTGACTTGAGCGGGTAGCGAGCCAATTTATTATAAGACTGGATGATAATTACTTAGAACTAACTACGTGACTTATAATATACATTATAGAATATAACTACGGTGTATAAAATTGGAATAATGTTGCTATACAAGTTATATTGGTTAGGAATTTTACTTTATTAAACGTTTTGAATTAAACGAGTCTAGATATTTTATCGTCACATATTAACTAAAAACGAGACAATTAGACATATATATTGTCAATAAATATGGTTTATTTAGTTGAAAACCTTCATTAACTACGATAATAACTTATGTTTTATAAATACAAAATATCTTTTACAAACTTGGAAAAGCTATTGATAACAAGTTACATTGTTTAGTGTGTTGTACTTTATTAAACGTCTTGGTTTAAATAAGTTTGGTAAAATTTGTTTTTATGATAAAGCTAAATATTCGTTTCACATCTAACGCTATCGAATTATATAACTAGATATATTGTGGACGGATATGGTATGATCTACTATAAACCTTTATTAAATACAATGGTAACTCGTGTCTTATAACACATGTTAGTCTTTATAAAATGGGGGAATTTCATATATACCCAAGGAAACTTAAAAAATTACATATTTCTCCAAAACACAAGTTTTTAATGCATGATGTACAATGCTATTAAAGCATGCTTTGGGGAAATATGTAATTATTGAAGTTTGAGTGGGGAGGTATGTAAATGCCCCTTATAAAATTATTGGAAGTATTATTTTGATAATATAACTTATTGAAGTCGTATTGATTTGGAAACGTTGGAATAAATGAACGTGTCATTTATAGTACACTATTTGCTATACTTTATATGAAGTACTTTCGGGTAAACTTGTGCAATTAAGAATAGCGATTAAGATACCTTTATTAATGAGCGATAAATGGAAACTTGTCTTTTATTAGTAAACTTTTACGTTTGGGGGAAATTATTGGGTAAATTGTCGAAACTTATCAATTAACCTATTTATGTTACATAAATAGATGTCGTCATGTTCTAGTCTTTGACTAGCTTGAGTATTGTCTGTATATCTTGACTTGGTCATGTCTCTTCTTTTTGGCGTAAGCTATGGTCTGTATGTCTCGATTTTGTCGATGTTTGCTCTTCTTTCGCGTGAGTTGTGCGTCGCGCCTATGTTTCTTACCACCACACGAAACGTTAAAACTGAACTTTTGAGATAATGATTATAAACTTTTGGGAACGATAATGTACTTTTGAAAGTAACGACATGAATGATCCACGAAAACTACAACACATTACTTTCTATTGATTTCTTTATCATATGAGCCGTATTATAAGAATATCGTATACGCATTAGGTTGCGTCACAACTACTCTATTGTACTCGTCGTACATTCTTTTGGATGCCATGGAGATCAACTTAAGATTCCAGTCGTGTCAATAGTGAATAGTGCATTGTTGTGCCGTGATTACCTGTTATCTTCGCTAGTATTTATTAGTGCATTCTTTGCGGCAAAGGTGAGTTTCATAGCCCCACTTTTATCTACGTTTTAACTACGTTTTGAACTACATTGGGGGTGAGAATCATGATCTGTTTTGGACCGTTAAAACTATTTGGATTTGCTTATATGCTTGATTGTTTAGATAGATGTGCGGTAGTTGTTGCCTTAGTCTAGGTTTATCCGTGCCTAACTAAGAATAGACTTCTACCTCGACCTAGTGCAGGGTTGGCAATTATTCTAGATTTTGCCACGCAGTCTTTGGACTAGAGTCATTTGGGCCCAGTAGTCCCGGATGCGGGACATGTGTTATGATTGGTGATCCGGTAGGATCGGTGTGCAAACGGTATTTATCTATCTTAGGTCTTGCATAGCAAATCAACTCTTCAAGTCCACTATGATTTTGTTGAACTTAAACCTATGAAC
This sequence comes from Chrysanthemum makinoi, assembly GCA_910596185.1. Lineage (NCBI taxonomy): Eukaryota > Viridiplantae > Streptophyta > Magnoliopsida > Asterales > Asteraceae > Chrysanthemum > Chrysanthemum makinoi. The sequence continues at coordinate 303,077,935 of OU343223.1, forward strand.
TCACCCAAAAGTGACCTTTTAGCATGATTTCTTAGGAATTTGAGAGGTGTTTGGAATACGTGATCGGTGGAAGCTTGGCAAGAAGTGAGGGTGCAAGGATCATTTCGACTCTGATAAACTTTGGGGACCTATTTTATTAAATCATGTTTTGGGCCTAATAATTATACTTTTGGATTAAATGTTTTGAATACTTAAATTTGGGATTGGTTTTGAATGTTAAATGACTATCTTTTGCTATACTTGTGTGCAATACCAATCCAATAGTGGCCTTTGGCGGATTAAGTCTTCCATTTGTGAGAGATTTGGGGGGTTACAGAAAGGGGTTTTGAGCAAACTAAAGAGTGTTATTTAACTGAGGTCAAGCCTTTCTTTAAACTACTTAAAGAACAATTTGAGAGTCTTCAAAAGAGCATAGATACGGAGATTAAATAAATGAAAAAGGTGTTCAATGAAATGGAAATTGAGGTCAAAGATTATGAACGTGAACTTAAAAGTAATGAAATTGAGAGAAAAAAATCTGCATATCTTAAACGATAACTTGATTTCTAGATGTGTTGCTCAGGATGTGTTCTACACTGTTATGAATTATTCTATTACTGCTTCTCAATTTCATGAATTATCTATGGCCTTGAAATTTTCACATGATCGTGTTATTAAGCTTGAGTCCACAAATTCAAAATTGTATGAGAAAATAGAACAAGATGATCATGATAAGTTGGTCAAACATTTTTCTAAATTGGAAGTTGAACATCTTGCTTTGCAATTAAAATATCAACATCTAAAAGAAAATGTTAAAACCTCAAAAGTCAAGACATCCTCGGATGCTCCTGAGTTTGATACAGTTTTTGAAATTAGCAAACGTGATGAATAAATTCGAGCTCATTGTAACACGATCAAAATATTAAAAACCCAAATCTCACAATTAAAGAGTGAAAAGAATGATGTGACTTGCTCCCAAATGCCTCCTCCTTTAGATTCTCAGAATTTTCATCTTCAAAACATCATTAATGCATTACAACATGAAAATGAATGTTTTCTAGCAGAAAATGAAAAGGTTAAATTGCATTTCAAAGAGTTATATGAATCAATTAAAGTCACTCGTGACAAGAACAACGAAAAGGTAACTTCTTTGCAAAATGAAATTTAGAATCTGAAGAGTCAGTAAAAGGAAAATGCCAATCACCAATTGTGAGACCATGCGCACCAAAGGTGCCTACTTGTGCTAAATATGCTATGACTGTGAAGTACATTCCACCTCATCTTAGGAATAATGAACTTGCACTTCAAACATATTTTTCGTATCTTAAGGATAGTCTAGAATGTTTCCGTGAGATTGTTGAAGAGGATAAGATAGAGAAGCCATTTGATAGTGCGATTAAGTATGCATGCTTATATGCCAAACGATCTCAGGAGCTGTTAGAATGCCTAATAACTATATGTCCTAAATTTGGTACTAAGAAAGATAGACTAGTTATGCCTTGATCTATGCCCAAAGTCAAGCAAGTGTCCTTTGATGTGCCTCCTAGTACTTCAGATCCCAGCACTTCTAGACCAGGAATGTAGAAAGTAGTGAAACCAACTAATGTTCCCATCATTCCCTTTACAAGAGTAATAAGTGACAATAAGGCAAGAAGATCAAAGCCTTCAGGCAATACAAAGCAAGATAGGACCTCGCAAGCTAAGAGTGATCAAGGGAAGGAAGTAGAAGACCATCCTAGGAACAATAAGTTTGAGTTTAATAAGACGAATCGTTTTGATTCTAGTATTAGCTATAAGCGTACTGTAATTAATTCAAATTACCTACGATTTGCAAAAGATGTAATGAATGTTTGGTTTCTGACACTTATCATGAATGTGCTATGAATGAAGTAAAATATGTTGCTAAGTCTCCAGTCAAAACTTTTAGAACTGCTAAACAGGTTAAGGATGTTAGAAAACCAAGGTGGAAAAAGGTTAAAAAAACATTGGAAACCAACAGGAAGAAAATTTAGTAATGTAGGTTATCAATGGAAACTACTGTTCGTAAATTCAATCTTAATGAATTGTGCCCTAAATTATCTAGTTCAATGCCCATTAGGAAATGGAGGCCCACTGGTAGAATTATACCTTTGAGAAGTGAACACACTTTGAATAGATCTACTGTCACCACTAGTCCTGCGTCTACCTCTAATAATATCATTGATTCTGCTTCTGATGTGGGTGTTCCAATCTCATTTACTAACCAAATGGAACCCATTCTTGCATGGGGATCCAAATTATCTAGTCATCCATACTTTTCTGTGTTCAACTGCAGGTCGTACAAATCGTTCTATGGTATTTGGACTCAAGCTGTTCCAAGCATATGACTGGAGATCGTTCGCGGCTTATGAACTTCGTGAGTAAATCCATCGGAACTGTTAGATTCGGGAATGACAACTTTGGGGCAATTATGGGTTACGGAGACTATGTTGTTGGTGACAGTGTAATTTATAGGGTTTATTATGTTGAAGGTTTTGGTAATAATTTGTTCTCTGTTGGTCAATTCTGTGACTCAGATCTAGAAGTGGCCTTTAGAAAACATACTTGCTTCGTTAGAGAACTTAAGGGTGTTGAACTTTTAAAAGGAACCCGTGGAACCAATCATACACCATCTCCATCGAAGACATGATGAAGTCCTCTCAATGCGCTTGTTGTCAAAGGATTCAAAACAAAGTCATGGTTATGGCATCGTCGTCTCAATCATTTGAACTTTGGAACCATAAATGATCTTTCTAGAAAGGACCTTGTAAGAGGTTTGCCCAGATTGAAATATGAGAAAGATCATCTTTGTTCGGCATACCAATTGGGAAAAGCAAGAAATCAGTAAACCCAAACACCGCAAACTCAATTACGGAAGTTCTTCATACTCTTCATATGGATTTGTGCGGACCCATGAGAGTGCAAACCATAAACAGGAAGAAATATGTGCTAGTCGTGGTTGATGACTATTCTCAGTTCACACAGGTTAAGTTTTTGAGGTCAAAGGATGAAACTCCATATGTCATCATCAAACTTATTAAGCATTGCGCAGGTTTGACTTAATAAAATATTGAGAATTATCGAGCAGGACAATGGGCGAGTTTGTAAACAAAGAAGCGATTCGGATATTACGAAAGCATTGGAGTCGACCATCAAAGAAGTGTTCCACGTACTCCCAATGAGAATGGTGTAGTTGAAAGAGCGAAATCGGACTCTTGTCAAAGCTGCAAGGACTATCTTTGATTTACTCAAAGGTTCCAATGTTTCTGGCGAAGCTATTGCCACTGCATGCTACACCCAAAATCGTTCCCTTATTCACACCACTCTTGGAAAAACTCCTTACGAACTTGTCCACAACCGTAAACCAGATCTTTCCTTCCTTCGTGTATTTGGTGCTTTATGCTATCCAACGAATGATGTTCAAGATTTAGGAAAGTTAAGAGCTAAGGCGGACATTGGAGTTTTTGTTGGTTACGCACCAAACCGGAAGGGTTACCGAATCTACAATAAAAGAACCCGAGATATCATGGAAAAAATTCACGTCACGTTCGATGTACATGCGAGCAAATGGCTCATGGACAATCTAGTTCTGGACCCGCATTTCAACATTCATTAAGTAGTCCCATTAGCTCTTCTCTTGTACATAATCCCTTACCTACAGTTCCATATGTACCTCCATCTGGAGAAGATTTGAAGAAATTGTTTGATCCAATGTTTGATGAATACTATGAACCTCTTGATAATGCTTATTCTACACCATCAACAATGGCGGCTCCTAATCCAATCAACACAGATAATCCAAGCTTTTTTCGTGTCTCTATCTCAAGAACACTGCTGCGGATCACTCATCATCATCTTCAAATCCTCATTCCTCGAGTGTACATCATGGAAATGTTTCTACCAACTATGATGGAGATAACCCCTTTGCCACTCCAGAAGATGCACAGTCTGAAAATATATTTTCCCCTGAACCAACACCTGAACTATCTTCATCAGGGGATCCAAACTATGCTACATCAGTTCCTCATCACCAACCACATGAACATATCAGAAAATGGACACATTATCATCAATTGGACAACATTATTGGGAGCCCGTCTCATCCTGTATCCACTCGTAAACAACTTGCCACAGATGCCTTATGGTGCTTCTTCAATTCTGTATTTTCAAATATTGAACCTAAAGATGTTAAAACAACAATGTCGAGGACAATTTGGTTTAGTGCTATGCAAGAAGAAATCCATGAGTTTGATCGTCTTGATGTATGGGAATTAGTACTAGCTCCAGTTGTGCTATGATCATTGCTCTCAAGTGGATCTTTAAAGTAAATCTTGATGAACACGGTGATGTTACGAAAAATAAGGCAAGACTAGTGGCTAAAGGATACCGACAAGAAGAGAATTGCGACTTTGAGGAATCTTTTGCTCCGATTGCAAGAATTGAGGTTATCGAATCTTCCTTGCTAATCTTTGCTAGCAAGAACATGATAGTTTATCGATGGATGTAAAGACTGTGTTTCGAATGGAGATCTCAAAGAAGTAGTCTACGTCGACCAACTCGAAGGTTTTGTGAATCCAGAGCATCCTACCCATGTCTATCTCTTGAAAAAGGCCCTTTATGGTTTGAAACAAGCTCCAAGGGTATGGTATGATACATCCAAAGTTTCTCTTAACTAATGGATTCAGCAAAGGAGCAGTTGATCCCACATTGTTCACCAGAAAGTCAGGAAAACACTTAATTCACGTTCAAATCTATGTTGATAATATTATTTTTTCCTCGACCGACCATAATGAATGTGGTCGTTTTTCAAAGGAGATGGGCTCCAAATTTCAAATGTCTATGATGAGACAAATGTCATTTTTATTGGGATTACAAATTTCACAAAGTCCCGGAGGCATTTTTATTAATCAATCTAAATATGCAAATGAAATTTTAAAGAAATTTGGATGAGGACCACTCAGGGATCATGGTTTATCAAACGAAATATCGAAGTATGATTGGATCCCTGATGTACCTCACAACCAGCCAACTGATATTACGTTTCTTTGTATGCATGTGTGCTAGATACCAGGCTAAGCCTACCAAAAACCACCTTGAAGCGGTTAAACGGGTCTTTCGGTATCTCCAAGGAACCATTAACATGGGACTTTGGTATCAGAAGGACACCAATATGTCACTAACAAAGCATATGCGGTCACGGACCATGCATGGTGTCAAGATACACGTCGGCTAAGCCGCGTCGGTGGTGCTCAATTCTTGGGAGATAAATTAGTAAGTGGTCTTCAAAAAACAAATGAGTGCGTCTATATCCTCTGCGAGTAGGAATACATAGCCATGTCATCTTTTTGTGCTCAAATCCTATGGATGAGATCACAATTATCTGACTATGGCTTTGAATTCAACAAAATCCCTCTCTATTGTGATAACAAAAGTGCCATTGCTCTCTACTGCAACAATGTTCAACATTCAAGAGCAAAGCATATCGACATTCGACATCATTTCATCAGGGAACAAGTGGAGAAAGGTGTGGTGGAACTATATTTTGTGAGAACTGAATATCAATTGGCGGCCTAGAGAACGTTTGAGTTTATTCTTCCACGACTTGGACTAAAGAGTCTACAACTAGGAAACACTCAAGCGTCTTCAGAGGAAGAAGAGGAGTAAAGGATTTTCTTCATCTATTCTCTGTACATATATTATCAAAAAGCAAGATACAAAACTATAAAACCTACAAAAAGAAAATAGAAAAATATAAAATTTCAAAGCCCATAAAAAATCAGAAATTTTTTGAAAAAGTCCAAAAAATATCTTTTATACATCGTGCTATCTGATTTCGATAACATCCATGGACTTTGATTTGTCATCCGAAGAATTACACGGGTCTGTAGATGAAGTTCGATCAGTTGTAATATATTTTAAAAAAAATAAAAATAAGATGAGATGGAGAAAAATGATGGTTTATTGTCATTTCGTGCAAGTAACCCGTTTTCAAAGAAAAACGAGCTATGCTTCATTCAATTTTAAAACCTCTCGCTCTGATTCTAACTACAAAATTTTTATAAGGAATATTTGTCGCCAAAAAGACAAATGTGTCCAACCAAATATTTTTCCTTCTAAAGATTCTTCTAAAAAATATTTGTCATCTAATGAAAACTAAATTGCTTTGAAAATATCTCGATCCTTATTTTGAAACTCATATGGACTTATCATCTGTCAACATATCTATCACTCAATCAACAACTTACGTCATTGATTGGGGGGGAGAGTGATTTCAAACATATCATAAAGGATATTTTTCAAACAATTGGCTCGTAAATGATCAATGTCTAATTTTGGATAATCATAAAGAACAATGTTTTATACAATTGGATCCAGACCAAGGTTGTGTTTTCATAAGATCATTAAGCATGTTTTTAAATAATGGAGTTTAAAGTCTCATTCTCTGATCCTTATCAATTAAATGTTTTCAAAAGAAGGTCACAATTCTCCTCAAAAGGCTTTCAAAATCAATTTAAATCAATAGAGATCACAAATCTCAAAGGATTTGAAAACTGTGATCGGGGGAGAATTTGTGATTTAAATTGGACTTAAACTGATAATTTGATAAATGGTTTAGAAATATAATAACAAGATCTCCTCCCTGCATATGCCAAACGATTTCAAATTTTCCATGCACATGTTAAGGGGGAGCATATATCTTAAACCAAAAGGATTGAAACGTGATTGAATTATCTCAATGCAGGTTCCCTCTAATATGTGCAAAACTCCTTCGAATATCGATGCACATATTGAGGGGGAGCGATCAAAAGAAAACCTCATCCTTCCCAAAATATTTTGTATAAAGTACTTAAAATACCTGACATAATCAAGGGAAGTGATGATGATATCTTTAGAAAATGTTAATCAAAGATTGAATCTTTCATTCTTAATCTAAGTTTTTAAAGTCCTCTTGCCTCCAGGTGCTAAAACAATTTCTAATACTTGATGCACATGTTGAGGGGGAGCGTTTCTAAAATATCAAAAATAATTAAAGGTACAAAATGCTTTGATATTGTATCACAAGTACCTTGATTGTTTTTCAAATGGTTTTCAATTGGTTTCAAACGCGGAAGAACAATACCAAAAGACCGACCAATTTATTTTATGCACGAAGATATAAGGATGGTTATGTTAGGTATTCGTTCCCATGATCCCGCAAGAGCCGGAGGGATCTACCCAGGGACAATCCACTAGATAGTGTAGAGTCCTTAGGTATAATGAAAAAAAAGGAGAAAAATGAGAAATGGGAAGAGTGCTGACTGAGACAGAGCTAGGACTGGAACAATCCCAAAAAGGTTCTAAGTAATGAAATATCGGTAAGCACTGAAGGGGTTGAAGAATGAAAAAGAAATGAATGAGAAAAGGGTGAAAAGAAATAATCCTCCAACAATTCAACCTTAGGGCGGGTTCAATACATATGCTTGGTGGTTACTAAGGTAATGCCGTATTGAAGACAAGGCGTCATGGACCCAGTGACACCGCTACTGATAAACTTCAAGCTACTCAAGTTCCTCTTAAAAGGACTTGTTTCATTCTCACGGGGAACCTACATAATATATCGAGTTTCTCTTAGAGATTGTTGATATTGAAGAAGGAGACCTCTCCTAATCTCGAATAGGAAACCAAAGTGCACTATTGAGTCTAGAGCCAAGAGATCATCAATAAATCTCATTAGGACACAATTATTGAAGACTCACAGTTTCACACAATGTGAAATGTGAGAATATATTTAGAGTCCTACGCATTATCCTTGTGATATTGCCAGAACATCCGAGTGATATGTTAACATATTCACAATGAAGATGGAAAGCCTTCTAGAGCCAACATCAAACAAGCTCTTGGTGGGTGGCATGTGAGATCTATCTAATAGATCACACATGTGACAACTGGACAGAAACGATGGGTGATTCACATTTTGAATCAATCCTGGTCCAGGAAATGGATTGACGGATACCTTTTGAAAAATTCGATGTGCTCAAAATTATTTCTCTAGCACATCGGTATGCATTAATTTTCAAAATTAAAAGGGTATTTATGATTGAAAATCGATTTTGTTATAAAATCTTCGTCATATTGCAAAACTCTTTCTTCAAGCAATACATGATTGTTTTCAAATCATTCTTAATCAATCAGTAAATCTCAATTTGTTGGTTCACTCACTCCGTGTTGTCTTCTTTGAGATGTTACGGTTTGAAACGGCTAGAAGATTGCGAAACCTATCAGGAGATTCTTGAATTATACGATCACGAGGCGTACTTGTATTGATTAGCGAGGGAACCGTGGGCGTGCACCTCAATTCAACGAAAGTGATCAAAGACACTTTCGTGCACTCATTGCTAGTTGTGCAGTAGGAACACCCGAGCGGTTCGCGGTGATCATTATTGAGGCGTCAATCCATAGCCGCATGCTCACACTTCACGTTCATCTCTAAGAAATCATGATAAGTGTAAATCTTCATCAAGTGTCTCTGATATTTCCACTCCATGTTTACGCTTTCTGCTGGCTGCAAATATCATGAATCAACAAAAGCTTAGGTACTCGATAAGAAGATGCATGATCAAGAATGTGAGCATGTCGATCCAAAAGTCACAACTTCACATGATGGAAACACTTCAAAGGATGAGTCAGAGATTTATGGTGGTGATGATCTCAATCTTGGCTCAAAACTCATCATCACGTGGATCAATTAAAGACCTCCACTTGAATGAACAAAACATGCAAAAAATGATGAATCAAAGACTACGGACCACTGAGTAAAGAACTTAATCATGAATCCAAGAACACCAAAATGTAATATCTGTTTGTAATTGATGTAATTGAGGTGACCTCCCTTAGGGGGAGATTGTTAGGATTTATAAAATCCTGTAGTTAAAGTGTTGGTCACCTCAAGTATATGTATTCGTTAGAAAGCTCGTAGTCGTAGTTATTTAGTAACACCGTGGAGGGCCGGACGGGTCTTTACCCACTGGCACGATCCACAACCCGTAGGAGCGTGTCTTGTAAGAACCTATAAATACCCTTTGCCTAGCAAGGCAAAGGGTTGGAGCTTTAATAATATCATTTTTCTTGGTCTCACTAAAGTTCCCAACACTCTTCACTTTCTCTCTCTAAACATCATCCTATACACCCTATATACTAGTGTGTTTATGAAAATCAATATGTTACAACGTGTTTCGTTCATCAGGATTCGTTAAGCGAGATAACCTCTCGTTGACGTGTTTCGTTCATCAGGAAAATATATAATTCGTATTATTCATTTATCAACAATGCTCGTGATTATAGTTCGAAAAGAAAAAAAAATAGTCACGAAAATAGGTAGGAAAATTTACTAGTTGTTACACACTAATTTGAATATCACATGTGATATTAGTGTTAAATCACATATGATAAATTTAAATATCACATGTGATATTAGTATTAAATCACATATGATAAATTTGAATATCACATGTGATATTAGTGTTAAATCACATATGATAATATATCATATGTGACTTAACACTAATATCACATGTGATATTACATATCATATGTGATTTAACACTAAATATCACATGTGATATTCGAATTAATATTTAATCACATGTGATTTTTTTTGCAAATATCAGATTAAAAAAGCAGCATTGAAAAAATGACTTTTTTTCTTTTTTGAAAGTATATTAAAGTGCTTTCGTCTATAGAAAGATAATTAAATACTGCGTCGCGATGGTGCAATTATTTTCGTTTAACGATTAACGTTAGATAAAATTATAAAAAATAGATGAAATAATAAAATGCTTTTAATCTCAACCATTGATTTCTTTTTAGATGGAGGGTGGGGATGAGTTCCTTGATAAGTGAGAAAACTTTTGTATGTAAAATAACTCTCATCATATTTTAAAGCATAATAGTGGAGCACAAGATGGATGCATAAGCATACATGTGAATTGTTAAAGGATATAACGGGAATTTAGTAATATGAATTTATTTCTAATTGGTTTTATAATCAAAATGAGTAAATATGACAAATTTGATGTTTTGATCGGATATATATATGATGCTAGCTACTGAGTCCGTCCGTTGCTATTTAAAACTAAAATTATTCAAGATAAAATTAGTATTAGTAACATGATTTTTAAGATATGTTAAACTTAATATAATGTTCACAATAAAAATAAGTTTATATAAGTCATTATTGTAAATAGAAAAAGATACATATTCATTATAGTCCTTTTATAAACCCCATGCAATTTTTGTTGTTGCACCAAATCTTGTGTCTGGACCAAGTAGTTCAGATCAGATGAGATCCATACACATCATAGTGAATCATCTTTTTCTAGTACCATGCTTTGAGCTCCAAAATTCATGTATGGTTTACCTTGATGCAATAAACCATTTTATTGCATTAAGTAATCAATTAAGTTTGTTTTAATAATACACGGAGTAATTTAATATAGATGGAAGAGAATTAACTAAAAATAAAAACTACATTGGGAATTTGAAGCCTTAAAAGAGTAATATATACACCAGTTTAATATAAAAGTTACCACAACTGGTAAACAAAAAACTAATAAATTATACAAGAAATTTGATCATACTGATAACACCTGATTTTAAGACTTATAAGGAAACATAAAAATGTTGTACAAAAATGATTAAATATAAATAACGTAAATGATATAAAACTAAAAGAAAAGCGGAAGCGTAGTATGCCACTTGCAAATCATCCGCAATCAACCTAAACAACTTTGATTATGTTGTTGATTTGTGGAGCCGTTTTTGGCATAAGCACATAAAATCAACCGCTCCTCTTTTAAACGTCTCCAATTCCCCCTTTCCTGAAAAATAGTCCTGAAATCAGAATAATTTTGGATTAATAGCAACATACCGTAGATGTCAGTGTTGTGTTTTTTTTGCTTCATATGTTATCATTATAACTAAGATAACATTTAAAAAAAATACATAGTTTGAAAGCAAATAAATGCACCTACAAATTTCTATATTACTTGAAATAGAGGAATAATAACATTGTATGACCTTTGAGAATAAAGTCTGAGCTCCCAAAAATCTGTGTCCCAAGTAGAATTCTATGAGTTCGTTTCATTCTCTATGGCTTATTACATACAGAGTACTTTAAGTACCTCCTCTCTCCACTCGCTATAATCAATTGTTTAGCTTACAAACAACAAATGTTGTTGTCAAGTGCATACTTGTCACTCAATTGGAGAACCATTACCCCACCATATTATTAATGGGGGATACTGAATAGTCTTTCCATTTGAGGGAGTTACTATGTCCCCTGACGTCATACATTTTCCCATGGTCATGTTTTCACAAGCTGCTACAATAAAATGAACCTGCAATGGCAAGACCTTTTGTCAAAATATTGTATAATGTGAGGTGTTGCTTTATCGACATTTCATCATTTTGAAAATGTGTGCTAAATACAATAGTACAATACAGTCATGTCTTCATATTTAGGGGTCTAACCTTAGTGATCATCTACTATTAAAATGGATAAGCAGGGATCCTGCAGGATTTTCGACCTCCACGGGTCATGGTGTCACTACAGGTCCAAATGCAATCATGACATGCGAGCCTCTATGTTGCCTTACTTGAATAAGGAATGGCACATCAGTGTCTTGCGACTAATCGAGCCGACCAGCCTATCGGCTTCTTGTTATTTAGCAGTTTCATAACCATTGTAAGTATATTTGTTATAGAAACAATATTAGAGATTGCAATGTCAATTAAATTTAATTAAAGCCATTATCCAACCACGGACCATAACATGTGGCGACCTGTAATGAAAAGCATTATAGAAGCTATTTACATGTCGCGTGTCTAGTCACAAGCTAATGATAGGCAATTTCTTAATAAGTAGAACCTGCAATGGCAAGACCTTTTGTCAAAATATTGCATAATTGTTATGTTCACATATTTATCTTGCTTAACACTTCAATTAATTATGAATATTTAAAAATGGGCAAGTGTTCCAGTTTTATTAGTGCTAAAAAATAACCCGTTGTCCGACCCACCCATCTTCCAAACTTTAGGTGAAGCACCCGAGCACTTGAGTTTTAGCAACAATGAGCCTAAGTGACACAAGGTAGATATGAGCATGTGTGATCTGTCAGCGTGAATCAATATTAAGGGGGTGTTTGGATTAGCTTATTTTATGGCTTATTACTTATGAGTTATGAGTTTACTTGAGTTTGAAAAAGCTCCTAAGTTAACTTTTTTGGCTTGTCAGCTATCAGTTTAAGCTTATGGATTATTTAAGTCCATTTCATCAACTTGATAAGCTCTTAAGTCTCAAAATTGTGCTTATGATTGCTTCCAAATTCAAATAAGCCCATAAGAACTCTATCGGGAAGGCCAGAAAAGAGTAGCCTTTGAGGGCCTAAATTTGTTGTATAGATATCGATGTCACCATATGCTTCTATTGCATGTAATTTTGTGTTGAATTAATAGACGTATGTGCTAACAAAATATACGGGGGTGGCAATTTCAATCCATTACTTATAAACGGATTGTGTTTTATAGCTTACGGGCCAAATAAATTAATCAAATGAGTCGAGCAGACTGAGAACTATACAAAGTATATTGTTTATGCATTAAACACTGTAAAATTTTCATTTACTGATTAAAAGTATTATTAAAATAATATTGGTTTTGTACTCATATTTTCGTTAACTATTAGAAAAATAATTATAATGGACGAAAAAGTGTTGGTCAGTCAACCCAATTTAACCCACGTCTTTAAACCGGACCAACAAAGTCTGGTTTTAGTAGAACCATTTTGACCAACCCAACCACCCACTTGTCTTTCCATCTCTACAAAAATATTATAGTATTGGGCATTACGTCACTTTTGCTCACTAAGACCAACTTGCCGATTGGTGGTTGGGAGAATTCGCAGACGAATAGCACTACGAGAAAAGAGGGAAGGAAATAATGAGTCTCACAGTTCTAAACCTTAAATTACTTTATGAGAAGAATATACCTAAAATCTGGTTTGTAGGTTCATTTGCAAAAAGGGTTTTAGCTAATGCCCCTCCCTTTATCAAAGCCTTGCTCAGTAAGACCAACTTGCCCTATTGGTGGTTAGGAGAATTCTGCAGACGGAATAACACTACAGAAAAACATGAAGGATACAGTGAGTCTCACAGTTCTAAAGATTAAGTTACTTTATGAGTCGAAAATACCTAAAATCTAGTTGTTAGGATTTAGTAAATCCAGTTATTAAAGTGTCGGTCACCTCAAGCATATGTAATCGTTAGAAAGCTCGTAGTCGTAGTTATTTAATGTTAGGTAGTATTTAGTTAAGTAATACCGTGGAGGACGGACGGGTCTTTACCCACTGTATGCCTGATCCACAACCCGTAGGTGGCGTTTATGTAAGATACTATAAATACCCTCTACCTCTCAAGGTAGAGGGTTGGAGCTCATAATAATACTTTTACTTTCTCTCACTAAGTTCCCAAACCTCTAAACTTTCTCTCTCTAAAAACCTCAAAGTGTACGCCTACTTGTATTCATGGTTTGATGTGTTTGTGAAATCCAATATGTTACACTAGTTTTGTAGGTTCATTTGCAAAAAGGGTTTTGGCTCATGCCCCTCCCTCCATCAAAGCAACAGGAGTGAGATTCATTCTATCTGTAACGTCTCCAACTTCCCAAATAGATGGAACCGAAGTGCGAGAATATTCATCAACCTAGGCATCAATGAATACAAGAAACAACATAAAAATATGACTAACAAAAATGTACAGACAAAAGGGCAAAACAATGATATACCAGTATTGCTCCATTCTTGTCCACTTTCACACCCATAGTCTCAATCCCAAATTAGCGGTATGAAACGAATATAAGCCTACTATTCTAATAAAAAACAAATTTAGTTACATGGTCTTTGAGTCACTTATGAGTTGACTTTAATAACATATTATCTGTTGAGAACTTATAGCTCAATGCGTATATTGGTAGCAGAATGGAATATACTTTGTAATCATGTTAAAATACTATTGACATTGAATATGTCAATCATTCATATTCGTTATCTTAGTTTCATATGAATTCATTAGGCTAAAATTGCTTACAAAAGGCCACCACCTCAACTTTTACCATTCGAATGTAACATTATTATACTAAGTTTTTTTGTAATTATACTTCATTGCCTGCAATATCATGCGGCAAAAATAACATGTGAAAAGCCCTCAGTTGTTTAATTAGACATGCTACAAAACATAATAAAAGTATTATTAGAGGAAATGATATATGCGTTCTCGTAACATCATGGATCTTAAGTGCATCAACGTTGTTCTTAAGTGCATCAACGTTGTTGTTTTTCTTGCGGTTCATTCCTCATTTAATAACTTAAAACCCGCACATTGCGCATATATCGATTGTTTCTGCAAGATCCATGCCAATGGCACACATCATTTCCCTTATTGTTATTTTAAGGAAAGCTTATAAAAAATTATATATCCACGAGTAAATTTTTTTTCATACACCATGAGACGGACCTCATTCATCGTCAAGCCTCTCGTCCTAAAATAGCAAGAATACATCATAATATTTAATTGTTCCAACCAAAATCAGTAGTTGCACATACTTTTTTTTAAGAAAGACTTTTTTCAATAATACATTATTTTTGTTTTAATTTTTTTGCATAACCTGTTTAAACCTCCACGACTGTATTTAGCGTACAATGAGGTTGGTACCCAAGGTATGAGCTTTGTATATCAAGATGGGAAAGTCATTTAGAACGGGTTAAGCGGGGTGAGTAGACCAAAGTATACTTTAAATTCACAATCATAGAATGACTTTCGTATAGGACATGTGATTACCTGGCATCCTAAAGTGTAACAAAAATTCAATTGAAGCCTTTATGACAGAGCAAAGATCACAATCGTATCGAACCTGATATTCCGGCTGACAGCATCTTGGAAATTAAATCAAAAAACCAGCAAAAAAATGGCTCACTTTTTTGGAAAAAGCTTGCAAGGCCTTCAGCAAATAGTGACTACCCTAAAAAATGTTGGTTATCACAAAACGCTAACAACTAAAATTATGCTATGGCTTACCAATAGTCATGCCATCGCCTTTGCCAGCCAAAAATTATAATTATTAATGTCTGGAAAGGAATCGATTTCCATATCTGCGAATTCTAAGCTTTTCTTGGCTCCACACAGACCTGCACAAAATATCAATAAAAAGGTTTCAATAAACTTATATTACTCGTGTGGTCGTAATAAGATTCTAGCAAAAACAATGCATCATAGAGCTTCACATACACGATTCTCCAATTGCAACAAATAAATAAAATTCAGTATAAAAAGAATTTACCTTTTCTCGATGAGAGTATAATGGCCAAACACTAAGTAGGCATACAACCGACACCAAACGGAGAGATGTAGGCAACCCTAAATAATTAAAAGTAATTACAAGCGATGCTCCAATAATTTTGAGAAAATTTAAAATGCAAATTCATAGCAGTGATTAAGCAAGTTCATTCACAAAATGCCACGTCACCTTACAGGGCAAAAACAATCATCAAGCAAATCACTCTCCTATTCTTAAGGAGATGTTTGGTAGGGTGGAAAGGAAAGGTGAGAAAAGGAAAAGATGTTAATTCCCGTGTTTGTTGCGAGGAGAGAATGGAAATATGAGAATCACTTTCTATTCTCATTCCCTTGTTTTGATTCTTTCTAAAAAGTAGAAAAGAGTAAATGCCAATTTGGAAGGGGTTTCTGTTCATCATTCTCATATGGGCAACTGAGAATGGTAAGAAAAAAAGCAGAGTATAACCAACCAACACATGCTTGGCACATTCTATGTCAGATTAAAATAATGGGTTAATGGTCCAAAAAATACATGAACTTTCCACATTTTACTATTGTGACAATAAACTTTTAATTTTCCTATTAAAACCAAAAACTTTCTTAATTACCCTTATTGTAACCAAACTTAACACGTGGCACACTTAATCCTTCTATAACCCGATTAATCCAACTTTTCTCGTTTTAGCATTGTGGGGGGCCTTTTTTGCCAATATTCGAAACTACTAAAAGTAAATACAATCTTGGTTTCAGGCACTCTATGGTTATTTGGATCTCCATGGGTTTAGTGATGTTGAGAATCACAAATGATGTTGGTTTTGAATCTCCATGGGTTCGTGACTATGTGGTTTCGTGCACTCTATGTTTAGATACATGAACAACATTGGGGTTGTTTTGCTCTCATGGCGATATCACTAACCCGTATCTCGATTCCACTCGAGCTTCATCATCCCACGATATTGCAACAACGACACCACGAAACCTAACAACTTTTGCTCCTTTTCATACCACGACTTTTAACCAATACACTCCACGAGTTGTAATCTTGAACTCTAATCATGGACCACCGGTATTCTTTTACCTTAAAATTTTACACAACATCGGTGACCTCAATCATTAACCGGCCAACACTCCTCTGAAACCCACTTAACCACGTAATCCTTTTAACACTTAACTCCCAAACACCAAATCCAGATTCAAACCGTACTCCATCTTATCACCACACCCTCCCCATTTGTTTTCTTAACGGAAACTAGCTATCATCTCCATTCGTGGCATAACTACCTTACCTTAGGTTCGGGGATGGTTCAAGCTTGCTAATTTTTTCGGTTGTAATTAGGGTTTGATTGGAATTGATGATATTCGTCGAAGATGTCGGATTTGCTTTTGGTTATTGATTGACGACATCATATGGAAGTCGTGATGAACCCTGGGTTTTGTTTGTGTGTGGCGGATTTTTGATCGTGTGTTTGGATTAGATCGAGTGCAGGATTTTTGCGGATGTGTTGTTTTTGTGATTTGGTTATTTGGATTAATCGAGAAAAGTTAGCAAAGCTTGTTTTTGTGATTTGGTTATCTGTGATTTGTGTGTTTGTGTGTGGCTGATGTTTTTGTGTTTTGAATATTGGCAAAAAAGGCCCCTCACAATGCTAAAACGAGAAAAGTTGGATTAATCGGGTTATAGAAGGATTAAGTGTGCCACGTGTTAAGTTTGGTTACAATAAGGGTAATTAAGAAAGTTTTTGGTTTTAATAGGAAAATTAAAAGTTTTTTGTCACAATAGTAAAATGTGGAAAGTTCATGTATTTTTTGGACCATTAACCCTAAAATAATATCTCAAAGAGTCAAACCTTCTCTTTGGCTACTAGAACTTGAACCCTAATTTTAATTTAATCAGCCCTTCTGCTTTTACATGATATTGTTTATCCCCTTTTTTACTCTCCGGTGATATTATTATATGTTTATTCTTGCTCCATAATGGTCTTCTCGTTGTGTTAGTCTCATCATACCATCAAGTGGTAATAAAAAGTTACAACTTGTTTGTTCATAGTGTTATATTTTAGTATATGCTTTACTTATGACTCAACAACCATATCTTGTTATGATATCAAATTCAAGTTTTACGAAGTTTATAAATTGGCAGCAGCACGTTTTTGAAAAATAAAATACAAACTAATAAGAATCATTACAATAATCAAAGGTTAAAGCATAAATACTCAATCAATTACATAATCTTTTATGTAACATGAATTAATCACATATACATGTGAAAATTTTATTCTATGTTCATACTAAACGTAATAATCAAATTTCTAATGCATTCCGCTGGTCATTTCCCTATTTCTACCAAACAGTGGAATATTTTCTCTAACTTTAGGGTTATTCTATGTACAACACAACCACCCTCTCATTACCCACATCATAAAATCAGCTTAATTGCATAAAAAACCAACCATTAAACTTTAAAATAGATATCATAACACTTACATCAAAGCAATAGATAGAGGCACAATGGATCCTAGGCTTCTATTTCAATGGTACTCACTGGTTCAAGAATCTCTACATCATCCTCCCAACACCATTGGTAGATGATATAACCGGATTTGTGTGTATTTTTTTTGGCTATAATATTGATTTTGTGTGTTTTCAATTGATTGAGGTTCTATGATGATTGATTAAATGGAAAAGGATTTAGCTGATATGAGATCCGGTAATTAGGGGAATTGATTGACAATCAATGACTGAAGAGGTTATTGTTTTGGGTGGTAATTAGGAGCAATTAATTTGATAGAGTATTTGTTCAAGAATATGTTTTGAAACTGTTGGTGTTTAATGCTTTGAGAAAATATTATTGATCGGACGTTTTAAGGAGTTTTGGGGATTTTAGGTGCCACGTTTCATTTTTTATGAATTTTGAGGGGAGATGTGATTCAAACAAACTCTCCTTTATATAGAGTAGGTATTATAAAATTTAGTTGAGTAAATATGTTATTTCACTGTTTAAATTTTTTATATAATAAAAGAATTACATTATTTTGGAGTAATTTTGTCAATTTATTCTTATTGAAAAAACAATTGGGCCAATAAGAGAGCTCGATTTCGCTACATAAGCAAAATCGTGTAATGTGATTGGTTAATAAAAGTCAAAATTAAATTGATTTTGGTTAAACTTTAATAAATTTGGTGGATAAATTTTGTTGATAAAAAAAACACATAAAAATATAGGTGTCAAATTTGTGAAAACAAAAACTTAAAAAAAGATGACGTAATTAATAAAACCTTAGTGGTTGAATTTTTAAAAATTATATAGAGTTAAGTGTAATATTTTAAGCTTCGATGTTTTTTAATAACTATGGATTATAAACAAATACCCCCTTATATACTCTATACCCTTTATACTTTATATATCTTAAAAAATACAATGTATATGTTGTTTTAAAATAACAACATATAAATTTGCATAAGATTATAAGTATCAAATTTTTACTTATGTCGTTCAATAAGGACTTCATTTATTTCATTTTAAAAGTTTAACCTATGTGGGCCAGTTTACATTTTAAATACAATTTAAATTCATGCAGCAACACGGGTTACTTTAATATAAAAATAAATATATGCTTGTTTATAACAATGATATTTATGTAATTTTATTTATTTATAATTCACGTTTGTTTTTTTATTTTAAATTCACATTTTTTTATTCAAGTTTTTTTTCGCTTTCATACGTTTTCATCTGTATTCATCGTTTCGCCGCTTTTTATCGCTTTGCCCATGTTCATATGTTTTCGCCATTTTTTTACGTTTGTCGTTTCAGACGCTTTTCGTCTGTTTTCATCCGTTTCACGTTTATCGGTTTTCGGCGTGTAAATCGTTTTCATATGTTTATATCGTTTCATGTTTTTAGGCGTTTTTGTCGGTTTTAATGCGTTGGATCCATTTTAGACATTTTTGCCCGTTTTGAACGTTTTGCGTTTTAATGCTTTTTCGTCGTTTTTACTACGTTCGCCCAGTTTGCTCCGCTTTTCATACATTTTTGTCAATTTTCTTACGTTTTCTTTCTTTTTCGTTCGTTTTTGTCCATTTTTCATACGTGTTTTACGCTTTCATACATTTTTGTCTGTTTTCTTACGTTTTCGGCCATTTTCATCCATTTTCATGGTTTGTCTGTTTTTTAGGTTTTCATGTATTTTCGTCCGTTTTTAGACGTTTTCATCTATATTTTTACGTTTTCATGTATTTTCGTATGATTTTCACGTTCGTCCGTTTTGGGCGATCTTCATCACGTTGTCATCCGTTTTTTTACGTTTTCATCCATTTTTAAGCGTTTTCGTCGTTTTCACGATTTTCATCCGCTTTCACACGTTTTTATCGTTTTAATGCATTTATCACGTTTTTATCCGTTTTCGCGATTTTTAGCGTTCATCTGCTTTTATACGTTTTCATTTGATTTTATACCGCTTTTGTCCGTTTTAGACGTTTTCATTTTGATATTTATAAGTGACACTTATTTATCTCTCTGTGATATAACACTGTAAGGAAGATGAAAAGTATTACATTATTCATCATGTATGTGTTATCGGTTGTGATCAACTAAGAATGTGATGGTTGTGTTTTTGAAAATATTTAGGAAGATTTTTGTGTTTTATGATATTATGAAATATTATAAAAGTTGTTCAACCTGAAAACAGAGATGTTATGATACTTTTGTTAGACTTGTGGTGGATTTTTCTATTTAATGGATACGTTGTGCGTGTTTGATAGGTTTTATAGCAAGATTTGAAAATATAATGGTTGAATCAGAAACTTAAAAGCTATGGTTGAAGATAGCACAATCTTTATAATACCGGGAAACTGGCTTAACGTGATATCACCTCGCGGTGATATCACCGTATCATGTGATATCATTGATATCACGTGTGATAACACCGGTGATAGCACATGTGATATCATAGTTTATATCACTTGTGATATCAAGTGATATCACATGTGATATCGATGATATCACGCGTGATATCATGTGATATCATGAGTGAGGTGATATCACAAGTGAGTGATATCATGTGATATCATGTGATATCACATGTGTGTTTGAGCTTCTCGATTTGTTTATAAAGATGTGCATTCTTCAACTTATAATACTTAACTTTTGTTTGCGATTCAACCATAAATATTTTTAAATTCAGGTTATAAAACCTATCAAAACATGCACAATGTATCCATTAAATAGAAAAATTCACCACAAGTCTAACAAAAGTTTCATAACATATTTTGTTTCGCTTGACACCGCTTTTATAATATTTCATATTATCATAAAACACAAAAATATTCCTAAGTATTTTCAAAAACACAAATAAGAAAAATGAAGACAGAATCATCACAAGAATATAATAAGTGATGTTTATTATCATTTCTTTCATATATACTTGGTAAAATACTAAATTCTTATCGCATTTGATATGAATTTAATATTTATCTTGGATTGAAATATCACATTGATAACACATATATGATAAAGAGGTAATCTCTTCATCTTCCTACAGTGTTATATCACAAGAGATAAATAAGCATCACTTAAAAATATCAAAATGAATAAAAAGAAAGCCTATGAAAATGAGACTTGACATATTCCAAAATCAAACAAGTCATTGCATTAAATTAGCATTTTCAGACAAAATAAGAATTGTTAAAGCAACTTTAACCCTTTTATTTCTATTAAGAGTATAATAACACAAGTGATAGATAACATTGGTTGCATTAAAAATATCGTTTATTCAATTACGATGAAAGGCAAAAACTATCTTGTGTGAAAATTATAAAATATTAGAAAACATAGGTGATAATATATAAAATATCCTGAAGCTCGATAAGAAATATCTCAGGTGATATTCAAGGTTAAAAAACATACTTGTTTGTTTATGAAATATCACAAGTGATATTAGACATTAACTTTTTTAGAAAAAATTACACGTTTGGTCCCTATGGTATACCCCAAATAACAACTTTAGTCCCTAATTAGTTTTATTACACCAGTAGTATTTAATTTTGAAACGTACGCGCTTTTGGTCCCTATTTTGGATGGGCGTTAGTTAAGTCCGTTAAGTATTTTCGTTGTTAGTCGCCCGTTAATAATTTTGCACCGTTAGTCCTTATTTTTT
>OU343223.1:303099548-303334041 GCA_910596185.1 Chrysanthemum makinoi
TCTGACACTTATCATGAATGTGCTATGAATGAAGTAAAATATGTTGCTAAGTCTCCAGTCAAAACTTTTAGAACTGCTAAACAGGTTAAGGATGTTAGAAAACCAAGGTGGAAAAAGGTTAAAAAAACATTGGAAACCAACAGGAAGAAAATTTAGTAATGTAGGTTATCAATGGAAACTACTGTTCGTAAATTCAATCTTAATGAATTGTGCCCTAAATTATCTAGTTCAATGCCCATTAGGAAATGGAGGCCCCGGTAGAATTATACCTTTGAGAAGTGAACACACTTTGAATAGATCTATGTCACCACTAGTCCCGCGTCTACCTCTAATAATATCATTGATTCTCGCTTCGATGTGGTGTTCCAATCTCATTTACTAACCAAATGGAACCCATTCTTGCATGGGGATCCAAATTGTCCAGTCATCCATACTTTTCGTGTTCAACCTGAGGTCATACAAATCGTTCTATGGTATTTGGACTCAGGCTGTTCAAAGCATATGACTGGAGATCGCCATGCTCATAAACTTCGTGAGTAAATCCATCGGAACTGTTAGATTCGGGAATGACAACTTTGAGGCAATTATGGGTTACGGAGACTATGTTGTTGGTGACAGTGTAATTTATAGGGTTTATTATGTTGAAGGTTTTGGTAATAATTTGTTCTCTGTTGGTCAATTCTGTGACTCAGATCTAGAAGTGGCCTTTAGAAAACATACTTGCTTCGTTAGAGAACTTAATGGTGTTGAACTTTTAAAAGGAACCCATGGAACCAATTTGTACACCATCTCCATCGAAGACATGATGAAGTCCTCTCCAATCTGATTGTTGTCAAAGGATTCGAAAACAAAGTCATGGTTATGGCATCGTCGTCTCAATCATTTGAACTTTGGAACCATAAATGATCTTTCTAGAAAGGACCTTGTAAGAGGTTTGCCCAGATTGAAATATGAGAAAGATCATCTTTGTTCGGCATGCCAATTGGGAAAAAGCAAGAAATACGCCCGTAAACCCAAACCTGCAAACTCAATTACGGAAGTTCTTCATACTCTTCATATGGATTTGTGCGGACCCATGAGAGTGCAAACCATAAACAGGAAGAAATATGTGCTAGTCATGGTTGATGACTATTCTCAGTTCACCTGGGTTAAGTTTTTGAGGTCAAAGGATGAAACTCCATATGTCATCATCAAACTTATTAAACAGCTGCAGGTTTGACTTAATAAAACATTCAGAATTATCCGAACAGACAATGGAACTGAGTTTGTAAACAAAGAACTGATTCAGTATTACGAAAGCATTGGAGTCAGCCATCAAAGAAGTGTTCCACGTACTCCTCAACAGAATGGTGTAGTTGAAAGACGAAATCGACTCTTGTCGGCCGCAAGGACTATGCTGATTTACTCAAAGGTTCCAATGTTTCTCTGGGCGGAAGCTATTGCCACTGCATGCTACACCCAAAATCGTTCCCTTATTCACACCACTCTTGGAAAAACTCCTTACAAACTTGTCCACAACCGTAAACCAGATCTTTCCTTCCTTCGTGTATTTGGTGCTTTATGCTATCCAACGAATGATGTTCAAGATTTTGGAAAGTTAAGAGCTAAGGCGGACATTGGAGTTTTTGTTGGTTACGCACCAAACCGGAAGGGTTACCGAATCTACAATAAAAGAACCCGAGACATCATGGAAACTATTCACGTCACGTTCGATGAGTTGTCTGAGCAAATGGCTCATGGACAATCTAGTTCTGGACCCGCATTTCAACATTCATTAAGTAGTCCCATTAGCTCTTCTCTTGTACATAATCCCTTACCTACAGTTCCATATGTACCTCCATCGGGAGAAGATTTGAAGAAATTGTTTGATCTAATGTTTGATGAATACTATGAACCTCTTGATAATGCTCATTCTACACCATCAACAATGGCGGCTCCTAATCCAATCAACACAGATAATCCAACTGTTTCTGTGTCTCTATCTCAAGAAGCACCTGCTGCAGATCACTCATCATCATCCTCAAATCCTCATTCCTCGAGTGTACATCATGGAAATGTTTCTACCAACTATGATGGAGATAACCCCTTTGCCACTCCAGAAGATGCACAGTCTGAAAATATATTTTCCCCTGAACCAACACCTGAACTATCTTCATCAGGGGATCCAAACTATGCTACATCAGTTCCTCATCACCAACCACATGAACATATCAGAAAATGGACACATGATCATCAATTGGACAACATTATTGGGAGCCCGTCTCATCCTGTATCCACTCGTAAACAACTTGCCACAGATGCCTTATGGTGCTTCTTCAATTCTGTATTTTCAAATATTGAACCTAAAGATGTTAAAACAGCAATGTCTGAGGACAGCTGGTTTAGTGCTATGCAAGAAGAAATCCATGAGTTTGATCGTCTTGATGTATGGGAATTAGTACTAGCTCCAGATTGTGCTATGATCATTGCTCTCAAGTGGATCTTTAAAGTAAAACTTGATGAACACGGTGATGTTCTGAAAAATAAGGCAAGACTAGTGGCTAAAGGATACCGACAAGAAGAGGGCACTGACTTTGAGGAATCTTTTGCTCCAGTTGCAAGAATTGAGGTTATCAGAATCTTCCTTGCTAATGCTGCTAGCAAGAACATGATAGTTTATCAGATGGATGTAAAGACTGTGTTTCTGAATGGAGATCTCAAAGAAGTAGTCTACGTCAGCCAACTCGAAGGTTTTGTGAATCCAGAGCATCCTACCCATGTCTATCTCTTGAAAAAGGCCCTTTATGGTTTGAAACAAGCTCCAAGGGTATGGTATGATACACTGTCAAAGTTTCTCTTAACTAATGGATTCAGCAAAGGAGCAGTTGATCCCACATTTTTCACCAGAAAGTCAGGCAAACACTTAATTCACGTTCAAATCTATGTTGATAATATTATTTTTTCCTCGACCGACCATAATGAATGTGGTCGTTTTTCAAAGGAGATGGGCTCCAAATTTCAAATGTCTATGATGGGACAAATGTCATTTTTATTGGGATTACAAATTTCACAAAGTCCCGGAGGCATTTTTATTAATCAATCTAAATATGCAAATGAAATTTTAAAGAAATTTGGATGAGGACCACTCAGGGATCATGGTTTATCAAACGAAATATCAAAGTATGATTGGATCCCTGATGTACCTCACAGCCAGCAGACCTGATATTCTGTTTGTTGTATGCATGTGTGCTAGATACCAGGCTAAGCCTACCAAAAACCACCTTGAAGCGGTTAAACGGGTCTTTCGGTATCTCCATGGAACCATTAACATGGGACTTTGGTATCCGAAGGACACCAATATGTCACTAACAGCATATGCGGATGCAGACCATGCAGGGTGTCAAGATACACCGGCACGTCGGTGGTGCTCAATTCTTGGGAGATAAATTAGTAAGTCGGTCTTCAAAAACAAATGAGTACGTCTATATCCTCTACGAGGCGAATACATAGCCATGTCATCTTTTTGTGCTCAAATCCTATGGATGAGATCACAATTATCTGACTATGGCTTTGAATTCAACAAAATCCCTCTGTATCGTGATAACAAAAGTGTCATTGCTCTCTGCTGCAACAATGTTCAACATTCAAGAGCAAAGCATATCGACATTCGACATCATTTCATCAGGGAACAAGTGGAGAAAGGTGTGGTGGAACTATATTTTGTGAGAACTGAATATCAGCTGGCAGACATCTTCACTAAAGCTCTTCCTAGAGAACGTTTTGAGTTTATTCTTCCACGACTTGGACTAAAGAGTCTACAACCGGAAACACTCAAACGTCTTCAAGAGGAAGAAGAGGAGTAAAGGATTTTCTTCATCTATTCTCTGTACATATATTATCAAAAAGCAAGATACAAAACTATAAAACCTACAAAAAGAAAATAGAAAAATATAAAATTTCAAAGCCCATAAAAAATCAG
Source organism: Chrysanthemum makinoi (assembly GCA_910596185.1). Classification (NCBI taxonomy): domain Eukaryota; kingdom Viridiplantae; phylum Streptophyta; class Magnoliopsida; order Asterales; family Asteraceae; genus Chrysanthemum; species Chrysanthemum makinoi. The sequence goes on from OU343223.1 coordinate 303,103,507, forward strand.
AAATTTTTTGAAAAAGTCCAAAAAATATCTTTTATACATCGTGCTATCTGATTTCGATAACATCCATGGGCTTTGATTTGTCATCCGAAGAATTACACGGGTCTGTAGATGAAGTTCGATCAGTTGTAATATATTTAAAAAAAAATAAAAATAAAATGAGATGGAGAAAAATGATGGTTTATTGTCATTTCAGGCATTAACCCGTTTTTTAAAGAAAGAACAGAGCTATGCTTCATTCAATTTTAAAACCTCTCGCTCTGATTCTAACTACAAAATTTTTATAAGGAATATTTGTCGCCAAAAAGACAAATGTGTCCAACCAAATATTTTTCCTTCTAAAGATTCTTCTAAAAAATATTTGTCATCTAATGAAAACTAAATTGCTTTGAAAATATCTCGATCCTTATTTTGAAACTCATATGGACTTATCATCTGTCAACATATCTATCACTCAATCAACAACTTACGTCATTGATTGAGGGGGAGAGTGATTTCAAACATATCATAAAGGATATTTTTCAAAAAATTGGCTCGTAAATGATCAATGTCTAATTTTGGATAATCATAAAGAACAATGTTTTATACAATTGGATCCAGACCAAGGTTGTGTTTTCATAAGATCATTAAGCATGTTTTTAAATAATGGAGTTTAAAGTCTCATTCTCTAATCCTTATCAATTAAATGTTTTCAAAAGAAGGTCACAATTCTCCTCAAAAGGCTTTCAAAATCAATTTAAATCAATAGAGATCACAAACCTCAAAGGATTTGAAAACTGTGTGTGGAGTTTGTTAGGACTCCATGAGATCGTTTTGAGCCTCTAGGGTTTAACAATAACAATGATTATAAACATTATGCGCAGCGGAATTAAACAAACTTCATTCTTATTGACACAAGGTTTTACTTTCACCCAATCTCCTCCAAATATTATTTGATCAGAATAATACGTGTTACCTAACTGTAACAGGGATCTAAGACACCTCAGATCTTGGAGGTAAACAACTAACCTAGACGTTTACAATAAACTACACGTCTAGGTTACACATACACACACCTTTAGACTACATTATGGAAGACTTATATATAAAACCTACACCCCATGTCCTCTTTATATACTAGAGGATTAGGGTTTACAAAATACTACGAAGGACTAAATAATAAATCTTCTTTTGCAAGCAAGTCCTTCCATCTTTTTGTAGATTTCTTCTTTGTCTCTTTAAGTCCCTTTGTTTCATTCTTGTATTTATTTTGTCTCATCAAATCCAAAGAACCTAAAACCCAACAATCTTCCCCTATTTGATGATGACAAAACAAACAAAGTCGTGTACGAACTTCCCTAGACGAAGTAGCAGAAGTTGAGATGTAAACATCTCCGTGAATGAAACATTCTTGTCTTCCCTTGTCTTCCCCTTAATCCATGCCATCGCACTCCAATATCTCTTCCCCTTTTTGTTATCAACAAATAGAGAATGTAAACATTAGAAACTTCCCCTTGAGTGGTGCATGAAAATGATTCTTCAAATCAGTAAGCTCTATGTAATGATCACTTGTGAAGAAAACCAAATATAACAAACTTGATAAAGAAGTAGAATAACCCAATCTTGTGTCTTATGTCTTGTTTATCCACGTGACACCAAACTTATACTAACACCATATAAGTAGACCGCAATCTCTTGAAAAAATCCTCATCTTCAATGAGACACTGAGCACTACAATGTAACTCCTTTAAGTGATAGTTAACTCGGTCTTCATCCATCCACCCCTTGACCTATGAAAACTAGATTTTGCAAGTCTTCGTCAACATCCTTTAAGCACGAACAAGTTATCTCCAAAGTGTAACACCCACTTTAAGATATGATAAGTGTTACTCAACTACAATATCAAATAAGTGATAAATAACCTCCTTCGTAATCAATTCTTCAAATAATTCAAAAACGAGCTTTTTTAAAACCATTAAGAACAAATACCAATCTTCTTGTGTGTGCGAACCAAAATCCCATGTGTGTGTCACCAAAAATCTTAGTACCAAAAACATGTACAACTTCCCCTCAATTCCAAAACCTCATCAGCAGAAACGAATAACGCAAGAAACACCAGCAGTGGAATTGAGATAACACTAGCAGTGGTTTCGAGAAAACACTAGCCGTGGTTGCAGAAGTTGTTTCAGAAAACACTATCCGTGGTTTCAGAAAACACAATCTGTGGTTGCAGAAGTGGTTTCAGAAAACACTATCCGTGGTTTCAGAAGTGGTTTCAGAAAACACTATCCGTGGTTTTAGAAGTGGTTTCAGAAAACACTATCGATGGTTTCGAAGTGGTTTCGAAAACACTAGAAGTGGTTTCAGTAAAACACTAGGAAAGCTGCTTCTAACCATGAATCATAAACACCACACAATGTATAAACAACCTCCATCAAGAATTAGAACAAGTAACACAAATTCAAGAAGTTGAATATGCATGAAAACCCAAAAATTCGAATTATTAAACCAGTTTCTGCAGCCAACTTCGAAATTTAATAACTTTTGATAGAGAGCTCAGATCAACAATCCCTTCGGTGAAAAGTTAGATGAATATATAGAGAACGTCCATCGAAAATTTCGTTACGATCCAACGGTTAACGAAAAAGTTATCATCGTTTTAAAACAGTGCTGTAGAAAAGTTGCGAATTCTGCATAAATCCGATTTTCATCATTCTTTTTCGCCAAGAAACCTTGCGAATCCCTAGGTAACGAGCTCCCCAAGCTCTGATACCAATTGTGGAGTTTGTTAGGACTCCATGAGATCGTTTTGAGCCTCTAGGGTTTAACAATAACAATGATTATAAACATTATACTGCATGAATTAAACAAACTTCATTGTTGAGTCTTTGAATTTTCCAAACTCCTTCACTTCCATCATTAAGCATAAACTCATAAGAAACGATTTGATTAACATCTGCAACTTCTTTAAATCTTTTGGAATCAGATGTCTCCTGAATCTCAGATTTTCTCTTTCTTTTACTTTGCATCCACTCATCATGCTTCTTAATCCACTCTTCTTCCTTCTCCGAATTCATTGGACAGTAATCATCATGATTAATCTTCATACATCTTTCATAAATCTCAAGAATTCTTTCAAATGAACATTTACTAAGATTTTCAGAAATGTGAATGCTTGAATTCTTAATAATTTTCATTAATACATTTCTCATATGTGCCATTGAAAGAGGTTTCTTTCTTATAACTTGCTTCCTTTCATTACCAACCTTTCTTGACCATTCACCTAAAAGCCTAGCTTTTTCCTTATCATCCAACAAATTCCATTCTTGTGCAATATATTCATCATTTATTTGTTGAGAAGCTTGAAGAAAGTTTTGTGATTCATACCATATAGCTAACATTCTCTGACTAGCTTCCTCTTCTTTCTGCTTTCTTTTTTCTAAGGCTTCTTGTTCTTGACAACCATATTTTTAACAAACTCGCATCATAAGCTTCTTGTTCGCTTTAGATTTAAACTTCAACTCTAGTATCGCAACCCCTTTACCTTTTCCAACATCAGATTGAACCACCTTCTTCTTCAGAAGTTCACCAATAACTAAAGTTTTTCCTCTGGGTTTGGGTTTAGTTACGAGTTTGAACAGATATCACAGGTGTAGAAATAGATGAAGTTTTGCTTAGATTTATCAATGTACTAGCAACTTCTTTCTCAACTTCTTTAGACTTAGGTTGTGATACAGAGAGAGTTGTGACAATAGTGGAAGTGGTTATAATAGCAGTGGGTATGATTGTAGTAGGTATAGTTGTAGTGGTTATTGTTGCCATGTATGTTACAAATCGGTGGTTAGAAGTGTACTAACCGTGGTTTCGGACATACCATCGGTGTTTGTGTTACGTACTACATCCTCTACAATTTTCTTCACATTTTCAAGAACTGCCTCATTCCCATCTTTATCAGATACCAAAGATGTTTGATCTCCACTATCAACATCTTCTTCCATAGATACATTAACATCATCCCCTGAATTTTTGCCTTCACTCCTCCCTTGTTTGGATACATCCTCCATATTCAGAGCTGGAGAGGAGTCCACCTTCTTATTCCGTAGCTTCCTCAAAGCAAAGAAGCCCGAGCCTTTTATCTTCTCCAAAACCAAAACCCCGTGCTTCAAGCCGAATATCCTTTTCATGAAACCTAGCCAATTCCTTGAGATTAGAGATCGTCTCCTCCATCTTAGTACATTGAGCCGTCAATTCATTTAAGCGTTCAAGAATATCCTCCCCACTTCGACCTGTGAACCGGGTCCGAGAGGTGGTTCATTGGAAAAGTCAAGCATGTACAAACTCAGAATCCGTCAATTCATATTCGGTTCCAACCTATCCTCATCACTTCGAAGCTGTGTTAATCTGCTCCGAGAGGTGAATCCTTGGATATAGAAAACATAGCATCGACATCGAGCCTGAACATCTATGCACTCGTATTAGCCAAGTGGCTAGGGATTCCTCCACCTGTGTTAAGTTCCAAGGAACTCTCCACATTAGAAGTTGCCAATGGTTGGGTCTTATTTATGTTTCCACTATCCTGACCAGCATCTAAGCATGTATCAATAGTGGAAGCCCTTCCAATCATGTCACCTTCATCACCTGTGACAACCTCATGAGCAACACCACTAGCACTAGCCTGAGGTAGCTCAGTGCCCTTCAATCTCCTAGTGAAAACAATGGTTGTATCATTGGTTTGAGATTGACTAGAAATGGGTTGAGATACACTATCACAGCTACATGTATTCTATCGTGGATTAGAGTTGCATGAGCAGTGGTGTCGTGGTGCGTAATCCTCATCAAACTCATGATCGATTGGACAAAGTAATCATATGAGGAAATAAAAGAACATCTATAATGTTTACATTTTGTGGCTGATTCCTCATATGTGCAAAAACTTAGAAAGCATATAATTTACTTCATACTCCTGAGTATGCTCAACAGCTCCTCTATTTGACTTTCCACAATCAAATGAACAAACCTAGGATACAAATAGTATTTACCCTTTTTCCTAATGTTTTGAACTAGCCCCTCATAGATCATCCTAGACCAATTGAACTTTCTTCCATCAGACATACAAATAATAGCAGTAGCAATTTTTGAAGGAAAGTCATTAAAACCTGTGGTCTTATTACTCATACACATCAATAAGGTGTGAATAAGAAAATTCCATTGTTTTGAAAACAAAACTCTTAAAATACTGTACCTTATCACCTCTGTGGGTATAACCCAATCTTTCCAAACCATTAACAATCTCAACATCTGAAAGATTATCAACACCATCAGCATCATCAAGCTTTAAAACATCCCTAATGATCTCCTCGAAACGAAATAGCCTTCTCATCCACAACAATGCTAAACACTTCTACTCCATCAACCTTTTCAAGCTTAGCATTCCTCCGAACGATGTATGTAGGCTTTAAAAATGGTTGGTGTAACAGTTAAAGCATAGTGAATAGGATGTGAACAAGGAAATCAATCATTTGATGAAACCCTTCAGATCGATCATTCTTTGTGAGAATAGCAACAAGGTTATGTGAAGTAGAATACTTGTCAGCCATTGTGAGAAATGAAGGTTATGATGTGGGTTTTTTGAATTATTCAAAGATAAGTGATTAAGGTTAGTGAGAGTGCCAATAGAAGTGGTTTGAAGATCAAATAAATGATCCATCCGTGATTTGGGGGAAATAATATACTTTTGCAAAAGTTACCAAGCAGCCCCTGTACTATCCAAAACTAGACTCCATGCTATCCGCGGTTCCAGAACTACTATCCGCGGTTGCAACATACCATCAGCAGATACATTGGATCACTTCGTCCAAATGACCAAGAGATATAGCAAGTAAATCTGTGTTACAATAAGTAAGAACTTACAAACATATAAAGGATAACACAATTTTTTTTTTTTTTTTAACAAACACAAGCGCTAACACACCGGCTCCTTATGCACACAAGACCTTCATACCTGTAAGACAAAAACACAAAACCAACACATAGTATAAGGTTATTGTTGTCAGTGGTTAGTAAGAGCCAAAAGTGGTTCCAAAAGACCCATCCGTGATTTGAACAGGTAAGTCAATATGGTCAACTTCTAGAACTAATATTTGTCCAACTCCCAAGAATCTCATTAACTCCTCAACCACATTAAACCTGCCCCTTATTTACTTCCATAACCCTAAACCCCACTTATAAAAAGAACCCAAATCTTACATAACACGTCTAGGGGAAGACAAGGAATTAGTTGAGTACTAATGTTGCTGCAGAAAAGTTGCTTCCGATTTTCATCATTCTTTTTCGCCAAGAAACCTTGCGAATCCCTAGGTAACGAGCTCCCCAAGCTCTGAAACCAATTGTGGAGTTTGTTAGGACTCCATGAGATCGTTTTGAGCCTCTAGGGTTTAACAATAACAATGATTATAAACATTATACGCAGCGGAATTAAACAAACTTCATTCTTATTGACACAAGGTTTTACTTTCACCCAATCTCCTCCAAATATTATTTGATCAGAATAATACGTGTTACCTAACTGTAACAGGGATCTAAGACACCTCAGATCTTGGAGGTAAACAACTAACCTAGACGTTTACAATAAACTACACGTCTAGGTTACACATACACACACCTTTAGACTACATTATGGAAGACTTATATATAAAACCTACACCCCATGTCCTCTTTATATACTAGAGGATTAGGGTTTACAAAATACTACGAATGACTAAATAATAAATCTTCTTTTGCAAGCAAGTCCTTCCATCTTTTTGTAGATTTCTTCTTTGTCTCTTTAAGTCCCTTTGTTTCATTCTTGTATTTATTTTGTCTCATCAAATCCAAGGAACCTAAAACCCAACACTGTGATCGGGGGAGAATTTGTGATTTAAATTGGACTTAAACTGATAATTTGATAAATGGTTCAGAAATATAATAACAAGATCTCCTCCCTGCATATGCCAAATGATTTCAAATTTTCCATGCACATGTTAAGGGGGAGCATATATCTTAAACCAAAAGGATTGAAACGTGATTGAATTATCTCAATGCAGGTTCCCTCTAATATGTGCAAAACTCCTTCGAATATCGATGCACATATTGAGGGGGAGCGATCAAAAGAAAACCTCATCCTTCCCAAAATATTTTGTATAAAGTACTTAAAATACCTGACATAATCAAGGGAAGTGATGATGATATCTTTAGAAAATGTTAATCAAAGATTGAATCTTTCATTCTTAATCTAAGTTTTTAAAGTCCTCTTGCCTCCAGGTGCTAAAACAATTTCTAATACTTGATGCACATGTTGAGGGGGACCGTTTCTAAAATATCAAAAATAATTAAAGGTACAAAATGCTTTGATATTGTATCACAAGTACCTTGATTGTTTTTCAAATGGTTTTCAATTGGTTTCAAAGGCGGAAGAACAATACCAAAAGACCGACCAATTTATTTTATGCACGAAGATATAAGGATGGTTATGTTAGGTATTCGTTCCCATGATCCCGCCAGAGCCGGAGGGATCTACCCAGGGACAATCCACTAGATAGTGTAGAGTCCTTAGGTATAATGAAAAAAAGGAGAAAAATGAGAAATGGGAAGAGTGCTGACTGAGACAAAGCTAGGACTGGAACAATCCCAAAAAGGTTCTAAGTAATGAAATCTCGGTAAGCACTGAAGGGGTTGAAGAATGAAAAAGAAATGAATGAGAAAAGGGTGAAAAGAAATAATCCTCCAACAATTCAACCTTAGGGCAGAAACCGGGTTCAATACATATGCTACTGGTGGTTACTAAGGTAATGCCGGTATTGAAGACAAGACGTCATGGACCCAGTGACACACTGCAGTAAACTTCCCAAGCTACTCAAGTTCCTCTTAAAAAGACTTGTTTCATTCTCACGGGGAACCTACATAATATATCGACTTTCTCTTAGAGATTGTTGATATTGAAGAAGGAGACCCTCTCCCTAGTCTCCGGAATAGGAAACCAAAGTGCACTATTGAGTCTAGAGCCAAGAGATCATCAATAAATCTCATTAGGACATAATTATTGAAGACTCACAGTTTCACACAATGTGAAATGTGAGAATATATTTAGAGTCCTACGCATTATCCTTGTAATATTGCCAGAACATCCGAGTGATATGTTAACATATTCACAATGAAGATGGAAAGCCTTCTAGAGCCAACATCAAACAAGCTCTTGGTGGGTGGCATGTGAGATCTATCTAATAGATCAAACATGTGACAACTGGACAGAAACGATGGGGCGATTCACATTTTGAATCAATCCTGGTCCAGGAAATGGATTGACGGATACCTTTTGAAAAACCGGTCGATGTGCTCAAAAATTATTTCTCTAGCACATCGACTGTGCATTAATTTTTCAAAATTAAAAGGATATTTATGACTGAAAATCGATTTTGTTATAAAACCTTCGTCATATTGCAAAACTCTTTCTTCAAGCAATACATGATTGTTTTCAAATCATTCTTAATCAATCAGTAAATCTCAATTTGTTGGTTCACTCACTCTGTGTTGTCTTCTTTGAGATGTTACGGTTTGAGAACGGCTAGAGCAGCTGCGAAACCCTGTCAAGGAGATTCTTCGGAATTATACCTGATCACAGGCAGTACTTGTATTGATTAACGGGGAACCGTGGGCCGTGCACCTCAATTCAACGAAAGTGATCAAAGACACTTTCGTGCACTTTTATTGCTAACTGTTGTCTGCAGGAACACCCGACGGTTGCAGCTGATCATTATTGAGACGTTAATCCATAGCCGCATGCTCACACTTCACGTTCATCTCTAAGAAATCATGATAAGTGTAAATCTTCATCAAGTGTCTCTGATATTTCCACTCCATGCTTCTGCTACGCTGCTGCAAATATCATGAATCAACAAAAGCTTCCGGTACTCTGATAAGAAGATGCATGATCAAGAATGTGAGCATGTCGGTCCAAAAGTCACAACTTCACATGATGGAAACACTTCAAAGGATGAGTCAGAGATTTATGGTGGCTGATGATCTCAATGCTGGCTCAAAACTCATCATCACGTGGATCAATTAAAGACCTCCACTTGAATGAACAAAACATGTAAAAAATGATGAATCAAAGACTACGGACTACAGAGTAAAGAAATTAATCATGAATCCAAGAACACCAAAATGTAATATCTGTTTGTAATTGATGTAATTGAGGTGACCTCCCTTAGGGGGAGATTGTTAGGATTTATAAAATCCTGTAGTTAAAGTGTCGGTCACCTCAAGTATATGTATTCGTTAGAAAGCTCGTAGTTGTAGTTATTTAGTAACACCGTGGAGGACGGACGGGTCTTTACCCACCGTATGCCTGATCCACAACCCGTAGGAGGCGTGTCTTGTAAGAACCTATAAATACCCTTTGCCTAGCAAGGCAAAGGGTTGGAGCTTTAATAATATCATTTTTCTTGGTCTCACTAAAGTTCCCAACACTCTTCACTTTCTCTCTCTAAACATCATCCTATACACCCTATATACTAGTGTGTTTATGAAAATCAATATGTTACAACGTGTTTCGTTCATCAGGATTCGTTAAGCGAGATAACCTCTCGTTGACGTGTTTCGTTCATCAGGAAAATATATAATTCGTATTATTCATTTATCAACAATGCTCGTGATTATAGTTCGAAAAGAAAAAAAAATAGTCACGAAAATAGGTAGGAAAATTTACTAGTTGTTACACACTAATTTGAATATCACATGTGATATTAGTGTTAAATCACATATGATAAATTTAAATATCACATGTGATATTAGTATTAAATCACATATGATAAATTTGAATATCACATGTGATATTAGTGTTAAATCACATATGATAATATATCATATGTGACTTAACACTAATATCACATGTGATATTACATATCATATGTGATTTAACACTAAATATCACATGTGATATTCGAATTAATATTTAATCACATGTGATTTTTTCATGCAAATATCAGATTAAAAAAAAACGAAAAAACGTGAAAAAATGACTTTTTTTTCTTTCTTTTTTCGAAAGTATATTAAAGTGCTCGTCTATAGAAAGATAATTAAATACTCGTCGCGATGGTGCAATTATTTTCGTTTAACGATTAACGGTTTAAAAATTATAAAAAATAGGTGAAATAATAAAATGCTTTTAATCTCAACCATTGATTTCTTTTTAGATGGAGGGTGGGGATGAGTTCCTTGATAAGTGAGAAAACTTTTGTATGTAAAATAACTCTCATCATATTTTAAAGCATAATAGTGGAGCACAAGATGGATGCATAAGCATACATGTGAATTGTTAAAGGATATAACGGGAATTTAGTAATATGAATTTATTTCTAATTGGTTTTATAATCAAAATGAGTAAATATGACAAATTTGATGTTTTGATCGGATATATATATGATGCTAGCTACAGGTCCGTCCGTTGGGCGGCTAGCTTCAAAAATTATTCAAGATAAAATTAGTATTAGTAACATGATTTTTAAGATATGTTAAACTTAATATAATGTTCACAATAAAAATAAGTTTATATAAGTCATTATTGTAAATAGAAAAAGATACATATTCATTATAGTCCTTTTATAAACCCCATGCAATTTTTGTTGTTGCACCAAATCTTGTGTCTGGACCAAGTAGTTCAGATCAGATGAGATCCATACACATCATAGTGAATCATCTTTTTCTAGTACCATGCTTTGAGCTCCAAAATTCATGTATGGTTTACCTTGATGCAATAAACCATTTTATTGCATTAAGTAATCAATTAAGTTTGTTTTTAATAATACACCAGAGTAATTTAATATAGATGGAAGAGAATTAACTAAAAAATAAAAACTACCTGTTGGGAATTTGAAGCCTTAAAAGAGTAATATATACACCAGTTTAATATAAAAGTTACCACAACTGGTAAACAAAAAACTAATAAATTATACAAGAAATTTGATCATACTGATAACACCTGATTTTAAGACTTATAAGGAAACATAAAAATGTTGTACAAAAATGATTAAATATAAATAACGTAAATGATATAAAACTAAAAGAAAAACGGAAACGTAGTATGCCACTTGCAAATCATCCGCAATCAACCTAAACAACTTTGATTATGTTGTTCTGATTTGTGTGGAGCCGTTGGTTGGCTTAAGGGCACATAAAAATCAACCGCTCCTCTTTTAAACGTCTCCAATTCCCCCTTTCCTGAAAAATAGTCCTGAAATCAGAATAATTTCGGATTAATAGCAACATACCGTAGATGTCAGTGTTGTGTTTTTTTTGCTTCATATGTTATCATTATAACTAAGATAACATTAAAAAAAAATACATAGTTTGAAAGCAAATAAATGCACCTACAAATTTCTATATTACTTGAAATAGAGGAATAATAACATTGTATGACCTTTGAGAATAAAGTCTGAGCTCCCAAAAATCTGTTGTCCCGACTGAATTCTATAGCAGGTTCGTTTCATTCTCTATGGCTTATTACATACAGAGTACTTTAAGTACCTCCTCTCTGCACTCGCTATAATCAATTGTTTAGCTTACAAACAACAAATGTTGTTGTCGAAGTCGCCCTTGTCAGCTCAATTGGAGAACCATTACCCCACCATATTATTAATAGGGGGGGGAATACCTGAATAGTCTTTCCATTTGAGGGAGTTACTATGTCCCCTGACGTCATACATTTTCCCATGGTCATGTTTTCACAAGCTGCTACAATAAAATGAACCTGCAATGGCAAGACCTTTTGTCAAAATATTGTATAATGTAAAGTGTTGCTTTATCGACATTTCATCATTTTGAAAATGTGTGCTAAATACAATAGTACACTACAGTCATGTCTTCATATTTAGGGGTCCAACCTTAGTGATCATCTACTATTAAAATGGATAAGCAGGGATCACTGCAGGATTTTCTGCCTCCACGGGTCATGGTGTCACTACAGGTCCAAATGCAATCATGACATGCGAGCCTCTATGTTGCCTTACTTGAATAAGGAATGGCACATCAGTTGCTGCAGCTAATCCGACCAGTCTATCGGCTTCTTTTTATTTAGCAGTTTCATAACCATTGTAAGTATATTTGTTATAGAAACAATATTAGAGATCGCAATGTCAATTAAATTTAATTAAAGCCATTATCCAACCACCAGACCATAACATGTGGCGACCTGTAATGAAAAGCATTATAGAAGCTATTTACATGTGCGTGTCTACGGTGCTGCAAGCTAATGATAGGCAATTTCTTAATAAGTAGAACCTGCAATGGCAAGACCTTTTGTCAAAATATTGCATAATTGTTATGTTCACATATTTATACTGCTTAACACTTTAATTAATTATGAATATTTAAAAATGGGCAAGTGTTCCAGTTTTATTAGTGCTAAAAAATAACCCGTTGTCCGACCCACCCATCTTCCAAACTTTAGGTGAAGCACCCGAGCACTTGAGTTTTAGCAACAATGAGCCTAAGTGACACAAGGTAGATATGAGCATGTGTGACCTGTCAGCGTGAATCAATATTAAGGGGGTGTTTGGATTAGCCTATTTTATGGCTTATTACTTATGAGTTATGAGTTTACTTGAGTTTGAAAAAGCTCCTAAGTTAACTTTTTTGGCTTGTCAGCTATCAGTTTAAGCTTATGGATTATTTAAGTCCATTTCATCAACTTGATAAGCTCTTAAGTCTCAAAATTGTGCTTATGATTGCTTCCAAATTCAAATAAGCCCATAAGAACTCTATCGGGAAGGCCAAAAAAGAGTAGCCTTTGAGGGCCTAAAATTTGTTGTATAGATATCGATGTCACCATATGCTTCTATTGCATGTAATTTTGTGTTGAATTAATAGACGTATGTGCTAACAAAATATACGGGGGTGGCAATTTCAATCCATTACTTATAAACGGATTGTGTTTTATAGCTTACGGGCCAAATAAAATAATCAAATGAGTCGAACAGACTCAGAACTATGCAAAGTATATTGTTTATGCATTAAACCTGTAAAATTTTCATTTACAGATTAAAAGTATTATTAAAATAATATTGGTTTTTGTACTCATGACTGCTCGTTAACTATTAGAAAAATAATTATAATGGACGAAAAAGTGTTGGTCAGTCAACCCAATTTAACCCACGTCTTTAAACCAGACCAACAAAGTACTGGTTTCAGCCGAGACCCATTTTTACCAACCCAACCACCCACTTGTCTTTCCATCTCTAAAAAAATATTATAGTATTGCAGGCATTACTGTCACCTGCTGCTCACTAAGACCAACTTGCCCGATTGGTGGTTGGGAGAATTCTGCAGACAGAATAGCACTACAGAAAAACAGGAAGGAAATAATGAGTCTCACAGTTCTAAACCTTAAATTACTTTATGAGAAGAATATACCTAAAATCTGGTTTGTAGGTTCATTTGCAAAAAGGGTTTTAGCTAATGCCCCTCCCTTTATCAAAGCCTTGCTCAGTAAGACCAACTTGCCCTATTGGTGGTTAGGAGAATTCTGCAGACGGAATAACACTACAGAAAAACATGAAGGATACAGTGAGTCTCACAGTTCTAAAGATTAAGTTACTTTATGAGTCGAAAATACCTAAAATCTAGTTGTTAGGATTTAGTAAATCCAGTTATTAAAGTGTCGGTCACCTCAAGCATATGTAATCGTAAGAAAGCTCGTAGTCGTAGTTATTTAATGTTAGGTAGTATTTAGCTAAGTAATACCGTGGAGGACGGACGGGTCTTTACCCACTGTATGCCTGATCCACAACCCGTAGGTGGCGTTTATGTAAGATACTATAAATACCCTCTACCTCCCAAGGTAGAGGGTTGGAGCTCATAATAATACTTTTACTTTCTCTCACTAAGTTCCCAAACCTCTAAACTTTCTCTCTCTAAAAACCTCAAAGTGTACGCCTACTTGTATTCATGGTTTGATGTGTTTGTGAAATCCAATATGTTACACTAGTTTTGTAGGTTCATTTGCAAAAAGGGTTTTGGCTCATGCCCCTCCCTCCATCAAAGCAACAGGAGTGAGATTCATTCTATCTGTAACGTCTCCAACTTCCCAAATAGATGGAACCGAAGTGTGAGAATATTCATCAACCTAGGCATCAATGAATACAAGAAACAACATAAAAATATGACCAACAAAAATGTACAGACAAAAGGGCAAAACAATGATATACCAGTATTGCTCCATTCTTGTCCACTTTCACACCCACAGTCTCCAATCCCAAATTCTGCAGTATGAAACGAATATAAGCCTACTATTCTAATAAAAAACAAATTTAGTTACATGGTGCTGAGTCACTTATGAGTTGACTTTAATAACATATTATATGTTGAGAACTTATAGCTCAATGCGTATATTGGTAGCAGAATGGAATATACTTTGTAATCATGTTAAAATACTATTGACATTGAATATGTCAATCATTCATATTCGTTATCTTAGTTTCATACGAATTCATTAGGATAAAATTGCTTACAAAAGGCCACCACCTCAACTTTTACCATTCGAATGTAACATTATTATACTAAGTTTTTTTGTAATTATACTTCATTGCATGCAATATCCTGCGGCAAAAATAACATGTGAAAAGCCCTCAGTTGTTTAATTAGACATGCTACCAAACATAATAAAAGTATTATTAGAGGGGAAATGATATGTACGTTCTCGTAACATCATGGATCTTAAGTGCATCAATGTTGTTCTTAAGTGCATCAACGTTGTTGTTTGTCTTGCGGTTCATTCCTCATTTAATAACTTAAAACCCGCACATGGCGCATATATCAGTTGTTTCCTGCAAGATCCATGCCAATGGCACACATCATTTCCCTTATTGTTATTTTAAGGAAAGCTTATAAAAAATTATATATCCACGAGTAAATTTTTTTTCATACACCATGAGACGGACCTCATTCATCGTCAAGCCTCTCGTCCTAAAATAGCAAGAATACATCATAAGATTTAATTGTTCCAACCAAAATCAGTAGCTGCACATACTTTTTTTTAAGAAAGACTTTTTTCAATAATACATTATTTTTGTTTTTAATTTATTTTGCATAACCTGTTTAAACCTCCACGACTATGACTGCGTACAATGAGGTCGGTACCCCAGTATGGCTTGAGCCTGTATCAGTAGGAAAGTCATTTAGAACGGGTTAAACGGGTCGTGAGTAGACCAAAGTATACTTTAAATTCACAATCATAGAATGACTTTCGTATAGGACATGTGATTACCTGGCATCCTAAAGTGTAACGAAACTTTAGTGGAAGCCTTTATGACAGAGCAAAGATCACAATCGTATCGAACCTAATATTCCGGCTGACAGCATCCTGGAAATTAAATCGCAGTAAAAAACCAGCAAAAAAATGGCTCACTTTTTTGGAAAAAGCTTGCAAGGCCTTCAAAGAAATAGTGACTACCCTAAAAAATGTTAGTTATCACAAAACGCTAACAACTAAAAGTATGCTATGGCTTACCAATAGTCATGCCATCGCCTTTGCCAGCCAAAAATTATAATTATTAATGTCTGGAAAGGAATCGATTTCCATATCTGCGAATTCTAAGCTTTTCTTGGCTCCACACAGACCTGCACAAAATATCAATAAAAAGGTTTCAATAAACTTATATTACTCGTGTGGTCGTAATAAGATTCTAGCAAAAACAATGCATCATAGAGCTTCACATACACGATTCTCCAATTGCAAAAAATAAATAAAATTCAGTATAAAAAGAATTTACCTTTTCTCAGTAGAGTATAATGGCCAAACACCGAAAGTAGCGCCACAACCGACACCAAACAGCAGAGATGTAGGCAACCCTAAATAATTAAAAGTAATTACAAACAGTGCCCAATAATTTTCAGAAAAATTTAAAATGCAAATTCATAGCAGGATTAAGCAAGTTCATTCACAAAAATGCCACGTCACCTTACACCGGGCAAAAAACAATCTGTCAAGCAAATCACTCTCCTATTCTTAAAGGGATGTTTGGTAGGGTGGAAAGGAAATGTGAGAAAAGGAAAAGATGTTAATTCCCGTGTTTGTTGCGAACAGAGAATGGAAATATGAGAATCACTTTCTATTCTCATTCCCTTGTTTTGATTCTTTCTAAAAAGTAGAGAAAGCTGTAAATGCCAATTTCTGGAAGGGGGTTTCTGCTCATCATTCTCATATGGGCAACTGAGAATGGTAAGAAAAAAAGCAGAGTATAACCAACCAACACATGCTTGGCACATTCTATGTCAGATTAAAATAATGGGTTAATGGTCCAAAAAATACATGAACTTTCCACATTTTACTATTGTGACAATAAACTTTTAATTTTTCTATTAAAACCAAAAACTTTCTTAATTACCCTTATTGTAACCAAACTTAACACGTGGCACACTTAATCCTTCTATAACCCGATTAATCCAACTTTTCTCGTTTTAGCATTGTGGGCGGCCTTTTTTGCCAATATTCAAAACTACTAAAAGTAAATACAATCTTGGTTTCAGGCACTCTATGGTTATTTGGATCTCCATGGGTTTAGTGATGTTGAGAATCACAAATGATGTTGGTTTCAGAATCTCCATGGGTTCAGTGACTATGTGGTTTCAGGCACTCTATGTTTAGATACATGAACAACATTCAGGGTTGTTTTGCTCTCATGGCGATATCACTAACCCGTATCTCTGATTCACTCCACTGAGCTTCATCATCCCCTGATATTGCAACAACGACACCCTGAAACCTAACAACTTTTGCTCCTTTTCATACCCTGACTTTTAACCAGCACACTCCCTGAGTTGTAATCTTCGGGCTCTAATCATCAGACCACCAGTATTCTTTTACCTTAAAATTTTACACAACATCAGTGACCTCAATCATTAACCAGCCAACACTCCTCTGAAACCCACTTAACCACCGTAATCCTTTTTAACACTTAACTCCCAAACACCAAATCCAGATTCAAATCCCGTACTCCATCTTATCACCACACCCTCCCCATTTGTTTTTCTTAACTGAAACTAGCTATCATCTCCATTCGTGGCTGTAACTACCTTACCTTAGGTTCAGGGACTGGTTCAAGCTTGCTAATTTTTTCGGTTGTAATTAGGGTTTGATTGGAATTGATGATATTCGTCGAAGATGTCGGATTTGCTTTTGGTTATTGATTGACAGCATCATATGGAAGTCGTGATGAACCTGGGTTTTTGTTTGTGTGTGGCGGATTTTTTGATCGTGTGTTTGGATTAGATCGAGGTCTGGGATTTTTGCGGATGTGTTGTTTTTGTGATTTGGTTATTTGGATTAATCGAGAAAAGTTAGCAAAGCTTGTTTTGTGATTTGGTTATCTGTGATTTGTGTGTTTGTGTGTGGCTGATGTTTTTGTGTTTCGAATATTGGCAAAAAAGGCCCCTCACAATGCTAAAACGAGAAAAGTTGGATTAATCGGGTTATAGAAGGATTAAGTGTGCCACGTGTTAAGTTTGGTTACAATAAGGGTAATAGGAATATTAAAAGTTTATTGTCACAATAGTAAAATGTGGAAAGTTCATGTATTTTTTGGACCATTAACCCTTTTCTTTTAGAACGACACACATGCTATTGTAAGGGTTTTTAATCTCTTTCAATCTATAAATGTTTTTATGTAATTGTTATTTAAGGTTGTGATTTTTTGTTCATCTTTTATTTTTTTTACCGGTCTTACATTCTGGGAATGAAGTGTTCTTGTTGTTGATGTCATGTGTGGTTGCTTTTATAAGTAAAAACCTTGCTTTGATTTTTGGTATTATTTTCTGATCGATGTACCCCCTCGGAATAGGCTCTAGTCCTTGTTAATCTAAGCTTGTGTGGTATGATTATGTTTGAGGTATAAAACAAGTTTAAGCATAAGCAGTAACTTAATTTTCCTAGGCACAATAAAAGTTTTATAAACTTATCACACCTTTTAATCTTTAAGTGAAACTTAAATTAAGTTTCTCTTGGAAATGGGAAGTACTAAATTGTTGGTCTTGATATGTATGCTTGTTGGTGATTTTTTTGTTGAACTTTGGTCGCGTTGGTGTCTAGAATTTGATGGTAATCGGGTCGTTGGTACGACTCAAGGGAAAACACCCACGAAGGGTGTTTGCTACCTGCTATTGACACGAGGCCACAAGAGTGGTCGTGTGAGTTGAATATAGATTAGTTTCACTTCGTTTAAATGTCAAACTATAACACTTAACAAATGTCTAATGCGAGTCGAGTCATAACAAACACCTGGACATACCCTTTTCCTTCTTTTACCACTTTCAAAAGTTCATGCGAGTGATTAGACGATGAGTTAAATTATGGGTTAAAGTATTGAGCAAGTGAGGTTGGATTGTAAGTATTTGCGTTTCTTGCATTTACAAGCAAACTGAGAACATAACACTTTTTTTTCACAAGTTAAAACCTGATGTTGCACTTCTTTTCAAATCGGGCCAAAGCCCACCCTAGCCAAAGGGGTGCTTTGTTTGATTAAATCTGTTTTGGGCAACAAGCCCACTGGGGTGCCAAAGGGATGCGTATGTTTTAGTTGTAAGCAAAACAGTTGGTGCAAATTTATTTGTTTCGAAAGAGATTAAAAATGAAAATTAATTGTTAGTAACTCTTTGTGTGTCGTAGTAACTCGTACTAAACCTATCCCACGACACGCATGGACGGACCCACATGTATGCCGGGTGTGGCACGGGCTACACCCAATTTTAGGTTACGAAGTGTAAAAATATTTCAAAACTGCCGTTTTTGTGGTACGTGCAACCCCTAAAAATTTTTTGCAACTTTCGTTTCTTACAGTATAACTTTAGTTAGCTTAACATTTCTTTTGTGCAACACCCTCTTAAAAATCCTGGGTCCATCCCTGACGACACGTTGTCGACTTGCCCAGATTACGTCCGTGATGCAACTTCTTCGTGCTTCATTCAAGACGACACAACTCGTACTATATACACATATGATCATTTAACGTGACATACCTCGAAAACTTGTACTCTAAATCGTCCTAAACTTAAATTGCAAAACTAATGGTGAAAATATAAACATTAAATAAAAGTTGAAAACATAATTTTCTAATTTTAAATGAGTGTTCCTATTAAAACATAAATGGATAATTTTAGTATAATGAAAATTAAACATCGTCATATTCATAAACCAAGCGTTAAAAATATAAAATTTTATTCACTTACTTATTTTATTTCAAGAAATTAAACTTAATAAAACTTATTACAAAACTTTGACGATAGTCACCTCAGATAAATAAAAACGTATACACGGGTCATGCCCGATTTTCGACAAAATTATATATTTTTTTTACTTATTGTATTAACTAACAAGGGGATATTTATTTCATAACTTTCACATTGAATTTTCTAAATACTAATATATTTAACAATTACACTTTAAGTACCGTTATTTTAACTAATAATATCTATATACAAAATATATATACCTATATGTACATTTAATTATATATATACATTGTCAATGATTTTCACATGAATCATTAACATCTAATACTATGAATGATTATTTTCCATGCATCGTATCTCGGTTGCCATCGAACCGAAGACTCATTCATCCTTGATGTTTTTCCTGTTATGTACTTAAGCACTTCCAAGAGCCAATACTTGCAAACATATAGAAAACTATTTCAAACTCAAATGCTGCCATGATAAGGATTTAAAATATACATTTTTAGAGGGTCATTTAAGCCCTATATCGACACATTTTATATTCGTTACTGCTTAAAATTGTTCCTTTTCACATTTTAGGTCTTTTGGAAGCAAAATGATGGAATGAAGCATAGTTGGACAAAAAGGAGCGAAAACATGAAGAAAATGACAAAGTCAAGATCAAAGGCACTCCAGCACACCTGACGGTGTCCCAACCAAAGGGCGACACCATCCCTCTATAGAAGACTTGATCAAAAGTGCACGCGACGGCTCAACGGAATTTTTGGTCCTAAACCCTGACGACGTCACGCCTAAACTATGGAAGGAGTCACTCACAACTTTCACACCAGACGCCCAAGATCCAAGATTCAGACGACGTCCTGCATGAAGATTCAGACACATTTTATATTCGTTACTGCTTAAAATTGTTCCTTTTCACATTTTAGGTCTTTTGGAAGCAAAATGATGGAATGAAGCATAGTTGGACAAAAAGGAGCGAAAACATGAATAAAATGACAAAGTCAAGATCAAAGGCACTCCAGCACACCTGACGGCGTCCCAACCAAAGGGCGACACCGTCCCTCTATAGAAGACTTGATCAAAAGTGCACGCGACGGCTCAACGGAATTTTTGGTCCTAAAGCCTGACGACGTCACGCCTAAACTATGGAAGGAGTCACTCACAACTTTCACACCAGACGCCCAAGATCCAAGATTCAGACGACGTCCTGCATGAAGAATGACGGCGTCACATCTCTCAACTGACGCCATCCCAACGATGACTTGGCCCAAACGAAACCCTAATGACGGCGACCTGACGACGTCACTAGCAAAAGGTGACGTCGTCACGATTGTAAATATATATATATATATATATATATATATATATATATATATATATATATATATATATATATATATATAGAATTCGATTTTTCTGTATTGTAAGAGGTAGAATTTTGGAGAGCAAACCCTAACTCGGTTGTAGTCCGACTTGGACAGTATTCTAGGGTCCTGGTATGTGTGAAAACATATACCTTTTCTTCATCAAAACTGACCCAAAATAACCGAAAACGAGCTATTAATGCCTAATATTTGCGTGTTTCTTGAGTTTATATATGTGCAGGTACGAATATCAAAACAGACAAAAGAAAGACAAAACAGAAGAAAACCGAGCACGAGAAGGAAAAGAGTGCAAAAGTGAAAGCCGGGGAATTAGTTGAGTCAATTTGAAGATCTTGAATGCTCAAAAGATGATCTTTGAAGAGTTGGATCATGTTTTAAGAAATTACACAACAAACCCTCACCTTTTCCAAAATTACAAAACACACCCTCAACTTTGGCATTATTGCACAAATTACCCTCCACTTTGCATAATTGCCATTTTCACCCCTTACATTACCCAATTTACACTATACACCTGTGTACCCTTATTATACCCATTTTCCAAAACACCCTTACACTTTCACCAAATTACACCGTTAGGATCTTGAAAAACCAAATATTACACTTTCACACCTTAAATAATAAACATGGTCCAAAACAAAACAACCCAAAATCCTTCCATTTATCCCTTCCAGCCCAAGCCCATTCTACCTTATCCTGGCCCTTACACCATCTGAACCCTAGCCAAAATACACCACGACCCATATCATTTACTCCTTGAACCCTTGGTCAAACAGAAGTAAATCCCATACAAAGCCTTCAACCCCTTCGTGCCTAAAATTCACCTTTTACTATTCACCGTCTCCTACCCCCAATTACCCAGCTCTAAACAAAATTATTACCCAATGATTAAACCTTCTAGATCCTCCTAACATTCCCCTGACACGTGCACAGTGCCACGCTAGCAATCTGTGTGCAATTGGTGATAGCTACATGATCCAACGACCTCAATTTAGCTTAGGATTGAAGCAGCAAATCAAGGGTTGAGATCAAAGATCCCAGAAGCTTCTAAGGCTCCTCTGAAACCCTAGAATTAGGCTATAAATACCCCCATGATTCACACAGTTGTGGTGTGTTCTAAGTGTGTAATTTTTAAGTTGTTTTATGTTTAAATTTTTTAAGCTTTCAAATTAATTTGTATTTTTGTTCCTTTACTCAAAGTTTTATATTAATAAAATTCTACTTTTACTTTAATATTGTTGCAATTACTTTAGAATTTATAATTTTAAATTTGTTATTTAAATTACTGTTCTCATAAGCTCCTTAGTTTCATATAAGCTTTACAAAGCTTATTTACTTTCATTTAAGCTTATCTTCATTTACTTCTATTCTCAAAAACAAAAATACCAAAAAAATAGAAAAATACTTTGAAAAATACAAAAATAATGTCAAATTGTTTTCAAAAGCTTCAATAAGCTTTGTGTTGATATATTACAGCTTATATTAGCTTACTATAGCTTATTATAAGTTTAGATTGGTCTTAAACAGTTTTAAACTCAAATCACAAAACAATCAACAAAAGTCAATTGTATTACCTTTGCTTAATTTTGGATTGCTTTTGGAAGTTTCCTGCAATGGAGGGGCAAGATGGACTTATTACCTATCTTATTTATAAGCTAGGAGCTTGTAGCTGCCCTATTGGGAGCCCTTGCTAAGCTAGGGTCTCAAGTGAGTGTTAATTTCTCATTTATTGCTCTCAAATTGCATTTTATTGTTTTAGTAGCTTAAATTTAGTGTTATTAGCTTATAGTTGTTTATCTAGCTTGTTTACATCTAATTTTAGCTTATTATAGTTTATTCTATCACTATATAGCTTATCTTTCATTATTTGAATCTTATTTGGAAAATCTGTCTTTAGTACTCAATAGGAGTTATTTGTGGTTTAAATATGTTATATTGTGCTTAAACAGTCTTAAAATAATTAGTTATAAGCTGTTTTAAAAGTTTCATGGCTTAGGATATCATTTTGCTTTCAAAACTCTCAAATCAAATCTTATAAGAAGTGTTTAGATTAGTTTGCAGTTCTGTGTTAATCTTAATTTGAGTAGTCAAATCTGGTTCAATTAGTTCATAATAAGTCTAATTAGGTTAGTTCTTACATAAAAACATAGTTCATTTTGTAAAAAGTCAAAATCCTTTCTAAATCCTTATTTTCTGCATAAGTTAGCTTAATCAGTTTCTATAAGCTGTCACATAGGTTCATAGGTAGTTGAAATAGCTTAATTAAACTAGCTTATTACATCATTTTCATTCAATTAGAAATAATCAAAGTTCATTTTAGTCAAATTATCAAGTTTCTCAAAAAGTCAAAAAAATCAATTTAGTGTTTCTGTCTAGATCTGATCTAGCTCACTTTTGAAGGGGAAATTTGTGTTCAAATTGTGTTAAAAATGGTTTTTATGAAAGTTTGAATGGTAAATTTGATCTGATTTTGGTTTTCATACATTTCCAATAGCTTTTATTGGTTCAAAGTAGCTTGTGAAATCAGTAGGTTGTGTTAAAATCTCCCATGCACCACACAGTCCAATTCTAACCAGCAGACCAGTTTCAAAAGCTTTCTAAAAGCTCATACAAGCTCCTCTAAGTCTGATTTTAAGTGTATAAGTTCTCAACAGTTCAAACTTGAGTTTCCAGTTGGTTTCAATTCATAAGCTTCTAGTCTAAAGCTTGTACACAAGCTTAAAGTTAGTCTAATAGACTGTTTTGTGCACAGTGGATTTTTAAGTGCTTATTTGGATTAATTCAACCTTTAGACTGGTTTTCTTTTGCTTATTTGTGTTCTAGTAGCTTTTTGGTTGATATTCAGTGTAGTTTTAGCTTAAACTTAGCTTATTATAGTTTATTAGTGATTTGTGTTAGCTTAAATTCCCATCAGATAAGCTTTTGTAATGTTAGTTCATTTGATAAGTGATTTCAGCTTATTTCTCTGTTTTTCCAGCTTATTTCCAAAACGTTTTTAGTGTTTCTCATTTTTTATATAAGCTTCTATAAGCTTATTCTTTAAGCCTTTTATAAATATATATATATATATATATATATATATATATATATATATATATTTATATATATATATATCGAAGAGAGTTACCGACCAGGTTGACGGGACGGTTACCAAAAATATCGCTTTTCAAAAGTTTTCTTAAATATAAAAACCAAAAAGATTTTATTTTCCAAATTAATTTTCCTTTTTCTTATTTATTTGATTTTTAGTGCATGCGCACTCGTTCTCAATCGAGACGCCATCGTAATCGAAGAATAGACGTACCCAAGTTACGTACTATCGTTAAAGAACCCGTCGTGGCGGATACTCAAACAACGTCCAAGGTACTCCAAGCTCCCGTAGACGGCTATGGTGATGCTATCGTTGTTCCACCAATTGCTTCTGAAAACTTTGAACTTAAAACTAATTTGATTCAATTGGTTTCGTCTAAACCTTTTTGTGGTTTTGAGAGGGAGGAGCCCCACGCACATATCCGTTGGTTTAATCAAGTGGCTTCCACTATAAACTTTTGGGGTGTCCCTCATGATTCAATTAAGTTGATGTTATTCCCGTTTTCCCTCTAGGGGGCAGCCCGAACTTGGCTTGAGAAAGAGCCTCCTCATTCAATTACAACATGGGAAGACCTCTCTAAGAAATTTGTTAACCAATTTTTCCCTTCGTCAAGAACTACAATGTTAAGAAATGAAATAAAAAATTTCCAACAAAAATTCAACAAAAGTTTTGGTGAAGCGTGGGATAGATTCAAAGAACTTATACGAAAATGCCCGAACCACGGCTTCTCCGACCTCCATCAGATTGATACGTTCTACAATGCTTTAAACCCGACCGACGATGATTCGCTTAATGCAGCCGCCGGTGGCAATATCTTGGTCGTATGCCCGGAGATATTAGAACGATTATCGAGAATAAGTCAAAAGTTTTGTCGTCTAGAAACAAACCGTTTGTTTCTAAGATCAATGCCAACAATCCGTATGCACAAAAGTCTGAGATGGCTGAGCTTACCGATGTTATTCGATGCATGATGAGAGAATTCAAGAATCAGAATCAGAAACCCGAGCCAGTCAAAGCTGTTACCGAAACTTGTGTTACTTACGGTGGTCCTCATCCATATTATAATTGTCAAGCCACCAATGGCGACTTCAGAAATGCCACTGATAACGCTCAGATTGTACATATTTTCAGTAGCGTTATGTGTGCTTTTGTATATGTTATTTGGTTATATTTGTATGATTTTAGGACTTAATCGCATCAAAAGACGTTTGTCTAGTATTTATAACCAAGTGCAGGGAAACGGAAGGAAAAGTTAAAGAATTTTCAATAAAAGGAAGATTCTCGTTTTAGTGAAGCATGTCAAGCACAAGTCAGCATTTCAAGTATCAGAGAAGACTAAGATGATTGAAGAACCAAGCTCTACAAGTCAGAATCAAGAAAAAGGTCGATTTTCCATCACTCAGGAAGACCAGCCGAATCGGTCGCATCCGCAACCGGATCGGCTGGAAAGTGGTCAAAAAGTGCCCATAAAGACGGACCAGCCGATCGGTCGCCGCCCGCAACCGATTCGGCTAGGTTAATGCAAGAAGACCAACCGGATCGGCTGGACAACGACCGATCCGGTTGGAAGACCTGTTTCTGCTATTTCTTCATCATTAAGCTTCCCCATTGTATCCAAACGATTCTAGGTCCTTCTCTTGGTGTATTCTAGTCCCTTCCTAACTCCTTGGAGGCCAAGTTCAGCAATTAATACCCTAGGCCTTCGAACTAGCATAAATAGAGACCTCTTGTGAGCATTTGAGACACACACTTCAATACAACTCTCTACTCATCAAACACAAAGCTCTTAGCTCTCAAATTCGTCCTTAGAAGTCCAGGATAGTTTGGAGTTCCAGAAGTCCAACATTTGGAGGTCAAAACCCCAAGGAGTCTACCCTAATACTTTGGGAATCATTACTTCACCATTTGTAATCTTATTCCAAGCATTGTAAGACTCTTAATCATGTTTTCTAATGTTCAAAGTTCTGAGTTTATGTTTATGTTTGCTATGAGTGGCTAATTTCTTTATACACTTGCTTAAATGATGTTGATTATCATGTGATTAGTTTATGATTAAGTTAACGTGTTTTAATTCAATTTCAAGTTGATTCTAAGATCCAATTGTGCTAAAGTTTCATAGTGGCATTTGTTAATCAAGTTTGACTAGTTGATAGTAATCGCAGAGGTCGAAAGAATTTATTGTTATTCAACTAGTTATAATCATTTTGTCTATGGAGGATTGTTTTTACCCATTATTCTTGATTAAACAAAGAGACTAAAGTGTGGTTGTAATAAGAACGCTTTTTGATTATCAAGTTGGATTGATTGGAAACATCTAAAAGGTCGTAAGATTAGTTGTCTACAATCAATTGTAACCTTTTGTCTATAATCAGTTACCTTTTGTATTGACCATTTCTTAAGCAAATTAGATAAAGCAAATGGATGTTTTTGTGTTTAAGTTTGTGAAAGTAAACTTATGAAACTTGAATTAATCTTGAATTGATTGGTTAAACTTAATGCTTGTTTTTACGAACTAAAATCTTGACGAAGGTTTAACTTGTAAGAATAATATATTAGTACACCAACTAATTATCATAACCAACATGTTAAGAGGTTAACACAATCATACCAATCAAGGATAAGAAACTAGTTTAAGCAAGTGTAGTTTTTAATCATCTGAATTTCATTATATCTATTCTCGTTGTTATTTGCTTTTGGATTGCCTTAGTTGATTTAGACTTGTTAATCAGATTCACTCAAATCCCTGCGAACGATCCCGACTTACCTTCAAAATCTTGCTATAACGGACGAGTGCACTTGCTCGTATGTGTTATTGGTAAAATTGGTAAATTGTCTTTTATAAATTTAAAACTTGTACACACGTAGCACATCAAGTTTTTGGCGCCGCTACCGGGGATTTGATTGTGTTTTAGAAAGTTTTGAATCCACGTCAGTCGATCCATTTCTAAAAAAAAAAAAAAAAATTTTCGAAAGCTCCAACCGATCGGTCATCTTCACAACCGATCCGGTTGCGCCAAAACCCATAAGCAATTTGATCTAACCGATCGGTCGCTCCTCGCAACCGACCCGGTTACTCGTTTTTGTCTAGAATTCTGTTTTCTTTGTTTGTCCGTGTGTTTAGATATTGCCTGGATTCTCTAGGTCATTGTATAAACACTCGTGCAGCTGAAATAGAACCAATCTCACCTCTTACCAACCCCGAACGTTTGATTCGAAGAATAAGAAGAACACCTTTTATACCCTTAAAAATCGTGTACCTAGAGTACTAAACCCACCATTTGATAACCTTGTAGAAGCCAAAGTCGTTTACAACCCTTTCACTAATTTACCTTTTCCCATGGCGGACGATCAACCCATGTGGGGAACCAACCGAGCCGTAGCACCAACTCCTGGGAGTGCTATTGTTGTTGTCAACCTTGGTGACAACTTCACCGTGTAGGGTCATCACCTTTCTATGATCAAAGACAGCCAATTCGATGGTCATACGCGGGCCGATCCGCATAAGCAGATTGCCGAATTCATCGAAATTTGCGGCATGTTCCGGTATGGCGACACCGATGTCAATGCCATCAAACTCAAACTTTTTCCATCATCACTCGCCGGAGATGCAAAAGTATGGTACAATGAATTGACCCCATGAATTTTCAATACTTGGGAGGAGATGAGGCAAGCCTTTGTAAGCCGATTCTTTCTACCCGCCATGTTTGATCGATTAATGAGAGAAATTCGTGCTTTCACAAAAAACCCCAACGAATCACTTGTCGAAGCTTTGCTTCGGATGAAAGATTTGCTTCGTAGTTGTCATGGACATGGACTATCCAAAGGAACTATTATCCAAATCTTTTACCATGGACTAGATGAAATCTCTCAAGGTATCCTTGATGTCGGAGGAATTTTTCTATATAAGACTCCTAACGATGCACACCAATTACTCGAAGATCGAGTACTTCTCAAACTCGATTGGTCTAAAGATTCAAAAACAAAACCCCTTCGAAAAACCGTTGCTTTTGTCGAAAAATCCGATACCTCGAAACTCATGGAGAAAATGGAAGCCTTAACCTCGAAAATTGACTCGCAATACAAAGATATCAAAGGAGAAATGAAGGAAATGCGAGATGGATGCAACAATTGTGGAGGAAATCACCCATCATCTGAGTGCGATGATAAACCCATGGGTGGACCTAACGAAGGATAAGCGAATTATGTCCAAGGAGGATACCGTGGAGGAGGATATCGTGGTAATTATTACGGTAGAAATTCTGGAAATTGGCAAGACCGCCAACCAAGGGATAACAATGGTGATTCTCAACCTCGAACTGACAATCCGCCCCCACAAAACTCTGACAAAAAGATGGAAGAATCCGAATTCGAAAAAACCATGAGAGAATTTGTGACTGCTCAAAAATATATGAATGATTTTATCAAAAATCAGTTTTTCAATCTCAAAGCCAAAGTTGAGCAGGGACAGAAAAATCATCAAGCATCTATCCAAGATCTTGAAAACAAATTTGGTAGATTTTCTGACCAACATTCCGTTCGGCCATCTGTTTCGTTACCAAGTAACACCCAATCCAACCCAAAACCATCAAACGATAAAATGTACCATCCACCATAAACAAGAAATGAGCATATCAATGTTGTATTCACAAGAAGTGGTCTCTCGTATGATCCACCACCAAATCCAAACGAAAATGCTCCTATCACCCAAGATAGTGAGGATGAGGAAACGAACCCAACACAAACCACCAAAAAGAAAACCATTCCACCTGTCAAGGCATACAAGCAAAAAATTCCATATCCTCAATGCCTTAAGAAAGAAAAAATGGAAGAGCGATATAAGAAGTTCATTGAAATAATCAAAGAGGTTAGAATCAATGTTCCCCTCGTTGATGTCTTAGCCGGAATGCCCAATTACGGGAAATTCTTGAAAGAACTTCTTAACAACAAGAGCAAGCTGGAGCAAATATCAGCCACCTTCCTTAACGAAGAATGCTCAGCCATCATTCAAAAAAAAATTCCGCCAAAGCACGGAGATCCTGGGAGCTTTCTTATTCCATGCACTTTCGGGAATAATATTCAATGCGATGCTTTATGTTAGGAATTGGAAATTCCATGTGAAAGTGTCGGTCACCCCAACAATGGTCTAGCATATGTTAGCTCGTAGACTTGTCGTTGTTTACGTTATTTAGTAGTTAATTAGTTAGTCAGTAGCGTAGAATAGTTTAGAGTAACACCGTGGATAAAGGACGGGTATTTACCCACTGTATACCTGATCCACAGGCCGTCAGGAGGTCGTTTAGTTTGTAACTATAAATACCCTTCCCTCTAAGGGAAGGGTGGTGCTTTTCTCATAATCTAACCTTACACTTTTTGTTATTTCTCTCTCTAGAAAACACCCTCTCCTCTCTTTATCTCTCTAACCATGGCTATCTTGTTTAATCATCTACCTAGACCACCCGAATCATCTAAACAACATAAATATACGATCCTACAATTGGTATCAGAGCCTAGGTTATGTTGTTTTTGATGATCCGAATGGTTTTTGAAGCGGTTTGTGTGCGGTTTGTTTTACGTGATGTATACGGTTCTTGTGGTTGCTTGTGATGTAGTTTCTGATGTTGTGTTAAACTATTTTTTGAAACTTGACTTATATTGGTAAATGTTTTGGTTGTCATTTTCTGGTTTCATGAGTGATGTGGTCAAAATGTTTGTATCAGTTTTTATTATAGATTCTTCAAAAAGATCCTAGGTCAAATAAAACTGTTATTTTGGTCTTTCAAGTAGTCTAAACAGTCTTTTCTTCGTGGTCTAACATAGGTCAAATGAATTTCTTGCATTCAGTTTTCTGGGTCTTGTGTTAAAATGGTCAAATCTTGCCTTTTTCTTGTAAGCGATTTGTCAAGCATTTTTGAATGCGAGTTGTCAAAATGTCCAGATTCATTGTATTCAAAGCGATTTGTCACATTTATAGGTCATAAGCGACTTGTCTCAATCATTTTTTTAAAGCGACTTGTCTCTAACTATGTCCTACAATCATGAAGCGAGTTGTACACATGCTTTTTGACTATTGAGTCATAAGCGATTTGTTGACCTAAACTGACTGAAGTTTGACTTAATGAAAGCGTGTTGTTATGCAAGTTGAGAAAGAAAGATGAAAGACTGACTTGATCTAAACCAACATCAACAAATCCTAAAACCCATCACTAATCATTCACTAATCAACATCAATGAATACTACTTCTACTTGACTTAAAATGAAAAGAAGCAATGAATCTCAGAAGAGGTTTGTGTGTTTTCTAAGTCTTATCAAGACCATCATATGTCTACTTCACACAAACATGTCATCACAGATCCTTGTTGAAAATGTATCTTTCTTTGTCTCATATTCGAAACACTAGATAAAGATCATAACAAGATGCGTTATGTCTCTATCTTGGTTCGGTCAAATTAAAGAAAAAGAAAAACTAAACCTATGTGATATTATCCGAACCAAAAAACAAAAAGACTATAACTACTTTGTTTAATCTTTTCACACGTTCGTTATTGAATCAATAAAATAAAATCGTCAAAAGATCTCAGATTGGTGTTTGATAAGATTAGCTTCAAATCGTTCAAAGAAGTTTAAACACCACTTCATCATAGATCTAATATTTTGATACTATTCGAACATAAAGATGTGATTTTAACAAGTATGTTAAATCAAGACTTTTATTCGATTCACGACTCAAAAATAACATCAATCACTGAAAAGAAACCCTACCTTTGCCCTCGATTTCTGATCTTGAAGCCATAAATCATGCCATCCATGTGGCGTATATGCAAGGCTCGAGCCAACCCTATGGCGAGCAAGATGGATTGCTTATCTTGGTTGAGATGATTTGTGAAGATGAAGGTGGGGCAGAGGATTAACTTGGTTTCGGAATATTTGGATGATAGATGAGATGAGAGTGGCTGCGTTTTGTTTTAAGGAATATTAGGGTTATGAGGAGGCGGATTATTGAGAGAGTTTAGTGGTTTGGTGTAGCTGCACTAGATGTCGCGGAATCTTCAACAAACCATTTGAATCCTCAGAATCTGCACAATGTATATCGACATCAACCCTCCACACATAGATGGACGAAAGACCATCCTCTGGAAAATATTATTGGCAACCCGAATCAACCAGTCGTTACAAGACAACGTCTTCACACAGACGGTGAACATTAATTTATGCACTCACTCATCGCCAATCGAACCTAAAACATAAAGCGCAATGACAAAAGACAACTGGATTGAATCCATGCAAGAAGAACTCAACCAATTCAAACGTCTTGAAGTATGGGAACTATTTGAAAGACCAACAGAGTCTACGTCATTGGTCTAAAATGGATTTGGAAAAACAAATTGGATGCTGAAGGAAATGTTATCCGAAATAAGTCACGTCTGGTGGCTAAGGGTTATCGTCGGGGAAGAGGGTATTGACTTTGAAGAATCTTTTGCTTCGGTTGCTCGTCTTGAGGCGGTTCGGATATTTCTAGCGTTCGCGGCTCATATGAATATGACGGTCTATCAGATGGATGTCAAAGCTGCGTTTCTCAATGGACAACTTAAAGCGGTTTATGTCGATAACCGGATGGATTCGTCGATCCTGAGTTTCGAATCACGTCTACAAACTGAACAAAGCTCTGTATGGTCTCAAACAAGCTCCTCGGGCATGGTACGATAAGCTATCATCCTTCTTCATTGCTAATAATTTCACCAAAGGTTCGGTTGACCCAACTCTTTTTATACAATATCACGGGGAACATATCTTAATTGTTTAAATTTACGTGGATGACATCATTTTTGGGTCTACACATAAAAAGTTTTCAATCGCTTTTGCAAAACTAATGAAGAAAAATTTTGAAATGTCCATGATGGGTGAACTCACGTTCTTTCTTGGACTGCAAGTTCATCAATCACCCCGTGGTATTTTCTTGAGTCAGTCCAAATATGCCCTTGAATTGTTAAACAAATTTG
This sequence comes from Chrysanthemum makinoi, assembly GCA_910596185.1. NCBI lineage: Eukaryota > Viridiplantae > Streptophyta > Magnoliopsida > Asterales > Asteraceae > Chrysanthemum > Chrysanthemum makinoi. Next base: position 303,135,214 of record OU343223.1, read on the forward strand.
GAATGAAAACATGTGACACCTATGCCACACCAATGGCTCATACCAAGAAGCTAGGCGCTGATTTACATGGGAAATTGGTGGACCCTACCAAATACCGTAGTATTATTGGGTTTCTCATGTATCTAACAGACTAGCGGACTGATATTGTCTTTGTCGTTTATCTTTGCTCTCGTTATCGGTCGCGACCAACTGAAACCCACCTCTCTGAGGCTAAAAGAATCCTCCGATACATAAGGGAACCATTAACTTGGGGATCGGTTTTGAACTAATCGCTTTTTGGGCCGACCACCCGGGGATGCTTAGACTGCGGAAAAGTACTTCGGGGAGCTTTACAATTTCTTGGTGATAAACTGGTGTCATGGCAATCGAAGAAGCGGGATTGTACATCGTTGTCCTCAACCGAAGCGAATATGTAGCCGTATGTCGTGTTGTGCTCAAGTCATTTGGATGAGAACACAACTCAAAGACTCTGGTTATGTATTTGACAGAATCGATGTCTGCGACAATCGAGTGCCATTGCGATCTCGTGCAACTCGATTCGGCCTTCGAAATCAAAGCACATCGATCTTGATATCATTTCATCAAGGATCACGTGGAAGCGAGTGCTTTGTTGAATTATATTTTGTGGAGAATACCAATTGGAGATCTTCTCACCAAAGCCTTGCCTTCCGCTAGGTTTAATGAGTTGGTCCACCGGATTGGTATGCGGTGTTTGACTCAAGAGGAATTGGATGTCCTCCTAAAACAGTCTTAAAAACCTGTCAAACACCAAAATCTCTTTTGTAAATATCTTTTCAAAAACAAAATACAAAAGTATAAAACCTGATAAAACAACAAAAATATTCTTCTATCTATTTTTCTTTCAACATTGCAAGTACGTTTCTTCCTTCAACACTATAATCTTTCAAAATTCAGCATTTTAACGGTCAAGTGTTGAGGGGGAGAAAATTATAACTTTAACTGTTTCAAATCATCTGTTTACTTGCATGTTATCTTATCTCGGTTGTTTCTTTTATTAATGGTGGTAAACTTTTCTGGTTAAATGACACTCCTCGGACTAAATTTATAACCTTTCATTATTTCTTAAGTCGAGGGGGTGTGTCGTCAAGTTTCTTTCTTAAAATCTTTGTTTGGTAACCAAAATGGAAGTTAAATGGCTTTGTATGAAAAAGGAATAGGTGGAGGGACCAAAACTGTCAAAAGATGAAAGTCATTTTTCAATAAAACTTTTCCACCTAATTTATCACTTCACATTTATTACTCTTAACCTACTAATCCTACGCATAGAATTCACTCAAGAAATCCGAAGTTTTGATCATAAATCTGTAAGTGTTTTTGCGTTTGTAACACGTTTCTAAACATTGGTTTTGATTTACAAACGAATCCAATGGTTAAATCTACTTATATGGGTGATTTTGTGTTCTTCGCATATGCGTAAGAACACATGATCATGTGTTATGTGTTTGTGGCTAAAAAGATTGTGTCAAAAGGCTTTTACAACATCAATGATATCTTTTCTATGCTCAAAATACTCCCAGAAACACGAATTAATGGATTTTGATAATTAGGGTTTATGAGTCGAATTGGGTATTTCGAATGTGAAGTGTTTTGGTCAAAAAATTGTTGGGTTATGTTCACATATTGATGAATTGATGATTTCCAAGGTTGTTAACCACCAGAAACTCTAAATGTTTAACAATTTGGAATTAGGGTTTAAAGTTCATAACTTTGGGTAATCTTGATTCTCAACGAATTAGATGTTATAACTTATTTCATAGACTCTCTCAACATCATAGACCTACCAGAATTTGTTTGGTGCAAATCCCATGACTAGAAATGATACGCGTAAATCTTAACCCTTAGGGTTTTGACCTCGGCGTATGACTTTCTGGCGTAACTATTAACGAATGATTCATGCCATGTTTTGTTGATAAAATGATGTTTTGTGTTAACTTTGATGTTTTGATGAACTTATTTTGGGCTTTGCTACGCAATATTCAGAATCAAGGTCATTTGCAACTCTACGCATAAGGATTACCCTACGCGTAGTCAAGTTATGCGTAAGAATAATTCTACGCATAACTATTACGCGTAAGGTTCTACAATGGGACTACGCGTATCCTCTGAAGGATATGCGTAAACAGTGACCTCTACGCATAGGGTCTACTCTTACGAGTAAGCCTTACGCGTAAGGTCTTTATACGCCTACGCGTAAGCTCTACGCATAAGGTCCCTTTTTCCTACGCGTAACATTTCTTACGCATAAGTTAGGATCCTACGCGTAAGCTTTCGTCTACGCGTATATCATCTCTGTTTATGCTTAACTTTGCCAAAACTACGCTTAAGCCCGGATTGACCTTCATAATGAATTGTTACGTGTACAAACTTGTAAATAAACTAATCATAACGTCACGAATCCAACAATGTCACTAATAAACTTAATCGTTTGATATGTTGTGAACAATAAGTGATAACATAAACTTTAAAACTTAAAGATAACTAACTCACGAAACATTTCACGACGTCATTAGACCATTGGACAAACAAGTGACTTAGGACTCGTAAAAATCATTGACACTGTACATTCAATAGCTAGACAATAAGACCTTCTGTTGACTAACATTATGTCTTTCGATATGTTGGTTCTTTTGGCTAATGTTATTTGGATCACGACATGGTGAACAAATGAATGTGGATGCATCGAAGTTCTTACAATTGCTTGATATCTTTCGAGGGTTATCAGAAAGATTGGAAAGAACAACCTTAGGGTTGACTTTGACACCCTCACATGCTCAGAATCTTCTTGTCTCATTGCAGTGGATATTCTCAGGAATCATCCCTACCCGAACATGCTCTCACACTCTGCCACAGTTCCAGAGGTCTACATTCAACAATTCTCGGATTCTATGCAGAGGATCACTGGTCAAAGTGCAGTGAATGTGACACTTAATCACAAACTAGTCACTATCACTCCTGTTGACTTACGGGCTGTCCTCATCATTCCTGACATCGCTCCAACCGACTTCTTTTCTACCCTCTTGAAGAGCAGTCTGAAATTCTTGATAGATATTGGTTATGATGAAGCTTGAGGAATCATTACTAAGCACTCTCACGTGGAGCTGAAGAATATTCCGCAACCATGGAGAACACTCCACATGATCATCACCAAATGGTCTCACGGTGCGTGGCGGTGGCTATGAGCATCCCAAGCTCATGGAACTACAAATTTTCTGGTCGTTGATCAACAAGAAGGACATTGAAATCGAAGCACTGATATGGGAGGACATGATGCTATTTCACAAGAAGCTTGGCTCCAAGATTCCCTATGTGAGATACACCAAACTGTTGATCCAGAGAGCACTTGGACTTCATCCTGACATCCCATGAGGCTCAATGACCCAGATAATCACGACATATTGGCTGAACCCATATTATCTGTCAGAATCAAAGAATTGTCAACAAAGAAACAGGGTATGGTATTACCTGATCACCTTCTAACCACCGAAATCAAAAAGCTTGAAACATATAAAAGGTATCGGTTAGCCGTAAAAGAAGGCAAAGTTGGTCATCTTGATGAAAGATCTTATGGTACACCTACTCGGAGGACCGAGAAGAGGCGTCTTGGAAGTGTCACAAGTACAGATGTTTATAGGAAGCTTCCCAAAAGGAATCCTCCTCGTAAAAGGATTGTTCCTGTAAAGGAAGCTGAACCTATCCCAACACGAACCGCAAAGAAAGCTCTTGGGCGAGAGCTCACGAAGAACACAACCTGTCAGGCGAGGAGGTCCACTACTCTGAAGCTGCAAAGGATGACTCTTCATCAGTACCAAAACCTCCTAGTCCAATAGTTGAACATGGCAAAGGAAAGACTCCTGTACTTGTACCTTATGATGAAAGCTCGGAAAGTGATGAAGAGCCACCGGAAAATGTTTACAAGAAGACGATCAAATTCCTTAGACACCAACACAAAGCTGAAGAATTTGCTAAAGACCAAATGGGTGGTCCAGGAGGATCAAGTGGTGTTGCCCACTCTGAACCATCTCCCGATGCGGTTAATCAACCCGATAAGGGAGCTGGTGCCACCACTCTTGTGCAACAACAAACACTTGTGGAGGATACTATCGAATATGAGTTTGAGGTGCAGGAAAGTGAGAAGTCCGAAAAAGATAAAGATGTTGATTATGATACATTTCTCCTAGATAGTCCTGCACGATCAAAGGAAGAAACCTCTGAACCTCCGAAGGATCCAGAGTCTCCTCATATCTCTTCATCATCAGATTCGTCTTCTCACTCCTCGCCACCACCATCAAAGAAGTCAACCAAATCATCATCCAAATCCGTGAAGAAACCATCTAAATCTTGGATTTCTCAAGCTCATGAACGGATTACCAAAGCTGTCAAACAAGTCAGAAAGAAAAACGTGCTCAACAAAAAGCTGAATTTCTTTGTTGATCACATACAGCATCTATATGACGAGCATGAAAAGATGAAAGGAGAAAGGAAGTTTGTTCAGGAATTCATGAAAAATCGCCGTCAAGAGGAATTGAACGTAATGATCGAAGGCTACACGAAAAAGTACCTTCTGAGATGCGTTCCTAAAGTCACAAAGGAGTTGTTCACCAAACAACTTTATCCAAATCTTATGTAGATCGCCAAGCAAACTATTCGATCAACGCCCTTAACCGTCACAATCAATCCAACCGATCCGGTAGTGTTCTCGGATAATGAATTGGTGGCCAAGCTTGTTACACAAATGCGCACGATCAGGGACATTTACTTCGATGAAGGAAAGCTGTTTCAAGCATTCTTGGACTACCAACTTCAAGAAGCTTGTAGATTCGAATGAAAAGTCGAAGCGTCCTAGAGCGATGAAGACAAGGATAAGGATAAAGATTACGCACCTAAGCGTCAGAAGCGAGTCTAGTGAATCTTCTATGATGCAACCTCCTCCACAACGGCCTCCTGTTCAACAAAAATCACCTCCTCGCTCTTCTCTTGAAAAATCTCAGGACTATTCGAGGTTACCACCCACGACTCGAAAACCGATGATCACTTTGAGTATACGGTGGTGGCGATGAAGAGGTCCTTGAGCCTACACAACCCGCCTCTCCCAAACAAGTTGAAACGAATCATCATCTAGGCCTTGAAAAGAAGAAGAAGAAGCGCCTCAAGCGGACGTCGTATCATGGCTAGATGACGATAAAACAAAGGAATTTGAATGGTTTGCTACTCTTGTAAACAACACTCCCTACCACGAAGAAGGTCAGGAACTTGGTAGCGGTTCTACATTGGAGCATGCTAAAATATTGCAAAAAAGTTCCATGTGAAGAAAATGGCGAAATCTGAGTTGAAGCGAATCAAGAATGAAGCATTTCAACTTCTAAAAGCGACTCACGAAAGTGCCCTCGAGGTCGAATATCACCTTGAAAACATTGCTCGAGCTATGTCTAACAACATGGATTGGCTCAATCCGGAAGCAAACATTGACTTCACACAAAGGAACAACCCTCCATACTACACCGATTGGACCAAACCTCTGCCAACACTTGGCCAACCAATTTGAACCAAGGATTCCTTTGGATATTTCTTCAACAAAGACTTGGAGTTTCTTCTACGGTGGCGATGATTCAAGAAAATCGCTACCTCGTGACACTTCCATTCAATGTCTACTCAAACTGCATAGCCATTGAGGAACGTGCCAATCACTTGTTCTCCAACACGGTGGAAGCATACGACCGAGATGCATTGTATGGGATTCATCATTGGCGAGCGCATACGGCGAATCTACTACACATGGGGTTGAAGTCTCAACATGTTGTGCATAGTTCTAAAGATATCGTTGCCATCATACACGTTGACCTTTCGTCTAAGTGGGACTACACATTCCTAAAGAAGATCGTAGTCAAGCGACAAGATGAACGGGACTATGCTTTCTCTGAAGGTGACTTTGAGAATTTGTCTCTCAATGACATCGAAGACATGTACCTTGCCAAAGTACTGAGGGTGCATGCGACAATTCTCAAGCTAGATACAAGCGTGAATTTATCAAGTCACTTCTCATCTTCATAAGGCGCATTGTCATCAAGGAACGTGTAGAAGATCTCGGTTGGCATGTTGAATCTTATCGGGGCAGCGTGTCAACTTCACTCCTCCAAAGCTTGATCTTCCCGATATCAACCGGCTATCTCAATATACACTCATCAGCAAACCTTTCGGCGTTGTTTACCGTAGCGAACTTCAAAGCTGCTTAATGGCGTGTAGCGAACTCCACAAGTTCGGGGATCATACTTTGAAGCTGGTTAGGGATGGATTGGCATACAGGTTGAAGGATATACGCCGGAAAATTGGGTCTCCTAAGCGCTGGAATTCTCGGGGAAAGGAGGGATGTGAGGCGGATCATCACAATGATTGATGAAGGTTGTTTGAAGGATCGATTCAGACGATTAGAGAGTTATGTCGGTGGTTCGACCGGGATTAACATAACCGCTTTCAGCATACACGTGCACACTCACAGGGAACATCACTACACTTCCTGGTACCCCTTGAATTGTTTTCCTCATATAATTTTGGATGTTTGATTGATTATGTAAATGGCTTGTGCACACATTACAATGTACAACCCGTAATTGTAAATAAAGGACCACTGTGAGTACGCCTTAGTGCCACAATCCTTATATAAGGAGCGAAAGCTTCTTACTTTTGAGTAAAACCTATCAAACCTATCACTTTTCAAGGTTTTGCTCAAAGAACAAGTACTTTCCCTTATGATTTTCAAAACCTCAACCGTTTATATCACTTGTTGAGGGGAGTACTTGAATTAAAACTTTGTTCAAAAATTGTTCACAATGGTCATTCTTCCCGCAACACTCAAAATGGTCATATTTATTCTCAACTTTTCAAAAATAACATCACATATGCCATTTTTGAGGGGGAGAAAATAAGTGATAAGAAATATGTTTTGTCAATGCAAATGAATCTTTGTGCTATAGAATTAACCCATGAATTGTGAAGTCTTAGCTGTTAGTAACTCGAAAAGACTTGTCCGGGACGGGTAATAATTTCAAGCTAGTTCGCTAGTGATGTAAGCGTGTCTCGCAAAGGACTTGTCTGAGTAGAATGTACCATTCGAGAAACTCTTGGTAGACATGAACTTTGACGGGTTTGACGACCTTCGAGGATTGTCTACACCTTCAAGGTAGTTATTAGAGCTAGTTGTCACCTAAAAGCTGACAATACAACTCTTTAACTATGCCACGTAACCGTGTCTCACGGGGGATTGTCTATCTTGAGTGAATCAATTCAAAATGAGCGCGCTCTTTCCTCTATGCATTTTAACCGTTAAAACTCTTAAGCACATGTGGAGGGGGGTATTTATGCAAAATCTTATCTCAACAGTGGTACTAAAATGTTTTTCATTCATATACACTTTGAGAGATTTTTCACATCGATGGTTTTATGGCAACATAGGTTAGTCATGGAGTTATAAGGTGACTAAGGTTAGGAATAACCGTCCTATGATCCGCCAGAGCCGGATGGATCTACCCAGGACACCACAAATAGTTAGTATTTAGAAGTCCTTAGGTATGATTGTAAAAAGGAGAAAATGAGAATCGGAGAAAGAAGGAGTTGAAGAATTAAAAAGAAATGCAAAGAAAAGGGTGAAAAGAAATAGCCCTCCAAGTTATTCAACTTAGAGGCGAACAGGGTTCAATTCATATACTCTTGGTTGTCACTTTGTGACGCCGGTATTGAAGATTAAAAGTCGTCATGGACCCGATGGCGCATGCACTAAACCTTCTTATCCACTCAAGTTTCTCTTAACCGAAGCTTGTTTCATTCTCACTGGGAACCCTACGTAAACTATCGGCTTTCTCTTAGAGATTGCTGGTATTGAAGAAGGAGACCCTCTCCCTAGTCTCCGCTCAGGGAAAACCAAAACGCACTATTGAGTCTAGAGCCACGAGATTCATCAAAAGATCTCTTAGGTACACTTGACATTTAATCACTTGATGATCAATAAATAAGGTTATCGATGGTTCATATCGAGTCCTTCACAGATCTTAGCAATCATGAGAACATTTATGAGAGGTTCACATTTGTGATCCTCGGTGAATGAATGGAAACTCTGCCGGGTCAACATTTAACACGGCAGCGGTCGCCCGGCAACTCCCGTGGATTGCGCTTAGTGGTCTCAAGCGGTCTACGATCGTGAGGTGATGCTTCGGTGTACCTCGGCGACTCATCTGAATCGTAGGTGTACTTCGGTACATCGTGTTATCTCACATGTGGGACTCCGATTCGAGGACGGCCTTTGTAAAATTAGAGTTGTGTTTTCACACTATTTTGTTAACACTCTCGAAGTTCAAACTTGTAAGTGCCGGAATCCGCTTATTACTAACCGTTTAAATGTTTTCTTCTTATGGAAGCTCTGGGGCGGAATGATCGTGCAGATTCTTCTCATGCTCACGCCAACATCATCACTAATGGAAGTTCTATCCAAAAGCAACACAACAGTCCGAATGATTCTTCGTCAATACAGAGAATCTACAAAGTTAAAGACTTAAAGAACTCCATCGATCTTGAATTCCAAGCGTCAAAGGGCGTGTGAGCATGTTGAAGAACGATGTGGAGACACTGTAGCAGCGAAGCGGAACTGAGAGGCGGACTTGATGCGGACAACAACATACTATCACTTTCACCACAAAGAACAATGATCAAAGAACAAAGTTAAAGATGGCGTCAAAGCATAACCGTTCAAAGTAAACTATCTCTCTACACTGGGGAGATTGTTCAAATCAAGGCAATTCTTCTCACAAGAAAGAAGAATGTCAGAAGGCGTCAAAGCTACTATTACATCAACGCCTTCACCGTTTTCATCACCAACACTTGAGTGTTTGTTACTCATATGTAATAACACTTGAGGGGGAGATTGTTGGAATCACTCCTAAACCTTATTCAAGTGTTAGTTACTCATATGTAATAGTTAGCTTATTATGGCCTTTATGTTTGTTATTAGCCTTAAGCTTATGTAGAAGGCCCATGAGCTTAGGCCCAAGCCCATAGGTGAAAGGGAAGGAGTAGGTGTGTTGCCCTAGCTCCTTGCCTATAAATACCTTATGTAAACCTTCATTTGAAGGTTGGTTGTTCAAGTTTTCTTTTCACATACACTCTTCGCCTAAACCGTATTATTCATATCGTGTGTGTGTATGTGATACTTGTTCAATCGCCTCTCTATCTTTCTTATAAGCTTGTGTGGTAAACCTTGTGACCTAACAGACATATAGGGTCTATTACTCCATGTGGTCACCATAATAGCCGACAGAATTCGTGGATGATGTGTTTGCCAAGGGATTGAACCGTTGCATGAATAGTTGATATACCGATGCATGTTCCCCTAAAACAGATATTCACAGAAACCAAAGTTGTCATAACACATTCAAGCTGACTATGTTTACAGTTTTGTCTTGACTTTGTAAAATCCCGCGAAAGAATCTATTTCTCAGTTTAAATCATAGACTTGTAAAATCCCGTGACAATGGAAACATCCTGGTAATAGTAAAGTGCCTTTCCGGATCTATCTTGCGGTTTATTCTTGGTTTTGTAAAATCCCGCGAAAGAAACTATTTCTCGGTTTAAACCATAGAATTGTAAAATCCCGTAATGATGGATCCATCCTAGATAAAGGAAAGTGTATGTCAGGATCTCATTTTATGCTGGTGCTATGGTTTCTGTTTCGAAGAAGGGATAAAGGGGTGTACTTCATGAATTGGGTGTTTGTTTGGATTGTCCTCATGGCTGTTTGGTAATAACTTGGTTTTACGGGGTAATATTTGTTTAACCATGATCGGGATGAAACCATTATCATAGTTCACTTAAATCGTCAATGGAGGCTAGATTTGAGCTTTTAATGTGACAACGGCGTTAATTCAGTATTTTTTCTTTAAAGGTGAAGTGAAATATCACAGGCGAGTGTACTTAGTATCTGAAGGTATCGGGGATGGTTTGATGAAGATTCTTCAAGATCCTTGTTCGAGCTTATTATCAAAAACGAAGACTTGGAAATCTATTTATTGTTGGGTGACTTTTTCTTTTTCTTTTACCACTTGGGGGAATTGGGCTCTTACCACCCCAAAATAACTATCACTTTAAGGAGTTACGTTGTAGTGCTCAATGTCACATTCAATTGTGGATTTTCAAGAGGTGATGTACGTCTTATACTTGATGGTTGGTTGGATGAAGAGTATATAGTACTTAGAGATTCAATGGAAGATGAAATCTCGGCACCGCTCTTTGTTACATATGTGCAAGTGTAAGTCACGAGTTCGGGTTGTTTTACTTCAGTGTCAAATTCATCATATTTGGTTTTCTCCGTCAGCTGTCACGACAAAGAGCCTACTGAATGATAATGGGGTTGATTACAATTTTTGCCAAGAGAGCTGAAAAGAGAGAGATAATGACGTTTGAACACAACAGTTCAAGCCTCGTTCTCTAAAGAAAAGAAAAGTGTACGTCTCAATGCGCTTTATCTTCGAAAGAAGAGAAATCTTCTTATGACGTTTGAACACAACAGTTCAAGCCTCGTACTCTAAAGAAAAGAAAAGTGTACGTTTCAGTGCGCTTTATCTTCTAAAGAAGAGAAATCTTCTCAATTATGACCATTCTCATCAACATGCCTCATGCTTTTTCCATGCACTTTCAATTATCAAGTGAACCGGGCTACCGTTGATTGTTTTTCTTATTCCACTTACTCAATTAAAATGACGATGGCGACATCATTTGCGACCTTTGAGGGGAGAAGTGTGAAGAAACTACATTATGAAGATAATCACTTGTTTAATCAAGAATGGCATCTCCGTATGCAATTCTTGAGGGGGAGAAGAAGTGTGATAATTCTGCATGGTTGATTGACATCTGAGAATATATGGTCATATGGCTCCTAACTCATGTAAGAACCGAGCTTCGTCTTATCGGGTCATCTTTACATGGAGTTTCTTCTAAGAGCCGTTAGTTGACATCTTCTCACGGACTGATGAGTTTATTGACAAAGTGTTTTCGGTTAATGCTTCACATACACATCAACATGATGATTCCGAACAATCTCTCTGTTCTTTTTTGATCTGATTGGTAGTTTGGTGTTACCATTTAGTGTGTTCGTTGCGGACTGATTGCTGATTTCCTTCATGAACATCTTTCTGTTCTTGTTTGATTGGGAGGGATTTGTGTTAAGGGAATTTCCAAGAGGTAAGTTAATTGGGATGCTTTTTTGGTGAGATGAAGATGTTAACTTTCTATTCCCCAACTGGACAATCTTGAAGACGGTTAAGTCTACAGTCTGTTCTACATTTTCTGCTGCATGTTAGAAGACTAAAGACGAATTGCATTTAACGATCTAAAGACTTCTTCTTATTCCGAGCATTCATCATAAAGATCGTTAGTTTAGGGGAGAGCACTAATTGGGGGAGAGTGAAATGTCATATTCAATCCCCAATTAGACTTGCTCACACTGTACTTCAGCAAGTTGATTCTCACAAAGACTTCAAGCGATCTTCTCAAAAGATTTCTAGTACATGAGCTTACAATGTGTTGCTGATTCTGAAGTGTCAAAACTAGCAATGGGGAAGGAGACACACATCTAAAAGCACAACGAGTACACTTGACGAACTTAATTCTTCTAAGTGATTGAAGATATCCCGGGAAGACAAATGTCATGACCGCAGAGAAACTCAGTGTTTGACTCGTGGCTTCTAGTGTTCTAATTCCAACTATGTGGGGGAAGAGATGGAAGAGTTAGTTTCTAGGGATAAAAGAGGTACACAAGTATGACATATTCAGGGGAGATAAATGTGTAACATGAGGGAGGTGTTATCAGTTATTCTCTCTTTGGGAATGTGTGTACTTCGGGTTCTTGAGCTTCATACACGATCATCAAGGAAGAAAAATGTGAACATTGGGGAGGTGTTTTCATTCCCCTCATGATGTGTATTCGGGAGAGCTCTTAGGTATTGGTGTACTTCGGGTTCTTGAGCTTCATACACGATCATCAGGGAAGAAAAATGTGAACATTGGGGAGGTGTTTTCATTCCCCTCGTGATGTGTATTCGGGAGAGTTCTTGAGCATTATACAAAGAGACTGATTGCATCAATTCAACTACTTGGGGAAATTGTTCTCTTGACACCTTTTGGAATGGATCGCTTCAGACTTCAGTTGAAAAGGAATTTGAGAAGAGTCATTCAAGCATGGGATGATACGTTGCTGTTCTATTGGATGATATAACCTCAAACGGAGAATCTCGATTATCATTCTTAAAAGGAGCAGTGGGATTTATGATAATGGTGTGCTCCTCTGTGCACCTAGCTAAGGCAAGCTTGAAATAGAGCTTCGAATCTGCTCATCTAAAGGATTTTCGGTTTGGGGGAAAGCTGCCAAAAGTCTCACTTTCAGATGGTTCAATTTCTTTCTTCAATTCAAGAGCCTTGAAAGCTTTGGTGGTTAATGTTTAAGAGATGATGACTTCTATCTTCTTCAACGGGGCTGCTCGATACTCGTATCATCATATTCTTAAACTATATCATCTACTCTATCTTTGTAAATATTTATCAAAAACCAAATACAAAAATATTAAACCAAAAAAAACCCATAAAAATCAGAAAATTTGAAAAATACCAAAAATATATTTTCTCAAGACATGTCTTCTGGTATCGATAACATCTACGGTCTTAGAAATGTCATTCAACAATGGCACGGGACCATAGATGAAGTTCGAGCAGAAGGTGTAAATATTCTTTTCTAAACTTGTCTCAAAATATGGCTTACAGTTACTTCAGACTGTAACCCGTGCTTAAACCATGGCTTGCTATTATTTCTGATAGCAACCCGCTCTTCAAAGAAGGAAAGTGATGCGCTAAACCAATTTTCTAAAAATTCCGTGCACTTATCCTAAAACAAATTGAGGAAAGTATGTCGAAGGACTGCTGTTCCTACTCAAATATTTTTCCTTCAAAAATTCTTCAGAAAAATATTTGTTTTAACTAAATTGGTGGAAAATAAGTTGCTTGAAAATCAATCAGAATCAAGTTTTCATGAAATTTCAAAAACTCAATCAATGACTTCAGCGCTTTTAAAACTTTTCAAGAAAAAGAGTCATTGATTGAGGGGGAGAATGTTTTTCAAATTTATATCATCTATCGGGCTTATCTAATTATCCAATATGCTTAACTGAAAATGATGTTAACCTACGTTGAAGGACTAGGTGCCTAGGATATGATTGTTAGGATTAGATGATTAGAGTTTGATAAACACATAATTCCCATGCCTTTGTATGATCTTATTGATATGTTGGATTGAATTTTATTAGTCGATTGCTGTTTAGGTGTTGTCGACCACCATATATCTGTATGTATGTCCACTAACATATGCAGATAAGATGGTTTAAAAGAATGTTCCCGATCCGGATCCTACATATGAAGATGATTGGATGCCGAAAGGAAAGGTTAACTATATCTTGGGTTGACAAATGAAGAAACAGAGCTTAATTTGACTTCTATGGAGAGTTGGCATGAAAAAATGCAACGTAAGAGGTCTCACTGCATCAGCAAATGGTTTTCTTCATCATCAAATGAAGAAACGGAGCTTAATTTGACCTCTATGGAGAGTTGGCATGAAAAAATGCAATGTAAGAGGTCTCACTGCATCAGCAGATGGTTTTCTTCCAAACCACCAGCAACAACAACAAAAGCAGCTCAACCACCTAACGTATCTTTGTGCAGGACAAGTAGTGGATGATAACATTTTTAAAACATTTTGAAAATACTGTTTTGAAAATGGAAAAATATTGTTTTTGAAAACAAATTGGACTTAATTTTGGAAATCACCGGACTTCATTTTATCAAAACTTAAGTCACTCAATCATCGACTACGGTCATCAATTGAGGGGGAGAGTAATTTAAAATAAAAATATTTTCAAACAATATTTCATCAATCAAGTCCGTTTGTGCAAAATAAGTGGCGATCTAAAGATTTAATGTTATGTCATGGTATGATCTTCTTTAAAACCCAAAGATTTTTCAAAATGAGATTTTTTCTATTCTTGTTTGATTGTGAAATTGTTTTATTTTACTTAAAGATCTCTTAAAAACTATCATACTTGACACTAACAATCTTTAATGTCTATAATTGGTCCTCATCAGTCAATTTCAAAAATTAAATCTTGCCACGTCTTTCCCCTAAAAAAATTAAATGATTTAAATCAATTGGGATCACAAATCTCAAAAGGTTTGAAATTTTTGATCGGGGGAGAGATCGTGATTTAAATCTCAAATCGGTTTTGAAAGGGTGATTGTTTCTAAAGCACTCCTTCCTTCATGTGCCAAACGATTTCAAATACATGATGCACATGATTGTGGAGGAGCATTTAACCATAAACCAAAAGAGTACTTAAACAAGGCCACATTTTCTCCCATGTTTTCTAAACCTTATTAAATCACTTGGGATCCAAAATCTCAAAGGGTTTGATATTTTTTATCGGGGGAGAATTTGTGATTTAATTATGAAATCTGATAAATGATGATCGATTTGATTCAAAAGTGCAGGTTGCTCTCCCATATGTGCTAAACGCTTTCGAATCTCGAAGCACATATTGAGGGGGAGCATTTCAAAAGAAAATAAACTATCAAGGTACAAATGCTTTTATGCTTTAACAAAAAGTACCTTGATTGACTTTCTAATGGTTTCCTAATGGCTATTGTGATCGCGGATGTACTTTAAAAGAACTCTTTCCTCTTTGTGCTAAATAATTGTGAAAATATCCATCGCACATTTTGAGGGGGAGAATTTACCAAGAAAATCAAATGGCCTTTTCCACGGAAATTGTGATCAAGAAATTATGTCAAAGAACTCTTGCCTCCATGTGCTAAACAATTTCAAAATCATATGCACATGTTGAGGGGGAGCATTACTAAAATGATCAAAACAATTAAGGTATAAAATGCTTTGATTTTATATCACAAGTACCTTGATTGATTTTCCAAATGATTTTTCAATTGGTTACAAAAAGAAATGAACAATACCAAAAGACCGACCAATTTACTTTATGCATGGTGTTATAAGGATGGTTAGGTTAGGTATTCGTTCCCACGGTCCCGCCAGAGCCGGAGGGATCTACCCAAGGACAATCCACTAGTTAGTGTAGAGTCCTTAGGTATGATGAAAAAAGGAGAAAAATGAGAATATGGGAAGAGTGCGGACTGAGATTGAGCTAGAACTGGAATAAACCCAACAAGGTTCTAGTTATGAAGTCTCGGTAAGCACTGAAGGGGTTGAAGAATGAAAAAGAAATAAAAAGTAAAAAGGGTGAAAAGAAATAGCCCTCCAACAATTCAACCTTAGGGCATAAACCGGGTTCATTACATATGCTACTGGTGGTTACTAAGGTAACACTGGTATTGAAGACAAGACGTCATGGACCCAGTGACGCACTGCACCTAACTTCCCAAGCTACTCAAGTTCCTCTTAAAAGGACTGGTTTCATTCTCACGGGGAACCTACATAATCTATCGACTTTCTCTTAGAGATTGTTGATATTGAAGAAGGAGACCTTCTCCCTAGTCTCCGGCATAGGAACCAAATGTGCACAATTGAGTCTAGAGCCAAGAGATCATCCACAAAATCTCATTAGGACACAAAGTTAATGAAGACTTGCAGTTTCACATAATGTGGAAAGTAAGAATATATTAAAAGTCCTACGCATTATCCTTGTGGTATTGCCAGAACATCCGAGTGATACGTAAAAGTATTCACGATAAAGATGGAAATCCTTCTAGAGCCAACATCAAACAAGCTCTTGGTGGGTGACATGTGAGATCTTTTCAAAATATTAAGCTTGTGACAACTGGATAGAAACAATGGGGCGATTCATTCTTGAATCAACCTTGGTCCAGGAAATGAATTGACGAATACTTTTGGAAAAACCGTTCGATGTGCAAATCTTCTTTTCTCTAGCACATCGAATGAGTATTCATTTTTAAATACAAAAAGTATCTCTGATTGAAAAAATACTTTTGGAAAAACCGTTCGATGTGCAAATCTCTTCTTTTCTCTAGCACATCGAATGTGTACTCTTTTCAAATACAAAAAGTATTTTTGATTGAAAATTGATCTTTCTTATAAAACCTTCTTCGTCTTGCGAAACTCTTTCTTCAAGCAATACGCGATTGTTTTCAAATCAATTTTTCATCAATTAGTGAATCTCAATTCGCTGGTTCACTCACTCCGTGTTGTCTTCTTTGAGACGTTCCGGTTTGCGAACAGCTAGAACAGCTGCGAAACCCTTTCAAGGAGATTCTTCGAAATTATACCTGATCACAGGTAGTACTTGTACTGATCAACGGGGAACCGTGGGCTGTGTACCTCAATTCAACGAAAGTGATTAAAGACACTTTCGTGTGTTTTATTGCTAACTGTTGTTTGCAGATACATTTGGACGATTGCAGCTGATCAAAATTGAGAAGTCAATCCAAAGCCGCATGCTCACGGCATCCACACTTAATTGAAGAACATCATGACAAGTGCCTATCTATATAACCTGGCTCAGTGATATGTGCTAAAACACATATCATTTCTTTACAAATATAGACCCAAAATAACCAAGAAAGAGCCGTTAATGCTTAATACTTGCGTGTTTCTTGAGTTTTTGTATTTGCAGGTACGGATATGACAAAACAGACAAAAGAAATCCAAAACCGAAGAAAACCGAGCACGAGAGAAAGAAGAATGCAAAAAGCCGAGGCTGGGAAAGGAATTTGCAAGTTTGGACAATCAATTCTCAAAATGGCAGTTTTAGTCCCTGAAGATTCAGAATTTTCATGTTTGGTCCTTGAGATTCAAAATTGGCAGAAATAGTCCTTGGTTTATTTGGGATTGACAAGAATGATCCTTGGAAGACATTTTCAGAATTTACATGATTGGTCCCTGGATTTTCAGATTTTACACATCAAGTCCCTATGTTTACTCATGGATCCAATCTTAGTCCAAATCCAATCCAAATTACTACACCCTTGGCCCAAATAATAACACGAGCCCAATATCCAAGCCTGGTCAAACCCCCCTAACACCGGTCAAAGAGGAACCCTTTATCTTCACGTGACCCAGTCACAATCCACATTTGAACCCCTCATTTAACCACTTGGTCAAAATATTGGTCAAACACAGTAAAAATAATAATAAAATGTTACCCACTTATTTTTGTTCTTCCCCTTTTCCACTTAAACCCAGAACTACATACCCTAAAATACCCTTTTCATCAATTGAGCCAAATTGGTACAATTAAGGGCAAGATGGTACATTCCCTGACACCACACTGACACACGGATGCCAGGTTGGCAATCCGTGTGTCATCTCACCTCATTCTCATCTGTGATTGGTGGATGCTACGTGTAAGATTTAATCCAAGGGTGATAGATGAATGTGATACGGTAAAGGATGATCAAGGGCTCATAATCAACCAGAGAAAGCACAAGGCTCAGAATTCTAGACCCTTCTCAAGGCTCAAGCTCGCTATAAATACCTCTCATTTTCACCCTTTGTAATCCAAGTAGTGTAGTGTAGAATAGGAGTAGTTTCTGGGTAGCTTGTTAGTTTTAAATTGTTTTAAATATTTGAATTTAAATTTTGTATCTCTTTGTACTCAAATTTCATTAATGAAGTAATTTTAGCTTAATATCTCATTTTGTTAAATCTTTGTTTTAAGTCTTAAATTCAGTTGTTGATTAATGATTCACAAGTTCTTATCAGTTTACTTTTAGCTTATCTAGAGCTCATCTTAAGCTTTACTCAGAATTTACTCTCATTTACACCTGGTCAAATAAAGTCAAAAGTCAGAATAATGGGTAAAACTACTCTGGATTGCTGCTATGGATCTGGATTTGGGTTAATTGTTGATCAGAATGGTTGATAATTGGTTTAGGTTACTGTTCCATTGATTTCATAAGCGAACCATTGTGGTTGGACTCCAGTTAGTACTCTCTCCTTCTTATAATCTGATTTAGCTTTAGTTTAGTATAAAATTGTTTGAATTATGTTTAAATAAGTAGATTATAGTGTAATTGTTCTTGTTTAGTTGTAGTCTTAGTTGAAATTTGCTTCTGTCATAATTCTGCATTAACTTCTATGCATCTGACATCAATTTGAACTTGAGGATTGAGTTTGTTTTGATCTGTTACTTTGCATCAGATAGATCTTATATGGATATTAGAGTCTGAATTTGAGGATGTTTATGTATGGATTAGTGGTTTAATTTGGCTAAACTCATTTTAGTTTCTTTAAGGACTTTTTGGATTGGTAGATTAAATTAGTCTAAGAGGTAATCTGGAGGATTATTTTTAGTAATATCAGTTAAATCTAGTTGCATTTAGTTTAGATTAGCCTTAGAATCTAGCCTGCATTCAATAAAAAGTCAATTTCATATTTAAACCATTCCTGCATTCAATTCAGCTAAGTATAGTCTTGCATTAGATCACATTTAAGTTTAGATTCAGATAATATTTCTTAATTAGGTGTTAAAATAGCTTAGTTCATCAATTAGAGTATATCAAAAGTTCACAAAGTTCATATAAGTCAAACTGCTTTTTTTCTTTAAAAGTCAAAATTACCATTACAAGTACAAACAGCTTCCATTTCTAGATTTTTAATTCATTCAATACTAGTCTAACTCATGTGAAATTTTGGATTTAAGCATTTTGGTAGGTTGTTGTTAACAGGTTATTTTTAGTTTAATTTTAAGATTTTTCTAAACCTGATAAATTTGAGCTCAAAGTAGGTCCATAAGGACTGTTGCTGCATCAGTTCCCCATTAGTCTCAAAACCCCTTCTGTTTTTTATTTTTAATTCTTTCATTTTTAATCCTTTTTAGCTGAAATTCTGGAAATAAGTACTTTGGTTGGTTGTCTTTCATCATCTTATTTTAGTATAATTTTAGGAATTTTTCTAGCCACTTAGATTAGTGCTTAAAGTAGGACAGTTAAGGCCGTTTGGTTTCTTTTAGTTGGAATCTGTTAGGTGCTTATTAGCTTAAAACTTGTGCTTTTAGGATCTATATCAGTTGCAGTAGCTAAATCTTAGTTAGTTTAGGACATTTTGAACCTTAGGTAGCTTATGGTAGCTTATAGTTAGCTTTTAGCTTATTTCAAGTGCTTATTCATAACAGTTGTGTGCCCAAATCATACTTCTTGTTCTCCAAAATAGTTTTTGTTATTTTTCCCTACACTTCAGTATTATTTTATAATTTTATGGAATTTTTCATATTTTTCCATGGTCTTTTGCTATTTTTCTGCATTTAATTTCATTTTCTAGGCTTTTTAATTGGCTTTTAATGCAAATAAATTAGAAAAAGGTCTTTCAATTTTATTAGTTTTAGAAAAATCAAAAAGTCATAAAAAGTATTTTTCCAGATTTTTCTTAGTTAAATTAGTATTTTCTAGGAATTTAATTAGATCTAAATAGTTTTAAATTCATAATAATTAGAGAAAAAGTCTATAAAATGTGATTCCAGTTTTAAAAATTCTTTTTAGTTAAAATATATTTTTGAAAAATATTTTTGTAATTATCTTGCATGTTTTCATAATTTTTAGCTTTTTAACTCTATTTTAAATGATTAAAATTAGTTTTTAATTCAAAATAAATTAAGAAAAACCAAAGAATATAGTTTTAAATTACAAATAATTTTAAAATATCATTTTTAGCTGTAGAAAAATAGTATTTCATTTTCATGGGTTAAAATCAGAGTAGTTGCATTCAATTCACGTTTTCATAATTACGTTTATTTGCGTTTTTAGTTTAAAATTGCATCCTTAGTTGTAATTACTTGTTTTCATCATAGACTCTGTAGTTTTAATTGCTTTCCCTTATTATTCCTTGCACCATAGTTTAGAAATCCCCAAATATCTCTTTTTACACATTCAAATCCCGATAATCGCGACGTGAGTTGTTAAACTCCATTCAACCCTCGTTCGGAACGATCTCGGTGCTCAAACCTAACACGTTTGAGTTACCCAAATACTACAAACTTCTATAATTGGTTTTTCGATGAATCACTCAGATATTTTTATACTATGCTTCTGCTACGCTGCTGCAAATATCTTGAACCAGTAAAAGCTTCCGCTACTCTGATGAAAAGATGTCATGATCCAGAAAGTGTGAGCATGTCGGTCCGAAAGTCACAACATCACATGAAGGCAACACAACAAAGGGTGATCCAGAGATTTACTGTGGCTGATGATCTCAATGAAAGCTCGAAGATCATCAAAGATGTGGATCAGTTAAAGGCCTCCACTAAAAGTACAAAACTATGCGGACTTTGAAGAATTGCTACTAAAGCACAAAGTTTGCGGAACTTGAAGAATTGAAGTCTATGAGCTCAGAACTAAAGACAAAGATAGAATGCTAGGATGCAAAATGTATTTCATGGGGTGACCTCCCTTAGGGGGAGATTGTTAGGAATTGGAAATTCCATGTGAAAGTGTCGGTCACCCCAATAATGGTCTAGCATATGTTAGCTCGTAGACTTGTCATTGTTTACGTTATTTAGTAGTTAATTAGTTAGTCAGTAGCGTAGAATAGTTTAGACTAACACCGTGGAGGAAGGACGGGTCTTTACCCACTGTATACCTGATCCACATCTGAGTGCGATGATAAACCCATGGGTGGACCTAACGAAGGATAAGCGAATTATGTCCAAGGAGGATACCGTGGAGGAGGATATCGTGGTAATTATTACGGTAGAAATTCTGGAAATTGGCAAGACCGCCAACCAAGGGATAACAATGGTGATTCTCAACCTCGAACTGACAATCCGCCCCCACAAAACTCGACAAAAGATGGAAGAATCCGAATTGAAAAACCATGAGAGAATTTTGCGCTCAAAATATATGAATGATTTTATCAAAAATCGGTTTTCAATCTCAAAGCCAAAGTTGGCGAGGGCGGAAAAATCATCAAGCATCTATCCAAGATCTTGAAAACAAATTTGGTAGATTTTTCGACCAACATTCCGTTCGACCATCTGTTTAGTTACCAAGTAACACCCAATCCAACCCAAAACCATCAAACGATAAAATGTACCATCCACCATAAACAAGAAATGAGCATATCAATGTTGTATTCACAAGAAGTGGTCTCTCGTATGATCCACCACCAAATCCAAACGAAAATGCTCCTATCACCCAAGATAGTGAGGATGAGGAAACGAACCCAACACAAACCACCAAAAAGAAAACCATTCCACCTGTCAAGGCATACAAGCAAAAAATTCCATATCCTCAATGCCTTAAGAAAGAAAAAATGGAAGAGCGATATAAGAAGTTCATTGAAATAATCAAAGAGGTTAGAATCAATGTTCCCCTCGTTGATGTCTTAGCCGGAATGCCCAATTACGGGAAATTCTTGAAAGAACTTCTTAACAACAAGAGCAAGCTGGAGCAAATATCGGCCACCTTCCTAGCGAAGAATGCTCACCATCGTTCAAAAAATTCCGCCAAAGCGCGAGATCACGGGAGCTTTCTTATTCCATGCACTTTCGGGAATAATATTCAATGCGATGCTTTATGTTAGGAATTGGAAATTCCATGTGAAAGTGTCGGTCACCCCAACAATGGTCTAGCATATGTTAGCTCGTAGACTTGTCGTTGTTTACGTTATTTATTAGTTAATTAGTTAGTGGTAAGCGTAGAATAGTTTAGAGTAACACCGTGGATAAGGGGGGTATTTACCCACTGTATACCTGATCCACAGGCCGTCAGGAGGTCGTTTAGTTTGTAACTATAAATACCCTTCCCTCTAAGGGAAGGGTGGTGCTTTTCTCATAATCTAACCTTACACTTTTTGTTATTTCTCTCTCTAGAAAACACCCTCTCCTCTCTTCATCTCTCTAACCATGGCTATCTTGTTTAATCATCTACCTAGACCACCCGAATCATCTAAACAACATAAATATACGATCCTACACTTTAGCCGACCTTGGCGCAAGTATCAATTTGATGCCTTATTCGATGTATTCCAAATTATCCAACAACAGCCTTAAACTGACAAAGATGAGCATTCGATTAGCAAATCATTCTTATCAATATCCTGTTGGAATTTCCGAGAATATGCTCGTTCAAGTTGGTAAATTCATTTTTACCGTGGACTTTGTAATCCTAGAGATAGAAGAAGATAGTAAAGTCCCACTCATCTTAGGAAGACCTTTCCTTAATACCGCTGATGCAATCATCAAAGTGAAGGGAAAAGAACTCAACCTTGGAGTCGGAGAAGATCGAATCACCTTCCTAATTGATAAAGCAATGTGCTATCCACGTTCCAGTGATGACACTTGTTTCAACATCGATGTTATTGATGAAGTCACTGACGAATAATTGGATGCATTACTTAATGAATCGTACCCATTCATGACTACTTCCGAAAAAATCAATGAAACAGACTTTGACAAAGAGTTTGTTGATTTTATGAAAGTTGAATTCGAAGGAGATAACACGGAGAAGGAAAAAATGGAGGAAGAGAATTTTGAAGAAATAACTTTTGATGACGAGATGAGAATAAAATCTTCTCTTGAAGAACTACCAACAGATCTCGTGCTCAAACCTCTCCCTGATCATCTTGAATATGCTTACTTAGAGGAAAACTCACTTCTTCCAGTAGTCGTATCTTCATTACTCGAGGAAAAGGAGAAAGAAAGTTTAGTTTCTGTCCTCAAAATCATAAACAAGCTTTCGCTTAGAAAACATCTGATACCCCAAGAATTAGTCCCAATTTCTGCAAACATAAAATCAATTTCGAAGATGGGATTAAACCTGTAGTGGAACGTCAACGTCGACTCAATCCCAATATGAAAGAAGTTGTCAAAAAGGAAATCATCAAACTTCTCGATGTTGGTATCATTTACCCGATCGAGGATAGTCCTATGGTGAGTCCCGTTCACTTTGTTCCCAAGAAAGAAGGAATGACGGTTGTGACTAACGAACGGAATGAACTAGTTCCTACTAGAACTGTCACTGGTTGGCGCGTTTGTATTGACTATCGTAAATTAAACAAAGCCACCCGAAAAGATCATTTTCCCCTCCCGTTCATGGATCAAATGCTTGAAAGACTAGCAGGGAATAAATTCTTTTGTTTCCTCGATGGATTTTCAGGATACTTTCAAATTCCAATCGATCCGAATGATAAAGAAAAGACCACCTTCACTTGCCCTTTTGGAACCTACGCATATCGGTGTATGCCTTTTGGTCTTTGTAATGTACCTGCAACTTTTCAGAAGTGTATGATAGCCATATTCCAAGACATGATTTAAACCTCCATGGAAGTTTTCATGGATGACTTTTCAGTCTTCAGAAACTCATTTGAAGCTTGTCTTTCCAATCTTGATAAAATGCTTGAAAGATCGGTGCACATCTTGTCCTTAACTGGGAAAAATGTCACTTTATGGTAACCGAAGGAATTGTGCTTGGCCACAAAATCTCCAGTGCGGGCATGGAAGTAGATAAAGCAAAAATCGACGCTATCACGAAACTTCCACCACCAACTAACGTTAAAGCCGTTAGAAGTTTTTTAGGACATGCCGGTTTCTACCGCCGATTTATCAAAGATTTTTCAAAAATATCTCTTCCGATGAGAAAACTTCTTGAGAAAGATTCTGTCTTTGACTTCAATGCTAATTACATAAAAGCATTCGAAACTCTGAAAACTCAACAGACTAGTGCTCCGATCATGGTTTCACCTAATTGGTCACTACCCTTCGAGCTTATGTGCGATGCAAGCGATTTTGCTGTTGGAGCCGTCTTAGGCCAACGACAAGGCAAACACTTTTGGCCCATATATTTTGCTAGCAAGACGAATGGTGCTCGGCAAAATTATACAGATCCAGAAAAAAGAATTCAGCGTAGTTTTCGCGTTCGACAAATTCTGATCTTACCTTGTGCTTTCAAAAACAGTCGTGTTCACCGATCACTCGGCACTCAAATATTTGTTTAACAAGCAAGATGCTAAACCGCGTCTCATCTGATGGATTCTGCTACTCCAAGAATTTGACATCGAAATCAAAGATAAGAAAGGAGCAGAGAATCTAGCCGCTGATCACTTGTCACATCTTGAAAATCTTGATCTAGAGGAGTTGAAGGAAGAATAAATTGATGATTACTTCCCTGATGAAACCCTCATGACGGTGGATGAAAACGAAGATCCTTGGTTTTCTGACTTTGCGAACTATCTCGTTGGAGGAATTCTCAGAAAAGGATTAACCTACGCTCAACAGAGTAAATTTTTTTCGGAACTTAACACTACTTTTGGGAAGAACCTTATCTTTTCAAAATGTGCCCTGATGGAATGATCCGAAGATGTGTTTCTGGTTCCGAAACCCTCAAAATTCTTGAAGAATATCATCATGGCCCTACTGGGGGACATTATGGTCCTTCTACCATAGCTAAAATTTTTTTTGATGCTGGATTCTATTGGACAACAATATTCAAAGAAGCACATACACTTGTTCAAAACTGTGATGCTTGCCAAAGAACCACCAACCTTTCACGCAGAGACGAAATGTCGTTGACAAGCATTCAAGTGTGTGAAATATTCGATATTTTGGGAACTGATTTCATGGGACCATTTCCTAAATCCCACAAATACGACTACATTCTCCTTGCTATAGATTATGTGTCCAAATGGGCAGAAGCCGAAGCTTTACCAACAAACGATGCTCGTGTTGTCGTTAATTTTCTCAAAAAGCTTTTCGCTCGTTATGGAATCCCTAAAGCCTTGATAAGCGATCGAGGAACCCATTTTACATGTAGACAAATGGAGAAAACCATGAAAAGATATGGAGTTCATCATCGATTCGCGACAGCTTATCACCCACAAACCAGTGGCCAAGTTGAAAACACCAACAGAGCTCTTACAAGAATACTTGAAAAAAGCGGTGAAGGACAATCCTTCGGTGTGGTCGAAGAAACTTGACGATGCTCGTGGGCATTTCGTCACGGCTTACAAAACTCCTATTGGCACAACTCCTTACAGACTCCTGTATGGGAAAACTTGTCATTTGCTGTTCGAAGTTGAACATCGTGCTTACTGGGCTCTTAGAAACTGTAACACCGACCTCAAAATAGCTGGAGAAAAGAGATTTTTGAAATTGCATGAACTTCGGTGATTGAGACTCCAAGCTTATGAAAATTCCAAACTGTATAAAGCCAGAACCAAAGCTTATCATGACAAAAAGCTGCGAATTCGAAAAGAATTCAAAGCCGGAGATAAAGTTCTGCTTTTCAACATGAAATTTAAATTCAAAATCCTAATTTGAAACTGAGATGGTTCGGCCCATATATCATTAAACATGGATATCCATCCGGATATGTCGAACTTTATGACAAACAGGATGGAAGTTTTATTGTTAATGGGCACCGAATCAAATTATACTACGATAAGAAGCAAATGAATGAAATATCAGTTGAGACACTTTCACCTGAAAATGAATTCGAAACCATCATCTTCGTAGCACCTTTCCAGGAATAATCACACAAAGTGTTCCTTGGAAACCATCTGCTGAATTCATCTGGAGCGATATTGATGCAACTGGTGAAAAATTCATGTATGTCCCCGAACTTTTCAAGATGTTCAAGGCTGCAACTGCGGCCAAGTAAATTCAGGAAGATTTGAGTTAGGCTGATGACTCGTTAGTAAAACAAGCGCTTCTCGGGAGGCAACCCGTGTGTTTGATTTGATTTTACTGTGGTCCCCCAAAGTTTAAACCTTTGGTTGAACTTAAATGTGGGGGGTGCCATATCTTAATAAAACTCTTTTGTTTGTATATAAGATTTTGTGCAGGTAATGATTACTCCAGTGGACGCTTGGATCAAAGAAAAATAAGCTGACAAACTCATTTGAATATCTGGTTTTATCTCTATTTTCCCTATTTCTATACTTTGAAGTTCATTTTTCACATTGAGGACAATGCTTAACTTAAGTGTGTGGTGGGGGGGGGGGGTGAATAGGAAAATTAGAGTTTTTAAGCTTAAACTTAAATTTTTTGTTTACCCTTGTGATCTAGTTATTTTCACACTTTTAGGATAATACATTAGAATAACTGGATCAATCCACTGGTAAAACTGGTAATATTTGAAAATTTAAGATGTGTTCCGATTAATATTGCAATCCATTCTGGGATCAATAACATTTGCTAGCACATATTATAGCCCTTTCCACTAAAATTGTGAGGATTTGAGCCTGTTCAATATAAACCATACATCTTTTATGCTTGAATCTTTTTGCTATGAGTGTGCCGGTGATTTTATTTATTCTATAACTTGTGCTTGTAAATCATTATTCCGCAGATGAGATCGTTCGATCGCGATATAAGTGAATTCATGTGATAAAGATGCACCTTAGGATTTTAACCCAAATGGCCTTCCATGTTTCATATTATGATATATTAGCTAGCCACATTGGTTAGTTAACCACCCACATGGACCCATTTTTAGCGCTCATCTTTAGCGCTAGATACCCCTAGTTACACCCTTTGAGCCATTCTTTTCATTTTTGATAAATCCAGAAAAATACAAAAATATTTTACACTTTAAACCTTAGCCTAACCCTTGTCAATGTCTAAACGGTTGGTTGCTATGTATGAGAAGATTGGCTAGATGATTATGAGTGACCGCACCTTGTCGGCTTGTATGAGCCATTTCAAAAAAGATGTTTAAAAGTATATATATATATATATATATATATATATATATATATATATATATATATATATATATATATATATATATATATATATATATATATATATATATATATATATATATATATATATATATATATATATGTATTATTAATGTGCTATTTTAGAAGAAAAGTTGTTATGGAAAATCAAAGCGTAAGAGTTGTGGAAATCTGAAGAAAAGAAAATGAAGCTATAATCATTTATTGGTTTGCGGATTGTTTGGTAACTAGCAACATGGGTATTAGACTTGATTCTAATTATTCCCATGCCTTATCCATACCCTTAACCCTAAGCCTAACATTTTAACCCGAATAAAAGTCCTCTTTAGATGTTTTTGCTTGGTGCTCACGCCACGTCGGTGGAGTTTTGTTTCTTGTACAAGCCTATGGTAATAATCTAATCATGACTGAGCAATGAGTGTGATTTATCTTGTTACTCCACTAAAAATTGAGTGATTGAGTGAATTATATTTCGTTCCTTTTTCGTGAGGTGTTTTGAAATGTTAATCATGCAAGAAAGTCATTGGATATTGTCAAACATCTTGAATTTTCACCCTTAAAAGCTAAAATTAATGAATCTTCTCTCGTACTTGTACTTGGTGGATTTGCATTATATTTTTCATAATCATAATTTTGTACCAGTGGATATTTTATTTTCTAGATTTGCTTGAGGGCAAGCAAAGTTTAAGTGTGGGGGAATTTAAAAAACGCTCAGATTGTACTAGAGCAGAGCATCGGGCCGGATCCCGACCCGACCCGTCCCGACAAAGCCCGATCCCGAAAGGCACCTAATTCCTAAACCGAATACCGACCCGAAAGTAGTCGGTTCGGTATAGTCGGGTTTCGGGATGATCGGTTTCGGGCAACTTTGCTTGTTTTTTTTCGATTTTTGGCTCGTCCCGACCCGACCCGAAAACCGAAAGTGCTTAAAATGAAAACCGAGTCCCGACCCGAGAAGCTATTAGTCGGTTTTGGGATGATCGATTTATGTCGGGATCGGGCCGGTTGTCGGGACTCGGGCGGTTTTGCTCACCCTAGATTGTACATGTTTTCAGTAGCGTTATGTGTGCTTTTGTACATGTTATTTGGTTATATTTGTATGATTTTAGTACTTAATTGCATCAAAAGACGTTTGTCTAGTATTTATAACCAAGTGCAGGGAAAGAAAATGAAAAGTTAAAGAATTTTCAATAAAAGAAAGATTCTCGTTTTAGTGAAGCATGTCAAGCACAAGTCAGCATTTCAAGTATCATAGAAGACCAAGATGATTAAAGAACCAAGCTCTACAAGTTAGAATCAAGAAAAAGGTCGATTTTCCATCACTCAGGAAGACTAGCCGAATCGGTCGCACCCGCAACCGGATCGGCTGGAAAGTGGTCAAAAAGTTCCCATGAAGACGGACTAGCCGATCGGTCGCCGCCCGCAACCGATTCGGCTGGGTTAGTGCAAGAAGACCAACCAGATCGGCTGGACAAGCGACCGTTCCGGTTGGAAGACCTTTTTATGCTATTTCTTCATCATTAAGCTTCCCCATTGTATCCAAACGATTCTAGGTCCTTCTCTTGGTGTATTCTAGTCCCTTCCTAACTCCTTGGAGGCCAAGTTCAGCAATTAATACCCTAGGCCTTGGAACTAGTATAAATAGAGACCTCTTGTGAGCATTTGAGACACACACTTCAATACAACTCTCTACTCATCAAACACAAAGCTCTTAGCTCTCAAATTCGTCCTTAGAAGTCCAGGAAAGTTTGGAGTTCCAGAAGTCCTACATTTGGAGGTCAAAACCCCAAGGAGTCTACCTCAATACTTTATAAATCATTACTTCACCATTTGTAATATTATTTCAAGCATTGTAAGACTCTTAATCATGTTTTCTAATGTTCAAAGTTCTGATTTTATGTTTATATTTGCTATGAGTGGCTAGTTACTTATACATTTGCTTAAATGATGTTGATTATCATGTGACTAGTTTATGATTGTGTTAACATGTTTTAATTCAATTTCAAGTTGATTCTAAGATCCAATTGTGCTAAAGTTTCATAGTGGCATTTGTTAATCAAGTTTGACTAGTTTATAGTAATCGTAGAGGTCGAAAGAACTTATTGTTATTTAACTAGTTATAATCATTTTGTATATGGATGATTGTTTTTACCCATTATTCTTGATTAAACAAAGAGACTAAAGTGTGGTTGTAATAAGAACGCTTTTTGATTATCAAGTTGGATTGATTGGAAACATCTAAAAGGTCGTAAGATTAGTTGTCTACAATCAATTGTAACCTTTTGTCTATAATCGGTTACTTTTTGTATTGACCATTTCTTAAGCAAATTTGATAAAGCAAATGGATGTTTTTATGTTTAAGTTTGTGAAAGTAAACTTATGAAACTTGAATTGATCTTGAATTAATTGGTTAAACTTAATGCTTGTTTTTATGAACTAAAATCTTTACGAATGTTTAACTTGTACGAATAATAGATTAGTACACCAACTAATTATCATAACCAACATGTTAAGAGGTTAACACAATCATACCAATCAAGGATAAGAAACTAGTTTAAGCAAGTGTAGTTTTTAATCATTTGAATTTCATTATATCTATTCTCGTTGTTATTTGCTTTTGGATTGCCTTAGTTGATTTAGACTTGTTAATTAGATTCACTCAAATCCCTGCGAACGATCCCGACTTACCTTCAAAATCTTGCTATAACGGACGAGTGCACTTGCTTGTATGTGTTATTGGTAAAATTGGTGAATCGTTTTTTATAAATTTAAAACATGTACACACGTAGCACATTAGCTACCATGGCATCTGCTAATTAGAATATGAATCAAGGATTCCGTGCCAACCAAATGGGACCACCCGATTTTACAACCGTTCCAAATAATAACCAAAACCTTTTTCAAAACCAAGATTTCAATGGTAACCAAAATATGAATAAAAAAAGAGGAGCTAATTTCAATCATGTTAATCAAAATTACCAAGCTCCTCCTCCTCAAGTTTACCAACAGCCTCCGCCTCAACAAATTTATCAACAACCGCTTCCTCAAGTTGCTCGAATTCTAGAATTTGAGAACTACAATAAAACCACAGAAGCGTCTATTCGTAACATGCAAACTCAGATAAATAACATGAGGTTTGAGTTCAATAATAATATTGATACGTCCATACATAAACAAACAAATGAGTTAAGAAACATGATGGCTAGTTTCTTTCAGCCAACTTTCCCCTCTACTTCTGCTTCTCAACCCTCGAGTTCTGGTACTCTTCCAAGCAACACGATTCCCAATCCGAGAGGTGACATGAAAGCGATTACCACCCGAAGTGGTGTAGCTTACGATGGACCCATGGTGCATACTACTACTTCTTCTTCTTCTCGTGTGGTAGACCATGAGACCCGGGTGACAAAGGACTCGGTTCTTCTTACTAATAAGGGGAGTACTGAGAATGTCCAACCAGCAGTTGTCCCAACTTCTGAGCCAAAGGATGCTCCCGTTACTTCTACAAAGCCTAACCCGAAGACGAGAATTCCATATTCGTCATATCTGAAAGATCAAACGCTTCATGAAAAATCTAATCACCAAATGGAAACGTTCTTTCAAATTTTCAAAGATTTAAATGTTGAAATTAGTTTTGCGGATGCTCTTCTCTTAATGCCTAAACTTGCTTCTACGATTAAGGATTTATTAACAAATAAGGAAAAACTTTATGAGCTTGCTAAACCGTCATTGAATGAGAATTATTTTGCGGTTATCTTGAAGAAACTTCCCGAAAAGTTGGGTGACCCCGGCAAATTTCTTATTCCATGTGATTTTCAAGGAATCGTTCAGTGCTCCGCCTTGGCCGATCTTGGCGCGAGTATCAATTTGATGTCGTTATCGATTTACAAGAAGCTTTCATTGCCCGAACTTTCCCCAACGTGTATGACTCTCGAGCTAGCCGACCGTTCTACGACTCGCCCAATCGGTATAGCCGAGGATGTCTTTGTTAAAGTGGGGGAGTTCCATTTCCCCGCTGATTTCATTGTAGTCGATTTTGATGTCGATCCTCGAGTACCCCTCATTCTCGGGAGGTGTTTCTTGAGGACGGGCCATGCGTTGATTGATGTGTATGAAGGAGAGATCACTTTAAGAGTGGATAAAGAGGCAGTCACATTCAATGTTAACCAAACTTCTAAATCTCTATATGATGTGGCCAAAATTAGTGACACCAAGGTGACAAAGGACCCGGTACTTCCCACTAATAATGGAAGTACCAAAAACGTCCAACCTACGGTTGTCCAAAAAGTTGAGCCTAAACCATCTAGAATTGATCCGAATCTTTCACGATTTACGGTTAAGAGTTTATCGACAATATGTGCTGAGCGAAAAAAGAAACTGAAGTGGTGGAAACTGCTAGCTCTCAGAGCACACCACTTGTCCCACCTCCGCATTCGGTTTATCGTATTGATTTTATTCCTAAAAAAATTGAACTTTCTTTGCGTGGCAATCCCACTCCATTTCCTAACTCTATGATTTCCGACTCTTCCCCTTTCCTCACTCCGTTTGAGGGAAGTGGCCTCAATTTGGAAGAGATTGAAGCTTATTATTTTTCGTCAGGTATTGATGACGATGAATTTGACCCGGAGGGAGACCGTTTTCGCCTTGAACAATTACTTAATGAAAATGAAGACCCGTCGTCTTCACTCCCTCCAGAGGAAATTGAAATTGAAGATATTAATGCAGTTGAGCTTTCTTCGAGTAGCAATCCCACTCCTTCTGAAATTATGGAACCTTCTTCTGAACCAATCATTTCTGATTCTTCCCCTTCTCTCACTCCGTTTGAGGGGAGTAATTCCATCTTAGAAGAAATTGAGGCTTATTTAAAAAGCGATTTAATTTCACCGGAAATTAATTTTGCCGATTGTAATCCGGAGAGAGATATTCGTTTAATTGAAGAAATGATTAATATGTACTCGTCACTCCCTCCGGAAGAAAAAGAAAGTAAAGTTATTGAAGAAGTTAAGCCTTTGAACGAAAATCCTTCGGAGCCCGAGCTACAGGATTCATCTATCGATTTATTTCTCGAGGAGTTCGCCGATGAACTCGCTCGCATCGATCCTCTTCCACGGGGAAGTGAGAACGACGTCTTTGATTTTGAAGCTGATTTACGAGAAATAGATATTTGTTAAATCAAGATTCCTCAATTGAGCCATCAATTGATTATTTCAAGGAGTTCGCCGATGAACTCGCTCCCACGGACTCGATTCCTTCACAGTATGATCTTTCGGAAGAACTTGAATATAATGATCCATTTTATCCTAAGAAAGATAAGAAAGTGAAAATTTCTATTAATGAACTTGTTGACCCAGATGTCCTACAGTCTTTTTTATCCGAGAATGACTCCCCTTCTCGTGAGGATGTTCATTCTCAATTAAGCTTTATAGCTTCAAATAAATGGGAGAAATACTAAGAAAAACAAATACAAACATCATAGAATCTTTAATCTTAATATTGAAACATGGTGAAATTTATATTCAACCAAAAAATGTTGCCACTTGAATAAACAACTATAATTCCAGTCGTTTCATCAAACGGTTAGTATGCTTCAAGAATACACATTAAAAACAACCACTCTTTTATAGAAGAATGTAAAAGATACATTAGTGATCTTAATCAATAACATAATTGCCGATTTATATTTATGTCATAAAAACTGTAACTAAGACCTCAATGGATCAGTTTAATCGAACATGAAGCGAGCGCAAACAAAAGCTTCCAGTAAACCCTAATTGTTGCACGGCGACTGTTGTAGTAGAAAGACCCCCAAAAATAAACCCTAGCACGCGTGTATTAATCATCTCATTTGACTATGTGTGTGAGCGATAAGAAAGAGAGAAAGGCGGTTGCGGTGGATTCTAGACGTGTGTATGTGTGAATCTCATATATGTATAACATTTTTTTTATTTTATGTTCACACCCCAAAGAAGAAACCTTTTTTTAACATGTAAACCTTATTTTATTCAGTGGCCGAATATTTTAAGCCACCGACCGCCTGAAAACAGTATTTGCGTTACTATTTTAAACCACCGACTACTTTTGCCTTACTATTTTAAACGACCGACCACTTTTTTTAATATGCACCGACCTGGTGCTTTAGTATATAAATTAGCTATCAAGAGATGCAAGGGGCAAAAGCGGGTACTAATTAGTAGCACCCTAAGTTTAAGGAGGGGTGATACTCACACCACATTTTTTGATGTATGCATAACGATTTATGCATTACAGTATTGTACGGTATAAACTGTAATGCACAAATTGTAATGCATGCATCAAAAGATGTGATGTAGGTATCAATTCCCGTTAAATATTAAAATCACTACAAGGACCATACTATGTGTAAAATGTTTAGCAAAAAGAAAATGAAAGATGAAATTTTTAGTGACATAGTTCGGTGCAAAGAGTATTTAATACATGAAGTCTTTCTTAGTCTGTGTATTTTTTTTTTTTTGTTTTTTTGTTTTTTTTTTCTTAGTCTATGTATTGTCTGGCTTAGTGTTTGACGGTAGTAGGTATATGGACTATAGAAGTAGGTCTAGGTGTGGGTTTTGTGCATTCATGTCAGCATAGACATCACAGTGAAGCATATGGAGATCGACTTTTATAGTACATTTTCATACACCAAATAATATGTCATATGTGACTCCATAATCAAGGTCGTTGTCCTCTTAGAGCATGAGGTATGGTGAAGAAGCCAAACCTCTTCACTTGAGCCCGACGGTGTCACATCATTTCAACACATCCATTTAAAAATACCCTCCATTCACAACTAACCTCAACCTCTTCACTTGGGCCTCACCCACCCCCATTTTATTTCTTTTCCATATTTTTCAAACACAATAAAAATCATTTCATTTAAATAAAATTACAATACGGAAAAAAACTACAATACGAAAAAAAACATACGATAAATAAAAAACATACGTTGTATTTTGCTATTATTTGGTCTTGTTTCTTTTTAATGATTGATTTTTTCGGCTCCGGCAACCCCTC
This sequence comes from Chrysanthemum makinoi, assembly GCA_910596185.1. NCBI lineage: Eukaryota > Viridiplantae > Streptophyta > Magnoliopsida > Asterales > Asteraceae > Chrysanthemum > Chrysanthemum makinoi. Next base: position 303,169,001 of record OU343223.1, read on the forward strand.
AGTATCAAGCATGAGAAACTCCAATTCTCGACACTCTAAAAGTCCCTTCTCTTTCGCTATCCTTGCCTCGTACACTTCTTCGGATTTGTCTACTTTACGTTTATAATCTTGACGTAAAGCATCCACTATAGCATCCGATTGACTCCCCCCGGTGCTCGTTGACGACTCCACTGATTTTTATTTTTTTGTCGGTCGAGGCTTGCTCGGGACGAGCTCTTGGATCAGGGCCGAATAGTTCAGCGAGATTATCTACATCGATCACGTCCCGCGCGTCCCATTTGGGATATTGTTTCAAAACCTTCCACGCCGAGACCATATTAAACTGTCTCCCTGATTGAGCCTTAAAAGCGAGTCTTGCATTCTCAATATGATCAACATCATTTTCCCCGGATTTAGGCTGCAAATGCTTGTAAAAACCGTTGAACTTTTGGCAATCACCGCTATTCGACTCCATTTACCCGTGACCATATTTTTGGTACGAGTAGGCCCTGTTGTCCGAGCGTTGAAGTCCTCCCAAACTGAGTCCAAACGATCGTTTTTGGTCATTACCGATAGCGGCGTTTTGGGAAACCTCCACCCAACACTCGGCTAAAAAAAATTCTTCGTCGTTTGACCAACGAATTGTGGTTCGACACTCTTCTTCCTCCTCCTCCTCATTGTCCGCGTCCAAATTCACCACGGTCTTGTTTTTTTCTTTGGCCTTTGGCCGGTTTTTTTCCCTGACGACGTTGTTCACGTGTTTCGGTTGGTGGTGGTTGAGGTACTTTGAATTGTGGCATCATTTCTTGTGATTCAAAGTAATGTTGTTGTGGGGGTTAGAATTGCGGTTGTGATGGATAGAATTGCGGTTGTGATTGTCGTGATGGATAGACTTGCGGTTGTGATTGTTGTGATGGATTGAATTGCGGTTGTGATTGTTGTGATGGATAGAATTGCGGTTGTGATTGTCTTGGATATTGGTAAGCTTGAAATCCGACGGGCGAAGAGAGTTTGGACTGTGGGGCGATGGGGTGGACGGGTTTGAATGACGCCAGTGTTGTTGTTGGTTCAGTTGAGAAGATTGGTGAAGGACATCTCGTTTGGATCTTGAGACATTTTTGGTTGTGGATTGAGATTGTGAAGATAATATATTTTTGAAAGAGAAGTATGAATTTTTGTGTAAAATATGGGTATTATTTATAAAGTGGGTGGGGTAAATATTTAAATTTGAAAAAAAAATAAAAGTTAACCGTTGAGAATACAACAGATATATTTGAAAAAGTGTTTTGTCTTATTTGTGTTGTGGGAGCGGCGAAGGGCAAAGTGGCGAGTGGAGGTGGTGTGGTGGCGAGTGGCGGCGGCGAGTGGTGAGGAAGCCACATCAGACCGGCGAGCTTGATTTTTCACCATACCTCATACTCTTACTTTTCTGCAATTTTGTGATGGGGTTGGTTAACACCCTCTTTAAACTCTTTTTTTGTTGTTTTATAAAACTATGAAATAAAAAACACGAGACGGAAAATATAAAATTTGTTCCCCCGCCGTCTTCCGACCCGCGGGAGTATACAATGACAACTTTCGGACACTCATGCCCGATCGTGAGACTGTCTTTTCCGATAAATAAAGTGGGTAAAACTGTCTAAAAAATGCGAAACAAAACTATAACATTTAACATGTGAAAAATAATACTTCATAAAAAAAAAACTTAAAAATGTCTTGTACTATACATAAAATATACAATAAAAAGGTATCACTTGTAATTATAGGGTAGCGGCCTAGCGGGGAGTCGGGGACCGATAATAACACACTTTTGTGTTTTAAATGAATTATTCTTACACAATAAGTAACCGACGTTTGGTAAAATAAAATGTTAGTTTTATTTACATAGATTTGTGAATAATTTATATTTATATAAGATACTATAGGGCAAGGTACCACCAAACCATTGTTTTTTATTCATGTCTTTAAAAATTAATATATCTTAGCCCAAACTATTGGCCCGGTTTTAGTGGCTCTTTTCCACTTTCCTTGCCCTCAGGTCTGTTTCTATGTGTGAGAGAGGGTTACGTGTTTTTCATTAATGTATCCAATACATCTTCATAAATCTCACACAGCCGCACGTGTATTCATAATCCAGACTCCACATCTTACCATCGTTCTTATCGAAAGAAAAAGACATAGATGCAAAACACTCCTTATTCAGTAATTTGTACTTTGGTTATTTCTTCATGTACTAATCGCACAAGATTAAATGGAGGATTATTTGAAGTAGAAAAGAAAAATGGTTCTTGGAAAACCCTTAATTAGGGTTTCGTTGTTTACTCGGTGTTGTTATTGTTGTTGTTGATTATTTGGTCATGGTATGTTAGATGGTCATTTGGAATGAATCAATGTTTCGATGTGTTGCTCCAGTTTAAGGTATGCAATTTTTTCATTTTTTTCCCTTTATAAAATTTGGGATTTGTTGTATATGTGGATAAAAAGATTAGATTTTTGGTTGACAAAAATTATGTTTTGGTTGAATTTATTGCTTTATATGGTGATTGTTAAATTAGTGAAATAGTTTGGTTACAAGTAGTAGATATGTGTGAGTATGGAGATATATGTATGTAGGATCCACGTTCAGGTTAGCCATTAAAGTTCCAATATGCTGCGATTTACTTGACTGTCTGATTGCATATTCTTTATGTGTATGCATATTTGGAGTTAAAATAATATAATAATATTTTGTTTAATTAATTTTGATTACTTGATATACTATGATATAATAATTATGCATATAGGGTTTTCTGGACTTTTATTTGAGATTCAGGGGTGTTTGGAGTGAATTTGAATTGTTTGGGTCGGTTGTTAGAAGTTTAAGTTGAAAGTTTGTTGTTGAATGCTTTTGTACATGTTAATTTTTTCTTGGGTTTTGGTTTGTTGATGAGAACAATGGTTATTTGGTTCTTTTTTATTATAGCTTACATTTGTTGCATATATGTTTTTCTTTTCTAGCTATCTATTATTGTTTTGTATGAAAAAGTTAATCGTATTCGTAATTGTATCTTATGTTGTTACAGTGTTACTTAATCACAGATAACCATTTTTTTTGGTATAATACTTATGGATTCTACTGCATGCATATCTTGGCACAAATACTATTTTATTAAGTCGCGTGTTGGCTTAGAACATATAATAAACATATTTAAGGGTTTTAAGAACATATAATGAACATATTTAAGGGTTTTAAAATCTCATCCGTTAATTTTTTTTACAGCACAATGGCAAATGGCATCAACTTCAACCACTCATATTTACAATAGGCAGGACTGTGTCTATCATGCGCTAGATCAAAGCTTTAAGACAAGTGGAAGTACGGTAATTTTCATATCATCTTATTTTCTTCAGTCACAAAATCAGCTGGGTAGTTGGGTTTGGTGCTTGGGAGTTTTCAATTTCGAAAGTAACGGTGTCTGGGTCAGATTTGTTTTGTACTGAACCAGCTCCTATTTGTCTAGGAGTTGTGATCAACAGTGGAGCCATGACTTACTTGCGATTCTTCATGACACCAAGCAACTCAAAGATGTTTTAGACCTCATTGGTTTGTGTATGTTTTTCATAAAAGTAAGCTTTTTTTGCTGGAAATTTATTTACATTTCATCCAGTATCTATACCACTCCATTGGCAGGGTATAAGTATCAACCCACAATGATACATAAGCAACTAGGGTTTTAATGATCCAAGACCATCACGCTTCCAGTTCACATCAGAATACTAGACGTGCACGGCTAACCACCCGAGGTAATGCGAGTACTGAATCCTAACATTTTACAGATAATATGTTGCACTCAAATTTACTCACTTCCACGTACTCACATTAAATCACATTTTTTTGCAGCATGTTTTCAAATTCGTTGTGCGTGCTGGAAGACTAAACAAGTAGAAAACGACTACAATGATTTGCAACAAATACTGCTAATATTGTGATTGCTGCTGACTATATGATTACGTTGCTTACTGCTATGGTGATGACTGCGGCTCAGGCTGACGCTTCTATTAAAAATAGTATTGGTTTTTTTCTTTGGTTTGCATTTGCGATCAGAGTGTTTCGCATTGATTCTTTGATTTTTTTTTTACTTTTTTTTGGTGAAGTCGCTGGTGTTTATACAAATATGCGAATTAACAGTGGTATTAAAACATACACTACAAACGTACTGCTGTTAAATCACTCTCAATACAGGTTTTGTGTTACGTTAATTCATATTTAAGTTTTTTTAGGTTTAAGTATGATAACCGTAAACTGCAGAAAATATAGACGAAATTAAGCTTTTTTTTATACTGTGTTTGGATGACTTTGGTGTCTAAAGGTTTCTCACTTAAAAACCCATATTAAGTGAGATTAAAGAAATCATTGCATTCGCTTAAAAAGCCTTGACTTGAATTATTACAAAACCTTATTCTGTGCATTAAGAATTTCACACTAAAATTGTGTTGCATGTGCTATATAGGCGGGTCCTCAACGATAGAAGGACTATCCTCAACCATCTTGATTTTCTTTGTACTGGGTTTACGGTCAATGTGTGGCGATGATGATGACTCGATTCTGCCAAGGAGGCGTTAAATAGTACTAACAAAGAAGTACTCGAGAATCGTTATAAGGAGCAACAGAAGAACAACATACATATGTACAAAATGTATTCCTATTTTATAAGCATCAAATTAAACATGTATTTGATTTTGATTTATTGAAAATAAAAACATTTTTAGTGTACCTAAAGCAAAATTATTCCCATATCAGGCTACAAGATTCTAAATGTCAAAGACAACACCCATAAATGTCAAAGACAGCATACAAATGTACAAGATTAGTATGAAGAACTCCGTAGGTTCCAATTGTCATGCTCAATTTTGGTATGAGGAACGGCTCCTTCGCATCATCAGTGTTGTCTCGGTGGCAGGGTTCGTTTGTTCATACCTCGGGAATACCACAATATATTTGGTATGGAGTATGTATAGTAAGTAGTGGTAAAATAGCCTAACCCGGTATGTTGTATGTGCAACCGTCGTATGTAAAAACTGGCGGTTTTTGGTGTTCGCCGGCACCTATAATATAAATACCAGGTTTCTTGAAACTGTTTCACTTGCCAATGCCAGTTTTCCACTCGCAACGAGCAAATAATATAGTAAACGCACCCGCCGCAACGCGGCGGGCTCCTACACCTTGTTAGGACATATATGACTTGTTTGGTAGGGGCTGTTTTTTTTTTTTTTTTTTTTTTTTAAAGTAGAGTAAGGATCAAATGAGAAGTAAAATTAAAATGAGAATGGTAAGAAGAAACTATAGTCGCACATTTTAGACGCACTTAAAAAATTAGATGCATCTCCCCTTAAATTTCTTCTCCTTATTTGAAATGTGTGACTCAAATTTCTTCTCATTCTTCTTATTCCAATTTCTCTTCTTACTAGATCTCTTCTTTACAAACGTAATGTCTTTTAAAACAAATAACTCAGTTAAGATACATTAATTTTAAGCGTTTATTTCAAACAAATACCTTTTAAATGAAAAGTGGGTCATGAAGCATTTTAAATATTTTGGGGATGTTAAACTTTAAATTACTGATATACCCTCCAAACATTTGTTTATAATTATAGATAGATTTAAGATCATTTAAGGACAAAAATTTCTACCAAGAGATCAATTTTTACCTCCATTTTTATTTGATCTAATGGATGAGGTTAATCCTAACAATTTAAAAAACCCACTTTCATCATATTTTTTTTTCAAATATTAATATCTTTCAAACCATTAATCGTTGAGCGAAAAAAAATATATCATTGCGACGAGCATTTAATTATCTTTCTATAGATAGACACTTTGATATACTTTCGACAAAAACTTTTTTTTTTTTGTGTATTTTTCACGTTTTTTTTTTTTACTTTTTTTGTTTTTTTAACGTTACTGAAATTTGCATTAAAAATCATATATGATTAAACACTAAATTGAATATCACATGTGAGATTAGTGTTAAATCATATATGATATCTAATATCACATGTGATATTAGTGTAAAATCATATATAATATACATATCATATCACATGTGATATTACATATCATATATGATTTAACACTAATATCACATGTAATATTCAATTTAGTGTTTAATCATACATGATTTTTTTCATTCAAATTTCAGTAACATAAAAAAAGCGAAAAAAAGACGAAAAACGTGAAAAAACGATTTTTTTTCTTTTTTCGAAAGTATATCAAAGTGCCCGTCTATAGAAAGATACTTAAATGCTTGTCGCGACTGTGTAAATATTTTCGCTTAACGATTAACGGTTGGTATGTGGTTAAACACATACTATTTCTTTACCAAAATAGACCCAAAATAACCATAAAAGAGCCGTTTATTGTAATAATTATTGGTTTCTTGAGTTTATGCATGTGCAGGTACGGATATGATAAAACACACAAAAGAAAGCCAAACGACGAAACCCGAAAGCACAGAGAGAGAACGAGTGCTAAAGCTGAGCCGGAAGGTCAGAAGTGAGCATTTGTGAAGATTTCTATGCTGAGAGGATGATTTATGAAAGATTTGTTCAACTTTAAAGAAATGGCAGAATCAGTCCCTCAAGTTTCAGCAATTGGTAGAAATTACCCCTTAAAGATTCAAATTGGCAAAAATGGTCCTTGGTTTATTTGGAATTGACAAGAAAGGCCCTTGGATTACTTTTCAGAAATTACAACATTGGTCTCTTGAAATTCAGAAAATACAAGATTGGTCCTTATATTACTACACGGATTCAATTATAGTCCTAGTCCAAAACCATTAACCTTGGCCAATGAATAACTATCCAAGCCCATGTCTCTAAAGCCCTTACCCGTATCCTATAATCCAAACCAGGTCAACTCCCATTACCCGGTCAACACTACCATTTTCCCATTCTTACCACTAGTCAAATAGTCAAAGCAATAAAAAATAATAATAACTTTACCCGCCAACCCTGTTTTTCCCCAATTCATTTTAAACCCAGGTGAAGAACCCTTAAAAGCCCTTATGCTCAATTGGTACAATTAACTTAATCAGGGACAAAGATGTACTTTCACATGACACACCTGACACACGGAATGCCACGCTGGCAATTCGTGTGTCATTCCACCCCATTCTCTTCTCTGATTGGTCGAGCGTACGTGTAGAATTTGATCTAAGGGCTACAACTGATGGGATGACATGATGGATTGATCCAAGGGATGAAAAACGCCAAGAGAAAGCACACTTGATCAGCTTATGGATCCTTCTATTAGCTCAAGCTCACCTATAAATAGGACCTTCATTTAGCATTGTATTCATGTAGTTACTGAGTAGTAATAGTGTAGTTTATTTCTGTTTAAAGTTTAAATTCAGTATTTGTAATTCCAAATCACTATTGTAATCTGTTTTAGAATAAAATCATTTTTAGTTGATTTCTAAATTCCTTTTAATTTCTGTTGTTATTACTTTAAATGGTTTATTAGTTCTTAAAATCATCATCTTAGCTTATTCAAATTCAGTATTCAGCTTAATATCTCATTTAAACAAAAAAATCATAAAAAATATAAAAATCTCTAAAAATAAAAAAATATCTCATTACTGATCTAAAGTTTTTAATCAGAAGTTGTGCTGTTGTTTTAAGCTCTTCTAAAGCTCAATAATAGCTTAGATAGTGCTCAACTATTGCTTACTCAGTTACTATACTCAAATCTCTCCTTGGTCAATATAAGTCAAACCACAGAAATTAAGGATTGAATGATTCTGAATTGCTGATATGATGATGGAATTGGGTTGATATTGATTGATTTGGGGTTGATGATTGGTTTAGAATAGTGACTTATTGATTTCATTGAGCAAACCATAGTGGTTGGACTTTTGTAAGTTCCATTTCTGTTTTTATATTGATTCAATAGTTAGAATTGTTTAATCTGATTTGCTTGTGTTTAGATTATAATAATTAGTCTTATCTTAGTTAATTTGATTGGTGTTTTATGTACTTCTTAGCTTAAATCCATTTCTGCATAATTTCTGTTTTTCTGCATAATCTAGGTTAGATAGTTTAGGAGTGAATTTGCTGTTAATTTTGATTCATCTAGGTTTATTTTAGTTAATTGCATCTGAATCTGGTTTAAGGATTAGTTTAGCCTGGATTTGATTGTGACTTGGAAAATCAGTGAAACAGCTTCAATAAGGAGTGTTTGGTGTATTAAACAAGTCTGTGTTAGAGGCTTTTTAGGTAAAGGATTTCTGTTGCATCACAATAGTATATGTTCATTTAGTGTAATTAGTTCAAGTAATTGCATCCTAGAACTCTTTTAGTCAAAATTACTCTAAGACTGCTCTAATTTCATTATCAGTAGGAATTAGATTATCATAATTTGCATATAGGATTTAAAGTAGTTAAGCTAGCTTAATCTAGATTCATTTTATTATTAGATATCATTTTCATTCAATTTCATACGCTCAAAGTTCATTTTAGTCAAAATACAAATCTGTTTCAAAAGTCAAAATATGCAAAGAATTATTTCTGAGTACTGAAATTTGTGGATTTTTATAAGCTTTAATTCTAGTCCAAATGTTATGAAATTCTGGTTTTAGCACATCTAGTTGGTGGTCTTAATCAATGTATTTTTGGATTATTTTTCAGAATTTTTGTAAAAGCTTTTCAAAAGCTTAAACTTGGTCTAAATTTCTAAGAGTGCCCTGTGCACAAGTATTTTTTGTCAAACATGTTTTTTGCAGAGTTCATAATAAGCTCAATAGAGCTTGTTTTGAGCTCAAATTTGGTCTAAGTGTTCATTGTTAGGTTTTTTAGAGGGTCTCACATCTGGTTTTGAGTTTCAAGTAGGTTAGGGTACTTATTTTTAAGCTAGAATAGAGCTCCTCAGGCCTGATTTGCATTTGGTTGAATTTGCATTCATATTCTTGTAGCTTGTGATTAAGTAGTGTAGAACAATTTCTTTAGGTTGTTTTCAAGTAATTTTAGCTTAATATAAGTCCTTTTAGCTTCTGGTTCACTCAAGTAGCTTGTAGCTTAATTTAGGAAGCTTATTCAATAGCAGTTGCACTACAGCTTGTCTTTCAAGTGATCTAAAGTAGATATTTGAATTTTTCCTAGCTTCCTATTCATTTTTTAGAATTTCCCTGAGTTTTTCATAATTTTCTGAAACTGTTTGCTATTTTTCTTATTTTAAAATAGATTTTAAATACTTTTTAATTAGCTTTAAATACAAATAAATCAGAAAAAGTTCAAAAAAATATGTTTTCAATTTTACTAGATTAAGAAAAATATAAAAAGCCAAAAAAATATTTTTCTATAATTTTCCTAGTTCAAATAGTTTTGTTAGACATTTAATTAGTTTAAAATAGTTTTTAAATCATAGAAATTAGAAAAAAAGTTCAAAAAAATACAAATTCAATTTTTAAAATTCGTTTCAGTTATTTTAGATTTTTGAAAAATAGTTTCATAATTTTCCCATTCATTTTCATAATTTTTAGTAATTTAGTCTTATTTTTAAATTTAGAAATTAGTTTTTAATTCAAATAAATTCAAGAAAAATCATAAAAATTAGTTTTAAATCTTAGTTAACTTTTAAATTTCATTTTTAGTTGTAAAGTAAATTTAGATCACTCTTAGGCATTAGTTTAGGATTAGTTGCATTTAATTCGCGTTTCGTTTAAATCGTATTTTGCATTTTAGATTTAATTTGCATAATTAGTTATAATTCTTGCTTTCCCATAGATTTAGTTCCCTTTTATTCTTCCCATTTCCCGTAGTTTAGATAAAATCAAATCAAAATCAAAAACATCGAGCATTATAATAACAAACCTTAAACGACGTTGTCCATTCACACCTCATTGGGACACGACCCGGATTTCCTAATCCGGTATCACATATCACTCACGGGACTTGATTGACTAACCTTTTCCCTAAGAGGTTTTTAAATCAATCCTTGTGTTTATTTTTGATATTGATATTGTATATTTTCTCCCTACACATACAACATCACATACCAACGGTTTAAGATATATTTAAATCATAAAAAATATGTGAAATAATAAAATACTTTTAATCTCAGCCATTGATTTCTTTTTAGATGGATGGTGGAGATGAGTCCCTTAGTATGTGAGAAAATTTTGGTATGTAAAATAACGCTCCTCTTATAGATATGTCATTTTATTTCATTTATATCTTATAATTATATTTAACAGATAACTTACCAAACATTTTATTGAAAAAAAATATACAACTTGTAGTTCATGTTAATATTTTTGCAGTTAACTGCTTACTGCTTACAGTTAATAGCTTACAGCATAAAACTTACAACTAGTTTTGCCAAACATACCCATACATTAAAAAGCTCTGATTCCTTTATATAGGAGAACACCGAATTTCTTTTGCTGATAACATGTATCTGATTTTCATTTTATCGTATACTAGTTTATTAATCCATGAAATTCACGGGATTAAATTGAAAACCGTAAAATGATAGTTTTGTTACTATTATGAACATAAATATGTTTGTATAAGCATTGATTTGTTATATCATACGAGTAAAATGATATGTTATATATATGAATAGAAAATAGTGACGTTGCATATAAAAAATATGATGAAATATGTTAACATTATGGACGTTATAATGTATAAAGTATGGTAACGTTTTGTGTACCATTTATTAACAAAGATTGTACTTATGAGATGCGATCCTATAAAAAGGGGTTTCATTTAAAAAGTTTAAAAAGATATATCAGTCGTCGGATCAACTTTTTATAAAATCACCCATTCACTAATAGTATCCAACAGTTGTTAGGTTGATGGACCCCTCAAAAGGGTAAAAATGTAATTGCGAAAAAAACATCCTATCTCTCTCTCAAAAAAACTGTTATTCGATCATTTCATTCAAATAACTTCTCTCTCAATAAACTTCTCCATCATCTCTCTAAAATTGGGGATCTAAATTAGGGTTTTATTATGATCAAAATCACATATTCCGATCAAATTAGGGTTCAATTTACAAATCAATAATCTTTTCATTGATTTAGGGTTTGATCTTTGGTTGATTATGCGTTACTGATTTCAAAGATTTCAAGGTTAGTGATTAATCTTTTTGATCGGTTAATTCTGCACATCAACTGTTTGATTTAATGTTTCACTTTGATTATGATTCATGGGTTTTTTAATTTTATTAAAAAGTTTTTATTTTTATTTGTTTTTTTATCAATTTGATAAAAAGGTTTTGATTTTTATTTGTTTTTTTTTGTTAAATTAATAAAACTTTTGATTTTTATTAAAACTGTTTTTATTTTCATTTGTTTTTTTGTCAAATTGATAAACTTTTGATCGGTTATGTTATCATAGGTTCATCAGAAAACTAGTCAATGGTAGCCTTCCACGGATTCACCTATATAAGTTGCGGCTAAAGTTGCAAAAATAATAAATAAAAAGGCCATTCCATTTTGACAAAAGCCCCACACCCAAGTTCCATAGCTTTTGGTACGCCATCCCGATCATGATTTTCCTACCCCCAGAGGGAAAGACCCTTCCCTTATTGGGCCTTTTGGGCCGGTTGTGGGCGAGGAGGGATTCGAACCCCCGACACCGTGGTTAATAAGCTCATGAGCTTGGTCTTACTTCACTGTCGAGAAACGAAAGAAGACTTCCATCTCCAAGTTTAACTCAGACGTAGCTACAATAATTAATAATTACGTATACTATAAAAAGTGGTGGACAGGTTCATCAGTTAGCTATTGGTTCATCAGTTATTGATTGGTTATTGTTTAGTATTAGGTTATTTTGTTCATCAGTTATTGATTTTTTCATCAGTTATTGATTTAGTATTAGGTCGTTTGTTCATCAGTTATTGATTTATTATTAGGTGATTTTGTTCATTGGTTATTGATTTAGGATTAGGTTGTTTTGTTTATCAGTTATTGATTTAGTATTAGATGGTTTTGGTTCATCAGTCAATAACTGATGAACCAATAGCTAATTGATGAACCTATAATAAAATAATAGCTAACTCATGAACCTATAATAAAATAGTAACTAACTGATGAACCGAAAGCTAACTGATGCACATATGATAACTAAACCAATAGCTAATTGATGAACCTATGATAACATTTGTCGTGTGGTTTTATTCATCAGTCAATAACTGATAAACCAATAGCTAACTGATGAACCTATGATAACATAATAGCTAAAAGTCAATAATTGATGAATCAATAGCTAACTGATGAACCAATAGCTAACTGATGAACATGTGATAACTGATGAACCAATAGCTAACTAATGAACATATGATAACATTTTTCATATGGTTTTGTTCATCAGTCAATAACTGATGAACCAATAGCTAACTGATGAACCTATGATAACATAATAGCTAAAAGTCAATAATTGGTGAATCAATAGCTAACTGATGAACATATGATAACTGATGAACCAATAGTTAACTGATGAACCTATGATAACATTTGTCGTGTGGTTTTGTTCATCAGTCAATAACTGATGAACCAATAGCTAACTGATGAACTTATGATAACATAATAGCTGTGGAAAACTAGAAGGGGGGGGGGGTTAAATAGTTTTACCAATTAAAACTTTATTTTAATCTTTTTAGATCGACTTATGTCAATCTATTTGGATGTGTGTGTTGGATGTTGATAAACAAACATATAAAATTAAGTAATGAAAAGATAAGAGTAAGAAGCACAAAACCACAACACAAGTATTTATAGTGGTTCGGCTACGAGGTCACCTTCCTTGCCCTACTCCACTCCCCGAGTCACCTACTCGAGAGTTCGTAATCATTACACCAATATCCTTATAGGCGGAGAAGCCTTCACAACGTCGCCTACTCTTTTTCCGGTACTAGGCTAACCACCGGTTCTTTCACTCCAAGGTGAACCACACCTACACAACGTCGCCTACCCTTTATAAGGTACTAGGCTAAGTACCTAGTTCTTTCACTCCAAGGTGAACTACACCTTCACAACGTCGCCTACCCTTTATTAGGTACTAGGCTAAGCACCTAGTTCCATTGCAATGGAGGAACTACTACCACACTACACCAACGACTAATCCCAAAGGAGATCTACTCCTTTACAACATCATCAAGGATATCAATATCCTTGGATCTAATACTAGTTTATTTTGTACATCGAAACACACCATATCGATTGTACATCTAAGGCACTTTTCACTAATGCCTTTGACTAGATCTACAAGACACCTTTCACTAATGTCTTGTGTCTTCACTTCTAAGCACCTTTCACTAATGCTTCTTTGTCTTGACTTCTAAGCACCTTTCACTAATGCTTCTTTGTCTTGACTTCTAAGCACTTACCACAAGTGCTTGTCCTATAGACGATAGATACCCTTCACTAATATCTCTGTCTTGACACTTGAGACATCTTTCACTAATGTCTTCAACACTACACTTCTTTGGAGAAAGAAAGGAATCATCAACAAGAAGACTTCAGTAGCCTTGATGATGAGGAAGCATGGCAACTCATGGACTTGAGCTTGCTTGACTTCAAAGGTGGTGATCTTGCCTTTAAGAGGAACCTAAAAGATCACACAAAAACAAAACTACAAACATAGATATCTTGGATCTAAGGTTAGTGAGATTTAACTCAAGGGGGGAAATGTGTTAGAAAGGGATGAGAAATAATGAAGAAATGGCTCACTATTTATAGAGGAAAAATCCTACTGTTTCCCGGATCCCACGGATCCCTTCCACTTGGGATCCGGCTAGCACAAAGCTAGGGATCCGTGGAACGCTCCTCTTTACCCATGGGTATTTTGGTTATGGGTCATGGGTCATTGGTTGAACCATGGATCTTTGGCTAGATACAATGTATCTTTAAGTGCAATGCACTTAGTCACTTGGGTATGGGTTGATTCATGGGTTATGGGTATTATCCATATGTGAAATAAGCATGATGTCATGCAATGGGTTATGGGTCAAGATCCATGGGTTATGGGCTTTGGGTTGTACCCAACTACATTCAATGTATTTGCCCAATAGGTTGTGATACTTAAGTTTCTACCCATTTATATTACCCAATATACTACATACTAGTTATGTGTATATTTTATCCAAATATGTAAACACTAGTTGTTGTACATATGTATTACTAAATCATAAAATCACTTATACTTGTTTTAGTGTTTTATATGAAAATGTGAATATGCTAGAAACTATTAGTTCAAACCATTTACGTATTTTGTTTGTTTCATTAATATGATTTTACGTTTGTTATCGAAAAAACAATAGAAGATCGTAAAATATAAATAAACGTTTTTACGGCTTATTTGTATTAACAATCTCCTCGTTTTTGTTGATGACAAAACATAAAATTATTTAAGGAAAAGCTAAAATTCGGAAAAGTTTGAATTTGTAGTTTTTACTTTCTTCTCCCCCTTTTTGTCGAAACAAAAAGTGTTTGAAGGAAGGCAACACATTATTTTTAAGAAAAACATGTGAAAGAATTTAAAGTAAAAGGAAATAGAGAGCAAATAACATTAAAGGATCTCTTTTTTACTCCCCCTTGACGAGTCCATCCCTATGTAAGGGCGTCAAGTAAATGATATCGTCTACAAAACGAATGTGCTCCCCCTTGATGATTGCAATTTTTGCAAAGGGATGTCACGAAATGTAAATCTAGTATTGCAAGTAATTTGCAATGTATTGCTTTGACATAAAGCTCCCCCTAGCTTTAGGATGTCAAAGTCTTCATATGTAAATTGAATAACTACAAAACAAAGGTTAGTAAGCAAGTATAATTCACAATTTCCTGCAAATGTGGTCCAAGTTAGTAGAAAGAAAGCTTTCTGCTTATTGGATCCCACTGCCCTCCTAGTAGGGATCCGCTCTAGGAAATTCTGAGGATCCGTATTAGTCGTTCAATTATGCCAAGGTGATATAACAAGTAATGTTATTACACAAATCATATGCTCAACAAAATAACAAGTAGCATGTAATTCCATTTAATAAAACTAGAGTTATGATATACATGACTCTAAAACTAAGAAAATAAGAAAATACATGACTAGGAATTTCTAAACAAACTATCGCTTGATGCTAGGACACCACTAAAATCTTCTAGCTCAAGTTTTTTAGGTTTAATCTCGTCGAAACGTTCGAGGAGATGATAGAACATGAAACGTTGGTCTTCTCGCACTTCATGTATCAAACTTTCAACATGTTGACAATGATAGCAATCTTTGTCATGGCTAGGTAGTGGTGGTGGAAGAAGTGAAATGGCTTGATGCGAAGGATCAAGTGAAGCGGCTTGTGGAACTTCAGACGATGGAGGGATTGGTGGAGGTGCATTTGAGAATGACTCAACCAAAAATGATGGTGGTGGTAGAGAAGTGTCAACTTCCATATGGTCGGGTGGTTGACTTTGATGATTTCTCATAATCCAAATGGGATTATATGATGGAAACGGCGAAAAGGAAGCCGGAGTAAGTGTTGACTCAACACCTTGATTTTGAACCATTATTCCTCCTAATGAGGAGAATGTTGTCAGCGGAAGCGGATGAGATGGCCTAGGAGGAAAGTCCTCTAAATTGTAGAGGTGTGGTGATGATAGTGGGGATGTAAATGAAATATCTCTAGGAACCAATGGTGATGGTTTAGTGGAGATGATGTTGTTTGGCCTAGGAGGTATGGTGGTGTTTGGCATAGGTAGTTTTGTAGGTACTATCCTTTTAGGAATTGGTTTTATTGGATGATGAAGAATTCTATCATTTGTTGGTTTGATGGGAGATGATTCGGTTGAAGAAATTTCGTGTATAACACGAGCTCTTTTCATGGGTAGTTCTTTGGTGGATAAGTTACTACTTGGGGTTTTCCTCATGATTAGATGATTTCAAGAGGTTGCAAGGGCTGAAAGTTGGGATGAGAGTGATGACTATAGAGGTCCTAACAAGGTGGTTTATAAACTAAGAGATTTGGCAAGTGCATTTAAGCCTTAAGCCACTAGGATTTATTAGAATGTGATGATTGACATGCACAAGAGTCAACTTCAGAGGTTGCACTAATCTAGGAACTCATTTAAGATGAGATGGAGTGTTTGAGTTAGGAAGATGAGTTGAAATGATTGTTTTTGAAAGATTTGACATAAACTGCCATCTGGATCCCACGGTTCCTTCCTCAGAGGGATCCGTCTAGGCTAATCCTAGGGATCCGGCTTTCAGCAGTTATGAAAGAGTGGAAATGATGTTTCTAAGATCTAAAACCTATAACATTTTGAGTGTTTCAGTTCTCCTAAGTGTTTTAAATGAAGGGGTGCTTAAGTACTTGAAGGTAATGAGTGATGTAGCTAATGAGTGTCTTTTATGGAAGGATTTGAGACTTTCAAGAGTGCCAATGGATGAGCAAGGATGACACTATAGATTTGATGTGTCAATTGAAGCTAAATGATCCTAGAGATCATTTTGTGATTTAGGATAGTGTTTTGAAAGATATCCTACAAGCTTTGAGATGGGAAAAACTAGAGTTTGATCAACTTTGATCAATTTTGAGGTAAGGATGAATTATGATCAATTTTGCCATAATCGAAAGATCTCTAAGGCTAGATGGGAGAGATCAAGTAAGAATGAAGTGTGAGTTTAAGAGCGGAAGAGTAGTGGATCAAGGACGAAACGGTAGATTTACAATCGTCTTAGAGTGTGATCTAGATGAGTTATGTATGAGTAGGAAAGATCAACCTATCTTGATAAGGACTTAATTTTGCCTTAAGGCACTATGCTTAGCTTAGTGTGTGAGGTGTTCTAAGGAAATATAATGCTTGCAATTGTATTTTCTGTTTGCCGGATCCCACGGTTCCCTAAGAGTAGGGATCCGTCTAGTACAATCTTTGGGACCCGCCCATCTGCTCAGCAGGACCTTTACTAAAGTATCCAATGATCTTGACAATGCATTATATCTCAAGGATAGTCTAAAGAGAGTTCTAATACTAAGATATCAAATGTAAAATGTTTTATTTCATGAAGGAAATTGGATTACATTGATAAAGCACGAGTACAAGAGATTTGATCCTATTTTGGAATACTATTAGTTTCCTTGAGTGTTTTCGCTAGGAGGATCATTATGTGATTGATGAGTGTTGGTGGAATCAAGAATGAAGAAAGTCTTCATGAGAGATATATTTAGTGGTTCCATCATCTTGTTCACAAGTACGTACAACGGACTTTGAAATTGAGGATGGAAGTGCATAACATTCTGATAGAGGCGTGTCAAGAACATTCCATAAGGGATGAGTTTATTCTTGGAGCCTTGAAGATTTGCAATTCGCCTTGCGAAGAAGTAGGCGAGATTGTATGGCTTTTGTGTTAGCAAACAAGACAACATGCAGAGCACAACAAGCGGGAAGAATTTCTCGATTTCCTAAGACTCCAAACATTTTCACGAGAGGATGAGTGCAAGAGGCTGATACTCTTCTCAGATATCCCTTGTAAAGATAATGTTTGGATCGGAGTAATATGGTCGAGGTTTGCATATTATGCTATTTAAATCTTCCGAGAGGGTATGTGTGAACAAT
This sequence comes from Chrysanthemum makinoi, assembly GCA_910596185.1. Taxonomy (NCBI): domain Eukaryota; kingdom Viridiplantae; phylum Streptophyta; class Magnoliopsida; order Asterales; family Asteraceae; genus Chrysanthemum; species Chrysanthemum makinoi. The sequence continues at coordinate 303,186,556 of OU343223.1, forward strand.
ATGGACTATTTTCTTCACGAAAGTTGAAGAGAGAATCAAGAGACCAATCTTCGGTGAAGGCACATTGTCCATGATTTGGAATCCGGAGGATGTGAGCAAAATGCCCAAGGGTTAGAGCAAACTTTTGGTTTTTGATATAAAACCAAAGAGATAAAGAGCGATCCTCGTTACGAACGCGTTCGACTTGACGAAAGAATTCCATTATGAACCTTGGACATATCTGTCTGATTTCAAGAATCCAACATTCTAGTCCTATGGCTCACAAGGAGGTATTGATACCTTCTTCGAATTGTAGAGAGGTGTCTACAATACGCCCTTCGTGGAAGTGACGGTTTTCGAGATTATTGAACCCACGGACATGATTGTCGTGTTGGGTTCGAGAGAGATGTTCGGAGTGTAGACGCTAGTGAGTGAAAAATAAAACTCATATTCATGCGTCATAGTTGAACCTATAGAAATGACAAGTTAATAAAAGGATATGTTTGTGGTCAACTTATGATAATCTAATGTTTTTACTAGATTTTTATTAACAATGGTTTTAACAAGAAATACACTTAACTCACTTATGGTTTTGACACACAAGTGGAGTATTACTCTTAGAAGAAAAGAGGTTTTTGATTTGCATGAAAAAACTTCCAAAGAGACGGATCCCACTCCTTTTCAAAAGGGATCCGCTAGTATAACTTTCGATCCTAGATCTGTAATCACGAACTGCATTATATGAAAACGCATAGATTTTTGAATCTCATAATTTTATACCAAGATATATGTTTTAACCTACATTTTCTTTTAGCATGCATACATGACTTCTAATGTATCACAAAAGAATATAAAACATATAGATCAAAATAAGTGACAAACACATTATGATAACAACAACCTAGATAAACTAGATTATTAATAATATTTCATTTCAATACTAAGGATGATACAAAGGATTGGGTATATGATCCCAATATAGATTAACAACACAAAGTAAATGTCTCCGTATGTGAACTTCATCATAGGGAACACAAGTGCGATGAGTGTTAGGGCGATGAGCACGAGTGCGATGTAAACCATGTTGATGACGGATCTTTCTTGGTTTTGGTTGAGATGGAGTGAGGAGGAAGATGAAATTTTTGAATGAAAGGAAAATTTTGAAATTGGAAGATTTTGAAAAAGTGAGGATTTGGTAGAGTGGCCGACGGTGGATTATAAATAGAAAGGAGAATTTTTGAAATTCTTGTTTTGTTTTATTATTGGATTGAAAAGAAATAAAACATAAGTTTAATATACTATGACTATAGACGAGAAACATAACACGTATTGTAAGAAAAAGGCTTCCTAACGAAGCTTCATGTAAAACATGTATGAGCACAAAAAAAGATAATCATATAAATACCTAAATAGGTATACTTAATTATCAAGCAAGGTGAAAGGAGAATCATACCTTTAGCGCACTTAGGAATGTCTTTACAAATGACACAGCAAATGTCACTTAGACTATTCCCGCTCCTTTGTGTTTAAAATACCTTCTTAAGGAAGGTATTCTTGTTACCAAGCTACTCCTAAAGCTTGGTGGGTATGAGCTTTGACTAATCAACATGACAAAGAAGATTAGTGCATTTAAATGAAAATGTAAAAAAATGTTGTTATCAATTCAACATCCAAACATATAGTTTTGAAAGACATGGTGTTTGCTTTTATGAAAAACCTTCTTTGTAGTTTTCAATTAACCATAGATCGTATCAAGTTTTTAAAGTACAATATACTTCAAGAAACTTGGTAACTAAGCTCTGATGCCAATTGTGGAAAACTAGAAGGGGGTTGAATAGTTTTACCAATTAAAACTTCATTTTAATCTATTTAGATCGACTTATGTCAATCTATTTGGATGTGTGTGTTAGATGTTGATAAACAAACATATAAAGGTAAGTAATGAAAAGATAAGAGTAAGAAGCACAAAACCACAACGCAAGTATTTATAGTGGTTCACAAGGTCACCTTCCTTGCCCTACTCCACTCCCCGAGTCACCTACTCGAGTTCAGAATCACTACACCAATCTCCTTATGGCGGAGAAGCCTTCACAACGTCGCCTACTCTTTTTCCGGTACTAGGCTAACCACCGGTTCTTTCACTCCAAGGTGAACCACACCTACACAACGCCTCCTACCCTTTATAAGGTACTAGGCTAAGTACCTAGTTCTTTCACTCCAAGGTGAACTACACCTTCACAACGTCGCCACCCTTTATTAGGTACTAGGCTAAGCACCTAGTTCCATTGCAATGGAGGAACTACTACCACACTACACCAACGACTAATCCCAAAGGAGATCTACTCAACATCATCAAGGATATCAATATCCTTGGATCTAATACTAGTTTATTTTGTACATCAAAACACACCATATCGATTGTACATCTAAGGCACTTTTCACTAATGCCTTTGACTAGATCTACAAGACACCTTTCACTAATGTCTTGTGTCTTCACTTCTAAGCACCTTTCACTAATGCTTCTTTGTCTTGACTTCTAAGCACCTTTCACTAATGCTTCTTTGTCTTGACTTCTAAGCACTTACCACAAGTGCTTGTCCTATAGACGATAGATACCCTTCACTAATATCTCCGTCTTGACACTTGAGACATCTTTCACTAATGTCTTCAACACTACACTTCTTTGGAGAAAGAAAGGAATCATCAACAAGAAGACTTCAGTAGCCTTGATGATGAGGAAGCATGGCAACTCATGGACTTGAGCTTGCTTGACTTCAAAGGTGGTGATCTTGCCTTTAAGAAGAACCTAAAAGATCACACAAAAACAAAACTACAAGCATAGATCTCTTGGATCTAAGGTTAGTGAGATTTAACTCAAGGGGGGAAGTGTGTTAGAAAGGGATGAGAAATAATGAAGAAATGGCTCACTATTTATAGAGGAAAATCCCATCCTCACTGCTCTCTGGATCCCACGGATCCCTTCCACTGGGATCCTGGGCTAGACAAAGCTAGGGATCCGTGGAACGCCTCTCTTACCCATGGGTATTTTGGTTATGGGTCATGGGTCATGGGTTGAACCATGGATCTTTGGCTAGATACAATGTATCTTTAAGTGAAATGCACTTAGTCACTTGGGTATGGGTTGATTCATGGGTTATGGGTATTATCCATATGTGATATAGGCATGATGTCATGCAATGGGTTATGGGTCAAGATCCATGGGTTATGGGCTTTGGGTTGTACCCAACTACATTCAATGTATTTGCCCAATAGGTTGTGATACTTAAGTTTCTACCCATTTATATTACCCAATATACTACATACTAGTTATGTGTATATTTTATCCAAATATGTAAACACTAGTTGTTGTACATATGTATTACTAAATCATAAAATCACTTATACTTGTTTTAGTGTTTTATGTGAAAATGTGAATATGCTATAAACTATTAGTTCAAACCATTTACGTATTTTGTTTGTTTCGTTAATATGATTTTACTTTTGTTATCGACAAAACAATAGAAGATCGTAAAATATAAATAAACGTTTTTACGGCTTATTTGTATTAACGATAGCTAAAAGTCAATAATTGATGAATCAATAGCTAACTGATGAACCTATGATAACACAAATAAACTAACTGATGAACCTATGATAACATAACCTATGAACAAGAAAAAAAGCATTGACTGATGAACATCTAAAAAAATTAGTGTATTATTCATCATGTTTTTTTACTATCAAAAATATTGTTCATCAGTTATTGTTCAGCATTTTTTTTTCATATGGTTATTTTTTGGAAATGTACAGGTCAATATAAACAATCCAGAGGAGTATGTTTCCCTTGTAGTGTCTGCTACTGTCAAGACTGGTATCACACGACAAATAGAAGCATTTATAGCTGGTTTTAATCAGGTCATTTTCACCTGGAGTGGATAGTTTGAAGCCATCTTCTTCAATTTAAGATGAAGCTGCTGCTATATCAGCTAAATTTAAGTCTATTCAAGATACATCAGAAAGACAAGTTAAAGAAGATGTGACTTTGCCTAATGTTCAAACTGAGATCAAGAAATCCGTTGAGAATGAAAGCGCAAAACAGGACCAATAAGAACTTTGTTTCTTGTTTCCTGTTTGATATAGTGTGCATTTTTTATAGGATATGTAACTTTATATCCAGATGTATTTTCAGTGTTGTATATAGTTTTGTTACGAATGGTCAGATAGCTTGCATTCAAGTTTATGAAATCAATAGCTAGATGTTTATTTTATCCATGGTACTTCTATATATTTTCTGCACCGGTTCTTATCTTTTGGTTTGCAATGTCAAATGTTGATTTGCGGTTTAGATTTAGAAAATCGCCTAGTTATACCTCGTAATTTTTTTTTATTGATGTGCGGTTCCTGAGTAAACATTGCCTATTTATTCGGCGGTTGGATTTTGGTGGTGAAAGATGGTGAACAAAGATGAGGGTGATGAACAAATTATATATATATATATATATATACATATTAAAAAAAAAAAAAAAAAAAAAAAACTTTTTTCATTAACTGATATATTGAACTAAATAAACTGATGAACAAATAATAAAATTAATCATTACGGACTGAGAAGATAATTAAAAAAAATCACTTTTTGAATTTTACATTAATAAAATTGTTGGGTTTTAGGTTCCTTGGATTTGATGAGACAAAATAAATATAAGAATGAAACAAAGGGACTTAAAGTGAAAGAGATGAAACCTACAAAAAGATGGAAGGACTTGCTTGCAAAAGAAGATTTATTATTTAGTCCTTCGTAGTATTTTGTAAACCCTAATCCTCTAGTATATAAAGAGGACATGGGGTGTAGGTTTTATGATTAAGTCTTCCATAATGTAGTCATTAAAGGTGTGTGTGTGTAAACTAGACGTGTTCCTATAAACGTCTAGGGTTAGAGTTTGTTTGGTTTAGCCTCAAGGATCTTTGATCCCTGTTACAAGTTAAGTGTAACCGTATTATTCTGATCAAATAATATTTGAGGCTTGGAATGATTAAATATAAACCTTGTGTCAATAACATATGAAGTTCTTATTATTCCGCTGCATATTGTCTATGTTATTGTTAAACCCTAAGGCTCAAAACGATCTCATGGAGTCTATCAAACTCCACAATTTGTATCAGAGCTTGGGGAGCTCGTTACCTAGGGATTCGCAAGGTTTTAATGGTCGAAGAATGGCGAAAAGAAGAAAAACTACGAATCTAAAAATTCTCGTATTTTTCTGCAGACGTTTTAAAACGCGATAACTTTTTCGTTAGCCGTTGGATCATAACGAAATTTTCGTTGGACGTTCTCTATATATTCGTCTAACTTTTCACCAAGGATTGTCGATCTGAGCTTTCTATCAAAAGTTATTCAATGTCGGCTTGGCAGAAACTAGTTTAACAATTCGAATTTTTTGGTTTTCATGCATATTCAACTTCTTGAATTTGTGTTACTTGTTCTAATTCTTGATGGAGGTTTTTTATACATTGTGTGGTGTTTATGATTCATGGTTAGAAGCAGTTTTCCTAGTGTTTTTATGAAACCACTTCTAGTGTTTCTCAAACCATCTAGTGTATTCTAAACCACTGATAGTGTATTCTCGAAACCATCGATAGTGTTTTCGAAACCACTTCTAGTTTTTTCTCAAACCACTTCTAGTGTTTTTCTAAAACCACTTCTAGTGTTTTTCTGAAACCACTTCTAGTGTTTTTCTCGAAACCACTTCTAGTGTTTTTCTGAAACCACTTCTAGTGTTTTTCTCTAAACCACTCCTAGTGTTTTCTCGAAACCACTGCTAGTGTTATCTCAATTCCATCTGGCCGGTGTTTCTTGCATTATTCGTTTCTTTCGACGAGGTTTTGGAATTGAGGGAAGCTGTATATGTTTTTGGTACTGAAATTTTTGGTGACACACACATGGGATTTTGGTTCTCACACACAAGAAGATTGGTATTTGTTCTTAAAAGGATTTAAAAAGCTCGCTTTGGAGATTTATTGAATAGGTTATTACGAAGATGATTGATCATAACCTATTTGATATTGTAGTTGAGTAACACAGATTTGTGCTCTTATCATATCTTAAAGTGGGTGTTACACTTTGGAGATAACTTGTTCGTGCTTAAAGGATGTTGACGAAGACTTGCAAAATCTAGTTTTCATAGGTCAAGGGGTGGATGGATGAAGACCTAGTTAACTATCACTTAAAGGAGTTACATTGTAGTGCTCAGTGTCTCATTGAAGATGAGGATTTTGTCAAGAGATTGCGGTCTACTTATATGGTGTTAGTATAAGTTTGGAGTCACGTGGATAGTACAAGACATAAGATACAAGTTTGGGTTATTTTACTTCTTCATCAAATTTGTTATACTTGGTTTTCTTCACAAGTGATCATTACATAGAGCTTACTGATTTGAAGAATCATTTTCATGCACCACTCAAGGGGAAGTTTCTAATGTTTACATTCTCTATTTGTTGATAACAAAAAGGGGAAGAGATATTGGAGTGCGATGGCATGGATTAAGGGGAAGACAAAGGAAGACAAGAATGTTTCATTCACGGAGATGTTTATATCTCAACTTCTGCTACATTGCCTTGAGAAGTTCTCATTTCACGACTTTGTTTGTTTTGTCATCATCAAATAGGGGAAGATTGTTGGGTTTTAGGTTCCTTGGATTTGATGAGACAAAATAAATATAAGAATGAAACAAAGGGACTTAAAGTGAAAGAGATGAAACCTACAAAAAGATGGAAGGACTTGCTTGCAAAAGAAGATTTATTATTTAGTCCTTCGTAGTATTTTGTAAACCCTAATCCTCTAGTATATAAAGAGGACATGGGGTGTAGGTTTTATGATTAAGTCTTCCATAATGTAGTCATTAAAGGTGTGTGTGTGTAAACTAGACGTGTTCCTATAAACGTCTAGGGTTAGAGTTTGTTTGGTTTAGCCTCAAGGATCTTTGATCCTTGTTACAAGTTAAGTGTAACCGTATTATTCTGATCAAATAATATTTGAGGCTTGGAATGATTAAATATAAACCTTGTGTCAATAACATATGAAGTTCTTATTATTCCGCTGCATATTATCTATGTTATTGTTAAACCCTAAGGCTCAAAACGATCTCATGGAGTCTATCAAACTCCACAATTGGTATCAGAGCTTGGGGAGCTCGTTACCTAGGGATTCGCAAGGTTTTATTGGTTGAAGAATGGCTAAAAATAAGAAAAACTACGAATCTAAAATTCTCGTATTTTTCTCAGTAAAGAGCAGTTTTAAAACGCGATAACTTTTTTCGTAGCCGTTGGATCATAACGAAATTTTCGTGGACGTTTCTATATATTCGTCTAACTTTTCACCGGGGATTGTCGATCTGAGCTTTCTTAGCAAAAGTTATTCAATGTCGAAGTTGGCTTTGCAGAAACTGGTTTAACAATTCGAATTTTTTGGTTTTCATGCATATTCAACTTCTTGAATTTGTGTTACTTGTTCTAATTCTTGATGGAGGTTGTTTATACATTGTGTGGTGTTTATGATTCATGGTTAGAAGCAGCTTTCCTAGTGTTTTTACGAAACCACTTCTAGTGTTTTTCTGAAACCATGATAGTGTATTCTCGAAACCATCGATAGTGTATTCTCGAACCATCGATAGTGTTTTCTCGAAACCACTTCTAGTGTTTTTCTCGAAACCACTTCTAGTGTTTTTCTGAAACCACTTCTAGTGTTTTTTCTGAAACCACTTCTAGTGTTTTTCTGAAACCACTTCTAGTGTTTTTCTTAAACCACTTCTAGTGTTTTTCTCGAACCACTCCTAGTGTTTTCTCAAAACCACTGCTAGTGTTATCTCAATTCCAATCGCTGGTGTTTTGCATTATTCGTTTCTACTGACGAGGTTTTGGAATTGAGGAAGCCGTACATGTTTTTGGTACTGAAATTTTTGGTGACACACACATGGGATTTTGGTTCTCACACACAAGAAGATTGGTATTTGTTCTTAAAAGGATTTAAAAAGCTCGTTTTGGAGATTTATCGAATAGGTGATTACGAAGATGATTGATCATAACCTATTTGATATCAGTAGGAGTAACACAGATTTGTGCTTTTATCATATCTTTTAAAGCGGTGTTACACTTTGGAGATAACTTGTTCGTGCTTAAAGGATGTTGACGAAGACTTGCAAAATCTAGTTTTCATAGGTCACGGGGTGGATGGATGAAGACCTAGTTAACTATCACTTAAAGGAGTTACATTGTGAAAGCCTGTCTCATTGAAGATGAGGATTTTGTCAAGAGATTGCGGTCTACTTATATGGTGTTAGTATAAGTTTGGAGTCATGTGGATAGTACAAGACATAAGATACAAGTTTGGGTTATTTTACTTCTTCATCAAATTTGTTATACTTGGTTTTCTTCACAAGTAATCATTACATAGAGCTTAACTTTTGAAGAATCATTTTCATGCACCACTCAAGGGAAGTTTCTAATGTTTACATTCTCTATTTGTTGATAACAAAAAGGGGAAGAGATATTGGAATGCGATGGCATGGATTGGGAAGACAAAGGAAGACAAGAATGTTTTCATTTAGGAGATGTTTAAAGTTTCAACTCTCAATCTCTCGTGCCTAGAGAAGTTCGTTCACCGACTTTGTTTGTTTTGTCATCATCAAATAGGGGAAGATTGTTGGGTTTTAGGTTCATTGGATTTGATGAGACAAAATAAATATAAGAATGAAACAAAGGGACTTAAAGTGAAAGAGATGAAACCTACAAAAAGATGGAAGGACTTGCTTGCAAAAGAAGATTTATTATTTAGTCCTTCGTAGTATTTTGTAAACCCTAATCCTCTAGTATATAAAGAGGACATGGGGTGTAGGTTTTATAATTAAGTCTTCCATAATGTAGTCATTAAAGGTGTGTGTGTGTAAACTAGACGTGTTCCTATAAACGTCTAGGGTTAGAGTTTGTTTGGTTTAGCCTCAAGGATCTTTGATCCCTGTTACAAGTTAAGTGTAACCGTATTATTTTGATCAAATAATATTTGAGGCTTGGAATGATTAAATATAAACCTTGTGTCAATAACATATGAAGTTCTTATTATTCCGCTGCATATTGTCTATGTTATTGTTAAACCCTAAGGCTCAAAACGATCTCATGGAGTCTATCAAACTCCACAAAAATGATTAGTCATGCGTTGTGATACAAAAATTAGTGCATTTAACGCAATTTTAACACTAAAAATCTAAGCTAGATATTTCATCAAACACCTTGTGTGCAACAAATATGACTAAAACGTCATCTTTAACATGCGATATCTTACTCATATCATATCGAATTTGAGTGATTTAAATTTTTGGGTAAAGAGTGAACCAAAATCTACAACTTTCTTGTTTTAAATTTATCATGATTTGATAGGTTTAAAGGTAAAAAATAAGGTCAAAAATGCCAAAAACATCAAGAAAATCAAAACCCATTTAATATGTAGAAAAAAAAGTTCAAAATAACTAACAAGATTTATACCAAATTAAAGAAAATTAAATTTTAAAATTTTTGGTGAAATAGGTTTTTATAAAAAGGTGTTTGCATATATATATATATATATATATATATATATATATATATATATATATATATATATATATATATATATATATATATATATATATATATATATATATATATATATATATATATATATACTAGCTTCATAGCCCGCCCGGATGGGCGGGCTAGCTTCATTATATTACTTGACGATGTTTAGTTGGTCATTTTGAGGTTTCAAGTATTGATTAAAATGCTTTCCTCTACCGGCATTAAAATTATAAGGCATGCTAATGAATGGAAAACTAAGTTGTAATTCATTGTGAAGCATGTATATTGTAGTCAGTTAAGTGTATGTATGTTTAAACCACCATCCCTCATATTTATTGTTAATTTCAAGACTTATATCACTTTTTGAATATCATGCGTCATTTTATTGCAATATATCATACGCGCACCAACACGTTTGAGCCAAAAACAACCTCACAATATTATTAATGCATGTTTTTAAAATGTACATTGCATTCCCTGCATACGAAACGAAAAGAGTATTAACATGTTACTTGTACACACACAACTACAAACACAAAGATGTGAAGGGAAATAAATGATAGTCGTTTTTGTCCATATAAGTTTACCATTCTTTTTCAAATATGTCCGCTACAGTATGAGTGTATTGGCATTAAGTTGTGAGATAAACAACCTTTCATATCTGCAAGAATTAAAAGACTTAGTTAGCATCGCATGATAAGTGTGGTAGAAACTAAATTTAACTTCGAAACTTTTATGAGTCAAATGGGATAACTTTAAATAGTTGGTAAAATATGTTGTCATTAGTACCAGTGACGTAGTTTCTTGGCCATTCCTCAATGTTTAAGGAGTGATTAATGGAACCCAGAAACATTACCTCGGTTCAAGCTATACTAACGTTCATGAAGTAGTTATTCTAATTGTGAATAAAAATTATAAAATTTCGTCTAGTTCAGACGCACTCATCAAACACAATTGTTTTTTTTTAACTTACTCGTCCTCTGGAGATAGAACTAATTTGTGGGTACTTCGATATGGTTCATTCAATGACAGTCAAATTGACATCCTGAAAATATAATAAGTATCTATAAGGTCGAAGTTAACAAATAAATATAAAAATGTCAAGCATTTGACTGACTTCTTTTACCTTCGCAGATAAATAAGTCTCCAAAAAGCCTCTTCAAGTATGAATAGTCTGTGTCTTAAAATCTCAAGCATTTGACCGATGTACGACTTCTTTTACCTTCACAAATAAATAAGTCTTGTAAAAGCCTCTTCAAATTTTCCGTACCACCTGTTGTGATAAATTTAGTGTCATGCAAGTTTATATGACTGCTTAGTCATACATAATCATGCATTACTAAAGCATTTAATTTAAAGCATGTCTCCTTGGGTACTATTACATTAATACAGACTGAAATTCCTGTAAAAAAATCATTCTTTGGATGAGCTTTACATACACACATATATCAAGTTGTAACATAAATTCAAAAAATTTAGCACAAATATAAAAATTCTATATTAGAATCGCACTTTATATCCAGGATATAATTAATGTAAAAGTTTACCTTCATCAATGCGAAGCTCATGAATGTCATCCATGATGACATGAGTCACGCCTTTCAAATGTCTATCAACCAGCAATCTGCTCAACATAATTTCAGTGGTATAGAACACCAAGCGGGTATTCCTTCTTTTCATACCCTCTAACCTAACTTCTAATCCAACCTTTAAAGGGAAGACGATTTTAGAAGATAATTAGCTAATGAAGAAGCCGTTATTCATTAATATAAAACTAATAAAGTGCTTACAGTTTCACCTAACTTTTCCCATCTTTCAGTAGCAATTCTTTTAGAGACGGACATGCGAATATTTGTCTAGGCCGAGTACATATGATGTTACATGTAGCTCCACAAAGAGAACTAACTTCATATTATAAGATAAATTAGGGAATATGAGTGGTTTTCCCACAACCAGTTTCACATTAGATGATAACAACCTGTAGCAAGCACATTATCTTATTGCAAAATTGCATTAAAACTTGATAATATATTGGCTGTTGTATGTTATAAGGTACATTTTTCCTATTGACTGGGCTATATATTATCTGAAATGTGTAATACTATTTGTTCTTTCTTTCTCTATTAGTATCATAGTCCCACCTCTAGTGCTAGAAAACCATTATTGAACTTAACCAATTTCAAAAGGAATATAGTTATAAAACCCAATGTAAAAAGTTAAAACTTTTGCAATAAAGTACCAATTTCGAAACCATTATATAAGATTATTGTGGTTGGCATTATCGTGAATATTTATGGATTAAAAACAATAGCTAACTATTTTGTTAATATTTATATAATGGGTAGTTCTAGGCCAATCATTTAGATCTAACAACTAAATGAGTAAACTTCTAATAAATCAAAAAAATGAGACGGGACAAATGAGTACATGCTTGATATTTACATATTTTACAGAAATTTACTAACCATGGATTAGTAGAGTGAGATCTTGATACCATGTGTAAGTAAAGCTTCCAAAACATACACATAACGAAAAATCCATAGAAAGAGCAACCTGTCCAATTTCACAGCAAAGACCATTATCATAACCTATGCTAAAGCACCATCGGGGGGATACAATCCCACTATAAGTTTCAATGTTTCAGATTAGCATTGAGCATGCTGCTGGAAAGAATACTCCTTATTTTCCCATCCCGTACCAAGCAAGGTGATGGCGGTGGTGGTAGAAAACAAAAGGGTTAGCTCAACCCAAAGGATGGTGATGTTAGATATGAATTTTGAAATAATCAGCTGTATGAAAGTGCAATGTATATCATGTTTGGATTTGCTTTTGCAGTAACAACAGTAATTATTATTCCTGCATCTTTTACCATATCAAGCACATGTTTCTGCTGTCAACTTTCAACAGTAAGTTATTAACACTTCTATTTGTAATGACTTTAACAATTAAGCATAAAAAGATCAAAGCTTGGAGAAAGCATCAACAAAAGCTTCTTATGATGATCGAAACCCAAATTATAAGCATACAAATACCCTGGACTAAGATTTTTAGGAGAGTGGGTAAGGGTGCGATGAAGGCCGGGTTTGGTGTGTTCGACACTGCAACTGTATGGTGTGATTTCATTTTTGTTCAAGAACCAATCTTTACTAAAATATTTTTTTTGCAACAATATCTAGCATGCTACTTATTCATACGAAATCCATTTTTTGTATGACCTTGTTTTGACAAAACCTGACGAAGCAATAACAAACCTTATAGCAAACCACACCATACAGTTGCAATGTCGATCTATGACGTGCAACCAAATAACCCTCATGGTAAAAACTGAGCAAAATTAAACATACCCAACCTTATAGCAAATGAACAGACAACGGCGGGAAAAACCCTCTAGACCGAACCAAAATAATCATCACCCAAGATTTAGGGTATAAAATCAGAAAACACCTACAATGAATCATGATCGATAAGTCAAAATCTTTTTACATATTAAAAAGTATAAAAGATAAGTCGTCAATTTAACAAAAAAAATGTGGTAAAATAAAACAAAAAAAAACAGGGCATGAAATTATTTCTACACTCTTACAAACAAATACAAACACAAAAACTACAAGAACACTTATAAATCAAAACTATAACGAAATGATAGCATACACTTATAAATCTTAGCATACATATACCATTTAATGAAATAATAAGTACTAATAATAATGATGATGATGATGTTACAACTTTTTATGTAGAAAAAGTTTCACCACTTACCTTGTGTTTGACTGTATACCATTATGGTGATAATTACTGTATATTATATAAAATCCATAATTCAAAATTACTGTAAATAGATCCCAAAATTGTACCTTTGGTGTATCATCATTAATTTTCGGCTTGATTAGTCAGTCAATAGCCCTAATACATGAACAACAACAAAAGAAATATTTAATTCCTAAAAAATTAGATCTTAGAATGGTATAGATTAGGTGAATATGATTTTTTAATTAGATTAGGCGTCTTCATATTGGGAGGCTTTTGAATTTGGAAATGGCGAGTGAAAAGGGGAGGATTGACATATTGTGTATCTGGCATTGAAGAATAATTTAATTGTAGATACGAATGAGTAGGGGATTCTGTTATGTTTCTATGATAAGATGAGAGATGATAATTGTTTAGAATGAATACCAGTTTGGAAAGAAGAATTTGTATCACAAAATGTGGATTGCTCTACTGGTTGAGGTGCTTGTGTCTGAACGTCGAAATCTGAGTTCGAACCGAGCAAGTGACATTTTTTTTAGATATTTAGCCGGGTAATGTGCCATATCATCATTTCCTTGTCATCATTGATGCTCCTTGTCATGATTATTGTGCCATGTAAGCATTATACATGTGGCATGGTTAGTCTCATATATATGTATAGATGTATATATATATATATATATATATATATATATATATATATATATATATATATATATATATATATATATATATATATATATATATATATATACTAGTGTCAAAACCCGTCCGATGGACGGGTATGACTTGTGGTTTTTATTTTTAGGATTTAGTAGAATAAGTATATAATAAAAAGTAATTAAAAGTTAAATGAAACGGTTAAGATCTATAATTGATGTTACGATAATCCATAAAACGGCTAAAAGCATGTAAGTGTTTTGATTTTTGGTTTTTATTTTTACGATTTAGTAGAACAAATATATAGTTAAAAGTAATTAAAAGTAAAGTTAAATAGTTAATAAGTATAATTGATGTTTCCATAATTCATAAAACGCCCAAAAGTAGGTAACTACTTTCTAACATTTTGTTCTAAACAATACTACCTCTGTTTTATATTAAATGTCCACTTTAAACTTTCAAAGTCTTTTTATCATTAATTTTGACCTTAAATATTTATCTTTGTGTTATATAACACTTGATGCAAAATATATGAATGAATTGGGTTTTAACTGTATTTTCGTTGATATAATTTTCTTCAAGTATTGTATATCACAAACAAAAATATTTAGGGTCAAAATTGAAGAAAAAAGACTTCAAAAGTCAAAAGTGGACATTTAATATGGGACGGAGGGAGTATTAATCATGAGCATCTTTTACATTTGATAATATTATTAGCATTTATTATTATTATTATTATTATTATTATTATTATTATTATTATTATTATTATTATTATTATTATTATTATTATTATTATTATTTTGTTTTTGTTAATTATGTTTATTTAGTTATTATATATAGGTGGTTCCAGTTGTTAAGGCCGACTTATAAAGTTTCTTGTAAGGTATTAGTTAAGTACGGCTAATTTTTTAATGTGTTAAATATTGAAATTAGTTGACCGTTATTAATTATTAAACAATTTGACAAAAATAATTTTCAATGTGTTTATTTTATTCACATTTGAGGCAGTTGCATATTGTTTGTCAGAGAAGAAAACTCGCCACTAAAGAGACAGACATACTTTTGAAAACTTTTTGCATTTACTTTTATTAATAGTTGTTTTTTAGCACACTGCAGCAAGCAATTACATATTGTTTGGGAAGCCCGGCCGATGGACAGGAATTAGTTATAAATATCGCTTGAAGGACGGGCTTGCTTTGTGAATATCTCTTGAAGGGCTGATGGGTGGGAATTAGTTATAAAAAGAAAGTTTACAAAGTGGTACGCAATACATACAACCAAATTAACTCAAATGCATGGCCCTGATGGGCGGCTTGTTTTGTGAATACCATTGATGAAAAATTAAGGAAAGGTAAATCAATTATAAACATTAAAAATTAGTTATTGAATAAAATAACAGTGAAAAGAAATGAATGTTTATTCGATATGAGAAAATAAAAGTTAATAAAGTATCTGCAAGAACTAAATGGTAGATATCACACCTCCTCTTCACAAACACTACTAAATTTTTTATTGAATGCATTAAGAACGAAAAGAAATAAATGGTTATCGAATATGAGAGAAAAAAAGTTTTAAAGTGGTACGCAAAAGCAAAGTATCAAAGCACAGCCCGTTCGATGAGCGAGCAAGCTTTATAAATATCGTTAAAAAACTTAAGTTAACCAAAAATAAGCTATATGTATAAAAATTTATCTGAAATCCTCAAATAACTTGATCAACACTAAGTAAACGAAAAATAAGATATAAACATACCATATTATTAATTGATGATTTAACAACGAAGGGAAACAAAAGTTAACTTTTATTGAGCTTCTATATATTTCTAAGATGTCCGCAATACCAAAGTAAATTCAAATGTGGAATAAAGCTTCTTTGTACACAGCATTTCTTGTTGATTTCGCATAATTAACATCCTTATCACAATAAAGAATCTTCGATCCCTTTCCTGCTCTTCAATCTGACAGCCACATATAGTTGGCCATGGGAGAAAATGGGCCTCTTGAGAAACAACCCAACTTACGACAATATTTGGCCTTGACTTTTATTGATAGTT
The DNA here is from genome assembly GCA_910596185.1 of Chrysanthemum makinoi. Classification (NCBI taxonomy): domain Eukaryota; kingdom Viridiplantae; phylum Streptophyta; class Magnoliopsida; order Asterales; family Asteraceae; genus Chrysanthemum; species Chrysanthemum makinoi. The sequence continues at coordinate 303,202,601 of OU343223.1, forward strand.
GTATAGCCCGCCTAGTGGGCGGGCGAGCCTTTTGAGTATTGTTGAAATATTTAAGATAATGAATAATAAGCTAGAAACATACCAAATAAATAAAAATTAAAAAGTTGTCCGCATAATGGATGCGAAGAAACCACCACTTTTGATTTGGCTAATATGTATATGTTCTATCCTGACACTATACTTTCTTGTTCTACATTTCTACTATTCTAATAAATGTTCCCCATCCACCATTACGTCAAGCTCTCTTGCTAATAAAATAATAAATACAACTACATATCCATTGACATCTTCATCTTCTAGTGCAAGACTCACAATAGACTTTGGATATTAGGTCTTGTACAACCTACATAGAAGTACTTGTAAAGTCAACAACAAAACATACACTTTGACAAAGAACTATAATTACTCAAATGGTATGCTAAATTATGGTTTAAGACACTTTATCGTCCATTAACTTTATCGCCTTTTTTAATAGATAACAAGTTGCTTCTAATGTATTCCATGTTAGGCAACTAAATATTAGAGATAGCAATTGTCTCGTTATTTCAAGCTGAAAATAGCATCATAGTTTTAGTTACTTTTCTAAAATAGAAGCAAAATGAGGAGTATTCATTCGGGCGTTATCAACAAACATAAGCACTAAAACCTATCATATGTATTCCAGAACATAGGCCCTCCATTAAATTTGAATGGATTTTATACACATTTGTTTTTCATTTGAATAGATTTCATACACAATTTTTTTTTTTACATTTTGCACCAGTACATCCGCTAAGTGAGAGCCAATCCTGCAGTAACCAACATTCTCATGTTGGGTTAATAATAATTCCCTATAAAGCGTGCAACTAATATCTTCTAAAACCAAATACTGTAGCAATAATTAAATTTGTAACTGGAAAACTTTGAATTATGTAAAGGAGCCAAAAATCATGCAGATTATACATAAAGGTCTTCTGTAGCAATTGGTAAATAAGGGTTGTACACCCTGAAAAATAAAATTAACATTATGGATTTGACCCATCTATTTTAGTGTCTCTAATAATCTATTTTAAGGACACAAAATGAACATATTAAAAATAAAAAGGGATTCGCAAGTTGGTCAATTTGGGTCATATTTTATGGCCAACATGTCAAAATCCATCCGAAGTGAATCTATATGCATAAAAACTCCTGATATGTAGGTCGACTATGACTGCCACTGATAAACCAAACATTAATATATGGGTCAGTTATACACGAAGTCAAAGCACAAACTACACGTAACTGAAAAAGTGGACTACAATCAGTAAAAGGTTTAGCTTAAAATTTTTAAAGTTACATCCCCTTGGGCGGCTTCTTTTGTGAATATCATTTGCAAATCCCGCCCGGCGGGCGGGCATGACTTATAAATATCATTAGAAAAAGTAACTTAATGAAAATAAACTGTAAACATACCAAATTATTTATTGAATGCAATAATAATGAAAAGAAATATATGTTTGTTGAATAAGATAGAAAAAAGATGTCTTATATCTAAACACAACAACTAATGTCATGAATGTCTCATATGTACAAAACTTGTCTGCTTTTGGTGTGATCTACGAACTAAATGCGTTTTTCATAAAACGGAAGTATGTCGTTGCTTACCTACATCCTTAATTTATAACTTCAAATTTACAATAATTGGTTATCAGATTCTGGTTATTTGACAAAAGTTCAAATCACCATTTGAATCTCAAAATTCGTTGATGTTCTACTTAAATGGTGTCAAAAGTGGAACGAGTAAGCAATAAGGGTTCAAAGTGTACATGTTCATTCACATCGTAAGCCATATAAAATAATTATATGAGCATTGAAATACAACGATTTTATGAAAGTAATGACACATAGGAATAGAATAGTGACTAATTAATATTCGAAATTAAGAAAGTTTCAAATCAATAAATAAGTTGGAGAATACCTTTTAGACCAGCCCTTTATAAATCATGCTCCTGCTTTAATTTGGTGACACAAAAAGTATGATTATAGAATCCAAAGCAACATCTCTGCTTTACACCTTGTGCTTGAAAACTTGAGTAGAAGTGTGTGTTCATGTGGTCGAATAGCAGCTATGTTATATCATGTATATGATATTGTAATCCCATTCATATAAAGTTCATTTCAACAACTTGTATCTGAGACACCATCTTTGTGAAAGTCAGACCTTACTGATAAGACTGATATGATGTTTATCACACTTTTGCGGGATATGTGATGTTTATCTGCACCTTCATCTCAGGTATTTAAAGGTGCTAGTAACTTACATGTAGGTATCGCTGGCTATAATGGGATGACATGTTGCAGACTTAACGGGCCCGGTGACAAAATTCTTTTGGCGTCCACTCCGCTATGCAAGGCTATTGTATACAAAATCATAAACAGTTTCACCATCATTGAGACAGAATCTCCACTCCTGCGGGTGCAAATGCAGCTAATCCTTCCGACACCATATCTTGAGATGACGATGTGTACATTCGTCCATCACCTGAAATAACTACAATAAAAAAAGACAAGCCCGGAAGAGCAAGAAATTACTACAAATTTGCATAGATTATGGTGCTGGTATGAATCCGACAAAAAGTAAGCAAATCGGGACACCGTTTGGCACATTAGCTAATCTTTTTTGCCCGTCAATCTCAACCCCTGCAAGGACATTAAATAACAACTTGCATCAGGCAATTGAACTGACTTTGAGAACATATTTATAAGGGATTGTGGAATGGAAGGTTCTAATTTCCAGTCTGTCCAGTATAGACGTGCACAAATACAATTGAAATAATATTATTAGCCATGATTTCGAGCAAAGAACTGACTAATCACTCAAAATTGAATCTCCAAATTCGTTGATGTTCTACTTAAATGGTGTACCTTTAATAGCAGTACCTTCTTTGTTTGCTCATCCTTCAACTTCACATGCTTTAATAGCTTGAATCATCTGATTATAAAGCAAGATATGATTATTGGTTCTTATTTAAAGTAAAAATATATTCACGTTTATAAGATTAAGCCCATACATGGTTTTAGGTTGTCATATCCAAGTTCATTAGCATTTACGGTCGACCAAGTTTTGGTTTAAGACTGACAAACCCATGCGGTTAAAAACATAAACATGGCTCTGTTTATTTGCCCACGTACATGTACAAAGAATGGATGTTAAAAAGAAGCAATCAAATAAAAAATAAAGACAACGTAGTTACCTACATCACATTATTATTATTTTTATTTATTTTGGTTTAAAGATTTAGCATAATCGACTAAACTTAAATGACCATGCATCCACACCTTTCATAATTAGTATCTTCTAGTGACATGCAAGTTTAGCAATTTACTATTTTGAAGACCCATTTATTCTGTGGAGGATGTTTGCATATGCTTGAGGGTAGTTGTTCATCTTGTAAACCTCCATGAAATGTGCAATCAGGCCATATACTTCTAAGGAATCATTCAAAAGTTTTCCAGACTAACAATAGCACCAATATAACCTTACTATATCATATTTGGTTGAATATAACATTTTTTTGAAGATTGATAATAAATACTACGTTACTAAGAACTTACATTTCAGAATACATTGCATCAGTATGTATAATCTAGCTACACCATCACGTAAGCTACTTCAACTTTGTTGTCATCGTGCCCTCGACCTGTGGCTCTTAGCTGCATAAATACTTAGGTAAATCAATAGGTAAATAACATTGGAATTGGTATGTGCTAAAACACATACCTTTTCATTGTCAAAATAGACCCAAAACAACCAAGAAAGAGCCGTTTATTGCTAATATTTGTGGTTTTCTTGAGGTTGTGCATGTGCAGGTACGGATATGACGAAACAGACAAAAAGAAGCCAAAACCGAAGAAAACCGGGCACGAGAGAAAGAAGAGTGCAAAAGGCGAGAATTTGGGAAAGGAATTTGCAAGATTGGACAATCAATTCTCAAAATCACAGATTTAGTCCTTGAAGATTCAAAATTGTCATGTTTGGTCCCTTGGAGTTTCAGAATTTACAAAATTCAGTCCTTGGAGTATTGGAGATTTACAAGACTAGTCCTTGGTTTACTTTTCAGATTTACACTATTGGTCCCTGGATTTTCAGCTTTAACACAATTGGTCCTTAAAATACTACTTTGATCCTAAATTCATCCTAATTCCAATCCAATTAAACCATAGTCCAAATCCAAACCCAAAGCCCAATCCAGCAACCATGCACCCGGTCCAACCCATCTACCCAAACAAAACAACCCGGTCCCTTTTGATATCACGACCCGTTCCACCACTTGGATCCTAGTCAAATGTTACCCAAACCCGGTCAAAACACTTCAAATAAGTATTAAATAAACACAAAACACACGCGCGCTAATAATTTCCCCAAACCTTCCTAAGTAGAAGAACCCTAAAACGCCCCTTAGATCAATTGGCCAAATACACTGTCATTAAGGGTAATTAAGTAAATTCCCTGACACCACTCTGACACACGGATGCTAGCTTGGCAATCCGTGTGTTAGTCCTACCATTTCCTGGCTTTTGATTGGACAAAGGGACGTGTAAGATGTAATCTAACGGCTGATAAGGATTGGTGATGTATGGGATTGATCCAAGGGCCACAAACTCTCAAGAGAAAGCACAGATGGGACTTCTAGAGGATTCCAAGGCTCAAGCAGTTGGTTATTTAAACCCTTTCTGATTCACATTGTGGGGGGAGGTAGAGTAGTGAGAGAAAATAGTGTAGAAGTAGAGTAGGAGTAGTATAAGTACTGAGTAGTTTTTCTAAATGTTTTAGTTTAATTCAAGTTATTTTCATTTGTACTCAAAATTTATTAATACAAGTTTTTAATTTCAGCTTATGTTTGTCTCTTAATCACTGTTTAATCTCAACTTATTACTGTTTTTTAAATGTTTATTTGAACTTATTTCATTTCTAAGATAGTTTGTTAATCAGATTTAAACTCATTTACACTTGGTCAAGGAAAGGCAATTTCAGAGTTATGATAATTGAATGCTGCTGTTTTGCTGATATAGTAATGGATGGATGTTGATTTGTATTTGATATGGGTTAGTATAAGTTTGGTTAGTAGTTCATTGGATCACAAGAGCGAACCATTGTGGTTGGAACCCTGTAAGTCTCATGTTTTGTTATGAATTCAGTAGCTAAAATAGAATAGAGTGCTTTCTTGTGTTCAATCTAGTGTATTCAATTATAGTTTAGCTTGTTTGATTATAGTTTCTGCTAGTCTAGTTTATTTCTTCATCTGCACTTAACTGTCATACCTATATGAGTACTGTTTTTCTGCATAATCTAGAGTAGGTAGTTTAAGTGTGATATTGTTATTAAAGTTGTTTCATCTAGTTAGATTTAGGAATATTTGAATCTGTTTTTATGGCTTGGATCAGTAGTTTGGTTGGTAAAAATTGCATACCAGAAACTACAGGAGTGTTTGGATTGGAAAGTAATTGTAAACTTAAGGTTTGGCTTATGGTTAAAAATCAGTTAGTTTAGGTTCATGTAGTATTAATAAACTCAATTCAGTCATAAATTTGCATCTGCAAACACTCATAGTCAATTTGGCGCATTAACTTGATCTCAAAAGCTCATCAGTTAGGTATTAGAAGATAATTAGCTTGATTCAGGTTTAGAATTTAGTATAGAAGCTTAATTTAGCTTTAGTTTAGCTTAATTCATCATACACTATCAATTCAGTAGCTCAGAATCTCAAATAAGTCAACTTTGTAACTGATTTTAAAAGTCAAAACATGTCAACAATACGTTTTTGAGATCTTTGATGTAATACAGTGCTTATTCCAAGTAGTTAGGGTCCCAAATTTGGTCCATTTGCAGCTTGCTAGGTGGGCTTGAGTACCATACTTTTTGTTTTCACTCTAGCTTATTGGATAAATTTTTTGCCTCTGTAATAGCTCAAAGTAGGGGCTGTGATAGTCTAGCTTTGTTGCTTAAGTGAGCAGTTAGCTCAATCATTGGCAAACTGATCATTAGGTGTTAGGAGTAGCTGCCTTTAGTTGATTTTAGTTAGTATTAGCATAACTTACCTTCTGTAGAAGTTTGATACCATTTAGTGCTTATTAGCTTATTCCAAAGTGCTTATTTCCTTCAGTTTGTACTACAGCTCTATTTTCTCTCACTTAAGCCCTTGTTTTTATATTTTTTATAGCTTTAGAATATTATTTTAGAATTTCCCTGAAAGTTTCATAATTTTTGGTCACTGTTCACTATTTTTCTTTATTAAATATAGTTTTTAATCACTTTTAATTAGCTTTAATTGCATTTAATGGAAAAGTTCCAAAAATTAATTTTTCAATTTTCTCAGTTTAAGATAAATATAAAAAGCATAAAAAATATTTTTTCTTATTTTTCTCCTTTTATTTGGTATTTTTTAACAATTTAAATTAGATTAAAATAGATTTAAACTCATAGAAAATAGGAAATTAATCAGAAAATTACAAAAAATAGTTTTGAAAAGTCTTTTATGTTATTTTAGATTTTTGAAAAGTGATTCCATATTTTTCCCTTTCTTTTTCATAATTTTTAGATAATTAGTTTTATTTTAAAAGTTAATAATTAGTTTTTAATTTTAATAAAATCAAGAAAATTCCTAAAAATTAGTTTTAATTCTTAAATAGTTTTCAAATATCATTTTTAGTATAAAAGTAATTTTAGGCTATTTTTAGGATATTATTTAGTCGTAGTTGCTTTTTATTCGCGTTTCGTTTAATTCCGTATTTACGTTTTAGTGTAGAATTGCGTAGTTTGCCATAGTTCTTAGGTTTTCCCGTAGATTAGATATTCCATTTATGCTTACCTTATCCCGTAGTTTAGAATATATCATTTTATGCCCTTCTCTTATTCAAATCCCGATTATCGAGACGTGAGTTGGAAATTCCATTCAACCCTCGTTCGGAACGATCTCGGTGCTCAAACCTAACACGTTTGAGTTACCCATATACTACACTTCTTTATTATTGATCAGTGTCCGAGCCGTTTTAAGTTTCTTACGGTTAATCATTCACAAGTGGCTAACTTGTGTGAGTCAAGCTTGACGATTCGACATCGCAAATCAATTTTTATGCGCGCCTTGGGAGGCTTGTAGCGAGTTTTCAGATTCCGTCTCGAATCGTGCATTTGAAGATCCTTCCCAGCGAGTTACCGTTGATCATTTTGTATATATATCTTTTCAAAACCCAAAACATTTAAAAACCTAAACATTCTTCCTAGAGGTGTTTACAAAACCATAAAATTAAAAAACAACAAAACAAACCAGAACGTTAATTGTTACGTCGGCTCACATTGAAGGGTACAACCTATACACGGGTATAAGGAAAGTCTTGACATTAAATTGCAGGTGAAGAACGATCCACTCTTCCGCTCATTTAGCAATTACTTTTGAGAGCTACCGAGCCTTACGATTGACGTGAAGGTTACAAAAGATTGTGTTTTAAAAAATATTTTAAAACCAAAATATTCTTCTTGTATCCTCTTAACCCGATAATTCTTTTCTTTTACCCTCTATATGTTTAATTCTCACGGAGACGATTTCTTTGAACGTCGTGTTTTTCTTAACAACGTTGAAAATTTGCTGACCTTGTCAAAATTTTGAAATATAATCTTGATGAACCCTCGATTCCTACTCCCTCTCCGGTGAGGGAGATGGAACATGTTTCTGAGCCTGAGGTGACTCCCGTTCAAGAACCAGAGCCTATCACGGAAATGGTGGAAATCACTAACTCTTATCCGGATAATTCTTCGATTTATCAGCTTTTGTGCATATGGTGCAGAGGACCCGAATATGGTTGGAATTGTTCCGCTTGTAGCAATGGAAATCGGAACCGAGTTTCACCACAATCGACTATGAGACAACCAATTTTCCTAACCAACCTACTGTACCATGAAAGCTGCAATCATACTCTTGTGAGTATTGTGGTGGTCCTCACCAAGGTTTTCAATGTCAAGCTCAATTTAACAACTCAACCTTTGGTTGAACCTTACAGGTATTCGTTACAACAATGCTCTGTTGTGAGTATTGTGGAGGTCCGCATTAATTCCGATTGTCAGATCACGAGAATCCGATTGTTTTGAGCAAGTTCCTTGTAACAATTATGATTATCCTTATAACCCACCTCCACAATACCAAGAAGTTCAACCACCACTTTCTCCATGTTCTGAAGAATTTAATCAAAAAGTTCAAGAGATCATGATTGATCTTAAGAGTCTTCTTGAAAAACTTTCCCACGGAAAAAAAGATCCACCTCAGTGACCTATCATGAATTATTAGATGAAGAAGCCGCGAAAGTGATCCAATATCGTCCAACTACCTATTATTACGATTCGATTCGATGACGATTATACTCCTTCAGAGTGGCAATCCCACTCCCGTTTAGCAACCTTTAATTTCCGATTTCCCGCCGGTTGAGAGAAGTGACCGCCTTGGAAGAGGTCGATGATCATATTTCTACGGACATTGTTGAACCTGTTGATTCTCTCATAATGGGGGATGAGCATCTTAGTATTATTCGAAACGAGAATCGATCTAGTGCTCGAGATCTTTATCCCAATCCCAAAGAGTCAGGGTTGTTGATATTTGTGATGAGCCTTCTTGATATTTCTAACGATCATGATGAAATGTTCTCCCGATTCGATGATGATTCTTATGGAGACATCGATTTCGTCGACGATTTACCGTCTGAGCCCGTCCATATAGAAGAAGTAAACGATTTTGAGCGGAAGAAGAAGAGATTGAGCAATGATATTCAAATCGAGGATGAGCACTAAATCAAACATTGTCGAGATGTTTATCTTCTTCATTCTAAGATTGAAGCTTTGAACGATAAATCAAGTTCGCCTCCTATCTCGGTTAAAGATAGTGATTTCTCTCCAGAAGCTTGAGACTTTCGGATTTGATGAAGAGATTAGTGGCAATCCCACTATTGGATGTTTATCTCCGATTCTTGAGCGATTCTACTTTGAGGTTGATATGAGCAAGGTTTTGAACAATATTTCGATAATTGACAAATGACCCAATCATTAGGAAGCCGACTCAATATTCTTGCTCTTGATGACTTGATACCACCGTTATTGAGGATGTTGTTATGAATGATCAGGGATATGATGTTTCTTGATGGACTTCTTGAATCTCCTCTCTACATTGAGTCGACCATCCTTTATCCCGTTGAGCCGCGTGAAGGACAAGATTTTTAAACCCGGATATACATTGATGGAGCCTTTTGTTAAAATCATTTGGAGATAGGATCCTCGGATGGATGCCTTCATTTATGAGCCTAAACCTCTTATCTTTTACCATGAGCTCCGAATCTTTCTTGGAGTTTTTCATTTCTATCCGTCATCCTTTAGTCCACCCGCATAAAACCACCGGATGATGGATCCTTCTTACATCATATGCCTTATCCACACATTTTCTTCTCCCCTTTACCCACCCAGGTCTCATTCTTCTGGGAATGAGGACACCGTTTTGACCCGGTATCTCTACCACTTTCTTCCCCAAGGACAAATGAATTCGGGGACGAGTCAGGCTAGCGATTCGTTTAAGAAAAACAGATGGCGCTTCGTGGGAGGCACCCCATGCTTATCCATCTATCTTCTTTCTATCTTCTAATAAGTGACGGAAGGGGTCTTCTTGATTCTCGTGTTTGGTTGTTTGTGATGTTGTGTTCAGATTTTCCGATATGAAGACTCGTGCTCGAAGTTTGTCATTTCTCCACTTTCGAGTTTCATGATCGATCTTTGATGGAAATCCAATATCCTAATCTTATCGACTAACGTTTATCTTTGAGCATAATTAATAAACAGCTTTTAGTTTCGTGATACCTTGCTTTAAACATTGAGGACAATGTTTCGTTCTAGTCTGGGGTAGGGTAATCTTCGATTTGATTTGACCGCACTTGCTTATTTTTTTGTGTTTCTCTCGTAACCCCGTTTTTCCTTAGAAAATGAAAAATTGTGCAAAAATGATCAAGATTTAAAAAATTTTGTAAGCTTTTGTTAGTCTTTTGATTGAAAGGTTTTGCTAGTCTCTTAGATCGAAGCTTATATAAATGCGAATTCTAGCTCACAAGGCCAAGATTTTGCAAGTTTCCCTGAGTGATTTTAAATATGCATGACTTTATTTCAGTAGACGAAACATTTGCTAAGTTAATATATGTTTTGACACCTTGTTGACTTTTCGTGGTGAGAGTAGGAATATTCGAATCGGTGACTTGGCGGGCGTGTTGAGCCTAGCTTGTTCCCTTAACCATAGGTAATCTAAAATTATCGGCTAAGCATCTGCGGATCTCATTATTTGGGATTTTAAATTTGAGAAGATCGAGAAATGATAGAGTTACTTATGAGTTTAGATGCTGCTGGAGTAGTTGGTTCTTTAGAGCCCATCAAGGTACTTATGGTTTTTGTTCCCACAAAATTGTTTCACCCCATATCTGTCAAATAAATAATTAGAGATGTTGAGTTTTTGGCGATAGTTAGTTCTTTATCTTCTTAAAAGAATCTTTGTTTTAAAAATTGGGTACACATCAAGGATCCGTAATAAATAAATGAGTAATCAGTGCTAAGTGATAAAGTAATAAGTAAAGTTGTGAGCTGCGGTGTCGAGATCTGACCCTTGGATCTTTAGCCGGGATTGAGTGAGGGTCTTAGCCTAGCTACCGGGATCCTCATTTCATGAAGCCTATAGTCTTGGAATTACCCCGTGAAGCTCCGTGGTTCATAGCTCATACGTCTAAAAGTATAAGTGAATGAAAATGAATGTTAAAAAAAAAAAAAAAAAAAAAAAAATGTTGAAAAATGAAAAAAATCAAGTATAAGTGAATAAAAATTCCTTGATGTGGACCTCATTTTTGGGACAATGGTTCTTGAGAGAAGGCGGATAACTAATTATCGACTTAGCTTTGTATCTTTATCCGAATAAAAGTTATCGAAACGAGAATTTGAAGAAATTCATTTCTCACAAAAATAAAAAATTCTAGAGGAAAATAGGAAAATGGGAGCCAAAGGTAATTACATAAGTAACTTCCATGGGTAGTGTTAGCATCTAGAATCATATGTAACAATGATTTCGGTTTTACGCTTAGTTTGGGAGTTTGTGAAAATCGAGGGACTGATGTATTCTATCCAGTATGGTCACTTCACGTGTGTTGTGTTTTCTACTCCGTGATCCTAACATGTCGTTTGAAAAATGTTGGAGTTATTTATCGACATGAAAGTTCTAACAAACCGGTCATTCATAACGGAATATGCTTAATCGTAATATCTATACATGTGAAGATTAAAAGGTAAAGCGGGCGTTTTTTTAAATTAAGGCTTTCTTAATCTCTTTTGAGGAATCTTTGCTACTTCTTCATAGGTTTAGTAGAAAGAGATTGAGATCCTTGGTTTTAGAAGCGTGAGTTGATTGCATTGCATGAGGACACGACAATAGTCTCGTCTGGGGTATTTTGGTATGTGCTAAAACACATACCTTTTCATTGTCAAAATAGACCTAAAACAACCAAGAAAGAGCCGTTTATTGCTAATATTTGTGGTTTTCTTGAGGTTGTGCATGTGCAGGTACGGATATGACGAAACAGACAAAAAGAAGCCAAAACCGAAGAAAAGCCAGACACGAGAGAAAGAAGAGTGCAAAAGCTGAAGGCGGAAAGAATTTTTCAAAGATTGGACAATCAATTCTCAAAATATGCAGATTTAGTCCTTGAAGATTCATAATTGTCATGTTTGGTCCAGGTTTGAAATTTACAAAATTCGGTCCTTGGAGTATTGGAGATTTACAAGACTAGTCCTTGGTTTACTTTTCAGATTTACACTATTGGTCCCTGGATTTTCAGCTTTAACACAATTGGTCCTTAAAATACTACTTTGATCCTAAATTCATCCTAAATCCAATCCAATTAAACCATAGTCCAAATCCAAACCCAAAGCCCAATCCAGCAACCATGCACCCGGTCCAACCCATCTACCCAAACAAAACAACCCGGTCCCTTTTGATATCACGACCCGTTCCACCACTTGGATCCTAGTCAAATGTTACCCAAACCCGGTCAAAACACTTCAAATAAGTATTAAATAAACACAAAACACACGCGCGCTAATAATTTCCCCCAAACCTTCCCAGCGAAGAACCCTAAAACGCCCCTTAGATCAATTGGCCAAATACACTGTCATTAAGGGTAATTAAGTAAATTCGACACACTTTTTCGACACACGGATGCCACCGGCAATCCGTGTGTTAGTCCTACCATTTCCTGGCTTTTGATTGGACAAAGGGACGTGTAAGATGTAATCTAACGGCTGATAAGGATTGGTGATGTATGGGATTGATCCAAGGGCCACAAACTCTCAAGAGAAAGCACAGATGGGACTTCTAGAGGATTCCAAGGCTCAAGCAGTTGGTTATTTAAACCCTTTCGATTCACATTGTGTAAGGAGAGTGAGTGAGAGAAAATAGTGTAGAAAGTAGGTAGAAGTGAGTATAAGTCTTGAGTAGTTTTTCTAAATGTTTTAGTTTAATTCAAGTTATTTTCATTTGTACTCAAAATTTATTAATACAAGTTTTTAATTTCAGCTTATGTTTGTCTCTTAATCACTGTTTAATCTCAACTTATTACTGTTTTTAAATGTTTATTTGAACTTATTTCATTTCTAAGATAGTTTGTTAATCAGATTTAAACTCATTTACACTTGGTCAAGGAAAGGCAATTTCAGAGTTATGATAATTGAATGCTGCTGTTTTGCTGATATAGTAATGGATGGATGTTGATTTGTATTTGATATGGGTTAGTATAAGTTTGGTTAGTAGTTCATTGGATCACAAGAGCGAACCATTGTGGTTGGACCCCTGTAAGTCTCATGTTTTGTTATGAATTCAGTAGCTAAAATAGAATAGAGTGCTTTTACTGTGTTCAATCTAGTGTATTCAATTATAGTTTAGCTTGTTTGATTATAGTTTCTGCTAGTCTAGTTTATTTCTTCATCTGCACTTAACTGTCATACCTATATGAGTATTGTTTTTCTGCATAATCTAGAGTAGGTAGTTTAAGTGTGATATTGTTATTAAAGTTGTTTCATCTAGTTAGATTTAGGAATATTTGAATCTGTTTTTATGGCTTGGATCAGTAGTTTGGTTGGTGAAAATTGCATACCAGAAACTACAGGAGTGTTTGGATTGGATAGTAATTGTAAGCTTAAGGTTTGGCTTATGGTTAAAAATCAGTTAGTTTAGGTTCATGTAGTATAAATAAACTCAATTCAGTCATAAATTTGCATCTGCAAACACTCATAGTCAATTTGGCAGTTAACTTGATCTCAAAAGCTCATCAGTTAGGTATTAGAAGATAATTAGCTTGATTCAGGTTTAGAATTTAGTATAGAAGCTTAATTTAGCTTTAGTTTAGCTTAATTCATCATACACTATCAATTCAGTAGCTCAGAATCTCAAATAAGTCAACTTTGTAACTGATTTTAAAAGTCAAAACATGTCAACAATCTGTTTTTTGCAGATCTTGCAGCAGATGTACAGTGCTTATTCCAAGTAGTTAGGGTCCCAAATTTGGTCCATTTGCAGCTTGCTTGGTGGGCTTGAGTACTATACTTTTTGTTTTCACTCTAGCTTATTGGATAAGCTGTTGCAATAGCTCAAAGTAGGGGCCTGTTAGCCTGTTTTGCTTAAGTGAGCAGTTAGCTCAATCATTGGCAAACTGATCATTAGGTGTTAGGAGTAGCTGCCTTTAGTTGATTTTAGTTAGTATTAGCATAACTTACCTTCTGTAGAAGTTTGATACCATTTAGTGCTTATTAGCTTATTCCAAAGTGCTTATTTCCTTCAGTTTGTACTACAGCTCTATTTTCTCTCACTTAAGCCCTTGTTTTTATATTTTTTATAGCTTTAGAATATTATTTTAGAATTTCCCTGAAAGTTTCATAATTTTTGGTCACTGTTCACTATTTTTCTTTATTAAATACAGTTTTTAATCACTTTTAATTAGCTTTAATTGCATTTAATTCAGAAAAAGTTCCAAAAAAATAATTTTTCAATTTTCTCAGTTTAAGATAAATATAAAAAGCATAAAAAATATTTTTTCTTATTTTTCTCCTTTTATTTGGTATTTTTTAACAATTTAAATTAGATTAAAATAGATTTAAACTCATAGAAAATAGGAAATTAATCAGAAAATTACAAAAAATAGTTTTGAAAAGTCTTTTATGTTATTTTAGATTTTTGAAAAGTGATTCCATATTTTTCCCTTTCTTTTTCATAATTTCTAGTTAATTAGTTTTATTTTAAAAGTTAATAATTAGTTTTTAATTTTAATAAAATCAAGAAAATTCCTAAAAATTAGTTTTAATTCCTAAATAGTTTTCAAATATCATTTTTAGTATAAAAATAATTTTAGGCTATTTTTTGGATATTATTTAGTCGTAGTTGCTTTTTATTCGCGTTTCGTTTAATTCCGTATTTACGTTTTAGTGTAGAATTGCGTAGTTTGCCATAGTTCTTAGGTTTTCCCGTAGATTAGATATTCCATTTATGCTTACCTTATCCCGTAGTTTAGAATATATCATTTATGCCTTCTCTTATTCAAATCCCGATTATCGAGACGTGAGTTGGAAATTCCATTCAACCCTCGTTCGAACGATCTCAATTCTCAAACCTAACACGTTTGAGTTACCCGTATACTACACTTCTTTATTATTGATCAGTGTCCGAGCCGTTTTAAGTTTCTTACGGTTAATCATTCACAAGTGGCTAACTTGTGTGAGTCAAGCTTGACGATTCGACACTGCAAATCAGGAATGCATTTTTACGTGACCACAGGTGTGCATTTTTCCGTTAATTATGCTCCTGTGATCCCAATCAACTAACTCCTGATTTTTAAACATTTGATAATAAACATTTGAATGAACAACTATACAGTATCAGTAACGATTAATAGTATCAAAATGTAACATACACTATACTTTGTCTTTTTCCCTTTAAAGTAGATGTCTTACTAACCTTAATTTAATTGCACTTACAATGTAATTGAATTGTGTTAATAACCTCTGCATCGATTGGTTGTAATTATTGTACATTAAATCGAAATATAAATATATACAAAGAAAATAATAATTATTTCTTATCTAACAAAATGAGTGTAAAAGTATCTACAATTACCAAAGAGCATTTAGCCAAGCGGCACTAACCAAAACATTGGAGTTTCAAGTCTCACTTGATAATATTATTAGGTGTTTAACAGCTACCTTGTTTGTGAGCCACTTGAGACGTCATCAGGCGCACGTATCCTGAATAGAAGGCTGGGATGATTATATATTCGTTATCATTGTCATATGGTGCTGTTGATGCATAGGTTGGACCTATTGCACAACCAGCACTTTCTGTCGTCTCAAGGTGCCTTCAGCTCAACCAGGCAAAAACCCCCCCCACAAGAGTCCACTACTATACGTGGCATTTTATGTCAGATGCCTAATAACATATAAATTAGTTTGAATAATGAAGTGATCAAGGGACATGTTCTCGATGCTTAATAATGCTAATCAAATTAGCTATTCTCTGATTTTAAAGTGAACAATCTCTACAAAATCATAGGTTTTATATCAGATAGTAGTTTTCGTAGAAATTTGTTGTAACATATTGGATTTCACAAACACATCACATAACAATATATGGTTCGAATTATGTAAGAGTTTAGAGAGAGAAAGTAGAGATGAGAGCCTTTCTAGAGAGAGAAAGTAAAACAAAAGAAAGAAGGTTAGATTGAGTGAAAAGTCCAACCCTCTACCTTGGGAGGTAGAAGGTATTTATAGTTACATACTAAACGTCCTCCTTCGGGCTGTGGATCAGGCATACAGTGGGTAAAGACCCGTCCGTCCTCCACGGTGTTGCACTATACAAAATAACTAACTAAATAACTAGTAAATAACGAAATGTCTACGAGCTAACATATGCTAGACTAGATTTGGGGTGACCGATTCTTCAACATGGATTTTCTAAATCCTAACAATCTCCCCCTAAGGGAGGTCACCCCATGATTTACATTATGATTCCTAGCATTCTATTCTTGACTTTGTTCTTGAGCTCGTAGACTTCAATTCTTCAATTCCGCAATCTTTGTGCATTAGTAGCGATTCCTTAAAGTCCGCATTGATTTGTACTTTAAGTGGAGGTCTTTGAGCTGATCCACATCTTTGATGATCTTTGAGCTTTCTTTGAGATCATCAGCCACAGTAAATCTCTGGATCACCCTTTATTGTGTTGCCATCATGTGTTGTTGTGACTTTCATACCGACATGCTCACACTTTCTGGATCATGACATCTTTTCATCAGAGTAGCGGAAGCTTTCGGCTCACGATATTTGTAGCGGCGTAAGCGGAAACATAGTATAAAAATATCGAGCCGGGTTACGTAGATATGCACCAGTCATGATTTCTTCAATTATGTGTGGATCTTTGTGAGCATGCGGCTATGGATTGACTCCTCAATTCGATCAGCTGCAATCGTCGGGTGTACACGCATACGACGATTAGCAATAAAGCACGAAAGTGTCTTTGATCACTTTCGTTGAATTGAGGTACACGGCCCATGGTTCCCCGTTGATTAGTACAAGTACTGCCTGTGATCAGGTAGGATTCCTAAGAATCTCCTTGACAGGGTTTCGCAGCTGTTCTAGCTGTTCTCAAACCGGAACGTCTCAAAGAAGACAACACGGAATGAGTGAACCAGCGAATTGAGATTCACTGATTGATGAAAAATTGATTTGAAAACAATCGCGTATTTCTTGAAGAAAGATTTTTGCAATACGAAGAAGGTTTTATGAGAAAGATCAATTTTCAATCAAAAATACTTTTTATATTTGAAAATAGTACACATTCGACGTGCTAGAGAAAAGAAGAGATTCGCACATCGAACGGTTTTTCCAAAAGCATTTTTTCAATCAGAGATACTTTTTGAATTTGAAAATATGAATACACATTCGATGTGATAGAGAAAAAGAAGATTTGCACATCGAACGGTTTTTCCAAAAGTATTCTTCAATTCATTTCCTGGACCAAGGTTGATTCAAGATTGAATCGCCCCATCGTTTCTATCCAGTTGTCACAAGCTTGATCTTTTGCAAGATTTCACATGTCACCCACCAAGAGCTTGTTTGATGTTGGCTCTAGAAGGATTTCCATCTTCATCGTGAATATTTAACATATCATTCGGATGTTCTGGCAATACCACAAGGATAATGCGTAGGACTCTAAATATATACTTACTTTCCACATTTTGTGAAACAGCAAGTCTTCATTACTTTTGTGTCCTAATGAGATATTAAGGATGATCTCTTGGATCTAGACTCAATTGTGCATATTTGGCTCCTATGCCGGAGACTAGGGAGAGGATCTCCTTCTTCAATATCAACAATCTCTAAGAGAAAGTCGATAGATAATGTCGGTTCCCCGTGAGAATGAAACAAGCCCTTTTAAGAGGAACTTGAGTAGCTTGGGAAGTTTAATGCAGTGCATCACTGGGTCCATGACGTCTTGTCTTCAATACCGGCGTTACCTTGGTAACAACCAGTAGCATATGTATTGAACCCGGTGTCTGCCCTAAGGTTGAATTATTTGATGGCTATTTCTTTTCACCCTTTTCACATTCATTTCTTTTTCATTCTTCAACCCCTTCAGTGCTTACCGAGACTTCATTACTAGAACCTTGTTGGGTTTATTCCAGTACTAGCTCTGTCTCAGTCGGCACTCTTCCCAAATTCTCATTTTCTCCTTTTTTCAATATACCTAAGGACTCTACACTATCTAGTGGATTGTCCCTGGGTAGATCCCTCCGGTTCTGGCGGATCGTGGGAACTAATACCTAACCTCACCATCCTTATAACTCCATACATAAAGGAAAATGGTCGGTCTTTTGGTACAGTTCATTCTTCCTTGAAACCAATTGAAAAATCATTTGGAAAAACAATCAAGGTACTTGTGATACGAGATCAAAGCATTTTGTACCTTAATAGTTTTGATCATTTAGAAAACCTCCCCCTCAACATGTGCATATGATTTAGAAATTGTTTAGCACATGGAGGCAAGAGGACTTTGAAATATTTTCTTTGATCACAATTTTCATAGAAAAAGCCATTTGATTTTCTTGGTAAATTCTCCCCCTCAATATGTGCATAGGATATTTGAAATCATTTTAACACATAGAGGAAATAGTTCTTTTGAAGTTCATCCACGATCACAAAAGCCATTAAGAAACCATTAGAAAATCAATCAAGGTACTTTATGTTGAAACATATAAATCTTTGTACCTTGAAAGTTTGTTTTCTTTTGAAATGCTCCCCCTCAATATGTGCTTCGAGATTCGAAAGCGTTTAGCACATATGGGAGAACAGTATGCACATTTGAATCAACACGATCACCTTTTATCAAATTTCATTATTAAATCACAAATTCTCCCCCGATCAAAAATATCAAACCCTTTGAGATTTTGGATCCCAAGTCATTTAATAAGGTTTAGAAAACATGGGAGAAAATGTGGCCAGGTTTAAATACTCATCTCGTTTTTGGATAAATCCTCCTCCTCAACATGTGCATTGTGTATTTGAAATCGTTTGGCACATGGAGGCAGGAGTGCCTATAAAGGACTAAAACCAATTCCATTAAAACAGATTTGAGATTTAAATCACGATCTCTCTCCCGATCAAAAATTTCAAACCAATTGAGATTTTGGATCCCGTTGATTTAAATCATTTAGAAAGTTTTAGGGAAAGGCGTGGCAAGATTCAATTTTTGAAAGATGACAGATAAGGACCATTTAGACATTAAAGATTGTTAGTGTCTGGTATGATAGTTTTAAGAGATCTTTTAGTAAAATAAAACAATTTCACAATCAAACAAGAACAGAAAAATTTCATTTTGAAAGACCTTGATTCAAAAGAAAAATCATACCATGACATAACATTAAATCTTTAGATCACCACTTATTATCGTACAAAACGGACTTTTGTGAAGAAATATCGTTTGAAAATATTTTATTTTAAATCACTCTCCCCCTCAATCGATGACCGTAGTCGTTGATTGAGTGACTTAGGTTTTGATAAAATGAAGTCTGGTGATTTTCAAAATTAAGTCCAATTTATTTTCAAAACAAATATTTTTCCATTTTTCAAAACAATATTAGTTAAAAATTGTTTAAAGAAAATGGTATAATCACAATTATCCTACACAAAGAGACGTTAGATGGATGTTCTTTGTTTGTAGGGCTTGGAAGAAAACCGTCTGTCGATGATGAGACTTCTTACGTTGCATTTTAATGCCAACTTAGGTCAAATTTAAGCTCCGTTTCTTCAATCACTTAGAAGAAAAACCATCTGCTGATGCAGTAAGACCTATTACGTTGCATTTATGCCAACTCTTCATAGAAGTCCAATTAAGCTCCGTTTCTTCATTTGTCAATCCAAGATATAGTTACCCTTTTCTTTTGGCATCCAATCATCTTCAATTGTAGGATCCGGATCGGGAACATTCTTATATACCAATATACATGCATACGTTAGTGAACACACATATAGATATATGGTGGCTGAAATCACCCAAACAACAATAGACTAATTCAAGTCAATTCAACATATCAATCAGTTCATATAAGGTATGGGAATAATGTGTTCATCAAACTATGATCATCTAATCCTAACAATCACATCCTAGAAACCTAGTCCTTTAACATAGGCAATTATATATTTTAATTAAGCACGTAGGATAATTAAGAAAGTCCGTTAGATGATGTAAATTTGAAAACATTCTCCCCCTCAATCAATGACTCATTTTTAGAAAAGTTTAAACGCGCTGAAGTCATTGATTGAGTTTTCAATTTTTACGAAAACTCTGAATCTGATTTATTTAACAAGCAACTCATTACCACCATTTTTGAAAACAACAAATATTTTTCTGAAGAATTTTAGACGGAAAAACACTTGTGTAGGAACAGCAGTCTTTTTGACGACATGCTTTCCTTGTTTTGTTTTTAGGATAAGTGCACGAAATATTTGAAAAATTTTGGTTTAGCGCAGCACTTTCCTTTCTTGAAGAACGGGTTGCTATCGGAAATAATAGCAAGCCATGGTTTAAGCGTGGGTAACAGTCTGAGATAACTGCAAGCCATATTTAAAGACATGTTTTGGAAAAAGAATATTTACACCTCCTGCTCGAACTTCATCTAAAGTCCCGTGCCATTATTGAATGACATTTCTAAGACCGTAGATGTTATCGATACCAAAAGACATGTCTTGAGAAAACATATTTTTGGAAATTTTCAATTTTCTGATTTTTATGGGCTTTTGTTGATTTTATATTTTTCTATTTTTCTTTTTGTAAAAAATTATATACAAAGATAGAGAGATAGTTTAAGAAGATGATGATACGAGTACCGAGATAAGGAAATCGTTCAGCACTTTGTAGAAGATAGAAGTCATCTTCTCTTAAACTTTCACCACCAAAGCTTTCGAGGCTTTTGAATCGACGTCAGAACTTGAGCCTTCTGAAAGTGAGACTTTGGTAGCTTCCCCCCAAACCGATAAACTATAAAGACCATTTCCCCAAGAAGTAGAAATGAATAAGAACGGTCTCTTTGAATGAAGCTTAGCACCCCGAAGAATCACGAGAACAACGAAGTAACAAGTTGAAACATTGATCGTCTCAGTGGTTATCAAATCCAGAATAATTGATTAAGACCGATCACATGAACCTGTTGTGCGTCCCCGATGTACACATTACTCTTCGAGATTGACCAGTTGTCTATTCAGGGGAACAATACATCAACATCTTCATTTTACCAAGTGCATTCCAGTTATCTCCCATATAACCAATCAGTCCATAATGTACACACGTACCCAACCAGAGTAGAGACAATGACATCACAGTAAGTGGTTGAATCACTGATCTCCTCTGCGGATGTCAACTCCAGAATAACTGATTAAGCTCGATCATGTGAATATGTTGCGATCTCGATGTACACATATCTCTCCCCTGATGGTTGCGATCACATTGAAATCATCAATACATTGTGTACATGAAGCAATAGCCGGAAGCACTGCCATAAATCATATAGAAGATGCCGATAAGCAATATCATCTCACGCTCCAAATATTCTTCTCATATTTCTTCCTACTGAAAGCTGAGTTAACACATACCAAAAGTATCCAGAGACCACTTCCCCCCAAATGATTGGAATAATATATCCTTCCCCCAAATCGTTGGAATAATATATCCTTCCCCCAAATAGTTGGAATAATACACCAAAGACTACGAGTTAAACACTGAGTTTCTCTACGGTTATGACCATTTGTATTTAGGGATAACTTCAATCGGTAGAAGTGTTAAGTTCATCATGTGTACTCGTTGTGCTTTTAGATATATGTCTCCTTCC
This sequence comes from Chrysanthemum makinoi, assembly GCA_910596185.1. Taxonomy (NCBI): domain Eukaryota; kingdom Viridiplantae; phylum Streptophyta; class Magnoliopsida; order Asterales; family Asteraceae; genus Chrysanthemum; species Chrysanthemum makinoi. The sequence goes on from OU343223.1 coordinate 303,224,045, forward strand.
CCCTTGCTGGTTTTGATACCTCGGAATCACAAAACATAATATACCCATAAACTTGAAATCTTGTGAGAAGAACTCAAATAGCCCAAATGAATCCTGTGAGAATCAACTGCTATAGAAACTCTCTCTGACTATCTTTATCAACCCATATGTAGACAATTTGAAGTGACCACTTGTTGAAGAAAACCGATATACCAAACTTGAAACTGAAGTCGAATTCCCCGCATTTGTATCTTAAGCTTGCACTTAATGATGGAAGAATGGTGTTGAGAATTTAAGCTCAAGCAAATCTCTTAAGTACTCAATACTCAATCAAAGTATGAGACATTAACAACTCTTGCGATTATCCACAGCGTTCATATCGTGTGTCAGCTGAGTGTAAAACAACAGTAACTCCTTGAAGTGATAGTTAACCAGGTCTTCAACCATGCATCCCGATAGCTGGTAACTAGATAAACCAAGTCTTCAACTTAAATTCAATCACGAGCAAGTTATCATTGAAAGTCATGCATCCAACCATCCCCGACTTCAAGATAAAATAAGAAAACGCCTTTGTAAAGGTCAACTTCAGTCTTAAATAAGTGATGAACGATTAACTCCGAAGTAATCAACTTGTGTCAAATACCCAACACGTGAATAAACATACAATCGGATGTACATTCACCCACTGAATGAACCGGAACAAATGATGCCTCAACATCAATGCATTCTTCCTAAAAGTATACATGTGGAGACTGATCTGGAAGATTCACCAATAACTTCGAGCGGATGAGGTAGACATTTTCCTTGAAGTTCATGTGGTTGATTTATAGCATGCACAATGAGAGGAACAATAATCCGTGAAGATTTGGCAAAGGAATACCAAAGAGCGGATCATTATTCATGAACAATAATCCGTGAAGATTTGGCAAAGGAATACCAAAGAGCGGATCATTATTCATGAGTGCAACTGCAATATTATGATAGCCATTATCAACGTCCTTGAGGAATAACTAGAGATTGGGCTTCTTGAGTAGTCTGAGTTGTACTTCTTGGATGATCAACATTCGCTAGCGGTTGGAAATACTCATCAAACATATCATGAAACAATGAATCCCAAACAATAAATCCCGGTTGCATTGAAGGAGAGTCATATGACCATAATTCAAGCATCCATCAACATGTAGTATATGCTCTCTTCTCCCCCTCAAAAATTGCATCCGAAGTTGCCATTTTTGATTTGAACAAGTGAATAAGAATATACACCAATGACCGTAGATCCACTTGAGGGTTGAGAGAGCGTGGAAAAACATGAAGCTGGTTGATGAAGAATGTCGATGAGAATGGTCATACACATGAAGATTTCTCTTTAGCTGAAGATTAAGCGCACTTGAAGAGCGTACACTTTTCTTTTCTTTGAAGAACGGGGCTGAAGTGTTATCTGCGAGGCATCATAATGATGAAATCGAGGCCTGAATTTATGTGAACAGACGTCATAGCCGATTGAATATCAATGTTGAGTAACTTGAACTCGTGAGTTATGAGATATCAATCCTTTTGTTATCCATACTTTAAGCCAGTCCATGTATTGAAGGATTGAAGTATCTGCAACTGAGTAAGGACTACCTGCACTAATATTACAAACTTGATTGCATATATTTTGGTTAGTGACATCAGTATCCAAACCCTTTGGGGTTTCGCAGTCAACTTTGAGATTTCCATTGGTAAACATCTTTCCTGTAGGTATCCACCTAAGTCCAGCATCCTTAAAAATTCTACCAGATGGTATCCACTTATGGCAAGGTCTAGGATTGTTAGGCTTCTTATGCATAGTGGAAGAATTATCCTTATTCCTAATTTCCAAAGATTTAGCAGTTGGTAACCATCTAGGCGAGGCTTTTGGTTTTATTTGCTTCATATGCACTGAGGATGACTTAGTGTAAATCCTAGACTTAACAGGTTGTACCATTGCATGAGCATTTACTTTCTTCAGGGATTTTGTGAAACATTTATCATGATTAGCATTAAAGATACATTTAAGACACTTTGAGCAAACAGCTTGTTTAGATTCAGAAATAGATCTAGATTTCTTAGAGTGATCTGCTATGGGAATAGCTTTAATCGAAACGCAACTACTCTTAGATCTAAGCCAATCCCTAGTCTCTAGATTAGTGTTCCTAGGTAATGGTTTAGAACTACTAGCAGTTCCTTGAAATCTCGAAGAATTCATCACCCTAGGTCTTGCACCTAAAATTCCGTCTTTGCGAATCTGTGCCTTCTTTCTAGCCATTTCTAGATAAGAGTTCTGATACAAGTCATTCATATCAATTTTCCTAGGCAAGTGAAAGTGACCTGGTCTTGTCAAAACTTGTTTCGCATCAACTTGGGAGGCAAACCGCGTTTTTGAAAATTTTGGTCGTTCTGATCTAAACGCATTCGGTTGTCTAATAACTGGTTTCCCCAAGTTTGATGGTTTTGAAAACTTAGTGTTCACACTATTCCATATTGTTTTTCTGAGCTCATTTTTAAAGCAACAATAGCGAAACTCTTTTCCTGAAGTTGAGCTTTGAGATCATCAATTTTTGCTATCAAAGAGTTTGTTTGTTCCATTGACTTAGTTTTAGCTTCTTTGACAGAGTCACTTAGTTCTATGTGATGCTTTCTCAAAGACTCATTTTCCTTTAGTAATTTAGCCACATAAATTGACAGTTCATTATTTCTTGTTATAGTAGCATCAATGTCTTGTGTATTCATGACTAAATTACTTTTCACATTCAAGACAAAAATATGTTTCTTCAGATTGTAAATGGTTGAGTCTTTGTCTTGAAGCTGAGCTTTCAAAGTGTTAATTTCAAAAAGTTCACGGAATTGAGGAAGTTCGGATTTTTACATGGTTTGTTAAGTTGAAAACTTTCTTCTTTACTCTGTATCGCAATTTCAAGTGAAATGCAATGTTTTTCAAGATTTGAGAATTTGTTTGACAGTTCATCAAAATCCTTTATATCAACCATATCTTTTGTTTTGAAACACTTAATCTCATACTCAGCCTCAGTTACAGAAGATTTATCAAAGTCATGTTCAGCATCATGATCAGTTTGTTTAAGTACTTTAGCAGATGCATTGTGTTGAACAGTAAAGGGTACCTTATTACATGACACTGTTCAATTTCGGTCCGATATCGTGCATCCACATCATGTGTAACAAGAGTCACTGAACCGCTGGCTGTTTCAAGCTTAACTATCTCTGAGCCTCTGATTAAGTGTCAACCGATCCAACATCGGTGCCATACCGTCTCAACACAACAATTTATTGATTGTACCGAGATTCATTCGCCTTTCGATCACGGCATCCACTTCTTGTGTGACAGGAGTTCTTAAGAGCAGCGTTACGTCATTCTTTGTTGTTTCGATATTCTGCATTCAGCAACACTCGACCTTTCGATACATTACCGACTTATCACAAATATCTCTCAACTGTACCGACTCTCATCTACTTTTTCATCTTTTCAGTAACTTCCTCAATATACTTCTCCACATTATCCATGAGATGGATAAGTGTCTCCGTGAACACGCTAATTGCCATTCCAGTGTGTCTTTTCAAGGACATTTCAGGTCATGTCTTGATCATAATCAGATGTGAATTCCTTCTAATGAATGACTGAAAGTGTTTGTAGATCACTTGAAGTGCAGTTTGGAACTATCCTTATGAACCTTCTCTTTGTCAAGTTGTAGCTCCAATTGCTCTAGGTTTAACAAAGAAAGTTCCGTTAATATGGATAAGTCCTGACGGAAGAGGGCAATACATGTTCGTTCCATTTATGTGGGTAGAAGTAACATGAGGTGAGAGTGAAGTTGTTGATAAGGTTCAATGTTGCTTTCCTTTTTCATGGCATTCTGTAGCTCAACAGTGCAAATCTTTCTCATTGGACTTCGGGCATGAAGAACTCAAATCATCATTGATTGATTCCATCATCTGTAACCGTTCAGTATAGCTAATATTCTCATGGTTGTCAATAGCATCATACAGTTTGAGTACTTTTGAAATCACTGAATCAGGAGTGTAAGACAATATGTTGATGAATCCACGGGATTTTACAAATCTATGATTTAAACCGAGAAATAGAATCATTCGCGGGATTTTACTAAAATCAAGACCAAACCGTTAAGCAATGACCAATGGAATGTGTTAAGATGACTGATGGATTGTCACAATGATATACAATTGTGTGTTAGGACTTAGGATTGTTTGTAGGATTAGCAGAGATGTTGTTTGGTTGAGATTTGGATTGGTTTATGCTCGTTTTTTCGGAGAATTTTAGGTCTAAAAACATAAAAACCTCAATAACTTCTGTTCGGAGCGGATTTAGGCCTCGAAGGTTAGTTCATTCGGCGTGCCATTCTCCTCGTTCCCACGGTCGTTTTGATGGGTAGAACACTGAAAACGGAGTTACGGTTCAAAAGTTATGGCCGTTTGAAGTTTTGTCGAGAAAAGTCAACAAGTCGCTAGTAAGACAAGTCGTTAGAGTCATCAAGTCGCTAAGTAACAACTCGCTAAAGGCTCAAGTCGCTAACAATTCTTGAACCAAGTCGCTAAGCCCAAGTCGCTAAAACCATTGGACACAAGTCGCTAAAGCACCAAGTAAGCTACGGTCAAATTAAGCTAAAGAGCAACTCGCTAAGGTCCAAGTCGCTAACACCAAATCGCTAACAATTTGCACTACAACTCGCTAACAATTTCTGAAGCAAGTCGCTAACCTCACCAAGTCACTAGCCGTAGTGGAGAATCCACTAACTTGTACTATTTGTCGGCTTGTCTCAATAGACAAGTCGCTAGGCTCAAGTCGCTAACAACTAACACTACAACTCGCTACTTTTTACTGAAGCAAGTCGCTAAGATGAAATTCACTACGAGAACCAAGTTGCTACCAAGAAAAACTTCAAAAACACACTTTTCAATCCAAAACAAGCTCAACCACAGTGATTCAAGCTTACCAAATCAAAACCCAAGCACTTACAATGATTCTAAACACAAAAGTACACCCAAAATTCAAACTTTAACACTAGAGATGATCCAAATGATGCAAAAACACTAAACTTTTTCAAACTCAAAAACCACCTAAAACCACTAGAAATCCAAGGATATGTAAGAGAGATGATCAAACCATGGCTCTTGATACCATTTGTAACATATTGGATTTCACAAACACATCACATAAAAATATATGGTTCGAATTATGTAAGAGTTTACAGAGAGAAAGTAGAGATGGGAGCCTTTCTAGAGAGAGAAAGTAAAACAAAAGAAAGAAGGTTAGATTGAGTGAAAAGTCCAACCCTCTACCTTGGGAGGTAGAGGGTATTTATAGTTACATACTAAACGTCCTCCTTCGGACTGTGGATCAGGCATACAGTGGGTAAAGACCCGTCCATCCTCCACGGTGTTGCACTATACTAAATAACTAACTAAATAACTAGTAAATAACGAAATGTCTACGAGCTAACATATGCTAGACTAGAGTTGGGGTGACCGACTCTTCAACATGGATTTTCTAAATCCTAACATTTGTTTATGGTTTTGGCTCATTATGTATATGGTTAATACTATAGGTATTTTTATACCAGCTTACTTATGAATGGGCTGATTTAGGATACAGTTTATCCTTTGCGGGTCAAATGTGTCAAATTAAAAAGATTTAGCTACATGAAACGGGTTAAACAGGTTAAAAGTAGCCCAAAATGTTATTTTAATGCTAAAAACTCTTATATACTGGGTTAGTTTACTGTTAACGTCGTTTCTGTAATCATATTTAATGCCTCGACTATTTCTAATAAATGGATTCTCTTTTGTCAGTCAACCGACTTGTTTGAATCCTTACCAATATACCTGTTTTGGCTCTTTACTCAACCCGCCCATTTTTTCCATCTCTAGTTATTACGATTATTATCAAACACATTAGATAGATCAAATCAAAACTGAAATATATATAATCAAACTTAGTGGCTTTATATTATAGTAATGAATTACACACTTTCTAAAAATGAATATAGCATCTGTCATCAACGCAACAAAATATAAAATCTATAATTAGAGTAGCTAGTAAGAAATTTATACGAGATCATACCAAAGATCGGATTATTCATATTATAAACTCGTCATTCGGCCGCGTGATATTCAGACTCAGCATATCGATGTCAAGGCTTGCTGAATCAGCATTCTTTTCTAAATCAATTACTTTATACAACAAATTTTCTTTACTATGCATGCTTCATAGTGTTTGTTGGCTGAGAAGCGAGCTCGAGTACGGTCCAAGCAGACCAACATCAGGATTCTTCGTATTATAAACTCGTCATTTGGCCGCGTGATATTCAGACTCAGTAGATCGATCTCAATACTTGCTGAATCAGCCTTCTTTTCTGAATCAATTACTTTGTGCAACATATGTTCTTCACTATGCATGCTTCAAAACTTTTGTTGGTTGAGAAGCGAGCTCGAGAACGGTCCAATCAGATCCACTTTTTGTTGGAAGGTGTTACTGTTTGAAACCAAAATTATAATCAATCTAATATAAAACATACATAAGCCTTATCCTTGAAATATGCAGTGTCCGAGATACATAGCTACTTTTCGTCCATCTTCCAACACACTCTATAACATCAAGGAACATATGCTCACAGTTTCAATTCATGGTATTGCTTTACAAATTATGTATCTATGACATACCTTGTAAACATAATCAAAGCCACCTTCTCCAATATTTTTGTTGATGAAGAGTATTCTAGTGTCGTTCAAAGATGAATTTACTTTTAATCAATATTAGTTTGATATGAAACATAACTTATTCCCAGTTTGTTACTAATTGTAAATCTTAAATGAAGGTCACTTAAGTAATATATGTAAGTTATTATAAAGTAATGGGGAAGTAATATATGAGATTTGATACCTTTCTGTAGTCTAATAGTGATTCAAATACCCATGAACCTTGTCTATAGGCCTATGTAGCAATTCCTTGCGACGTCGCTTCTCTTGGGGACCAGGACTCTTCATTACCTCTACAGTTTCCTGTTCCAAACACCACCCATTTCTACATATACATTTTTAGTGTGCTCCTAACACATATGGTCTCTTCAAGGACTGACACGTCAGTCACATACTATAACTATGCAATAGCCTAATCCAAACACACTTAATTTAGGTTTAACGATTCTCAACATAACATGTATGAACTGAACAATAACGAAGCAGTAAAAAATGATTCAATTAGCCGATACCTCTGAAGGAGTCAAGATCAGTAGCATTATTTTGGTTTTCAAACTATAAGTAGTCGATACCCCTAAATCGAATGATTCATGAAAACAAAAGCAAACATCAGTTGTGTTAATACAAATATCGTCATTAAACGTTATTTATATTTTTGATCTTTACCTAAGTTTTGTTAACGACAAAAGTAAATTTAATTTGTATAAAAGCTTAAAGCTTGTCAAGTTTAATAGATATTAAAACAAGCTTTTTCAAACAATATATTCATCATTCAAGCATTTACATTTATGATTAGTAACATCTTGATATAACTCTAATCATTATGTATGATAGTAGTTTTAGAATGTGTTAGGTTCTTAAAACCAAACACTACTTAAGTACTTGCATATTTCTAAAATAGAAATACAACATATGACATCATGTGATGCATCATGGAAATCATTGGAAGATTTCATTAGATATTTTGTGTGGATTTGTACTCTTCATATCTTGCACAATCTCACTTAGATAGAGTTGACTTTAGCAAAGATTTGATATCTTGACTGTCGGACCGGCGGTACCAAATTGGTACACGGCGGAACCCTTTAAGGGTTCCGCGGTCCGTGGACGCCTCATCCATTTTGGCTATAAATAGCAATGCCAAGCCAAGTAGTTTTCATCCCTTTCTAACATACTCTCATACATATCTTCTCTCTAACCTTTCTAACTCGGTTTCATATCATATTAGTGATCTCTTTTGTAGCAAAGAAGATCAAGTCACATTCAAGCTTCAAACGCGAAGTTGGAAGTCTTGTTTGTTTAGTGTTGTATGATCTTATGTTGATTCATACTTCATTGTTGTATTAAACCATCATAATCTTGTGAGTGTGAGTGGTTAGTATTTTAGTCCTCAAAATACATTGTGTGTGGGAGTGGTTGGACCCTTGGAAAGAACTTCGACATCTAGCTTAGTGTCGGAAATAGTGTAAGCGAAGTGTAAAGGTTTTCTCCGCGGTGAAAGGAGCTTGTTGACTAGTGAAGTTAAACTCTCGAGTGTGAGACTCGAGGAGTGGAGTAGGGCAAGGAAAAAGAGTCCTTGTAGACCGAACCACTATAAACAACTTGTTGTGGTTTGATCATTTCTTTCCTTATTTACTCCTTACATATTGCTTGCATATTTCATTAACATATCTAAGATCAATATCAATTGATCTTTACAATAAGTTTCAAAACAAAGTTTTTAATTGGTAAACTATTCAACCCCCTTCTAGTTTTCTACAATTGGTACCAGAGCCTCGTTGCTCAAGAATTTCTAAAATAACTTGTATTTTATAAACTTGAAACGATCCATGGATTCGAAAACTTTAAAGAAGGGCAATCTATGCAAAGACCACCACTCTTTGAAACCAATGGATTTATCTATTGGAAAAACCGTTTTGAAACATATGTAAAATCAAAAGATATAGATCTTTGGTTTATTATTGTTAAAGGGATTTTAGTTCTACAACAAAGGATATTTCCGTTGATGAACAAAAGAAACTAGTTGCTAAAAATAATGAAGCTAAAATGATGCTTTATAATGCTTTACCTAGAAAAGAATATGAAAGAATTTTTATGTGTGAAACCGCCAAAGATATTTGGGAATCTTTAATTGTTACACATCAAGGTAATTCACAAGTCAAGGATAACAAAATTGATCTTCTTGTTCAACAATATGAACAATTTGTTATTCCTGAAGATGAAACCATTGATTGTGGCTTTGCTCGCTTTAACACTATTATTACATCACTTAAAGCACTTGATGAATCTTTTCGTAGTAAGAACTTTGTCGGGAAATTTCTTAGAGCACTCCATCCCAAATGGAGAGCTAAAGTGACCGCCATTGAGGAATCAAAAGATCTCTCAATAATGTCACTAGACGAGTTGATCGGTAACCTCAAAGTACACGAAATGGTGATGGAGAAAGATTCTGAGATCATCAAAGGAAAAAGGGAGAAGATCAAATCCGTTGCTCTAAAAGCAAAAGCGGAATCAAGTGATGATGACGAATCTTGCTCCCGTAGTGAAGATGAGGAATATGCCATGGCCGTTAGAGATTTTAAGAAGTTCTTTAGAAGAAGAGGAAAGTTCGTAAGACAACCTCGAGAAGAAAAGAAGCCATTCGAAAAGATCGGGATGACAAGAAGGGTAAAGGTGAAAGAAAATGTTTTAGATGTGGTGATGCAAGTCACCTCATAGGAGAATGTCCCAAGCCACCTAAAAGCAAAACTCAACGAGCTTTTGTAAGTGGTGCTTGGAGTGATAGTGAAGACGATGAAGAATCAAGCAAGGAAGAGATCGCTCTAATGGCACATGAGTCAAATGAGGTACTTTCCGACTCTTCTTATTCTTCTATTGATGATGACACTTTGCAAAAACAATATAATCAATTGTGTGAGCTAAGTCTAAAAATCATAACTAAAAAAAAAAATTTTAAAACCAAAAAGGAATTTTTGGAAAATGAAGTTTATGAGTTAAAAGAAAAGCAAAACGACTAGAAAAAGGAAAAGCAAATGACGATTGTAAATCATGTCAAGAGCTTAAACTTGAAATAGAAAAACTAAAGCTCACACAAGATGTTTTAATCGAAAACAATTCTAAATTTAAAAGGTTTAACAAGAACATCGCTCTTGCCGATGAAATAGTTAAAATTCATAAAACACCGGGAGACATGAATGGGCTAGGTTTTAATGAAGTATTAATTCCAAAGAGTCAAAATAAAACGGCCGAAAAGGGCGAACATTCTGTCAAAATTGCTGCAGACAGACGGACCGACGGAACCAAAATAAGGGTTCCGTCCGTTGTGCAAAATGGTGCCGTGGGTACTTCAGCAGAACAGAATGTTCGCAATACGGACCGCATCTTGAATTTGTTAAAATAACAAAGAAAACCAATAATAGTATTAAACTAAAACCAGTTACTTCAGAGTAGGACTTGTCAAAAATGAATTTAGATCAAAACTACTCAACAACGATATAAAACTCCTTTTGCCAAACGCGCCTTTCCTAAGAGCAACCACAACGTACAACCCAACTACCAACACAATGGTTGGAATCAAAACTTTCCTAGACCATATCAAACTCCGGATTACATGCCATGGAACTCTTACCCATCGTTTCCATACATGAATCAAATAAATGGTATGTGTAACCCAAATGGACCCATGAGATATTGGGGACCAAATGCTTGAGTTATTTGCTTCTTAGGTATGCTTGAAAGTTGGATTGGAACCTGATGAATGGATAAAAGATAGTGGTTGCTCACGACACATGACGGGCAACAAAGTCTCTTCTCATCATACCAAGAGTATGACGGAGGTAATGTCACCTTTGGTAGCAATCTCAAAAGCAAAATTATTGGCAAAGGTACGATTGCTCATAACTCCCTAACTATTGAAAATGTTGCTCATGTGGATAGGTTAGGATTTAATCTACTTAGTATTAGCCAACTATGTGATAAAAAGTATAAAGTACTATTTGATGAAAATGGTAGTAAAATACTAAAAGATGGTATCACCATAGCTAAAGGAGTTAGGAAAAATAACATATACGTCATGAAAATAGATAAAACATATAATGACAAACTTTGCCTAACAACATTAGACGATAGCTCATCTCTTTGGCATAGACGCTTAGGTCACGCTAATATGAGACTTATACAAAACCTATCTTCAAAAGAATTGGTTAGGAATTTACCAAAACTTAAATATGACCAACACTTTTGCGACGCTTGCAAAATTGGTAAACAAACACATAGTAGTCACAAATCTAAAAATATGGTGTCCACATCTAAGTGTCTAGAATTATTACATATGGACTTGTTTGGACCATCCGCTATAAGAAGCTATGGAGGCAACTTATACACTTTGGTCATAGTAGATGATTACTCAAGGTTTACTTGGACGTTGTTTTTGAAAACCAAAAATGAAGCTTTTGATAAATTTGAAATACTTAGCAAGAAAATTCAAAATCTTCTAGGTGTCAAAATTGTGTCGATCCGAACGGATCATGGTCGTGAATTTGACAACGAAACTCAATTTGGAAACTTTTGTGATACAAATGGTATAACACATAACTTTTCCGCTCCACGAACACCTCAATCTAATGGAGTAGTAGAACGTAAAAATAGAACAATTCAAGAAATGAGTAGAACAATGCTTAATGAACAAAACATTCCTCAAAAGTTTTGGTGTAACGCCGTTGACACTTCTACATATATTTTGAATAGAGTCTTAATACGCCCTTTCTTAAACAAAACACCATATGAACTCTATAAAGGTAAAAAGCCAACGTTAGGATATTTTAGAGTCTTTGGTTGTAAATGCTTTATTCTTAATACTAAGGATTATCTCACCAAGTTTGACCCAAAGTCTTATGAAGGTGTATTTCTTGGTTACTCTCAAACTAGTAAAGCTTACATTGTCCTAAACAAAGAAACAATGATAGTCGAGGAATCGTTGAACATAACATTCGACGAAAGTCCACCTCCCTCTAAGACATCACCTTTGGTAGATGATGACTTAGTTGAAAGTCAAATGATAGAAGGTCAAGAAATAATTAATAATAACAAGGAAGATGAACCATTAAATAAAGAAATTGTCAACATCAAAGAATCTAAAAGTCATCCTTTAGAAAAAGTCATAGGACAACTTAATCAAAGAACCTTAAGGTCACAAGCCCAAAATCAAAGTAATTATTTTTGTTTTGTATCCACCATTGAACCCAAAACCATAAATGAAGCAATAAAAGATGAATCATGGGTTATTGCCATGCAAGAAGAATTAAACCAATTCGTTAGAAATGATGTTTGGAAATTAGTTCCAAAACCTAAAGATCAAACTATAATTGGAACAAAATGGGTTTTTCGAAATAAAATGGATGAAAATGGGATAGTATCTAGAAACAAAGCTAGGCTTGTAGCGCAAGGTTATAATCAACAAGAGGGATTGATTATGATGAAACTTATGCACCGGTAGCTAGGCTTGAGTCTATTAGAATATTGCTTGCTTATGCATGTGCCTATGATTTTAAATTATTTCAAATGGATGTTAAAAGTGCCTTTCTTAATGGGTTTATTAACGAAGAAGTGTATGTTGCTCAACCTCCCGGTTTCACCGACTTTGAGAAACCACATCATGTCTTCAAACTCAAGAAAGCATTGTATGGTCTTAAGCAAGCACCAAAGGCTTGGTACGACCGACTTAAGACTTTTCTTATTGATAACAAATATACTATGGGATTAGTAGATAATACTCTTTTTACCAAGAAAAAGGAATCACATATTATCATTGTTCAAATATACGTTGATGACATTATATTCGGATCAACTTGTCAAGAATTATGTGATGATTTCTCTAAAATCATGCACGACGAGTTTGAAATGAGTATGATGGGTGAGTTAAATTTCTTTCTAGGACTTCAAATAAAACAACTAGAAGATGGCATATTCTTTAACCAATCTAAATATATAAAAGACATGCTTAGGAAATTTGGTCTTGAAGATTCCAAACCAACTAAACACCCATGTCCTCGGACACTAAACTCACCAAGGATGAAGAAGGTGAATCCGTAGATAACACTAAATATAGAGGAATGATTGGTAGCCTACTCTATCTTACGGCTAGTAGACCCGACATTATGTTTAGTGTTTGTCTATGTGCTCGCTTTCAAGAAAACCCAAAGGCATCACACTTAGAAGCCTTAAAAAGGATTTTAGATACATTAAGGGAACAACGTGTTTAGGATTATGGTATCCCAAAGGAACGGGTGTAGAAACCATAGTGTATGCCCACTCGGATCATGCCGGTGATTATGTCGATAGAAAAAGTACAAGTGGTATTTGCACTTTTGTTGGACATTGTCTCACCTCATGGTTTGCAAAGAAGCAAACGGTTTTAGCCATCTCAACCATGAAGCCGAAAATGCGTCTCCGGAAAAGCATGTCAACAAGCTCTTTGGATGAAGCAAGCTCTCGTAGATTACCGAATTCATCTCAACGACATTGTGATACTTTGCGACAACAAAGGAGCCATCGATCTCAGCAAGAATCCCGTTCAACATGCTCGTACAAAGCATATTGAAATCCGCCATCACTTTCTTCGCGACAATGTTCAAAAAGGAAACATTTCAATCGAGAAAGTATCCTCCGAAGACAACATTGCCGACATCTTAACTAAGCCTCTTAAACGAGAACCTTTTAATCTTCTTAGACTTGGTTTAGGGTTAATGGAACCAAACATGTAGGATAAACATAGCCCAAAACATTAGAATAGTCAAAAGTAAAAAAATTTGTCTTGTACACTGCATGTAGCCACGCACCAAACGACAACAAAGACGGAACCAAATTTTTGGTGCCGCTCGGTCCGTGGTGTCTACAGAAGCAAAACCGCTATATACAAATCATCCTCTTCCTCAAAACCCACTTTACCAAAACGTGTAAAACTTAAACCAAGCTCATTATTGTCACTTTCCCACTCACTAATCATCAAGATAACATCATTGTAAGTATCCTAACTACATTTCATCTCTTAATTCCGAGTCTAGGATTCTTATTTATGCACAAAACTATCACAAATCATTACATGGGGTTTTATGTATGCTTTTATACCAAATATGAATTCAATTGGCAAATTGCATAACTAGTCATTGAAATTAGGTACTACATTATCATATTGCATAAACAAATCATGCTTCCCACTAATTGATAGATAATGAATATAAGGCCCTATTCAAACAACCAAACACCCCATGTCAAAAGTTTTGAAAAGCTTCTCACTTGTAGGAAAACAATTTTTTCATTGCTAATACAAATAGAAACGTTAAATTTTCATCACTTGCATGCTCTTGAATACTAAAGGTATTGCATAACTAATATGCATTCCCGGTATATTCAAATGAAGCCACATTGAATTAGGAGCATTTGGGTTATCTCATGGTATTTGCCAAACACCCCACTAAAACCATTTTTGTGCATAAAATGAGTCGAGATAACCGCAACTCCAAATTGTTTTCATATAGGCACACACTAGAACCAAAAAACGTTAAAACTTATTCTCATTTTTTAACATATTAACTCTTGTCCTTAGGAATAACCATGGTAGCCGCAAGATTCTATGATCACAAAGACACCCTTAACTACATTCCCAAACACCACAAAACCAAAGGACTTACCAAGGAACAAGTAGAAATATTTAGGGGTCTAGAATCAAGGTATTTTCATGAGGGTAGAACCATTCACTCATCCTTCCTTGAAAACACAAACCTTCGTGAAGAACTAGCCGCCATTCAATTCGATTGTCTTCTTGACATCGATGAACCAATTTGTCCTAGGTTTGTGTTAGAATTCTATGCTAGTTTGACCGGCTTTAGTGATGAAGACGATGATGAATTTTGTCTTAGGTTTAGAATCAATCAAAATGACTACACCATCACCTTTAGCAACTTTGCTCAAGTGTTAGGAATTCCCAACCGAGGAACTTGTGTCTACACGGATAAATGGTCACTCACCGCTCTTGATGCAATCAATGACCGCTCTCTACCCTACCAAACCCGTTTGGCCGACAAGGATGTCATCCGTGAACACCTTTTTAACCCAAAGGGTGATACAACCCGAGTTACCCGAAAGGGAAAGGAGGTAAACCGAGATCCATATGGAATGGAGCTAAATGAACTTAAGCCCAAATTTAAGAAATGGGAGGAGCTACTTAGAGCCAACGTCATTAGCACCATAGGAAATAGGGATCACATTAACGCTTGCCTTTGTCATATGCTCTACAACTTGTCCACCCGTCAACCATTCAATTTAGCCTACTACATAGCTAGGAGAATGATTGATATTCCAACTCAAGGATCGGTTGCTCTTCCATACGGGATGCTTCTCACCCGTCTCTATAGAAACTTCGCTCCAATTCCACCAACCCCCAAAGGGATGCACCTTCACTATGAACTCATCCCTCACATCTTTGTACCTTTGAGTGATGCACGAGTTGCTAAGACAAAAGGCAAGAGAGCAAAACCTCCAACTCCATCATCATCATCATCAAATAGCTCCGAGGATGGTCTTCCAAGCTCTCGTCTTCCGCCTCATGAGTATTATGCGTCTCTTCCCGAAATAGAGAATGAATCAGCGGAGTTCAAGCAAACTAAGGGAATGTTCAAGTGCCTTGGTAGGATGATGAACAAGATTTACAAGAAGTTGGACAAATAAGGGTAATTTTAAGGAGTGTTTGGAACAATGCATTATCATTAATGTTTGATACTATTTCGTTGTTTTTATTATGTAGGATGATAATATAACCTGAAACAATGGTGAATGCTAACAATTTCATGCAGGGGGATAGCGCAAGTATGCTATCAAATTTTACCCATTTTCACTATAATGTGAAAATCAAAAAGCCTTGCTCAAAATACATGCTCCACTATGTTTATATATATGTTATCTGCTTTTCCTAACTAGAAATGTTTAGTATAACATATTTTGAGAAGAATTTCGGTTTCGAAAAGTCCCCGACACCTAAAAACGAACTCTGTCCATTTTTCGCACTTCACGGATCGACGGCACCATAAATTTGGTACCGTCCGTTATGTAAATTGGTACCGCCATACTGTACAGGCGGACAGACGGCACCCTTTTAGGGTTCCGCCGTGTAAGTTTTGGTGCCGTGGATCCTTCAGGTAACTTTCTGAATTTCGACTATTTTGTGATTCCAAATTACCATCCAATGCTTATAAATCAATCCTAACTTGCTTATACCCTTATTAGAACTAGTATAATTCACTTAGGAATATAAGAAATCCATTTCCCACCAAAATTCAAAAATTTGAAAAATCCACCCAAGGAGCCCTTTTGCATAAAGGAAGGAACCAAATTTTTGGTACCTTCAAATCCGTGGGTGATCTGAATATTAGGAAATTCCACTCACTAGAACACATTTATTGCAAATCTTTTCTTCTTCACTCCATCTCTCTTGAATGGCTTGACTTGGGTGATATGACTAGCATTCAACCCACTTCCAAATCATTAGGAACCTCATCTCTTCAATGGCTTAACATCAAATCAAACACATTTCTCCATGATTTTTCACTTCTATAAATTGAGAGGTTTTACCATGATCATCCTCACACCTTCTTCATTCTTACTATCATCTAGCAAAGACAAACCAAAGTCAAAATGACAAAATCATCTCCAAAACCTTGCAAGAAGACCGCTAGAATTAGTGTGAGGCCTTGTTGCTTCGTTAACCTTAGCTCCTCATCCGAGTCTTCTCCACTCACAATCTCATCTCCCATCCGAGATGATACAAACCTTACCTTAGCCACACCTACTCAATCACACATTGTGATCACCACTCCACCACCAACAAAAACACCAACTTCACCTCCACCCGCACCCATCCAAACATCCAAAACACCCTCACCACCTTCACCAAGGTCTCCAACTCTCATTCCTATGGAGTTATTTTCCACTCCACCAACTTCACCAAATCCTTTCTTGGAGGACTTGGATGACTTGCCTCCTAGGCCAAATCATCCACCACCATTGCCATCATTTGGCTCAATTGAGCGGATGGCTCATGAGTCACCTCGGTCATCCTTTGACCCAAACGCCCCATTAGGGCCTAAACCTCTTCTCTTCCACCCCATTCACAAAGACATTCATGGTCCTTTGTATGGGGATCATTCACTCCCCACATCAATGTCCCCTCATCTTGAGGACATTGAGGAGTGTATGTGGGATGCCAATCCCACTAGAGAGGAGATTCAAACGGAACTCCACAACCTCCACCAATTCAAAGGCATGGTGGACTCTCACTTAAGTGAGACAATGCAAATGCAAAGTGCTTTGCTTGCTTCCATCATGACCACCCCAAACATTTCCACCAACACCAACACATCTACCATTCCACCACCACAACCTCCCCAAACATACTACCCCCTAGGCATGGTTGCTCAACTTGTGAGCAAACGGCCCAAACCGTTGATAGGACCCGGGTTATGGTCCTTGACTTTCAAGAAGAAATGAGGTTCATCCTCAATCATATCCTTGAGAGCCTCAACGCTCTTTCTCATCCACCATCAAATTAGGATGGTCATAGTTTAGCATTTCTAGTTTTTTCTTCTTAGGATTATTTTCTTTTCTTTTCTTCTTGTACTAAAACACATCATTGTGTTCCCATTTCATGATCTTTATTCATGAAAATTTTAACTAATGAATAGTGTTTTTATTATAGTGTTGGTGCTTTTACATAGTGTTTGGAAATGCTTGTGAATGATCATTATTACTAACATTTTTTTGTAGCTTTATTTTCACAATCCATGTATCTTCCCATTAAGCACCCAATTTAGGGGAGCTTTGATCAAGGGGGAGATAATGGCACGGGCTCATTACATTCCGATCGCCTCTTACTTTTGTTGAGACAAAAAGGGGGAGAAAATATAGAACTTGATTACATTTTGACTTTTCTTAAAAGTCAACTGCATACTTTGACTTTCTGAAAAAGTCAACATCATACATCAACTAGTGAAAACTTTGACTTTCATAAATAGTCAAACATCATACACTTGCATTATCATTCTCTTTTCAAGTTCTAAAACTAATATTTTTATAACTCTTGCACAAACTTTGTATCTTTTATAAAAATAAAATTTATGTTTTGTCCTCAACAAAGGGGAGATTGTTAATACAAATATCGTCATTAAACGTTATTTATATTTTTGATCTTTACCTAAGTTTTGTTAACGACAAAAGTAAATTTAATTTGTATAAAAGCTTAAAGCTTGTCAAGTTTAATAGATATTAAAACAAGCTTTTTCAAACAATATATTCATCATTCAAGCATTTACATTTATGATTAGTAACATCTTGATATAACTCTAATCATTATGTATGATAGTAGTTTTTAGAATGTGTTAGGTTCTTAAAACCAAACACTACTTAAGTACTTGCATATTTCTAAAAATAGAAATACAACATATGACATCATGTGATGCATCATGGAAATCATTGGAAGATTTCATTAGATATTTTGTGTGGATTTGTACTCTTCATATCTTGCACAATCTCACTTAGATAGAGTTGACTTTAGCAAAGATATGATATCTTGACTGTCGGGACCATGTACCAAATTAGTACACGGCGGAACCCTTTTAAGGGTTCCGCCGTCCGTGGACGCTCCTGTCCATTTTGGCTATAAATAGCAATGCCAAGCCAAGTAGTTTTTCATCCCTTTCTAACATACTCTCATACATATCTTCTCTCTAACCTTTCTAACTCAGTTTCATATCATATTAGTGATCTCTTTTGTAGCAAAGAAGATCAAGTCACATTCAAGCTTCAAACGAGAAGTTGGAAGTCTTGTTTGTTTAGTGTTGTATGATCTTATGTTGATTCATACTTCATTGTTGTATTAAACCATCATAATCTTGTGAGTGTGAGTGGTTAGTATTTTAGTCCTCAAAATACGTTGTGTGTGGGAGTGGTTGTACCTTTGGAAAGAACTCGACATCTAGCTTAGTGTCGGAAATAGTGTAAGTGAAGTGTAAAGGTTTTCTCCGCCAGTGAAAGGAGCTTGTTGACTAGTGAAGTTAAACTCTCGAGTGTGAGACTCGAGGAGTGGAGTAGGGCAAGGAAAAAGAGTCCTTGTAGACCGAACCACTATAAACAACTTGTTGTGGTTTGATCATTTCTTTCCTTATTTACTCCTTACATATTGCTTGCATATTTCATTAACATATCTAAGATCAATATTAATTGATCTTTACAATAAGTTTAAAAACAAAGTTTTTAATTGGTAAACTATTCAACCCCCTTCTAGTTTTCTACAAGTTGTAACTATACATTGTATATAGAATGAACTATAAAAAAATCTCAAAAAAAAAAAGAAAAAAAAAAGAAAAAAAAAAAAAAAAAAAAAACTTATTAACCTTCAAGATCATTACGACTTGATCTCACAAACTCAATATCCATATCATGTGTCATTAATTATGCTATTGCCAAAAAATTGTTCTTGTAAACCATTGTCAACAACCTCTGTTCCGGGTGCAACATTGCCATCAAACGCGTGTTTCTGAGTAAATCTGGTATACGTGAACAAAAAAAATCTGATAAACGCATGTTTCTGAGTAAATCTCATCCTATTCTTGTTAAGAGTTTGTGGATGTGTGACATGCAATAGATGGACGACAAATTAGAAGAGCAAGCTTTGGGTTATTGATAATTTTTATTTTACCTGAGTTGTTTGATATCTGATTTAGCTTTATTCTGGCCAGGACTGTCAAAAAGTTAAGGTCGCAATGGTATGTCCCTGAACCATTCAATAATCTCTGAACCCTTAAATAATCTCATTATCTGTATTACTTCTTTGGCATCATACAATATTTAACATAAATATAAAAGAGTAGCAAAAAAAGTCTTACAAAGTGGATAACTTATTTACCCTGAACTTGGCTGCACTTGGCATCAACATTACACCTTGGTTGTCATTATGTAGAACCTGTGCAAAAGAACCACCAAACTTAGGATCACATGTCGCGTCCCATTTCTCATATATACGATTTTGAAGACTCAAAGACCCCTTGGAAGAACAAATACCAGACAAACGTAAGGAGAAAGTCATGCCAATTAATAACCATAACAAAACCATGTGAATCAGTAGCTTGTGTTACATGCATCAAACAATTAGCCCATTACGTACGTAGCACATGTTGTGAATTCATTAAAATAAATCATATCAAGTCATTCTTTAATTAGTGGCATCCATTGCAAACATTAAAACCTAAACATTATAGAGATTATATGATGAACGTAAAATAAAAATAAAAAAATAGTAATGATCTTACCTTAACCTAAAAAAAAAACATGAATATATATGCTTCACTTAATCTCCACCTACGACTGTTGCAGCATGTGTTCGACTTTTTAACATTAAAATAACCGAAAGTAATGAGAATGATGATATTCAAAACTTATGCATGTGTCTGACTTTTTATGTTTACGAATAACATAAAAGGGTGTATTTATACACAAAAAATAGGTTAAAAATATATAAGGTATAATTATCTTGTTAGGTAATATATATCTACTTTTTTATAAATTCTTATCTTCAAAATATACATTCCTAAAATACAAACTGCATAATTTTTTAGCATGTCCTTATTTTTATTGATTTGGAACATATAAATCAAAAAACAATTTAGTCTAGTGGTAAGTTGTTTAGATAACTTATGAATGACCCAAGTTCAAATCCAATATATGTCTTCTTTTTAATTAAACATAATTAAAATTTAAAATCCACAAATAAAAATAAAAACCGAATTTTAAATTAAAAAAAATTAAAATTGAACATAATTATAAAAAAAATGCCACATGTCATTAAAAAAATGCCACATAAAATCAATGATGACATGGAATTATGACGTGACATTATGGGATGCCAAGTGGCATTATGACGTGAGGGACACTTGTCAGAGGATGAATAGCTTTCTACACTTTTTAAACTAGTTTAAAACCCGTGTAATACACGGGCTGCCTAAGTCTATAGTTAAAATAAGTAGATTTATAAAACTCTCTTAATATCTTATAATTATTGAATGTGAATAAACATTAATTGTTTAGTTTTGTTAATAGTTTGAAATTGATGAAGTATTGAGCAAGTGTATATCAAATCCAGTAACCCTCTTGCAAAACATGGAAAGGCATATATGCATCTTTTCGATATGGGCTGATTTGCACATTTCCAATAAAGTTATTAAGGTCTAGTTTAAACACCAAAGTAATCTAAATATAATTATAATCCTCTCATTATTTGCATTTCTATCGAATAACACAATCTATACATATTTATAGAAGCCTAGAATGTTATGATCATGCGAACATTATGCCTTCAAAATCTTGTAAAATATTAAAAATGAATAGGCAAATAAAGACTTTAAAGATTGTCTTAAACCATAAAAGGAAAAATGTCTTTTTAACTATCAAGCTATCAAACATGAAACTTGCAAGTGAAAATATGTACACACTGTCGCCAAGGTTGATAAATTCTTGCAAACATGAAAAAACCCATTACCAAATAAATAGAACATCTCAAAGTGTTGTGATAAATTCTTGCAACCTGCTTGCTTTATATGTAAGTGTTTTAAGATTCCTTAAATTACATGTAATCATTAGGTGGAAAAAGAAAAAATTGGTAATTTTACGATTTTGCCCTTAGACAGATTTTTTAAATAAAATAAGTGAGGGACACTTGTCAAAGGATGAGTAGCTTTCTACACTTTTTAAATTAGTCACACTTTTGAATTGATCCAGTACCTTGTACTGATTAAGGTGTTGGATTACTAAAGATGTAACGGCATGGTGTATAAAATGACGTGTTTTATTATAAGATCTTTTGATACAATTGCATTGGATCGTACTTTGTTGAGCTACAAATTTAAATTTAGAACAACACCTAATATGATAGCAGGATGTTACGCTATTATTAAATAAAATCATAATAGTGGTAAGTAGAATATATAAACACAAAAACTTTTATTCAATCAACATATCATAAAAAAAACATGAAACGAAATGAAAAGAACACTTTTGGAAGACAATATAAATATCTTAATCCTTATACATTATTGAATGAACCACTAAAGTTTATAAAAAGAGACATCAATGTAGATTGGTAATGATTGAGAATGATAATAATAATGATTGATTTGATTGATTCTACTGCAATTACATCGGCATACAAATATTACACTATTGAGTCTTCTAGAATCGGGTCTGGGCTTGAGCCCGATGACATAATACAGACTAACACTCCCTCGCAGTCCGAGCGGCGAAATCGCAAAAGCTCGGACCGGAGATGAAAAGCTAATAAACGATAAATTAAAGCAAATAAATAATTATTGATGAAGACATTCGACAAGAAGTCGAAAGCACATCTTCGCCAGAAGGAACAAACCTGATAAACCAAGTATCCACAAGCGGATAAACCAAAGTATCCTTTACCAAACATGATAAACCAAAGTATTCTGACCAAACGGGATAACCCAAAGTATCCCTACAACTAAAACGGGATAACCCAAAGTATCCCCTACAACTAAAACAAAGAATATTAAAACTAAAACTTATAAACTAACATCAAAAGAAAAGACGAGAAAACAAAAGTTAGTTCTAAAATTTCAACCCCCCAAAGATCTTTCCAAACAAACGAGACGTGTTTTTCTTTTAGAAAAACATAAAAATCCATTTTTTATTTATTATTAGAGTAAATTGCATTTTTGGTCCCTAAGATATGGCCAAATTGCAGGTTTAGTCCCTAACATTTCAAAAGTGCAACGATAATCTCCATTTTGAATGTTTTGTTGCATGTTTTGTCCTTAAATTGCATATTTAGTCCCTAAACTTTGAAGTTTTCGTTGCATGTTTAGTCCCTAAATTGCAGATTAGGAACTAAACATACATCAAAACTTTCAAAATGAGAATTATCGCTGCACTTTCGAAACCTTAAAGAAACAATGCAATTTGAACAAAAATACAATTTATTTTTTATATTAGTATGTATTTGCTCTTGCAGTACATCTTTAAAGGTAATCTTTGAAACAGACTAATGTCTGAGAAGGCGATGGAAGAACTAAAAAGGCTTGAACAAGTACAAAATGTGATTTTGCAGTCTTCCTCCTCCAAGAACAATAATAATAATAATAATACTGATTCATCTCGTTTCCTTGCTAATTTCACTCTCTTTATGGTACCCCCTTCCTAACCTAATTACTTCTAACCCCTTATTCGTTTCATATATATAATCTGATCTTTTTTTGGTTCGGAATTGTGATGTTGAAGATGCAACCATGTGGTGAACTGGATATACATCAAAAGTGCAAATTGATATCTGACCATTTTACAAAGGTTTGAGTTTTCTTCTGTTTAGTTATTTCTGGTGATTGCGTTGACCGTACTTATGATCTACAGATCTCTTCATCTTTACTCGAGGATTCATTACAACACCTCTGTGACAAAGGTCTTACTTTTAGCTTTTACTTATTTATTAGCTTCACTGTTTCCTATGTCCTAGTGGTAATTGGCACTTAATATCCTATCAAGAGGTCTAGGTTTTAGACCTCACTTGGTACACATTTGGGGGTGGATAGGGAAAGGGTCGGAAGCGGTCACGGGGATACCCCGGTTGGGCCAAATACATGTGAGTCAAAGATTTGCCCTCCCCGGCTTACCCATTTTACTCGTTTACTGTATCCCATGTCCATTGGTAAAAGCTTTAAAATAATAATCTTCTTCTTGGTTAAAGACAATGTATTAGGTCAGGAAAATTTGTTGTCACGCGTTTAATGATTTCTCGTAGACCTTTAAAATAGTTGCAAAACATACTTTTTTTAAATAAGGAAATGCCGGCGGTCTTTCTTTTTGTCTTCGTATGCACCTTTAAATATATCTTTCGGGTTTTAAATTTTTACTTTTATGTATTTGAAATGTTGGTGGCATTATTTTTCATAGATAAAGTGGTTCAGAATATATTTTTTAAACCATTTGCAGATGATGTTTGCATTAAAGATTCTTTATCACGTCATTTGGATGATGACAGTAGTGTTGGATTATCGCCAATCGACTGTGAAGATTTGGCAATGGTTTCACTTGATTCGATGCAAAGAGCAAATTCTACCTTAGAAGATTTTGTAAGAAATAACTCTATCACCTAGTCATTATGTATAATTCTTATTTGTTATCTATTGTATTAAGGTTATGAACAGTCACCAAGCATCAGTGAGTACTTATGTACAACGAGATTAGTTTTTATCAGAAATAATCTTTATAGTTAACATGCAATGTATTTCTTGCACTAAAGCTCCCTTGTTCTTGGAGAGTAATAGAGCTGACATATGACACTGATGACGGTCGTGTATAAGAAGTTTATCGAAAGTATATTAGTCGTAGCAATAGGCATAATCTTGTGTTCCATGACCTTGAACTTTGCCCTTTGAATTCCATTATCATCGGCACCCGTTCCTTGGTCACTGATGAGTGATGATTCATGGACTTTTGTCAAGCTGCCTATTACTTGATGACTAAAAATGCTCACTGCATCTAATTGCTTTTAGTTTGGTCAGAACTTTTTGGACAACATTGTTATCTACACCCCCTACCAGTCCATCTATGGTGCCATTCTGTGTTTAAAAAAGCGCGCCTTTTTGCGCCTGAGGCGTGAGGCAAGCCGAGGCAGTGAGGACCCTTGATGCGATGCGATGACATAAGGCGACCTGAGGCGTGCTTTTTGGCGCCTTTTTTTTTAGAAAGGCGCTTTTTGGCGCCTCTGAGGAGCGCTTTTTAACGCCTCATGTGTTTATGGGTCTAAAAAGGGCATTCAGTGCTACAGTAACCACTGTAGCATCTACAATACTTTAAACAGTGCTTTCGCCTCAATTACAAAAGGCGTGCGCTTTCGCCTCATCGCCCCGCGCTTCGGTTTTTTGACCCTTAGCGCAACGGAGCGTTTCGTGCTTTTTAAAACCCAGGTGCCATTACACTTGTTTCCATGGTAAGTTATATAGGGAAAAATAAAATGGCTGAAAAAGTAATCTCAACTATATATATATGTCAACTAGTAGAATGGGGTTGTAAAAGAAAACAAAAAGGATGGATGTCAATTTTGATCCAGAAACAATACAAATCAACCATCATAATGTAATCTGAGCATCAGAGGAGCACAGATTCAGACTGGCATCAGTTTTCCAGGAAGGTTGACACTACGAGTCACTAAATTAGTCACAGTGTGCTGTGGTTTTAGGTTTCAGTCTTGTATCACAGATTGAAGAAGTGATAAATGGTTAGCGGCCATTTCATAGATGGTATGCCTCGGGTGTTTGTTGAAAAGGTTACGGCTCTGTGGAAAGGTTTCTGCCAAGTTGTGCATTGTTTTGGTAGTTGTCAGCAAGGGAGGCCACCATAGCTCGTTCTGCTACTCATTTTCTAAGATTTTGGAGTAATGGATCATGGCTCAGTCAGGCTTTCTTACCATGAAAGTATTGGTGCTGAAAACTAATATGATTATTGACTATGAAATCCTTTTTTTAATGATTACGTGATAGATGATGATAAAGATTGAAGATAGATACTAAAGGTTTTGTTAACCTATACAACCAGGTTTTGTTAGCCTATACAACCATTCTAGCATGTACTCTTTATTAAACTGCTATTTCTATCGCCTTCCCTGCATCAATACTAAAGTATTCTGCCATCATCCCCCGTTCCTCTTGCTGTTGCAGTTGCATTCTATCTTTCCCTTCCCAGTTTGTGTTGGTCTGAGAGTACTTGTGCAATCAAGTGTACCATAATTTTCTTCATTATAGTGCTGTGATTCAACTTCAAGCTTTATCTGATGTCTAGTCTATTATATTGACATTTGAATAAACAGTGCAGATCTTACTTCATGTTTCATGAAATGGATGCTAACAGTGCAGAATGCATATTCAAGTACTTACCACTGCTTTCCTTCACAGAGAGCTACATTTATCTGGTATCCTAAATCTAAATTCCTTTTATTGCTCACAGATCTTATCTTAGTGTACATGCATTTCACTTGAATCGATCTAGCCTGGCCAACGCACAAAGCTATTATTCTTGTCTCTCTCGCACATGTTATAGTATTTGTGAAGCTATAATGTTTAGTGTACACTATTGCTAAGAATTTAGTGGATTTTATCATCTCAACTTAATATTTTTCAACACTTCGAATTCGTTCTGATCTTGTGCAGTTGGACACCATAAATGAGAAATTACTGCAATTTCCATCTGGTGGAGTCTCAGATTTTGACAGCAGCCCTGACCAGGTAAGACTAGAACCGCAAGTGAACAGAGAGCAATATCCATGAGCGTCTAGTTCATATCCTCTTATCTGCTCTAGAAATTTGCAGGTGGCTAATAGGAGTTGGGTTCTAAGATTTGTTAATTCTTTCAAAACTGATGCATTCAGACCACTTGCTGCTGTTCTGGAGCGCTATGACATCTTTACAGATAGGTTAAACCCTCTTGCGTTTATCTCCACCCATTTCCATGGAAGGTATCATGTCATGCCTTTTATTTGTTGTCTCAGAATTTTCAGGATAAGAGATGAGTTGAAATGTGGAGAAGAATACTGGACTCTAGAAAGAAAGTTATGCTGTGCATTAACAAGCAAACAAGAGGTATAAGACCTAATGACGATGGCTGTCTTCTGTTCCAAAAATTGCAATCATTATAATGCTAGTTACGCTGCCTTCTAGCTCATCATTGCTCACTAAATGATTGTTATGTTAATCAAGTAACCTGTTAGGATGACCTGATTCGGCCAAGATACATGGCAAATGGGTCTTAATCTGAGTGTACCTTCTTGATAGCATGAAACTACACCACGCGAGCCCCATTGTATTTTGATATCACACATCTAGTACTCAGTTTGAGCAATTCAAGAATTAATCTATTGACCATTGAACATCTAGGAATGTGCAGAAAGGCAGATATGAGGGGTTAGATATAAATCATAATGCGATTGGGATATGCTACTTGAAAGTTCATTTTATTTGAGCACCTAGCTTTTTTAACACGAACTTTGTAATACAGATTCAAGTAGAAGATGTTATGAAAGCAATTCATTTAAAGTCATTTGACTATCGGGTGCTGAATCTGCTCTTGTACCAGTTGAATGGCAGAAAGGTAAATAAATTGATTTTTTTTGTTACTATATTATTCTAAAGTAATAAAGGTATATGCATAGCCCAGGACAAATTAGGTATCTGTTTTCCGTGCTCATTTTGCGTTATATTCTAAGTGTATGAAGCCAAAGGATTTACTATCGGAAATTATACATTTCAAAAAGTTGGTCAGATACATCAGCAGTTGCTTCACTCTTTCTTTTCACTTGAACATAGCTGAGCCTCATCTTTGCAGTTTAGCAGAAACTATTCTTTCTAATTTCGGTTATTTTCTTTTCTTTGAAGCGGTGTGAAGATCAATGAAACACATATGGAATTCCTATCAGTATCAGAGTTCCTTGTGGAAGTTTCCGACGACTTGTTAGTACATTCCCTTAGTTAAAGCTTTGTCTACTTGTACATTCACTTTAAAATACTGGATTCTTATTAGTGTACAGAATAAAATACCCAACATACTGACGAATGATTGATTTGCTTACGAAAACTCAAATCTGCGGCAAAATTAATTGTTCGTGTTCCAACTCTCACTTCTAGTAATATAAGAAAAAGAGTATGATAAGACAAATGTATCTTATTGGCTATGAATCTTCTTAGGGTTCTGCTATCGGCTTGTCACTTTATTGCTGTCTTACTTTCAATTAAATTTTAACTATCTGTTACTGTACACGAGGGAAATACAAAAGATTTATCTTCAATCCTGTAATGTGATATCATGCCTGCTGTAGGTTTGACTATGAGGTGAGTCCATCTATTCCTAGGTTCTCGTTCTCACCAAAAAGTTTATTCCACAAATGTTTAATCTGCTTATAAAGATGACTATTCTTTGTTGTAGGATGATGTGCTGGAAAACAATTTCAATATCCTGCGCATGTTCGTTAGAATGTATGGAGCTTCTGTAGCACCGGCTATGCTTGTGAGTTGTCTATTTAATACTGTAAAAATGCTTCGTGGATGTTCTTGGCTTCTTGCATCTTTAAATTCTTCACCAGGTCCCTTGGTGCCTGCTATATATTCTTATGAAAAATGATTGGGAGACCTAACATATATGCCTAAATTTAGGCCTAAACATATGTGGCATGATTATGATGGTTTGTGAAAAAGTGGGTCCCTTAGCTGCAACCATCAACTATCAGGATGATGACACACAGGTTTAGGCATATCTTTAGGCCTCCCAATCATAGCTCTATTCTTATATAACTATGTCTTATAGTAAAGACAATGGTTTCAACTCGACTGTTTTCATGTGCAGAGCTAACAACAAACTTAACACTTACATAAATAGAACCCATTAAGTTGAAACATAACTACTTTAAAGGGGCTAAATTTGTCAGTCTTCATCTTCTTCGCCCAAACAATCAACCCAAAGATCAGACGATCCTGATCCAAAAGTAAATCGCTTGAAACCAAAGTATGATCTCAACAACTATAAGATAATCTAAAACATATTTTCAACTAAGCACAATATTAAAACAAATCCAAAGATTCTCACTCTTACACTCAACACCACAAAATCTTCATGTTTTCATTTGATCCCCATGATAGGCTTACTATATTATACTATCAACCCCCGAATGTGATTTACATAGATTTTTGCTCATCAATCCTTGAAATAAATATGATAATATCATATTCTCATATATAGTTAGTTATGAGTCCTAAATAAAATTAGTGACCTCGCTCACCCCTCCACCAAGCAGTGGACCCATAGTCAAATCTAAGGTGCTTCCCTTTTTACTCGAAATGATGACTCGACGTCCTAATGAGCCAACCCACTAACCGAGTCGGGTCGAGTCAGGTATAATATAATACAAATGATTTTAACAAGGAAAATCCCAACAAGCTGGGTTGCGTCAAAACTCAAATCCATAACAAAGAGTTAGTTATGAGTCCTGAATAAAATTAGTGACCTCGCTCACCCCTCCACCAAGCAGTGGTGGACCCATAGTCTAATCTAAGGTGGTGGACCCATAGTCAAATATAAGGTGGTTCCCTTTTTACTCGAAATGATGACTCGACGTCCTAATGAGCCAACCCACTAACCGAGTCGGGTCGAGTCGGGTATAATAGAATACAAATAATTTTAACAAGGAAAATCCCAACAGGCCGAGTTGCGTCAAACCATAACAAAACAGATATGCTACAGTTCTAATTTTTTATTTTAAAGGTAGTGATATATCATACAGTATATTTTAAAGGTGTAACATTTGAAAATAAATGCCATAGCAAAAACATTTCTCAGGAACCTTCTATTTATTTGATAAGTAAACAAAACAAGACGAGGAAATTAATAGTAGTGTATCCTATTCTCGAGAGAAATAGAAAAAGGAATGAAAAGGAAATTTTACTCCACATGAGACTAACCCACGTGACACTAGAAACATACACTCTCCTAACCGCATACATGAGTTCACTAGAAACAAAATCACTGACATGCTCCTCATCTTTGACTAAAACATAAAATTACATCTTCTTTATCACGATATCCGGCAACAATGTCCGGCCATTTCTTTAGCTAAATGACTTTTCTTCTTTACCTTTATTTCTTTCTTTGTCCGTGGTTCCCTGTTAATTTCTAAGGTAGATCCCAAAATTAACCAATATATCGCTTCTAAACAAATTTGGTGTCCAAGGTGGTTCCCGGGCACCACCTAGTGATGCCTTGGGTCCGCCCCGACCACCAAGGGGATCTATTTTCAGTTTTTTTTACATAAAACAAAAACGATATTGTGCTTAGAATTACTCTATATTATTTGGTTTTGTTAATTATGGGTGAATTGACTCTAATTTTATCTTCAGGAGAATGTATGCACCTGTTTAAGCTAATTTTCCGATTTCTCAGCTTAGGGGGCTCAGGTGCATGGGTTTTTTTTTTTTTTTTTTTTTTTTACTAATAGATGAAAGCATTTATAGATAAAATCAGCAACCAAAACATCAAAGACATTATATGGACAAGACCCTGCATAACTTGCATCAATCAATATAGCCCAGCCTTTTTTATTTTTTATTATTTTTTTGAACAAAATACAGCAATGTATGGGACCTAAGTTGTAAAGCTACAAATGCATGATTCTGCTCATTATGCTCACAGACTTCTTCACACTTGGATAGCACAAGTCTAATGTTAAATAAATAAAATTAAATAAAAAAGAAATGTGATTTCTTAAGTTCACGTATAACAAATTTAGAACGGGTTATTAACCTAATGCCTTTTAAGATTTCACTTTTAAATGGTGTCCATACTGAATTACTGATTCTAAATTACGATAAAATAATTTGTTTACTCGCCTCCTATTTTTACTCATTATTGCAGAAATAAATAATCATTATTATTTCAGCCTTTATTTCACATTTGGCAAATTCCTACTTTTATCTTCTTTTTCCCCATAAAAGAAGATAGAAATTTTCCTGCTGCATCTTTATTTGAATATATTTGCTATTAGTGGTCATTGTTAGGGCATACTCACAATGTTACACACACCCAATACGGAGATTTGCCTAGGTGCAACACTCATGCTTCATGTAGTACAACTCATGCAGGGACACCACATATAGAAAGTCCAAGCAATTAAACTTTTTGCTATAATCTGCCAGCCCGTGGATTGTAACTAACACGAGTCTTGCTATTGTCTGTTTGTTTGATTTGCAAAGTTTTGAGATGTGGATACAAAGGTAAACAATATCTGGATGCTTGCTTATATCCGTGTTTGTAATCTTCATGTGAGTAGGCAAAATCGATATCTGACGCCGAGGAGAAGTACAATTGCTTACTAAGCACTTTGGATCCTAAGCTCTCTCTAAGATATGAAAAAAGATGTGAAGAAGCTACCAAAGAAGGTTGCAAATAAATAATTATATGCATACTGTGTAATTTCTAGTTAGACAACATTGACTGACTAGTATTTTAAGTTACTGCATTCGGTTTTCTTTACTCAAGTGGATCTTGTACGTTTATGTTTTCAGGTGGGAAGTTAATCGGTCCTCCTCTTGGGACATGGAGTATTCCACCAATAATTGAAGACGAAGATACATATAGATATAAGGTTTTAAACACTAGGCCACCTAAATTGTTTACTCCATAAAGTGTAAAATTTCGTAGTTTCGGGTTCGGAATAAGATGATGTGTTCATCAGGAGAATTTTGTGAGGAAATTTAGATTGATATGGGAACAATCTATTTAAAAAAGGAAATTTAAGGTGATATGGAAACTTCAATATATGCATGAGGATGTCTAAAGTAATTATATTCTGCAAGAAAAAGTGGAACAAAATTGCAACCTAGAGGCATTCATTTTTTGGGAGCAACTTATAAGGAGTATTAAAGAAACAACTTCAATCCAAAATCAATGGGTTCATATAACATGATTAGTTAAGCATTAGGACAAAGAGGTGGGATCTATGAAAAACAAAGAAAATCAAAAGAATAAATAAGAACATTCTAGTCTTTCATTTTGTTTTCATCAAATGGTAAAGATCAAACCAAAAAATAACAAAAGAATGGCAAAATTGTCATTCTAGCTCATTTAATAAAAAAACTCACTTTCCACTTTTTTTAAAAAAATAACATATTTTGTAAACGGTAAATCTTTAGTTTTACTTAAAAATACACCATCGCGACGAGAAAAAAATTATCTTTCTATAGATATGCACTTTTATATACTTTCGACGAACTTTTTATTCAAAATTTCCGTCCAAAAAATCACACGTGATCCGTAAAAAAAATCACAAGTGATCCAAAAAGAATCATATGTGATCCACCAAAAGAATCACATATGATTTTACAAGTCACATTCGATCTTTAAAGTAATAAATCACATGTGACCTTTAATTTCAAATCAACTTATTCCTTCATTTTATAAAACAAAGAGTAAACTCCAAAATACATCCCTGTGGTTTACCCCGTTTCGCACCATACATCCCTCACCCAAAAGTTCAGACAGATACATCACCCCGTTAGTAAACGTTTGACTATATACATCCACAAGGACGAACGGTGCAAAAATTGGGTCGTTAACTTGGACACGTGACAGTTAAGTAAGGGTAAGTTGGTCATTTTATCTCCCAACCCCTTTTAACCTTTCCTGCTACCTCACCCAAAATCAAAAATCCCAAATCAAAAACATCTTCTTTGATCAGATTGCATCACAGCAACAATTCATCAAACACTTACTAAGCACTTTAACAAAAACCACCCAAAACAAGATCACCACACACTTTCAGATCTAACCAACAGAAACCCAAATCAAATTCTTCAAACCCAACAAAACCCAGAAATCTTTTTATATAAATCTCAAAACTTTTTCAGTGACAATTCATCAAACACCTGGTATGCACTGGTATAAAACCCACCAAAACAAGATCTTTATTCACTTTCAGATCTAAGCAACAAAAACCAGATCGAAAACTCAAATCTAACAAAACCCATAAATCTTTTTAACTAAAAATTAAAACTTTGTGAAGTTGGTTAGTGGGTATAAATGTTAGTATAAAAAAAACACCCTCTTGGGCTGTCATACGCAAGGGCAAACACCCTCTTGGGTGCCTCGTTGACCAATGGCATAACCCTCTTGTTGGTGCTTCATGGAGTCCGAACCAAAACAGCCCCTAACGGGTTGTTGTTGAACCAAGACAAGCCAAACGCACCCCTGTGGGGCTGCTGCTATACGCAAACAAACACGCCCTATGTGAACCAAGCCAACAGGAACCACTAGCATTTGGGTTTTTGATGTGTGATTCTGATTTGTGTTTGTGTTTTTATCTTTGTGTTGATTTGTGTTTTTTGATTGTGTTTTTGATTTGTGATTTTTGATTTTGGGTGAGGTAGCAAGAAAGGTTAAAAGGGGTTGGGAGATAAAATGACCTACTTACCCTTACTTAACTGCCACGTGTCCAAGTTAACGACCCAATTTTAGCACCGTTCGTCCTTGTGGATGTATATAGTCAAACGTTTACTAACGGGGTGATGTATCTGTCTGAACTTTTGGGTGAGGGATGTATGGTGCGAAACGGGGTAAACCACAGGGATGTATTTTGGAGTTTACTCTAAAACAAATTCCTGAATTCACGTGTGATTCTGTTATTTATTTTTTTGCTCCGTTATGAAAAAATGTAAATTACGTGTGATTCAGTTTTAATTTAAAAATTAGTAAATCACATGTGATTCACTTTCAAAAATAATTTAATGTAAAATTACATGTGGTTTGCGGTAAATCACATGTGATTTGTGGTAAATCACATGTGATTTGAGGTAAAATCACATGTGATTTGAAGTAAAAAAAATACCGTTTATGTTGGGGAAAAAACAATAATTAGCTTAAGTTGACAAATCTTGGTTATATGGTGGAGGCCTTTGTTTGTATTCTTGGTTTGGTGGATATATATTGCCCTTCAAAAAAAACAAAGAAAAGACATGTCACTCCAATTAATCAAACAAATTAAGTGAAAGATGAGACCCAAAAACGCAAAATCCAAATACAATACTAAAAGACCAACATTGATCCAAAACAAAATCCAAATATAAATCACAAAATCCAAATCCACTTAATATTAGTCCAAATCCATTAATAAATAGAATTTTCCAAACACCTAAGAATGATGTAACCTGTTTTACCAAGATTGACTCAAAACACATAAATAAAGAATCAAACTTTTTAAAGTACAATAAAGAAATTGACTTTAGACCTACTCGGATTATTCAACAATGCATTCATCCACCGGTTCATGAAATCTTTTGTTCCATTTGATGACATTAGCTCCTGAGTTAGCATCATCTAGTGCCAAGTGTACATGTTTTCTAAGATGTCTAACGTAATCACTAATAGCTCCAACTATTGCAACAGAAGCTTATTTCTTTGTTTCTCGTGTAAGTGAAGCGGTGACCTTTATAATGTCAAGCTGCAAATCAGTTCAGAAAATCAGGTTACAGATTCGGCCGCCACAGATCCCGTCACCCCCGCCCCGCACTTCCCCCCCACACACATATACAATCATCGAAAACGGTTTTTGGTGTTATGGTGGATCGACGACGGTTTATGATGTGTGAGTGTGTTTGGTGAGAAAGAGTGTGTGTAAATTGGTGAGTGTGTGTGAGTAAAAATGTGTGAGTGTAAGTGTAGGAATATAAGAATGGTGGAGTGTTAGGTGGAGTGTGAAATTACAAAAACGATCCTCTGTGTTTTGTTAATTTAAATTAATGATTAAATCTAACCATTGGATCAAAGTTAAATTAATGGTCATGATTGGTTGCTTTGTTCTTTAGAAAAGACTTGTTCTGCATTGAACTTTTGCCTTATGATTATATCACGATATTTTACAAGAAAGATTGAAAAAAAATGAACATCAAATTAAAGTGGATCAAAAAATATGTTTATTGGTATAATTTGTGTGATGGAAAATAAAATAATTTTACATATATATAAGACCAAAAAACGATGATCGTGTAATTTGCATGAAAGTAAGTGGTATGTACATTTATACAATATAGAGTTTGGTTTAATAAAGATTAAAAAAAGAAAATAAATATCAAATGAACGAGTCTCAACTATTTTTTTCTTTATCAAAACTAACTTTCTCTCTCATTTTTAAAAATTAAATATCTCGCAAATCATTGATCATTAAAGAACTAATCATACAATCGCGACAAGCATAAAATTATCTTTCATTTGATATCTCATATCATATACTTTCGATATATTTTTTTTTTCTTTTTAACTTTTTTGCGGGTGTAGGGTTAATGTTAATGTTTTTAGGATTTAGAGGTTAGGCTTTTTAGGGGTTAGTTTTTTTAGATGTTAGGGCGTCGGGTTCTGAGCATAGTCACATGGAACGGGGATCGCTCCGGTACGGGATCGCGGATCGGGATCGAGGTTCGCTAGGCACCTAAAATTCGGTTCGATGGGGGGTAGGCTCATTTCGGATCGCTTCGGTACAATGTACCAAATAATGTGGTACGATGTACCCATGTAGCAATTAATATATTATTATTAATTTAAAATCCAAACACGGCCTGATACTTCTCACGGTTTTTTAAAAGAGCGTCACATCTCTTTACATCAGCCTTCTTCCCAACTGGTGGACCAAGAAGATGAAGGTGTATACGTGTATAGGAGCTTGTAAATCGATGTTCACAATGATTACAAATCCACACCTTGGCACCACCTGCATTTTTACTGTTAGCGGTACCAACAACAGTTACTTCTTGCCACAATGGCTTGTTATCCTTTTCCTCTTTACGTTGTTCACTTGCATCATTAGTTTCATTACTATCATCATCAATAAGATCAACAAATTCTTGATTCTCACTAGCAATAGCATCATCAATTCTTGTTTTACCTAACACCATTCTTACAAGTTTGTGCTAATCACAATAAGTTATTGCAGTGGATTTTTTATTGATGATATGAACAAGGCTACTGCTACTCATCTATATATAATATATTATGCATAACCATTTAACAGCTCAAAGGATCTGGTTCCAAAATAAATCACAGTATCAAATCTTCAAATATCTTCAAATTATATATTTTATAATCACAAAAATTGGAAATAATATTTGAAATCTTGACAAATCATAAGGAAATCAAAATTAATGGAACAGAATCGTGAATCGAATGTAACTGGAACGCGAATTGGAAACACCTGGAACGTGAATTGCTCTTCTCGATTCGGATATCAATTAAATTCGAACGCCATATTCACCGATCCACTCGCGATCCCAATCGACTGATCGATTGCATTACCACGCTTTGGATCGAACTAACCGGATCGCAATTGGTCAGAGTAGAGCGAACTATATGACTATGGTTCTGAGAGTTTAGGGTTTTCTGGGGTTTAGGAGTTAAGGTCTAGGGTTTAAGGGTTTTTTGTTAGGGTGTAGGGTTTTTAGTGTTTATGGGTTAGGGTTTTTCAGAGTTTATGGGTTAGAGTTTTGGGTTTTGGAATTAGGTTATTTGCATAAAAAGGCATCATACTTGTCACTTTTTGTCATTGTATGTTGCGTATTTGTTTTTCTCAATTTGAAACTAACCTTTTGAATTGCGGCTATTGTGTGTACTGCGGACCGCTTAACCCGTTGGAGCAGTCAAGTTAACGACCGTTAATGTTATTATTGCATCGTTAGTCCTTTTCGCCCTGCTTTAACGATCGCTTATTATATTATTGCACCGCTAGTCCTTTTCGCTCGCTTTTATATCGCTGCTCGCTTTACACGCTTCGCTCGCTTTACACGCCGTCCATTTTAACGGCACGCCTTCGTTCGTTTACACGCTGCTCGACGACGCTTGTTTCGCTGTTCGCTTTTGCACGCCGTCCGCTTTTACACGCTTTTGTTCGCTTTACACGCTTTTTGTTTTTGCATGCTTTTTCCGTTTACACGCTTTTGGCGCTCGCTTTTGCACGTTTTTGTTCGTTTTTGCACGTTTTTGTACGTTTTACACGTTTCGTTCGTTTTTGCACGTTTTCGCCCGTTTTTACACGTTTCGTTCGTTTTTACATGTTTTTGTTCGTTTTTACATGTTTTGGTTTGTTTTTGTCCGTTTTACACGTTTTGGTTCGTTTTTTCACGTTTTGAAATTTTTGCGTCTGTTTACATCCGCTTTTCACGAAAGATACACGCTTCGCTTTTTGCACGCTTCATTTTTGCACATTTTCGCTCGTTTTTACATGTTTTTGTTAGTTTTACAAGTTTTGGTTCGTTTTTGTCCGTTTACACGTTATGCTGCTTTTACACGCTTATTTTTACGCTGACGCTGTTCGTTTTACGCTGTTCATTTTACACGCTGCTTCGTTTTGCGCTTTTACATTTTACACGAACAAAACCGTAAAAAGAAAACGCGGTAAAACGACAAAACGCGGAAAAATAAAACGTAAAGCGCAAAAAACGCAACAAAACGTCTAAAAACGTAACAACAAAAACGTCTAAAACGAAAACGAAAACGCAGTAAAACATTTTGAATGTTTTCGTCCGTTTACACGCTGCTTTTATTTCGGTTTTGTTCGTTTTGCACGCTTTCTTTGTTTTACACGCGTTGTTTTGATCGCTTTTGTCGCCGCTTTGCACGCTTGCTGGCTGACGCTTTTGCACGCTGTGTTTTACGACGTTTTCATTTGCTTTTTTGTGCGTTTTCCGTTCGACACGTTTTCGCTGCGTTTTACACGGTTTTGTTCGTGTAAAAACGGACGAAATCATGCAAAAATGAGCGAAAACGTGTAAAAACGGACGAAAGCTTGCAAAAACGAATAAACGTGTAAAAACGGACGAAAATGTTCAAAAATGAACCAAAAACGTGTAAAAACGAACAAAAACGAATGAAAACGTGCAAAAACGGACGAAATCATGCAAAAACGAGTAAAAAACGTGTAAAACGAACGAAAACGTGTAAAAACGGACGAAAGCAGGCAAAAACGAACCAAAACATGTAAAAACGAACCAAAACGTGTAAAAACGAACGAAAACGTGCAAAAACGAACGAAAGCGTGTAAAAACGAACGAAAACGTGTAGAAACGGGCGAAAAGGACTAACGGTGCAATAATATAATAAACGGTCGTTAAAAACAGACGAAAAGGACTAACGATGCAATAATATCATTAACGGTTGATAACATCAAATAGTCCTGATTATTAAGTGTCAATTTCCCCCGTTAATGCTCGTTATTCATATCATTTATATGGATTTACGCTTGTTTTCCATTGTTTTACACCTTCGTAAATTGCAGCATTGGAGCTAATGAGACGCTTGAAATGGAAACTTTACTAAGGATTTATCACAAGATGCTTATTTTGAAGAGGTTACGGCGTAACCTCGTCTCTCACATTACACCGTAACTATTGCGGACCAAGTCCAACTCATCAAGAGGTTACGGCGTAACTCCTTCCAAAGATTACGCCGTAACTCTATTAGGTCAAAAGAGGTTCCACGCCGCTAATACT
Source organism: Chrysanthemum makinoi (assembly GCA_910596185.1). NCBI lineage: Eukaryota > Viridiplantae > Streptophyta > Magnoliopsida > Asterales > Asteraceae > Chrysanthemum > Chrysanthemum makinoi. The sequence goes on from OU343223.1 coordinate 303,261,901, forward strand.
TGCGCCGTAACCACGCATCATTTACGGACGTAACTTGGTTTATTGAAGACTACGGCGAACCACTTACTAGGTTACGCCGCAACTAGTGATCTAGTGCATTTACGGAGGTTACGACGTAACTCATCTTTTGGTTAGTATCCTCGACACGCCTATAAATACCCCCGAATTCCGCCGGAAGATTTATATTCATTTTCCACACATAATACTGAGAACGTGGGAAAAGCTCTAGGGAGGTCTAGGGAAGCATACTGAGCTGTTTCCAAGGGAGAAGTCACACCATTACGATAAGCTTTAGCGTTTATTATTTTTTACTTTCAATTCATGTATTTCGTACCTTTGAATATTGAATTGATGTGCATGATTAATATGAGCGGCTAAGCACCCTTTGGTGCTAGCCTAGTTATGATTCCTTAATTGTTTTGTTTGCGTTTACCTTTACTCCGTACAATTATTTCTAAGTGTATGCATGCATAGTTCTTTGGTAGTCACCCCCGGTTCGGTAGTTTTGAATGGCGGTAGAGGCCAATTGCCTAGGAGATATGACCAATCCAATTCTGAGTGAGCGGACCGAGACGGAAGGGTAAGATATGACCAACTGACGACCCTTTCTACTTGTGCGATTTGACCAACTGATCACCTATCGCTTGGATGAACTTAAGAATTGGGGGGTGTAGTGTCTAAGTTCCTAACTACCGCACTCACTATTTAGAATCTAGCATGTGATCGGTCTTAATGACTTGGCTTAGGGACCAGAACAACAGACTTATGACGGTGCGCTCGATTTCTCCCGTGGTGGCATCTTTGCTGATAGGTTAGGGTGAATTGACCAAATGCTGTCCTCTCAAATTTGACCCCACCTGAAGTAATTGGAAGTAGGTAGACGCAGACATAACTAGTTAGGAGGATTGACTAGGTTAGCACCACTATTCCTCTATTGATTTCCTTTCTACCATTTAATTGCTTTTATATTCTGCATTCGTAGTTTAATTAATTAAAACCATATCAAACCATTTATATTTTGTGACAATTAGACTTAGTAATTATCCAAAACACATAGCTCTTGGGATCTAACTCTCTGCTTTACCATTTACTACACTACACACGACCGGTACACGCCTGTTAGTGCATTAGTAGACCATAGGTATATGAGACACTATAAATATTAAGACACGTCAAGAAAACCTCGCATCAAGTTTTGGCTACGTTGGGAGTTATATTAGGATATTTATTTAAGTTTTATTTTGATATTATGACTCTTAATATGAACGATTATCTCACCACATCTAATAGTAAACAGGGGATCACCATTCCAGCTCTTGAAGAAAATGTTAAATTCAATTTTAGGGACTCGCGTCTTGATGAACTAAAAGATGCTGCTTTTATGGGACCAAAGACGAAGAAGCACACGAACACATAGCAAAGGTATGTGAAATCGCAGATTTATTCCACGCACCTGGAGTCTCAAGAGATCATGTTATGATGAGAGCTTTTCCTTTTACCCTAAAAGGAAGAACTAGAGATTGGTTAAAAAAAACTTCCATCAGGATCTATTACAACATGGAACACCTTTAAGAAGGCTTTTCTTAAGGAATATCGAACCCCTGCAAAAATCCTTCAACAGGTCGATGAAATTAGGAGGTTTAGCCAATTCCACGATGAACCGCTATATACAACTTGGGAAAGATTTAACGGGCCATCCTAAAATGCCCGAGCATAAACTCAACAAACACGAGCAACCTCGAAATATTCTACAACGGGTTGAACATAAAGACTCGACAATTGTTAGACTCTAAAGAACCTATCCCTTTAATGACTGCCGATAAAGGATGGAAAAAGTTGAGGAAATTGCGCCCATTCTTCATCATGGAACGAAGAGCGGATGAAAATCCTATTGATATACAACTGTGATAAAAATCCGAGGAATTTGAAGTAGACATGCAATCCCTAACCGAAGAAGTCAAGATGGTTAAACACAAGTTCGTTAAACCCATTGATGGGAGAGTGACGGATCTTGAAAAGCGCGTGAAGATGCTCGTTAAAGAATCCAGATAAAGTATGATGAGAACGCAAATTTGGTTCGAATCTCAAGCGTGATTTACGACAAAGCACTTAGAACACAAGAAGCTGCTATTAGAAGACTTGAAAATCAAGTGGGAAAATTGGCGTAATCTATCGAGTTAGGGATGAAGGTGACTTGTCAGAATACCCCAAATTTGGTTTAGCGGAAGCATACGTGTTATGGGGAATGTTACAAAATCGGAGATCACAACACAAGTAATAAAAAACGGAATACATACTCCATTTGATTTCATAAAATTGTTTTAAAACATTATATTATAACTTTGTTTGGATAAAATGGGCACGTCCATAAGTTCAAATGGTCCCAATTTAAATACATCATTATGTGTAAAAACACTTCTTTAGATATTTCTACGACCATTTACCACCTCTTGCCTTGCATCTATGATCACAAATTAAGCACCTGAGAAAATATGCTAAAAGGTCACTATAAGCTAGTGAGTTCATAGGTTTAAATTAAAACAGTAGGTATGGACCAAAGTTAAAGTTATTGAGAATATAATGTTATATGGATGAAAATCTATTACGTTAGCACTAAGTTCATGCAACCGTTACTACGACATTTTCTGTATGCTAAATGATATCATACTATAGGCCCAATGCGAGTGTTTTGTCCCTCAACACCTGATTCCGACATGGTATACGTTTCGCCTTGGCCTAAGCATGGCCAACCGAACGGAGGATTCACCCTCAATAGATTTATTTATAACATTCAAGGCTTCCCAATGGGGAATTGACGGTTCATGAAAAAGGGCATTCTTCTAGGGACATAAGGGCTTAGGCTAAACCACGTAATAGTAATCATGCAATAGTTTAGGTCCATAAAAGGTTTTGCATATTTCTCACCCCAAAATGTATAAAACAGTTTATCAAGTAAAGAGGGGCTATGAAAACTCACCTTAGCAAATGTGCAATCCAAAAGTTGGATTTAGTGATTGTGGTGAAGCGGCACCGACACGCACATTCTAGATAAGGAGGGCAAAGTTTTAGTTCATTGTTTTAAGTATCACTTACTTAGATTAGTTCAATGGCTTTGATAATTGTATTAATACTAAACTTACGTTTGTAAAAATGATTATATGGGCTTACTAGTATGTATACGAAAGTATATATACTTTTCATGTTGGCACTATAATGGTTTTAAATCCTAAGTTTGATTTGAAAAATAATTACGATATTTCTCTAGTAAGTATATAAATGTACATATAATTATTTAAGTTGACTCAAAATGATATTGTCAAAATTTTATATATAATTGATTTATTTTCTAATTGTATTTAGAAAATACCTGAGTTAAATTTGAAGATTTTCAATTTAATACATGATAAAATGACATAGTGGTCTTTACTTACTTATCATAATTTGTTCTTAATATATATAGTTCTAAACGAGAAATTTACTTGACACACATTTGTTTACACATTGACGTTAAATTTTTACGTAGGCATTATTAAGTGAAACGTGTTTTAAATCACTCTGTTCTCATAAAAATAAACTTTACACTTGTTTACTTGTTAAGCTCGTATGTGTACATTTTTAAGTAGGAGATTCGGATACGTGGAAATTGTGTTTTAGTTTTATAGTGATGAGTGTCTAAATACTCATCATTTTTATATTTGTTAGAATGCCAAAACATCCGAAAACACCGTAAACACATCAAAATGATAAAAATATCACAAACAAGTGTTTTATATGTTTTAAATGCAAAACATCAAAATCTGGTGAAAAACGTATCAAGTTTGCATAATTGGCGCTTTTAGTCCCCAAGTTACAAAAGTTGTCAAAATCAGTCCCTGGTAAGTCAAAAACTTGTAAAATATCATTTTAGGTCCATGAGATTCAAAAGTTGTCAAATCAAACCTTTTAAAGTTTAAAAATCACAAAATGACAACTTTAGTCCTTTAACTTTGAAAATTGTCAAAAATAGTCCTTGGTTAATTTAAAAAGTGAAAATTATCAAGTTTTAACCTTGTTCTATTTATAAATGACAAAAATGGTCTTTATGATAAACTTTTTGAGAAATTACAATATTGGTCCCTCAAGTTTCTAAATTGAGCTTTTGGTCCCCTGGATTTGTAAAATGGAAATTATCAACAAAGGTCCTTGTACTAATCTGTTACTTGGCAGCTTTTTTAGTCCTTATGAGAGCTTTGGAACATGTTCAAGATCAGCCCTTAACTTTGGCTAAATTACATGATTGGTCCTTGTTGAAATAAACCAATCCGGACCCTATTATTAACTAAGTCCAAATCCAAGCCCAAACACTTGACCCGGCCCAATATTTGAAAACAAATAATACCACTGTAGAACCGTCTCCTCTCCCCCTGTTTCACCAATACCAGTGGTTTTTAACCACTGGTTTTCACCTTTACACCTCACCATCTCCACTCAATTACATTCCCCCTCCACCTCCACACCAATCCAACTCCAATTATCGCAGAAAACCAACCCTTTGAAAAAATGGCCAAATTCGACAAATGGCAAAATGATTATCGGCTGATTTCAGCGGTTGGATTGTGGTGGGATAACTTCAGAGGTCGACAAGAAGATATTTCAAGTCAATAAATATCAAGAGGAAGCAATGAAGAAAGATATCTTTAAATTTTAATATCGTTTATGTTTAACTTTCAAATTTCAGTGTTTGTTTAAGCTTCAAGCTTTGTATTTTATGTTTTCAAGTTGAAATAAAACTTTTGTAAGCAACCAATTTCGGCCAAGTCTTATCTCAAGTTATGCAATTTTCTTATTATTCAAAAATCTCAATAAGTTGAAATGTTGTTAAACCTAGTTTGGACTCATAAGCCACATAAGCTCCTTATAAAGCTTATTAAAGCTTTTAGATAATCTTAAAAGCAGTTTATTGGTCAAAAATCAAAATACCAAAAATACTAAAAATTCAAGTGAAAAATAAAAATCAATGGTGAAGGTGATCAAGAAGTCAAGCGGTTTGATTTGGATGGAAATGGGTTAGAGAACCTGTGGAGGTTCTATAGGTTGTGTTTGTGACCTTGGTTCTCGTGTTCTCGTTCATAGCCACTTGTAAGCCCTTTGTTCAATTTGGCATTTCACTGTTTTGGTAGTTCATTAGTTTTAATATCTCGCTTTGTTGTTGAGTAGTGATAGTTAAGTCATATTAAGCTTTAAAACTAGTTGTTTGTTGTTTCAAATTTGTAGTTTGCAAAAACTTTATTTTCACAAGTCTTATTAGTATAATTAGTACTTCACTGTTTTATGTTATTAATACTGTTGTTTTATGTTTATTCATCTCCTTTAATGAAATTATAAGGTTTGTAATCGAGAGCATGTTCTTAATTTGTGTTTTGCTTTGAAAAATTACAAAATGTCCACTAAAGGGTGTTTGGTTTTGCTAATTTAACTGTACCAGAGGTTGTGCGACACTGCACTTTTGGTTGTTTCATGTCACATTAAGTCCTAAGAACTCGGTTCAAGAATATAATTCATCCTTGTTGCAGAAAAGTCAAATCACTCTTAATTCTCACCTAGATTATTAACTGGTAGGATTAAGTTTGTGAAACTCATCACAGAAGCTTAAAACCTTTTAACTTAGCTTAATTTCACATCATTCTAGCTTAATATAACATAATCAATTAGTAGAATCAAGTTAAAGTTCAATAAAGTCAACTTAGTTAGTTCTTATAAAAAGTCAAATTTTCAGTTTGGTCGATTTTGAATAAACTAGATTAATTTATGTAGGACTCATTATTAGCTTACAATACTTGAGCTTCTAGGATATTAAAATAGAACTACTTATCTTTACAATAGTATTTTTCTTATTTTCTAGATCAGCCTTTTAGTAGCTTATTTCTTGGCCTACTTTAGCTACCTGTTTCAAAATGTGCCCTGGTAAGGTTTTAACCACTTTTTCATAAGCTCACACAGAGCTTGTTAGTTGACCTTACCTTGTGAATCTTAGCTTTTTGAGAAGCTAACCAAGCCTTCTTGAAGTATCAAGCTTGAAATTTCACTTTGTAACTTATTTACTGGGCCGCAAGTGCTTATCATTTTGTCCCAACTCACTCTCAGCATTAACTGATTCTCAAATCGGTGTTTTGTCGGGTTTTGAAATAGCTTCTCACAAGCTCATAAGAGCTTATCATGGTCTGAGTTTTGGTATAATTGGTCTCAACCAGGTCTAGTACAAGTTCCAATAATTGTTTTTTAGTTCTAGCTTATTTGGTGTTCTGTGCATAAGCTCAAAGTAGCTTACTAAATTGTTGCTCATTAAGCTCAAACATCAAATCTGTTGAGCTTGTGATTCTGTGGGTTAGGACTTGTTGAAACCTGTTCCATTTGAGTCATTTTAGCTTAATATAGCTTCTATGTAGGTTTGGTGGTCTTTTATTTATCATTTGCTTTTTCAAGTGCTTATAAATAAGCAGTTGCCACTGCAGTTGCTTATTTCTCCACACAAGCCCATGTTTTTCTATTTTTCCTAGATTCTACATATTAAAATAGACTTTTCCTGAAATTTTCATAATTTTTCATAACTGTTTGCTATTTTTCTTAATTTAAACTAGTTTTTAATCCTTTTTAAATAGCATTTAATACAAATAAATTATAAAAAGCTTTAAAAAATATATTTTATATTTTCCTAGATTAAGATAAATATAAAAGTAATAAAAAGTATTTTTTCATAATTTTCTTAGTTTAAAAAGTATTTTTTTAGCATTTTAATTAGTTTAAAATAGATTTAAATTAATAATAAATACATAATAAGTCTAAAAAATATATTTTTAGTTTTAAAATAAGTTTTATCATATTTTAGATTTTTCCAAGTTATAATTTCATTTTTCTAGGTTAATTTTGTATTTTATTGTATTTTAGTGCATTTTAAATACTTAATAAATAGTTTTTAATTAATAATAATTAAATAATAAGTTGTAAAAATAATTTTATTTTTCTAATAATTTTCTTTTACTATTAGGTTTATAAAAATATCATTTTCATATTTTTAGGGTTAATATTGTGTAAGTTTCACGTTTTTAATTGTACGTCGCGTAGATTTTAATTTTATTTTTCTAAAAACATAAAACAAAAACATTAGTTTAAAAATAGTGATAGCGTTTATTTAATAGATTTTAACTTTTAATCTCCTTTAATCTTCTGTAGTTTATAAACAACTCAAAATCCCTTGACCACTATCCTCGTGGTTATTCGATCCGATTGTGTTTAACACCAATTCATCCTCCGTGGGACTTAACGACCCAGGAATTCACTATATTCCTCTGATCTAAATTGCATTTGTGCTTGAGCTGTTTTAAGTCTTTTTGACTTGACGGTTCGGACCAGATCAAATTTTGGCGCCGCTGCCGGGGAGGCTGTAAGGGTGTTTTAAGCATTTCCAGACCCGTACTTGCACATATACCATCGTTTGTAAACAGTTTTCTGTAAAGTTAATATAAATCAAAAATTTCATTAACGCTTTTCCTAAAGTGTTAAAAACACCAAAAATAATATAAAACAACAAAACAATTGGAACGTTTTCTATTTTGTATTTTCTTTTAAGGTGATTCTTAAAGAGATACGATTTGGTTAAACGAGACGATACCAAAAATATTGTCAAAAGTTTTTAAACCCATCAGCACAAATCATACCTACGTCTTTTCACTGGTACTTAAATTATACATAAAAATCAACCACCGCAAATCAAGGCAGTGCACTACCTAACTGGGGGTGCGACCATAATAAGTTCCCGAACCACAGATTTAAAACTTGCCTTTGTATCACTTGTGATTTGGTGTACCTTTTTCAAAGAAGCCATTTCATTTGTGATTATTGGTTAAAGTTCACTTGTGTTTTGCCTCATTTGTTTTGAAAACTGATTTTTAAACTTAGTGCATGCGCACTCGTTCTTCCAGTTCTACAAGTCCACTTTTTGAACTAGGAAAGATTCCTCGTAGACGTAGAGGACGTTCGTCCTTCACCGTGGATGAGGAACGTCTACCACCACCACCCCCGTCGAAATGGCGAAGACAAACCTATGAATGAGCTTCTCCAAGCACCCATAGAGGGTTACGGAGATGCCATTGTTGTTCCACCATTGTGTCGATACCTTCGAGCTCAAAACCGGGTTACTTAATCTGGTAACCCAAAGCCAATTCTATGGTTTTGAGCGGGATGATCCTCATGCACACATTCGATGGTTTAACAAGATTGCATCTAATTCGCAAAAAATTGGAAATAATATTTGAAATCTTGACAAATCATAAGGAAATCAAAATTAATGGAACAGAATCGTGAATCGAATGTAACTGGAACGCGAATTGGAAACACCTGGAACGTGAATTGCTCTGTTCTGATTCGGATATCAATTAAATTCTGGAACGCCATATTCACCGATCCACTACGCATCCCAATCGATTGGATCGATTGCATTAACGCTTTTGGATCGAACTAACGGATCGCAATTAGGTAATCTGAGCGAACTATATGACTATGGTTCTGAGAGTTTAGGGTTTTCTGGGGTTTAGGAGTTAAGGTCTAGGGTTTAAGGGTTTTTTGTTAGGGTGTAGGGTTTTTAGTGTTTATGGGTTAGGGTTTTTCAGAGTTTATGGGTTAGAGTTTTGGGTTTTGGAATTAGGTTATTTGCATAAAAAGGCATCATACTTGTCACTTTTTGTCATTGTATGTTGCGTATTTTTTTTTCTCAATTTGAAACTAACCTTTTGAATTCGTGCTATTGTGTGTACCTGTGACCTGCTTAACCTGTTGGAGCAGGTCAAGTTAACGACCGTTAATGTTATTATTGCATCGTTAGTCCTTTTCGTCTGTTTTTAACGATCGTTTATTATATTATTGCACCGTTAGTCCTTTTCCCGCTTTTATACACGCTGTTCGTTTACACGCCGTTCGTTTTTACACGCCGTCCATTTTGCACGCCGCTCGTTTTACACGCTGTTCGCTTTACACGCGCCGTTCGCTTTTGCACGCTTTCCGCTTTTACACGTTTTGTTCAACACGTTTTGTTTTGCATGCTTTCGTCCGTTTTTACACGTTTTCGTTCGTTTTTGCACGTTTTTGTTCGTTTTTGCACGTTTTTGTACGTTTTACACGTTTCGTTCGTTTTTGCACGTTTTCGCCCGTTTTTACACGTTTCGTTCGTTTTTACATGTTTTTGTTCGTTTTTACATGTTTTGGTTTGTTTTTGTCCGTTTTACACGTTTTGGTTCGTTTTTTCACGTTTTTGTTCGTTTTTGCACGTTTTCGTCCGTTTTTACACGTTTCGTTCTTTTTGCACGTTTTCGCCCATTTTTGCACATTTTCGCTCGTTTTTACATGTTTTTGTTAGTTTTACAAGTTTTGGTTCGTTTTTGTCCGTTTTTACACGTTTTCGTTAGTTTTTACACGTTTATTCGTTTTTGCACGCTTTCGTTCGTTTTTGCACGTTTTCGTTCATTTTTACACGTTTTCGTTCGTTTTTGCACGCTTTCGTCCATTTTTACACGAACAAAACCGTGTAAAAAAAGAAAACGTGTAAAAACGGACGAAAACGTGAAAAAATAAACGAAAGCGTGCAAAAACGAACAAAAACGTCTAAAAACGAACAAAAACGTCTAAAAACAAACGAAAAACGTGTAAAAACATTTTTGAATGTTTTCGTCCGTTTTTACACGTTTCTGTTTTTTACTCGGTTTTGTTCGTTTTGCACGCTTTCTTTGTTTTTACACGTTTTCGTTTGTTTTTAGACGTTTTTGCGCTTTTGCACGTTTCGTCGCTTTGCATTGTTTGTTTTACACGCCATTTGTTTGTTTCGTTTTCCGTTTACACGTTGCTTTTACCCGTTTTGTTCGCAAACGACTAAATCATGCAAAATGAATAAAACGCGTAAAACGACGAAAGCTTGCAAAACGAATAAACGTAAAACGGACTAAAATGTTCAAAAATGAACCAAAACGGTAAAACGAACAAAAACGAATGAAAACGTGCAAAAACGGACGAAATCATGCAAAAACGAGTAAAAAACGTGTAAAACGAACGAAAACGTGTAAAAACGGACGAAAGCAGGCAAAAACGAACCAAAACATGTAAAAACGAACCAAAACGTGTAAAAACGAACGAAAACGTGCAAAAACGAACGAAAGCGTGTAAAAACGAACGAAAACGTGTAGAAACGGGCGAAAAGGACTAACGGTGCAATAATATAATAAACGGTCGTTAAAAACAGACGAAAAGGACTAACGATGCAATAATATCATTAACGGTTGATAACATCAAATAGTCCTGATTATTAAGTGTCAATTTCCCCCGTTAATGCTCGTTATTCATATCATTTATATGGATTTACGCTTGTTTTCCATTGTTTTACACTTTCAGGTAAATTGCGAGCATTGGAGCTAATGAGACGCGGAAATGGAAACTTTACTAAGGATTTATCACAGTATGCTTATTTTGAAGAGGTTACGGCGTAACTCGTCTCTCACATTACACCGTAACTATTGCGTGACCCTGAAGTCCAACTTATCAAGAGGTTACGGTAGTAATCCTTCCAAAGATTACGCCGTAACTCTATTAGGTCAAAAGAGGTTCCACGCCGCTAATACTCGCCGTAACTCACTGCATCATTTACGCGTAACTTGGTTTATTGAAGACTACGGCGTAACCACTTACTAGGTTACGCCGTAACTAGCAGATCTAGTGCATTTACGGAGGTTACGACGTAACTCATATTTTGGTTACGCCGTAACTCGACTGCCTATAAATACCCCACGAATTCCAGCATTTATATTCATTTTCCACACATAATACTCTGAGAACGTGGGAAAAAGCTCTAGGGAGGTCTAGGGAAGCATACGGAGCTGTTTCCAAGGGAGAAGTCACACCATTACGATAAGCTTTAGCGTTTATTATTTCTTTTACTTTCAATTCATGTATTTCGTACCTTTGAATATTGAATTGATGTGCATGATTAATATGAGCGGCTAAGCACCCTTTGGTGCTAGCCTAGTTATGATTCCTTAATTGTTGTGTTTACGTTTACCTTTACTTCTGTACAATTATTTCTAAGTGTATGCATGCATAGTTCTTTGGTAGTCACCCCTGGTTCGGTAGTTTTGAATGGCGGTAGAGGCCAATTGCCTAGGAGATATGACCAACTGACCCTAGGTGAGCGGACTGAGACGGGAAGGGTAAGATATGACCAACTGACGACCCTTTCTACTTGTGCGATTTGACCAACTGATCACCTATCGCTTGGATGAACTTAAGAATTGGGGGGTGTAGTGTCTAAGTTCCTAACGGCCGGGCACTCACTATTTAGAATCTAGCATGTATCGGTACTTAATGACTTGGCTTAGGGGACCAGGAACAACAGGACTTATGACGGTGCGCCTGATTTCTCCTGTGGTGGCATCTTTGCTGATAGGTTAGGGCGAATTGACCAAATGCTGTCCTCTCAAATTTGACCCCACCTGAAGTAATTGGAAGTAGGTAGACGCAGACATAACTAGTTAGGAGGATTGACTAGGTTAGCACCACTATTCCTCTATTGATTTCCTTTCTACCATTTAATTGCTTTTATATTCTGCATTCGTAGTTTAATTAATTAAAACCATATCAAACCATTTATATTTTGTGACAATTAGACTTAGTAATTATCCGACACACATAGCTCTTGGGACGACCTCGGCTTTACCATTTACTACACTACACACGACCGGGTACACTGCCCGTTAGTGCATTAGGGTAGACCATAGGTATAGCGAGACACTATAAATATTAAGACCTGGTCAGTAAAACCTGCATCAAGTTTTTGGCGCCGCTGCCGGGGAGTTATATTAGGATATTTATTTAAGTTTTATTTTGATATTATGACTCTTAATATGAACGATTATCTCACCACATCTAATAGTAAACAGGGGATCACCATTCCAGCTCTTGAAGAAAATGTTAAATTCGAATTTTAGGGACTCTGTCTTGATGAACTAAAAAGATGCTGTTTTTATGGGACCAAAGACGAAGAAGCACACGAACACATAGCAAAGGTATGTGAAATCGCAGATTTATTCCACGTACCTGGAGTCTCAAGAGATCATGTTATGATGAGAGCTTTTCCTTTTACCCTAAAAGGAAGAACTAGAGATTGGTTAAAAAAAACTTCCATCAGGATCTATTACAACATGGAACACCTTTAAGAAGGCTTTTCTTAAGGAATATCGAACCCCTGCAAAAATCCTTCAACAGGTCGATGAAATTAGGAGGTTTAGCCAATTCCACGATGAACCGCTATATACAACTTGGGAAAGATTTAACGAAGCCATCCTAAAATGCCCCGAGCATAAACTCAACAAACACGAGCAACTGCAAATATTCTACAACGGGTTGAACATAAAGACTCGACAATTGTTAGACTCTAAAGAACCTATCCCTTTAATGATTGCCGATAAAGGATGGAAAAAAGTTGAGGAAATTGCGCTCCATTCTTCATCATGGAACGAAGAGCGGGATGAAAATCCTATTGATATACAATCTGTGATAAAAAATCTGGAGGAATTTGAAGTAGACATGCAATCCCTAACCGAAGAAGTCAAGATGGTTAAACACAAGTTCGTTAAACCCATTGATGGGAGAGTGACGGATCTTGAAAAGGCTGTGAAGATGCTCGTTAAAGAATCCAGCATAAAGTATGATGAGAACGCAAATTTGGTTCGGAATCTCAAGCGTGATTACGACAAAGCACTTAGAACTCAAGCAGCTACTATTAGAAGACTTGAAAATCAAGTGGGAAAATTGGCAGAATCTATCAGAGTTAGGGATGAAGGTGACTTGCTGTAACACCCCCAAATTTGGTTTAGCGGAAGCATACGTGTTATGGGGAATGTTACAAAATCGGAGATCACAACACAAGTAATAAAAAACGGAATACATACTCCATTTGATTTCATAAAATTGTTTTAAAACATTATATTATAACTTTGTTTGGATAAAATGGGCACGTCCATAAGTTCAGTGGTCCCAATTTAAATACATCATTATGTGTAAAAACACTTCTTTAGATATTTCTACGACCATTTACCACCTCTTGCCTTGCATCCATAATCACAAATTAAGCACCTGAGAAAAATATGCTAAAAAGGTCAGCTATAAGCTAGTGAGTTCATAGGTTTAAATTAAAACAGTAGGTATGGACCAAAGTTAAAGTTATTGAGAATATAATGTTATATGGATGAAAATCTATTACGTTAGCACTAAGTTCATGCAACCGTTACTACGACATTTTCTGTATGCTAAATGATATCATACTATAGGCCCAATGCGAGTGTTTTGTCCCTCAACACTCGATTCCGACATGGTATACGTTTCGCCTTGGCCTAAGCATGGCCAACCGAACGGAGGAGTCACCCTCAATAGATCTATTTATAACATTCGCGCTTCCCAATGGGGAATTGACGGTTCATGAAAAAGGGCATTCTTCTAGGGACATAAGGGCTTAGGCTAAACCACGTAATAGTAATCATGCAATAGTTTAGGTCCATAAAAAGGTTTTGCATATTTCTCACCCCAAAATGTATAAAACAGTTTATCAAGTAAAAGAGGGGCTATGAAAACTCACCTTAGCAAATGTGCAATCCAAAAGTGGGATTTAGTGATTGTTGTGAAGCGGCACCGACACGCGACCTAGATAAGGAGGGCAATGTTTTAGTTCATTGTTTTAAGTATCACTTACTTAGATTAGTTCAATGGCTTTGATAATTGTATTAATACTAAACTTACGTTTGTAAAAATGATTATATGGGCTTACTAGTATGTATACGAAAGTATATATACTTTTCATGTTGGCACTATAATGGTTTCGAAATCCGAAGTTTGATTTGAAAAATAATTACGATATTTCTCTAGTAAGTATATAAATGTACATATAATTATTTAAGTTGACTCAAAATGATATTGTCAAAATTTTATATATAATTGATTTATTTTCTAATTGTATTTAGAAAATACCTGAGTTAAATTTGAAGATTTTCAATTTAATACATGATAAAATGACATAGTGGTCTTTACTTACTTATCATAATTTGTTCTTAATATATATAGTTCTAAACGAGAAATTTACTTGACACACATTTGTTTACACATTGACGTTAAATTTTTACGTAGGCATTATTAAGTGAAACGTGTTTTAAATCACTCGTTGCCTCATAAAAATAAACTTTACACTTGTTTACTTGTTAAGCTCGTATGTGTACATTTTTAAGTAGGAGATTCGGATACGTGGAAATTGTGTTTTTAGTTTTATAGTGATGAGTGTCTAAATACTCATCATTTTTATACTGTTAGAATGCCAAAAACATCTGAAAACACTCAGAAACACATCAAAATGATAAAAATATCACAAACAAGTGTTTTATATGTTTTAAATGCAAAAACATCAAAATCTGGTGAAAAACGTATCAAGTTTGCATAATTGGCAGTTTTAGTCCCCCAAGTTACAAAAGTTGTCAAAATCAGTCCCTGGTAAGTCAAAAACTTGTAAAATATCATTTTAGGTCCATGAGATTCAAAAGTTGTCAAATCAAACCTTTTAAAGTTTAAAAATCACAAAATGACAACTTTAGTCCTTTAACTTTGAAAATTGTCAAAAATAGTCCTTGGTTAATTTAAAAAGTGAAAATTATCAAGTTTTAACCTTGTTCTATTTATAAATGACAAAAATGGTCTTTATGATAAACTTTTTGAGAAATTACAATATTGGTCCCTCAAGTTTCTAAATTGACAGTTTTGGTCCCTGGATTTGTAAAAATGGAAATTATCAACAAAGGTCCTTGTACTAATCTACTTGGCAGTTTTAGTCCTTATGAGAGCTTTGGAACATGTTCAAGATCAGCCCTTAACTTTGGCTAAATTACATGATTGGTCCTTGTTGAAATAAACCAATCCGGACCCTATTATTAACTAAGTCCAAATCCAAGCCCAAACACTTGACCCGGCCCAATATTTGAAAACAAATAATACCGCGCCACTGTAGAACCGTCTCCCTCTCCCCTGTTTCACCAATACCAGTGGTTTTTAACCACTGGTTTTCACCTTTACACCTCACCATCTCCACTCAATTACATTCCCCCTCCACCTCCACACCAATCCAACTCCAATTAATGCAGAAAACCAACCCTTTGAAAAAAATGGCGCCAAATTCGACAAATGGCAAAAATGATTATCTGGCTGATTTCAACGGTTGGATTGTGGTGGGATAACTTCAGAGGTCGACAAGAAGATATTTCAAGTCAATAAATATCAAGAGGAAGCAATGAAGAAAGATATCTAGAGTAATTTTAAATTTTAATATCGTTTATGTTTAACTTTCAAATTTCAGTGTTTGTTTAAGCTTCAAGCTTTGTATTTTATGTTTTCAAGTTGAAATAAAACTTTTGTAAGCAACCAATTTCAGTTTCAAGTCTTATCTCAAGTTATGCAATTTTCTTATTATTCAAAAATCTCAATAAGTTGAAATGTTGTTAGAAACTGTTAGTTTGGACTCATAAGCCACATAAGCTCCTTATAAAGCTTATTAAAGCTTTTAGATAATCTTAAAAGCAGTTTATTGGTCAAAATCAGAAAATACCAAAAATACTAAAAAATTCAGTGAAAAATAAAAATCAATGGTGAAGGTGATCAAGAAAGCTGAAGCAGTTTGATTTGGATGGAAATGGGTTAGAGAACCTGTGGAGGTTCTATAGGTTGTGTTTGTGACCTTGGTTCTGTGTTCTCAGTTCATAGCCACTTTTAAGCCCTTTGTTCAATTTGGCATTTCACTGTTTTGGTAGTTCATTAGTTTTAATATCTGTTTCTTGTTGTTGAGTAGTGATAGTTAAGTCATATTAAGCTTTAAAACTAGTTGTTTGTTGTTTCAAATTTGTAGTTTGCAAAAACTTTATTTTCACAAGTCTTATTAGTATAATTAGTACTTCACTGTTTTATGTTATTAATACTGTTGTTTTATGTTTATTCAGTCTCCTTTAATGAAATTATAAGGTTTGTAATCAGTAGCATGTTCTTAATTTGTGTTTTGCTTTGAAAAAATTACAAAACAGTCCACTAAAGGGTGTTTGGTTTTGCTAATTTAACTGTACCAGAGGTTGTGCAGACCTGCACTTTTGGTTGTTTCATGTCACATTAAGTCCTAAGAACTCAGTTCAAAGAATATAATTCAGTCCTTGTTGCAGTAAAAGTCAAATCACTCTTAATTCTCACCTAGATTATTAACTGGTAGGATTAAGTTTGTGAAACTCATCACAGAAGCTTAAAACCTTTTAACTTAGCTTAATTTCACATCATTCTAGCTTAATATAACATAATCAATTAGTAGAATCAAGTTAAAGTTCAATAAAGTCAACTTAGTTAGTTCTTATAAAAAGTCAAATTTTCAGTTTGGTCGATTTTGAATAAACTAGATTAATTTATGTAGGACTCATTATTAGCTTACAATACTTGAGCTTCTAGGATATTAAAATAGAACTACTTATCTTTACAATAGTATTTTTCTTATTTTCTAGATCAGCTTTTTAGTAGCTTATTTCTTGGCCTACTTTAGCTACCTGTTTCAAAATGTGCTGTGCTGTGTTTTAACCACTTTTCATAAGCTCACACAGAGCTTGTTAGTTGACCTTACCTTGTGAATCTTAGCTTTTTGAGAAGCTAACCAAGCCTTCTTGAAGTAACAAGCTTGAAATTTCACTTTGTAACTTATTTACTGGGCCGCA
This sequence comes from Chrysanthemum makinoi, assembly GCA_910596185.1. NCBI lineage: Eukaryota > Viridiplantae > Streptophyta > Magnoliopsida > Asterales > Asteraceae > Chrysanthemum > Chrysanthemum makinoi. Next base: position 303,278,694 of record OU343223.1, read on the forward strand.
AGTGCTTATCATTTTGTCCCAACTCACTTCAGATTAACTGATTCTCAAATCGGTGTTTTGTCGTTTTGAAATAGCTTCTCACAAGCTCATAAGAGCTTATCATGGTCTGAGTTTTGGTATAATTGGTCTCAACCAGGTCTAGTACAAGTTCCAATAATTGTTTTTTAGTTCTAGCTTATTTGGTGTTCTGTGCATAAGCTCAAAGTAGCTTACTAAATCTGTTTTGCTCATTAAGCTCAAACATCAAATCTGTTGAGCTTGTGATTCTGTGGGTTAGGACTTGTTGAAACCTGTTCCATTTGAGTCATTTTAGCTTAATATAGCTTCTGTGTAGGTTTGGTGGTCTTTGGTTATCATTTGGCTTTTTCAAGTGCTTATAAATAAGCAGTTGCCACTGCAGTTGCTTATTTCTCCACACAAGCCCATGTTTTTCTATTTTTCCTAGATTCTACATATTAAAATAGACTTTTCCTGAAATTTTCATAATTTTTCATAACTGTTTGCTATTTTTCTTAATTTAAACTAGTTTTTAATCCTTTTTAAATAGCATTTAATACAAATAAATTATAAAAAGCTTTAAAAAATATATTTTATATTTTCCTAGATTAAGATAAATATAAAAGTAATAAAAAGTATTTTTCCATAATTTTCTTAGTTTAAAAAGTATTTTTTAGCATTTTAATTAGTTTAAAATAGATTTAAATTAATAATAAATACATAATAAGTCTAAAAAATATATTTTTAGTTTTAAAATAAGTTTTATCATATTTTAGATTTTTCCAAGTTATAATTTCATTTTTCTAGGTTAATCTTGTATTTTATTGTATTTTAGTGCATTTTAAATACTTAATAAATAGTTTTTAATTAATAATAATTAAATAATAAGTTGTAAAAATAATTTTATTTTTCTAATAATTTTCTTTTACTATTAGGTTTATAAAAATATCATTTTCATATTTTTAGGGTTAATATTGTGTAAGTTTCACGTTTTTAATTGTACGTCGCGTAGATTTTAATTTTATTTTTCTAAAAACATAAAAACAAAAACATTAGTTTAAAAATAGTGATAGCGTTTATTTAATAGATTTTAACTTTTTAATCTCCTTTAATCTTCTGTAGTTTATAAACAACTCAAAATCCTTACTGACCACTATCCTCAGTGGTTATTCGACATCTGATTGTGTTTAACACCAATTCATCCTCCGTGGGACTTAACGACCCAGGAATTCACTATATTCCTCTGATCTAAATTGCATTTGTGCTTGAGCTGTTTTAAGTCTTTTTGACTTGACGGTTCGGACCAGATCATATAGCTAACTATAATTCAATCGCCTCGGTTTTTATTTGATGATTTGACTAAGTACCGCTCGAATATTTATGACACACGGATGGGTTGTGGCCCGTGGGTATGGAGTTGGGCCTAGGCCCGAAGTGACACATGAACAAGAAAAGGGCTTTTTGGCTAAATGGTGACTTATGAAAAATGGGTTGGTGCGTGAGAATGGGCTGCGGCCCAAGGGAATTTGCATAACAGGTTCACGCACAAATTTTTGAAGACATATACCAAGATCCCTTTCCAAATTTTATTACCAAACATACATTTTATTTTCAAAGTTTAACGTGAGCAACTCGGCTCGAAGTATACTCGATCGTTCATGCTCCATTTTGTGAAGCCGAATCTCTTGACTATAGAGTATGACTCCATCACTATGGTACTACCAAAATGTGGTCGTCGACATACTTTCATAGTCCCAAAGCATATCTATTTAAATGACAAGTATGTACTTAATGTAGATAAGTTAACAAAAGGGAAAATGACCATGTACAAGACTTGTTTCGAACGAGAACTAGCTAACATCATTATCTAGAAAATGCGAGCAAAGGTGTGACGGTATCATATATTAGTTGAGTACCACTCAGCTTGGTTCCATTCCGTCAAGTACTTTACCATCACGGACCTTGACAAAACATAGACTACTCATAATATATTTTAGCAAAAGAGCACACTTGACTTGAGTTTCTCATACTCGAAGGACTTAACAATTTTAACACAAGACTCATGGTCGAAATCCGAGACACCGGTTACTCATGATAACGGAAATCAGTTTCTCAAGCTACAACAAGGTCATAACTTGGTGTGAGTTTTTCTTTTGTATATGACTCTAGTCGACACAATGGACAATACGGAGGTAGGCTGGAAAGGGTCACTAGCATCGAAATGGACTCCTAATCGATCCAGGCAACAACTCGACATCTCAATACTAAGTTTGATATCTTGACTTCTAATATGATACACACTCCCTTCAATATACAAAAAAAGTATTTCACTGGTCTTGGGTCCTAGTACTTGACAGAAAGTGTTATCAACAAAACATTTCAACAAAAATTTACTTACACATGACTGTTTCATTTTCCAAGGATTATAAATTACTAAGGTTTATACACTACTTTCTGTACTACCCAAAGACATCATAAATTTCCAGATTTTTGTACTAACTGTTATTAACAACTTCTTTTTATAAAACTCAACTTCTCTATTTTTCTTTCACACCTCTCGGCAGAAAAGATACAAACCAAATGGATGGCATCTTATTTTTCGACACAAAAACAATTAAAAGGAGATAAACATGTTCAATTTATATAATGAAATTTTTGATACAAGTTACCAACTTAATCATAAAAACAACACAAAACATTACAAAAAGAAAGATTAATAACCTCAACTCGAAAGTGATGTGTGAAGGACGAAGATTGCTTCGTGGGTTTCGAACCAAACGAGACTTGAATTAGCTCCAATGCACCCCCAATTCAATTTTTGAAAACCTTAAGTTTCACAAACCCTAATTTTTGGTACAAGTGATGGGGAAATTGAGTTGGCTGTTTCACATCTCTACTAGAGATAAAGGGAGTATTTTGGGGAAGAGCTTGACCATCTCTCTCTTATTGGTGTTTTGGATTGAAGCCAAAACTAGTTAACTTCTAAAACCTAGGAAATCTTGGACTTTGGCTCAAGGTAGATTGATGTTTGAGATATGCTTCTCTTTGGGTGGCTTTGTCTTGACTCTTCTTGGACTCATTCGAATGGTAGCCAGCGCCTTCAAGGAGTGGGTTTGAGAGACAAAAAGTTACATGGTTTTGGTAAGGGAGAAGAGATGGTGATGAAAGAAGTATGTTGGGTTTTCTTCTTTGGGGAGATTCGACCTACAAGAAGGTGCAGGAGTAGAGGTAGAAGATGAAGATTTGGTATCTCTTTTTTCTGCTTTTGTGCTTTGTCGTGTGTGGGAAGAGAAGACAAAGGGGTATTATCTCAAATTTTAATAAAAGGTTTTCTTTTTATATGTTAAGTGTATGTATTATTATACATTTGGTATTAATGTACCTTGTAGACATATAAGAGTCATTATTTAAGTGAAAGTGTATTAGTTATTTTGTGTCCCGTGATATTAAACTGTGACTGAAGTATCATTGTTTGATAATTTTTATAATGTAGTATCTTATAGATACTTGTCGGAAATATTACTATCTTGGTAATATTTTTCATTACGGAAGTTCGTCATTTGTTTTTACTTGCCCTTATCATAGTGTCGGTACGCGTGCAGTGTTGATCACTGGGGGAAAACGAGATAACCTCTCGTCTTACAATTTAATCATAAGGCAAAATGAAATATTCATAAAATGATATGAATGCAAAAGTGATGCAATTATCTACTGTATGCGAGTTTTCTACTCAAATGATCAGGCAAAGCTTATGCATGCTTAATGACTCATGCCTAGTAATAATAATTTACCATTTATTAGTTAAATTTTTGTGAAAATTTACCGTGTGTCACATCCTCCCCGCCTTAGAAGGGAAAACCGTCCTCGGTTTTCAGTTAGAATTAATTGCTGAAGTAGAGAAAAGGTGTGGGTATTTACGCTTGAATTGGTCTTCACGTTCTCACGTGTATTCTGGACCCCCTTGAGAGTTCCAATAGATCTTAACAATAGGAGTGCGGCTTTGTTTAAGCCGTTTGGTTTCTTGATCCAATATTTCATTTGGGTTCCTTGACGAAATTTAAATCTTTCGTCGATTTTGGATTTACTTCCATTGGAATGGCGAGAGTTTCGTCGGAAGGGCAATTCTTCGAGTTTCATATGTGAAACACGTTATGCAAAGAGTTGAGTTCTTGTGGAAATTCGGGTTGGTAGGCTATCGGCCCGATTCTTGCGAACATTTTGACAGGTCTAATGTAACGAGGATTTAACTTTCTACATTTTCCAAAACGGATTATGCCTTTCTATGGCGTTACAAATCCGTAGTATGAAAGGGTGGTTCTCCGAGTTATTCTCACCAGACTATTTGTGCATCACGTATAGTCCTGATGGTAATCCGAGTTGGTAATTACCAGCTTGATCTTGGGGAGGATTTGATTAATTTTACGAGTTAAGGTTTCCCCCCTTTGCGTTCTGTTAGATTGGGTTACGCTTTTCGGAGGCGGAGCTTCAATCTAACTTTTTCGTCGATTTTAACTTCAAGTGACCTTTAGTCCTATATTTATTGACCTTGGTGATCAGATTTGTTTGCATTCGGTCTCTGGTCTGCACACTATTATCAATGGTTCTTGATAGCCGCATGGAGCCATTGGACTGGTCCTTTGCCGATCTCTGTTCTAAACACGATAGATTTGCGCTTTTGACCATACAAAGGCCTCATGAGGTAGCCTTTAGTTGCAAGGGAGTTCGGTTAAGGTAGTTTTCCTGTTCCATCCATTTTTCAAACAAGTTACTCATGTTTGGGGCATAACCTCTATAGCTTGAATGGTCCTTCCATTTTGTCCGTCAGTCGAAAGACGGTAGGTGGTACTCATTTCCAGAGGGATTCTCAAGAACTTTGGAGTGGTCTTCGAAAGTTTGATGTGAATGGTTATCGCTATTTGGAAAAATGAGAACTGAAATGCTATGACTCGCAGTGTTTTGCTTCAAGCAAACCGCGTAAGTTTGTCCAGGTTGTCGTCCTCTTTGTTTGGTAGAGATAGGTGGATTTGGTGAGATGATCAACTATTACCCAAGTAGAGTTATAATCGATAGGGATCTTTGGTGACTTGGTACTAGGGTCCATTGTCATACATTCTCATTTCTATATGGAAATTTCGGTTTGTACAAATAGATTTGATGGTTTCTGATTGTTTGAATTTCTCTTCTCGAACATGCTAAGCATTGTTTGGCATAGGTTAAATACCAGCCTTCATGATTAGTACTCGGAATAGCTTTCTGGATCAAGGTGCATTTTGCCGGACACTAGATAAGTATTACTCCTGGCCTTAATGAGGTTCACTCACAATAGGATTACAAATCCCTTCATGGTGTGGGTTTCAACATTGGTCCTTGGGGTTAAGATTCCTTTCGGTCCTTTACGGACTCCCTTTCACCTTTCGGTATGTAGTGAGAGTTTTATTTAGTCGGTTCTTCCTTTAAGTGCTACTACTTGAGCTTCAAGACTTTAAATGGGAGGGGCGAACTAGATCTTCGTTTTCCCAATGATCTAGCTCTCAAAAGGTTTATTTTGCTAGACGTTGCTTATAGTATATGCGGTTATGACCGTTTTGCCCTTGGTGAGTACGGATGTCGTAATTGAACCTATGTTGCGACTCCAATTATTGGTGTCGTCACATGGTCAACTTCCTTTTTGATTCCGTACCTTCCGTAGGACCTTGTGGTCGGTGTACACTGTACTCCCTTGATGTAGTAAGGATAGTATTTCTAGGTTTTCCTAGTGTAGTCATGTTAGGTCCTAACTCTAATCTGTGCACTGTGTAGTGCTTCTCATGGATCTTTGGGTGTTGAGTATTCTGTACCATTATTTCCCTCTTTGATTCAGGATAGCTTTCAGCTTAGGTGTAAAATGTCCCCTATAAATGGTAGAGTCTCTGTTATACTCAGGTATGTCTAAAACAGGTGCACCCCAGGCTTTCCTTGCGTCATGTGTGGAGGTGCTTGTTGGGTTGACCTATGGTGTGTGGCAATCTACTCCTTTCTTTGTTCAATGTAGACGATAGGATATTAAGTATGAATAGGTATACCCGAGGCGCCGGTTTCTGTGTCCAATGTCTTATATGGTTCTAAGTCATTGTTAAGGGTCCAAACGTTTCACCATTACTTTCTTGGTAGAAGATCTCTTTCCTCAGGTGGCACGGTTTATTCTATTCCCGTGTATGTGAAATGTCTGGCATTTTAAGAATGGATGTCGACGCGAGAACACCAATTTTTCCATTTCATGGTGGTGAGTTAAGCACTACCTTTAACATGACCAGGCAAGAATTTCAAGAATTTAACCATGCCCGTGCACGTTACCCCTCCCGAATTATACATAGGTGATCAGGCTATGTATAATTGGGGACCGGTGACGTGTTGTTCGGTATAGTCTAAATCTTGGTGTACTTATTATTTGGTCAGCGGAAATGTTTCAAAAGTTCATGTACGAAGTTTTGGTGCGATGGTTTATAAGATTTGCTAGGCCGACCAATTTTGTCAACATGGCCTATAGCTCGTTTGACCAAGATGTGTGAAACAATGGCAACTTGGTTAGGGATGGAATGTTGAATTCGTGATTTTTGGCGAGGTAACAGTTAGAGTTGGTCTTATCGGTATTGATAATAATACCTTCGCAATTTTTGGAATGTGGATTTTTCTAAAACATCTCGTTGGGTGATACTAATTTGTCAGAGAGACTAGTCGAACACCCAAGATGACTTTCTCTTATCTCCAGAGAAATATTTTCATCGTGACAAGATAGTTGATATCCTTAATGATACGGTGAAAGTGGTCATGGAGAGGACATATATTAAGATAGCACGATAAGGACAACTGATACATTGTAAGGAAAGTTTTAGTACATTAAGGTTACATAGAGAAGTACTTAAAGTAGATCCTCAAGACTACGACTTGGGAGTTTAAACTAAGCTTTATTACAAACAGCATCTCTAGCTAACTTAGTTTCTTCCTTGGTGTCCGTTGGGAGTTTGAATAATTCTTCACACTTCCTTCAGGAAACTGTTTTGACAGTTGTTGCCTTCATGCTGATTCTTCCTATCCGGGCACTTGCTTTTGATGTGACCTTTCATTCCACACCCATGGCATACCACTGCCTCCCTATAGGGTTGCCTACAATCTCCCATCTTATGCCCAATTCCTCTAAAAATTCCACAAGGTGTAGGGCACTTTCCATAGTGGTAATATGGGCATATATTGCACTTGGGTTTTGTTCCAGCATACATTACTTCCCGTTTGGTTTTAGTAGTCCTTGCTTCAGTCGTCCATTGACGCTTGATTGAATGTTGCATTCGATCTTCCTCACCATCATATTCCCAGTCCCTCTTGCTACCACAGTACCCCATTGCCTTGCCTTGGGGCAGTGACTCCGTCAATCCAGAAGTCGCACCAGTAGCTTCTTGAGTGATAGTAGGTGCGAATGCAACAACGTTCCTCCGAATTTCGGGAGAACATCCCCAAAAGTAGGCTTCGAGTCTCTTTTCCTCAGGTCCTATCATATCAGGACATAGTTGGGCCAGCTCGCGAAAGCGGTTGGTGTACCCTTCGAGGTCATTCCCTATCATAGTTAGTCCACGGAGTTCTTGTTCCATCATTCGTAGTTCATTCCTTGAGCAGTATTCTGCAATCATCATTTTCTTCAGGGTGTCCCACTGAAGTGAGTAAGAAGCGTCTATTCCCACTTAATTGGACATAAGTATCCCACCATGTGAGGGCTTGGTGTCGAAAGGTTCAAGTAGCATACTTGACCTTACAATTGTCCGCGCAATTCTGTTCGAGGAAAATTTTCTCTATCCGTTCTAGCCATTTTGCCAAACCTATGGCTCCTTCAGTCCCCTCAAATGCTGGTGGTTTACAGTTCCTGAATTCTTGGTAAGGGAAATTTCGCGTTGTAGGCGTCTTACCAACAACTTCTTCTCTATTTCCCAGGCTAATGTTGTTGATGTTGTGATTGACTTGATAGTTAGCAATCCTTGCAGCAATTCGTTCGGTAACAGATTTCTCAATGGTGGTTGTGTCCATGTTCAACTTTACTGGAAATAACGACAAGGAGTTTGCTATGAGTATGAGGACCATGGCGGAGATTTCATATGGTCACAACATGTACTACTTCTCAGTTAAGTATTTTCTAGGTTGTGTTGACTAGATATCACGTAGACTTAGTCTATTATGATGACGTTAAGAAAACGGAGATTGGTTGAAGTGAGTTTAACCTAAGGTTATAATCCACAAGACGTTGTTTATTATGCATAGTCGTTCATCACCATAAGCTTGATTACATTTTAAGAATATTCCTGGCTCATAGGCCGATACATAACATGCGTTCATTGACTCGCTCTAGTTTGTCATACAACAAAACTACTACAAGCGTTTTTATTGAAATCACTCATTACAACGTCTAACACAATGTAAAGTGAAACTTAAGCACTTCCCGGTGCTGCCCCGGGTTGGCTTTGTTGAGTTGCCTTCCATTCTTCTAACTCTCTGAGCTAAGCCTCCATTCTAGCAAATTTGTTGTTGACCTCATTTGTCCTACTTTCCATAGTACGTCTTTGAAATTCTACAACACCCTCCAGATACCCTGTCTTAGTTAATGCTATTGTAGTAACGGTCTCCAACCGTGTCAGCCTACTTTCAATCTCTGTGAGACGTCCCTGGGTGTCTCCTCGAGTTTGCAGAGCACACCTTTCAATGTGGTCTTCAAGACGTGCAATTACTTCGTTCAACTTCTCACGAGTTCCTTCCAATACTGTTCCAACATCGTTGTAGCATTCCTTGAGTTTTTCGCCAAGTGCTTGTAGTTCTTCCATCACTTCTTCAATCCCTTCAATCCTTTCTTCTGGTAATATCCCCAGATGATCCGACATCTCTTCTATTTGTTCTTCATGACGTGTTATGCGTGCCATAAATGTGTCGAGTTGGTGGTCCAAAGCCAGGGTCGCCTCGAAGTTCCTCCCACTTCGAACCCACTAAGAGATGGTGTACCAGAAGATGATGGTGATGATGCAGAGAGGCAGATTTTCTTGCTAGCAGGTATCTCCCAACTGAGAAGTGGATCTCTTTGGTGTCTTGGTGAGAGTGTAGGAGTAGTGGAATTGGTAGGTATAGTATTGATAGTAGTGATGATTTGGAAGTGAGCAGGTGCAGTGTGGGTAGTACCCTCCTGGTGAACTTGATACACTACTCTGTGCGCGGGTTTCTAGTGTCAGGAGTGAGTTGAGAAGGGGCTGGGATGCGTTCAGCAGGTGACAAACCTTCTGTTGTGTCATCGCATCCAGCTCCAGAGTGAGGGGAAGGCATGGTCTGTGACAAGACGGTGCATATGTGTAAGTATATGTAAAAATATACTTATAATAGTTATGGGATAGTGAATTAACAAATAGACAATTTATCATGCAGTCATGTCTACATGAACTCTAAGTAAAATGGCAAGTAAGGCAAGCGGCAACTGGCGGTCGTAGAGTGATGTTTTTGTAAAAAGTAGTTATAGTTTAGGGTTTATATGTACCTAGTTCTCTATAACTTAGGCTTTGATGCCAATCTATAACTCCCCCAAATTTGGTTTAGCGGAAGCATACGTGTTATGGGGAATGTTACGAAATCGGAGATCACAACACAAGTAATAAAGAACGGAATACATACTCTGTTTGATTTCATAAAATTGTTTTAAAACATTATATTATCACTTTGTTTGGATAAAATGGGCACGTCCATAAGTTCAGTGGTCCCAATTTAAATACATCATTATGTGTAAAAACACTTCTTTAAATATTTCTACGACCATTTACCACCTCTTGCCTTGCATCCATAATCACAAATTAAGCACCTGAGAAAAATATGCTAAAAAGGTCAGCTATAAGCTGGTGAGTTCATAGGTTTAAATTAAAACAGTAGGTATAGACCAAAGTTAAAGACACATAATCATTATTGAGAATATAATGTTATATGGATGAAAATCTATTACGTTAGCACTAAGTTCATGCAACCGTTACTACGACAGTTTCTGTATGCTAAAGGATATCATACAATATGTATAGGCCCAATGCGAGTGTTTTTCCCTCAACACTCGATTCCGACATGGTATACGTTTCGCCTTGGCCTAAGCATGGCCAACCGAACGGAGGAGTCACCCTCAATAGATCTATTTATAACATTTGCGCTTCCCAATGGGGAATTGACGGTTCATGAAAAAGGGCATTCTTCTAGGGACATAAGGGCTTAGGCTAAACCACGTAATAGTAATCATGCAATAGTTTAGGTCCATAAAAAGGTTTTGCATATTTCTCACCCCAAAATGTATAAAACAGTTTATCAAGTAAAAGAGGGGCTATGAAAACTCACCTTAGCAAATGTGCAATCCAAAAGTGGGATTTAGTGATTGTTGTGAAGCGGCACCGACACGCGACCTAGATAAGGAGGGCAAAGTTTTAGTTCATTGTTTTAAGTATCACTTACTTAGATTAGTTCAATGGCTTTGATAATTGTATTAATACTAAACTTACGTTTGTAAAAATGATTATATGGGCTTACTAGTATAACGAAAGTATATATACTTTTCATGTTGGCACTATAATGGTTTCGAAATCCGAAGTTTGATTTGAAAAATAATTACGATATTTCTCTAGTAAGTATATAAATGTACATATACTTATTTAAGTTGACTCAAAATGATATTGTCAAAATTTTATATACAATTGATTTATTTTCTAATTGTATTTAGAAAATACCTGAGTTAAATTTGAAGATTTTCAATTTAATACATGATAAAATGACATAGTGGTCTTTACTTACTTATCATAATTTGTTCTTAATATATATAGTTCTAAACGAGAAATTTACTTGACACACATTTGTTTACACATTGACGTTAAATTTTTACGTAGGCATTATTAAGTGAAACGTGTTTTAAATCACTCGTTGCCTCCTAAAAATAAACTTTGCACTTGTTTACTTGTTAAGCTCGTATGTGTACATTTTTAAGTAGGAGATTCGGATACGTGGAAATTGTGTTTTTAGTTTTATAGCTAACTATAATTCAATCGCCTCGGTTTTTATTTGATGATTTGACTAAGTACCGCTCGAATATTTATGACACACGGATGGGTTGTGGCCCGTGGGTATGGAGTTGGGCCTAGGCCCGAAGTGACACATGAACAAGAAAAGGGCTTTTTGGCTAAATGGTGACTTATGAAAAATGGGTTGGTGCGTGAGAATGGGTCGCGCCCAAGGGAATTGCATAACAGTTCACGCCCAAATTTTGAAGACATATACCAAGATCCCTTTCCAAATTTTATTACCAAACATACATTTTATTTTCAAAGTTTAACGTGAGCAACTCGGCTCGAAGTATACTCGATCGTTCATGCTCCATTTTGTGAAGCCGAATCTCTTGACTATAGAGTATGACTCCATCACCATGGTACTACCAAAATGTGGTCGTCGACATACTTTCATAGTCCCAAAGCATATATATTTAAATGACAAGTATGTACTTAATGTAGATAAGTTAACAAAAGGGAAAATGACCATGTACAAGACTTGTTTCGAACAAGAACTAGCTAACATCATTATCTAGAAAATGCGAGCAAAGGTGTGACGGTATCATATATTAGTTGAGTACCACTCAGCTTGGTTCCATTCCGTCAAGTACTTTACCATCACGGACCTTGACAAAACATAGACTACTCATAATATATTTTAGCAAAAGAGCACACTTGACTTGAGTTTCTCATACTCGAAGGACTTAACAATTTTAACACAAGACTCATGGTCGAAATCCGAGACACCGGTTACTCATGATAACGGAAATCAGTTTCTCAAGCTACAACAAGGTCATAACTTGGTGTGAGTTTTTCTTTTGTATATGACTCTAGTCGACACAATGGACAATACGGAGGTAGGCTGGAAAGGGTCACTAGCATCGAAATGGACTCCTAATCGATCCAGGCAACAACTCGACATCTCAATACTAAGTTTGATATCTTGACTTCTAATATGATACACACTCCCTTCAATATACAAAAAAAGTATTTCACTGGTCTTGGGTCCTAGTACTTGACAGAAAGTGTTATCAACAAAACATTTCAACAAAAATTTACTTACACATGACTGTTTCATTTTCCAAGGATTATAAATTACTAAGGTTTATACACTACTTTCTGTACTACCCAAAGACATCATAAATTTCCAGATTTTTGTACTAACTGTTATTAACAACTTCTTTTTATAAAACTCAACTTCTCTATTTTTCTTTCACACCTCTCGGCAGAAAAGATACAAACCAAATGGATGGCATCTTATTTTTCGACACAAAAACAATTTAAAGGAGATAAACATGTTCAATTTATATAATGAAATTTTTGATACAAGTTACCAACTTAATCATAAAAACAACACAAAACATTACAACAAGAAAGATTAATAACCTCAACTCGAAAGTGATGTGTGAAGGACGAAGATTGCTTCGTGGGTTTCGAACCAAACGAGACTTGAATTAGCTCCAATGCACCCCCAATTGCAAAACCCCCAATTCAATTTTTGAAAACCTTAAGTTTCACAAACCCTAATTTTTGGTACAAGTGATGAGGAAATTGAGTTGGGCGTTTCACATCTCTACTAGAGATAAAGGGAGTATTTTGGGGAAGAGCTTGACCATCTCTCTCTTATTGGTGTTTTGGATTGAAGCCAAAACTAGTTAACTTCTAAAACCTAGGAAATCTTGGACTTTGGCTCAAGGTAGATTGATGTTTGAGATATGCTTCTCTTTGGGTGGCTTTGTCTTGACTCTTCTTGGACTCATTCGAATGGTAGCCAGCGCCTTCAAGGAGTGGGTTTGAGAGACAAAAAGTTACATGGTTTTGGTAAGGGAGAAGAGGAGGTGATGAAAGAAGTATGTTGGGTTTTCTTCTTTGGGGAGATTCGACCTACAAGAAGATGCAGGAGTAGAGGTAGAAGATGAAGATTTGGTATCTCTTTTTTTTGCTTTTGTGCTTTGTCGTGTGTGGGAAGAGAAGACAAAGGGGTATTATCTCAAATTTTAATAAAAGGTTTTCTTTTTATATGTTAAGTGTATGTATTATTATACATTTGGTATTAATGTACCTTGTAGACATATAAGAGTCATTATTTAAGTGAAAGTGTATTAGTTATTTTGTGTCCCGTGATATTAAACTGTGACTGAAGTATCATTGTTTGATAATTTTTATAATGTAGTATCTTATAGATACGTGTCGGAAATATTACTATCTTGGTAATATTTTTCATTACGAAAGTTCGTCATTTGTTTTTACTTGCCCTTATCATAGTGTCAGTACGCGTGCAGTGTTGATCACTGGGGGAAAACGAGATAACTTCTCGTCTTACAATTTAATCATAAGGCAAAATGAAATATTCATAAAATGATATGAATGCAAAAGTGATGCAATTATCTACTGTATGCGAGTTTTCTACTCAAATGATCAGGCAAAGCTTATGCATGCTTAATGACTCATGCCTAGTAATAATAATTTACCATTTATTAGTTAAATTTTTGTGAAAATTTACCGTGTGTCACACTTGCCTAGCACAACAGAAACAAATCCTCGAGATCTGACTCATGCACTTACAACTAGCAGTGGATTAAACTATAAGGAACCAGCTTACCCTTCGAACTCGAATGATTTGACTAACGAAACACCACAAGATTACAATAAAGAAACCAAGGAGGGTCAACCGTCTGTCGAAAAGGTCCGTCCCTACATTCCACCTATTCCATTTCCAGGAAGGATTAAAAAAGAACAAGAACGGGTGCTATTTCTAAAATTCATGGAGAAAATTCAACAACTCAGCATTAATATTCCTCTCGTTGAAGCCTTGGAGCAAATGCCGAAATATGCCAAATTTATGAAAGATCTCCTTACCCATAGAAGACTCTATGACCGAACACAGATTACTTTAAACCAAAGATGCTATGTGGCCCTTTCGAAAAATATGCCTCTCAAAGAAGAAGATCCAGGGAGTTTCACTTTACCCTGCACTATCGGGGGAATTTTATTCAACAAAGCCCTTGCCGACCTAGGGGCAAGCATTAGTCTTATGCCATTCTCTCTTTATTCACGTTTGGAATTAGGAGAGCTAAAACCAACTAGAATGTGTATAGAGCTGGCTAATAAATGTACTCAATATCCTAAGGGGATAGCTGAAAATGTTCTTGTAATGATCGATAAATTTGTCTTCCCGGTCGACTTCGTGGTTCTGGATATGGAAGAGGATGATATCCCTATTTTGCTCGGAAGACCCTTTCTTGCTACAGCACACGCTATGATTGATGTCTTCAACTAGAAAATTTCATTGGAAATTGGTAATGACAAGATTATTTTCGACCTGGAAAAATCCATGAGATATGCTTCCTTCACCGATGACAACTTTGATGATCTCGACCTTATCGTAACTAACACTCAGAAACATGCCCAGGAATGTTTTCTTCCTGATCCTCTGAGATCATTAAAATTCGGTGGTAATGATGGGATATCTAGTGACGAAGAAAGCGAAACAGAGGAACTGACCAAGAACAATCAGACAGTATGTTCAGCAAAAACCCCGGAGGAAGCTAATGCTCCCCCGAAACTTAAGGAGTTACCTCCTCATTTAGAATATGCATTTATCGATGGAGATAAAAATTATCCTGTTGTGATCTCTTCTCTGTTATTTGACGAAGAAAATGAGTCATTACTACAGGTTTTAAGCAAGCACAAGGGAGCAATTGCATGGAAAGTCTCTGACATTAAAGGAATTAACCCTTCATATTGTTCCCACAAGATACTTATGGAAGATGATTTTAAGCCCGTAGTACAACCACAAAGGAGATTAAACCCTAAGGTACAAGACGTTGTGAAGGACGAAATCATTAAGCTCCTAGATGCAGGATTAATTTATGCTATTTCTGATAGCCCTTGGGTTAGCCCCATTCATGTTGTGCCAAAAAAGGGAGGAATGAAAGTGGTAACCAACGAAGATAATGAACTGATACCTACTAGGACAGTGACTGGCTGGAGGGTGTGCATTGACTACAAGAAATTGAATGATGCCACACGAAAAGATCACTTCCCTCTTCCATTTATCGATCAGATGCTAGAAAGACTATCTGGACACGAGTATTACTGCTTCCTCGATGGATTCTCAGGTTATTTTCAAATTCCGATTGCCCCTGAGGACCAAGAAAAGACAACATTCACCTGCCCTTACGGAACATTCGCCTACCGAAGAATGCCTTTTGGACTATGTAATGCTCCCGCCACATTCCAACGGTGCATGACGCTATATTCTCTCGATATGTGTCAAGATTTTATGGAAGTCTTCATGGATGACTTTTCGGGTTTTGGTAACTCCTTCTCATCTTGTCTTAATAATCTATCTAAAATGCTTGCCAGATGTGAAGAAACCAACCTTGTCCTTAATTGGGAAAAATGTCATTTTATGGTTAAAGAAGGTATTGTTTTGGGGCATAAAATTTCTCAAACTGGGATTTAAGTTGACAAAGCTAAGGTAGACGTTATTTCTCGACTACCTTATCCGACCAACTTAAAAGGCATTAGGAGTTTTCTTGGGCATGCGGGATTTTATAGACGTTTTATAAAAGATTTTTCAAAAACTGCCAAACCCATGACCCAACTCCTAATGAAAGACGCTAAATTTGATTTTAACGATGATTGCAAAAAAGCCTTTGACATTTAAAAAGAAAAACTAACTCGCCCGGTTATTATTGCTCCGGGGCGATTTTGAACTCATGTGCGATGCTAGCGATTATGTTGTAGGAGCTGTTTTAGGACAGAGGGTGGATAAGAAGTTTAAACCCATTTATTATGCTAGTAAAACCTTAAATGAGGCACAAGATCATTATACAACCACTGAAAAAGAACTCCTGGTTGTAGTATATGCCTTTGATAAATTTAGGTCTTATTTAGTTATGTCAAAAACTATTGTCTACATCGACCATTCTGCTTCAAGTACTTATTTAATAAGCAGGATGCCAAACCAAGGTTGATTAGATGGGTCCTGCTGCTGCAAGAATTTAAAATCGAAATCAAGGATAAGAAGGAGTGAAAATTTAGCAGGTGATCACCTTTCACGCTTAGAAAACCCCGAGCTCGAAGAACTTGATACAGAGACTATCCGGGACTCTTTCCCCGACGAACACCTAATGGCTGTTAGAATTAAAGATTCCAGTATAGAACCGTGGTACGCAGATTTCGCTAATTACCTAGCAGCCAAAGTATTACCTAGCAATAAAAGCTACGACCAAAAGAAAAATTTCTTCTCGGATCTTAAATATTACTTCTGGGATGATCCGTTCCTTTTTAAATCATGCCCGATGGTATTATTCGGAGATGCGTGTTTGGGGAAGAGCAAAGGCAAATTCTGGAACATTGCCACAACGATCCTGCAGGAGGACATTATGGTGCCGACAATACTGCTCGAAAGGTTTATGAGGCCGGATTCTTTTGGCCAAGTATTTTCAAAGATGCCGCAAAGCATGTTAGGGATTGTGACGCTTGTCAGAGGGCAGGGAACATCTCTTCTCGTAATCAGATGCCACTCAACAATATTATGGTATGTGAGGTTTTTGATGTTTGGGGGATCGATTTTATGGGACCTTTCACTCCATCGAAAAATAAAATTTATATCCTTGTAGCTGTTGATTACGTTTCAAAGTGGGTTGAAGCAGAGGCCCTACAGACTTGTGACGCTAGGAGTGTCATTCGCTTTTTGAAAAGATTATTCTCCAGGTTTGGGGTCCCTAAGACCATCATTAGTGATCGAGGGACGCACTTTTGCAATGCTATTATGGAGAAAGTTCTGAAGAGATACGGGGTACTCCATCGAATGTCTACACCTTATCACCCACAAACCAATGGGCAAACTGAGAACACCAACAGGGCACTCAAACGAATTTTGGAGAAATCCGTCAGCAGTAACATAAAATATTGGTCCGACAAACTCGATGAGGCATTATGGGCATTCAGGATTGCCTTCAAAACTCCTATTGGAAGCACCCCTTTTAAGATTGTTTACGAAAAAGCATGTCATCTTCCCGTTGAATTAGAACACAAAGCATATTGGGCTCTCAAAAATGCCAATTTGGAGGCTGATATAATCAAGGAACATAGATTTTCCCAAATAAACCGTTTAGCTGAATTACGAGATGAAGCATACGATCATGCCAGGGCATACAAAGACAGGACCAAAAGATGGCACGATAAGCGAATAAAGGAGAAAAGGTTCGAGGTAGGACAGGAAGTTCTCATTTTCAACTCAAGACTCAAATTATTCCGTGGAAAAATGAGATCTCGTTGGGTTGGCCCATACATAGTAAGTAAGGTATTCCCTTATGGGACTATTGAAGTTCATAACAAGGAGGGAGTATATTTTAAGGTAAACGGACACCGCGCAAAGATTTATTACGGGCAGTGTAGGATCGATATATTATTGTGTTAATGATTCGGGTGGTCTTGGATGATCAAAATACATGATTGCCATATTTAGAGAGAGAAAGATAGAGAGGGTGTTCTTGCTAGAGACTTGGTTTACACAAATGAAAGGTTAGATTAAATGAGAAGCACCACCCCTTCCATGGATGGAAGGGGTATTTATACTTACAGACACAACGACCTCCTATCGGCATGTGGATCAGGTATACAGTGGGTAAAGACCCGTCCTTCCTCCACGGTGTTACACTACGCTAAACTAAACTAATAACTAACTAATAAACTGATAAATAACGTAAATACCGACACGTCTGCGAGCTAACATATGCTAGACCTTAATTGGGGTGACCGACACTTTATCATGGAATTTCCAATTCCTAACAATCTCCCCCTAAGGGAGGTCACCCCATGATTTACATTTTGAATCCTAGCATTCTATTCTTGACTTCGTTCTTGAGCTCGTAGACTTCAATTCTTCAAATCCGCAATCTTGTGCTTTAGCAGTGATACGTCAAAGTCCGCATAGTTTAGTACTTTCAGTGGAGGTCTTTGAACTGATCCACATATTTGATGATCTTCGAGCTTTCATTGAGATCATCAGCCACAGCAAATCTATCTGGATCATCCGTAGTTGTGTTGCCTTTATGTGAAGTTGTGACTTTTGGACCGACATGCTCACACTTTTGAATCATGACATCTTTCCATCAGAGAAGCGGAAGCCTTACTGGTTCATGATATTTGAAGCAGCGAAGCAGAAGCATAGTATGAAATATCGAGCCGTGTTATGTAGATATGCACCAGTCATGATTACTTCAATTTAAGTGTGGATGCTGTGAGCATGCGGCTTTGGATTGACTCCTCAATTCGATCAGCAATCGTCGGTGTACCTGCATACGACAGTTAGCAATAAAACACACGAAAGTGTCTTTGATGACTTTCATTGAATTGAGGTACATGGCCCACGGTTCCCCGTTGATCAGTACAAGTACTACCTGTGATCAGGTAGGATTCCTAAGAATCTCCTTGACAGGGTTTCGCAGCTGTTCTAGCCGTTCTCAAACCGGAACGTCTCAAAGAAGACAACACGGAGTGAGTGAACCAGCAAATTGAGATTTACTGATTGATAGAAAATAATTTGAAAACAATCGTGTACTGCTTAAGAGAAAGAGTTTTGCAATACGACGAAGGTTTAGAAGAAGAAAATCATTTTTCAATCATGAATACCCTTTTGATTTTGAAGATAATACACAACCGAAGTGCTAGAGAAAAGAGTTTTTGAGCGCAACGACCGGTTTTTCAAAGGTATCCGTCAATCCTTTTCCTGGACCAAGGTTGATTCACGAGTGAATCGCCCCATCGTTTCTATCCAGTTGTCACAAGCTTGATCTTTAGAAAAGATCTCACATGCCACCTACCAAGAGCTTGTTTGATATTGGCTCTAGAAGGCTTTCCATCTTCATCGTGAATATGTAACATATCACTCGGATGTTCTGGCAATTACCACAAGGATAGTGCGTAGGACTCTTAATAAATTCTTACTTTCCACATTGTGTGAAACAGTAAGCCTTCAGGAATAGTGAGTCCTAATGAGATATAGTGGATGATCTCGTGGCTCTTGACTCAATTGTGCATTTTTGGTTTCCTATGCCGGAGACTATGGAGAGGGTCTCCTTCTTCAATATCAACAATCTCTAAGAGAAAGTCGATAGATAATGTAGGTTCCCTGTGAGAATGAAACAAGCCCTTTTAAGAGGAACTTGAGTAGCTTGGAAAGGTTAGTGCAGTGCGTTACCGGGTCCATGACGTCTTGTCTTCAATACCAGTGTTACCTTAGTAACCACCAGTAACATATGTATTGAACCCGATGTCTGCCCTAAGGTTGAATTATTGGAGGGCTATTTCTTTTCACCCTTTTATCATTTCATTTCTTTTTCATTCTTCAACCCCTTCAGTGCTTACCGAGACTTCATAACCAGAACCTTGTTGGGTTTATTCCAGTTCTAGCTCTATCTCAGTCCGCACTCTTCCCATTTCTCATTTTTCTCCTTTTTTCAATATACCTAAGGACTCTACACTATCTAGTGGATTGTCCCTGGGTAGATCCCTCCGGTTCTGGCGGATCATGGGAACTAATACCAAACCTAACCATCCTTATAACACCATGCATAAAGTAAATTGGTCGGTCTTTTGGTATTGTTCTTTCCTTCATGAAACCAGTTGAAAAATCATTTGGAAAAACAATCAAGGTACTTGTGATATAAAATCAAAGCATTTTGTACCTTAATAGTTTTGGTCATTTAGAAATGCTCCCCCACAACATGTGCATGTGATCTTTAAATTGTTTAGCACATGGAGGCAAGAGTTCTTTGAAATAATTTCTTGATCACAATTTTCGTAGAAAAAGCCATTAGATTTTCTTGGTAAATTCTCCCCCTCAATATGTGCATAGGATATTTGAAATCATTTTATCACATAGAGGCAAGAGTTCATTTGAAGCATATCCACGATTTACAAAAGCCAGTAAGAAACCATTTGCTCCCCCTCAATATGTGCATCGATAAAGGAAAAAGTTTAGCACATATTAGAGAGAGCCAGCACATTGAATCAAATGATCACCTTTTATCAAATTTCATATTAAATCACAAATTCTCCCCCGATCAAAAATATCAAACCCTTTGAGATTTTGGATCCCAAGTGATTTAATAAGGTTTAGAAAACATGGGAGAAAATGTGGTCAGGTTTAAATACTCATCTCGTTTTTGGATAAATCCTCCTCCTCAACATGTGCATTGTGTATTTGAAATCGTTTGGCACATGGAGGCAGGAGTTCCTATAAAGGACTAAAACCGATTCCATTAAAACAGATTTGAGATTTAAATCACGATCTCTCCCCCGATCAAAAATTTCAAACCTTTTGAGATTTGTGATCCCAATTGATTTAAATCATTTAAAAGATTTTGGGGAAAGATGTGGCAAATTTTAATTTTGAAAAATGATTAATAAGGAACAGTTTTTCGACATTAAAGATTGTTAGTGTCAGGTATGATAGTTTTTAAGAGATCTTTTAAGTAAAATAAAATAATTTCACAATCAAACAAGAACAGAAAAAATTTCATTTTGAAAGACCTTGATTTTTAAAGAAAATCATACCATGACATAACATTAAATCTTTAGATCACCACATTATAACGTACAAACGGACTTTTTGATGAAATATCGTTTGAAATTAGTTAATTTGAAATCACTGAAGATTTGACAAAATAAAGTCCGGTTGATTTCAAAACTTTGAATCCGATTTATTTTCAAAACAATATTTTTCCATTTTCAAAACAATATTTTCAGAATTGTTTAAAAATGGTATCATCACAATTATCCTGCACAAAGATACGTTAGGTGGTTGAGCTGCTTCTATTGATGTTGTTGTTGTAGGGCTTGGAAGAAAAACCGTCTGCAGATGCAGTGAGACTTCTTCTTACGTTGCATTTTGAATGCCAACTGAGGTCAAATTAAGCTCCGTTTCTTCAATCACTTAGAAGAAAACCATCTGCTGAATCAGTGAGACCTCTTACGTTGCATTTATGCCAACTCTCCATGGAAGTCCAATTAAGATCTGTTTCTTCATTTGTCAACCCAAGATATAGTTACCCTTTCCTTTCGGCATCCAATCATCTTCAATTGTGGGATCCGGATCGGGAACATTCTTATAACCAATATACCTGCATACGTTAGTGAACACACATACAGATATATGGTGGTCGACATCACCTATAACAACAATCGACTAATTAAAGTCAATTCAACATAACAATTAGATCATATAAGGCATGGGGTTTATGTGTTAATCAAACTCTAATCATCTAAACCTAACAATCATATCCTAAATTCCTAGTCCTTCGACATAGGCAAATATCATTTTTAATTAAGCACTTAGGATAATTAAGAAAGCCCGTTAGATGATGTAAATTTTGAAAACACTCTCCCCCTCAATCAATGACTTATTTTACTGAAAAGTTTAAAAGCGCTGAAGTCATTGATTGAGTTTTCAATTTTTACGAAAGCTCTGAATCTGATTGATTTTTTCAAGCAACTCATTTTCCACCATTTTGAAAACACAACAAATATTTTTCTGATGAATTTTAGACGGAAAAACATTTGTGTGGGAACAGCAGTCCTTCGACATACTTTCCTCAAATAGTTTTAGGATAAGTGCACGAAATATTTATGAAAATTTGTATAGCGCAAAGACTTTCCTTTCTTTTGAAGAGCGGGTTGCTATCAGAAATAATAGCAAGCCATAGTTTAAGCCCGGGTTACAGTCTGAAATAACTGTAAGCCATAGTTTTGAGACATGTTTTGGAAAAGAATATTTACACCTCCTGCTCGAACTTCATCTATGGTCCCGTGCCATTATTGAATGACATTTCTAAGACCGCAGATGTTATCGATACCAGAAGACATGTCTTGAGAAAAACATATTTTTGATATTTTTAAATTTTTTGATTTTTATGGGCTTTTGTTGATTTTATATTTTTCTATTTTGTTTTTGTTGGTTTTATATTTTTGTATTTTGCTTTTTCTGATAAATATATACAAAGATAGAGTAGATGATATAATTTAAGAAGATGATGATACGAGTACCGAGATAAGGATATCGAGCAGCACGTCGTAGAAGAAAGAAGTCATCATCTCTTAAACATTCACCACCAAAGCTTCCAAGACTCTTGAATCGAAGAGAGAAATTGAGCCACTTGAAAGTGAGACTTTGGTAGCTTCCCCCCAAACCGTAAATCTTCTTATTGAGAAGATTCTAAGCTTTCTTTCAAGCTTGCCTTAGCCAGATGCACAAGAACGCACACCATATCATCGATCTTGCTGCTCCATATAAGAAGGATCATTGTAAGTCTCCGTTCGGGGTTATATCATCAACAAGAACAGCAACGTATCATCCCACTCTTTAATAACTCTTCTCAAATTTCATTCCACTGAATTCTGAAGCACTCCATACCAAAAAGTTGTCAAGAGACCACTTCCCCCACGTAGTTGAATTGATGCAGTCAGTCTCTTAGACTAGAGCTCACGAACCCGAATACACATACCCGAAGACAAAGAAACTTATACCATCGAAGTAGCAGATTAAGTCCAATAGCCAAAGAATAACCCCAATGTATACTTTTCTCTCCCCCTGAAGAAAGTGTATGAAGCTCAAGAACCCGAAGTACCCAATGCCCAAAGAGAGAATAACCGATAACATTGAAGAAGCGGCCGAATCACGATTATCTCTGCGGGTGACAATCTCTGCGGATGTCAACTCCAGAATAAGTGATTATATCTCTGAATCAATGATTAAGCACTCAAGTGAAACGGTGAGCGCCCCAATGTACACAATTCTCTCTCCCCCGATGATTGCGATAACATCGAAATCATCACACACTTGTGTACCTCTTTCATCATCAGAAACTAACTCTTACATCTCTTTCCCCACGTAGTTGGAATAAGAACACTAAACGCCTTGATGAGTAAAACCTTGAGTTTCTCTGCGGTCATGACATTTGTCTTCCCGGGATATCTTCAATCACTTAGAAGAATTAAGTTCATCAAGTTTACTCGCCATGAGTCAAACCTTGAGTTTCTCTGCGGTAATAACATTTGTCTTCCCGGGATATCTTCAATTACTTAGAAGTATTAAGTTCATCAAGTTTACTCGCGTTTAGATACGTGTCTCCTTCCCCCTTGCTAGTTTTGATACTTCAGAATCAGCAACATATTATAAGCCCATATACTCGAAATCTGTAGAGAAGAACGCTTGAAGTCTTTGTGAGAATCAACTTGCTGAAGTAGGATGTGAGCAAGTCTAATTGGGGATAAAATCAGACATTTCACCCTCCCCCAATTAGTGCTCTCCCCTAAACCGACAATCTGTAAATGCCCAGATTAAGAAGAAGTCTTTAGATAATCAAATGCAACTCGTCTTTAGTCTTCTACCATGCAGCAGAAAATGTAGAACCGACTGTAGACTCGACCTTCTTCAAGATTGTCCAGTTGGGGAATAGATAGTTAACATCTTCAACTCACCAAAACACAAGAACATCACCAAAAAGCATCCCAATTAACTTACATCTTGCAAATCCCCTTAATTAAGATCCCTCCCAATCAAACAAGAACAGAAAGATGTTCATCAAGGAAATCAGCAATCAGCCCGCATCGAACACACGAAATGGTAACACCAAGCAAACAATCACATCAAACAAGAACAGAAGGTTGTTCGGAATCATCATGTTGATGTGCACGTGAAGCATTAACTGGAAGCACTTTGTCAATAAACTCATATCAGCTTGTGAAGATGTCAACTAACGGCTCTTAGAAGAAAACTCCATGTAAAGATGACCCGATAAGAAGAAGCTCGGTTCTTACACGAGTTTGGAGCCGTTTGACCATTTATTCTCGTATAATAATCAACCATGCAGTAATTTCACACTTCTTCTCCCCCTCAAGAATTGCATACGGAGTTGCCATTCTTGATTAAGCAAGTGAATATCTTCAACAATGTAGTCTATTCACACTTCTCCCCCGCAAAATTAGCATAGGATGTCGCCATCTTCATTATAGTTGAGCAAGTGGAATAAGAAAACAATCAACAGTAGCCCGGTTCACTTGATGACTGAAGCACATGGAAAAAGCATGAAGCATGTTGATGAGAATGGTCATAATAAGAAGATTTCTCTTCTTCAGAAGATAAAGCGCACTGAAGCGTACACTTTTCTTTTCTTTAGAGTACGAGGCATGAACTGTTGTGTTCATACGTCATAATCTCTCTCTTTTCAATCTCTTTTGGCAAAACATGTAATCAACCCATTATCATTCAGTAGGCTCTTTGTTGTGACAGCTGATGGAGAAAACCCAATATGATGAATTTGACCCTGAAGTAAACTACCCCGAACTCGTGACTTAAACTTGCACATATGTAACAAAGAGCGGTGTCGATTTCCATTAGCATCTCTAAGTACTCTCTAAGTACTCTATACTCTTCATCCAACCAACCATCAAGTAATAGACGTACTTTACCTCTTGAAAATCCACAATTGAATGTGACACTGAGCACTACAACGTAACTCCTTAAAGTGATAGTTATTTTATGGTGATAAGAGCCCAATTCCCCCAAGTGGTAAAAGAAAAAGTAAAAGTCACCCAACAATAACTAGATTTCCATGTCTTCGTTTATGATAATAAGCTCGAACAAGGATCTTGAAGAATCTTCATCCGACCATCCCCGATACTTTTAGATACTAAGTACACTCGCCCATGATATTTCACTTTAACCTCAAATAAATAATACTGAATTAACGCCGTTGTCACATCTTCTTGATTAAAAGCTCAAATCTAGCCTCCTTTGACGTCTTAAGTGAACTATGATCATGGTTTTCATCCCGACCATGGTTAGTAGCACATAACCCCGTAAAACCAAGTAATAACCAATCTGCCATGACGAATATCCATACAGTCATCCAATTCATGAAGTACACCCTTGTGTCTCTTCTTTGAAACAGAAACCGTAGCACTAGCATCAAAATAAGATCCCGAAATACACTTTCCTTTTTCCAAGATGGTTCCATCATTACGGGATTTTACAACTCAATGGTTTAAACCGAGAAATAGTTACTTTCGCGGGATTTTACAAAACCAAGAATAAACCGTAAGATAGATCCGGAAGTGCACTTTACAAGGATGTTTCCATTGTCACGGGATTTTACAAGTCTATGATTTAAACCGAGAAATAGATTCTTTCACGGGATTTTACAAAATCAAGACAAAACCGTAAACAATGTCAGCTTGAATGTGTTATAACAACTTTGGTTTCGATGAATATCTGTTTTAGGGGAATATGCAGCGGTTCATTACTGGTTCATTATCCAATATCAACAATATCATCAACCATCATCAACCATCCAATAAACACTTTGGTGAACACATCTTTCACAAGTACTGTCGGCTATTGCAGTGACCACTAGGAGAAATAGACCCGATATGCCAAACTTGAACATGACGTAAAATTCCCCAGATTTGTTCCTTAAACTTGTACTAATCCTCGTGAAAAAGAAACGATGTACCCAATGTACAAAACCTCTTGACGTATCCTCAACTGCGTGAGACACCGAAGTGATAGCTACGTTGTGGGTTAAGCGAGAAAGAATCACAACCGTAACTAAATAGCCAAGTCTTTATCACACTCAATGAACGCCCAGACAAGTCATCTTCGTGGAAGGGTAGAAAGAGAGAAGACAAAATAAGTAAACGAGCCCGAAAAACCTCACTTCAAATCCAAATAAGAAATACCATACAACAACCCCGTAGTCAACCGTGTTCAACTTTCAATTTAAGCCGTGACATGATATTCTTTGTGAAAATGTATATACCAAAGTATCCAACCGAATAAACCACAAATCTCATTATCAACTCTCATCAATTCTTAAATCGTCAACTCATATTTAAGAGTAATTATCAACCGTCCTAGATAAGCAATTTTCAAAAGAAATTTTCTTGACTCGGTTCAAATAGTCTACCCAATTCAATTGACATATTACCCGGTTCAAAGCAAATTAATATATCAGTTGAAGCCTGTAACATTTGTCCTAATACAACGTACAACGATCCTGCTCATAGATCACAATCAAACTGAACATTCTATCCAAAATTCCAATCCAGTCTCAAGATAATCTTTGAGGAATATGAGTGTACATCCAAACGCTTCCAAGTAAATGATGAGGTCCACAATCAGCGAAAATTACAAGCCAACATTCAAGTCCCACGTCAAATAGTAATACACGGCCCAAGTCCTTAATATCTTGAAATACCAACCGATAAATCCAACAACTAATACATCAACCCATGTGATCTGCGCCAAGCCCAAAACAAACGAGACAACTACCATCCACCAATAATACGGCCCATTACCCATATCCAAATCCGGTAAACACATCTCAACCCTAATTCTTAGGGTATAAAACACACGAAACTTCTCACAATAACCCTAATATCTCACCTCACAATCAAACGCAGTCACAAAGTAATCCCTAATCTCACATATTATCAGTCTCTTCCAAAGAATACGATCCAACACATTAGTTCAAATCCAATGAGATGTCATAGCCAAATGATATGCTCGCATTAGACTTAGACAAATAAATCATTCGTGAAAGATTATGACCACTGATAAAAATATCACAAACAAGTGTTTTATATGTTTTAAATGCAAAAACATCAAAATCTGGTGAAAAACGTATCAAGTTTGCATAATTGGCAGTTTTAGTCCCCCAAGTTATAAAAGTTGTCAAAATTAGTCCCTGGTAATTCAAAAACTTGTAAAATATCATTTTAGGTCCTTGAGATTCAAAAGTTGTCAAAACAAATCCTTTAAAGTTCAAAAATCACAAAATGACAACTTTGGTCCCTTAACTTTGAAAAATGTCAATAATAGTCCTTGGTTAATTTAAAAAGTGAAAACTATCAAATATTAACCTTGTACTATTAATAAATGGCAAAATAGGTCCTTATGATAAACTTTTGGGAATTTACATCTTTAGTCCCTAAAAATCCAAAAATTACATATTAGGTCCTTAAAGTTTTAAAATAGTAAATTATATACTTTTGGTCCTTGTGTAATTGTTTAATGGCAGGTTTGGTCCCTCAAAGAAGTTTGGAAAGATGATAAATCAGGTCCCTCAAGTTTGGCGTAATTACACTTTTAGTCCTTGGGCCCTTTTTAATACTTAAACCAAATGGACCCTTGATTATTATTATCTCAAACCAAATCCAATCCTTAACCCAGCTCGGCCCAATACCCCGCCAATCCAAAAGCCAACCCAACCCGGTGTTTAAAAACGATAAAACCGCCACTGTTCACCATCTTCAACCCCAACACTGTATCCACTAACCCTCCATCCGCTCAATACCACTTTTCCACACTACCTCCTAACACCTGTATACCAACTCCTTCCACCTCCACATCCAACAAAAACCCTTAATTGCTAAAACCTACTCTATCCAGTCAAAAGACTTTTCCCGCCAAATGACAAATGTACGATTCAGATGATTTCAAGAGTAGAAGTCAAGTGGGAATTGATCAGAGGTCGACAAGGATGAGATTGAAATCAATAAATATCAAGAGAGATGCAGTGTAGAAAAACAAGTAGAGTAGCTTAGTGTAGCTTAATTTAGCTTATCTCGTTTTTTAAATAATTTAAGTTTATAGTTTATGTTTAAGCTTTCAAATGCTTTGAAATCTAATTTCAGTATAATAAAAACTTACCTTCAGTTTCAATTTCAGTTCTTATAAACAAATTCAGTTTTTGCTTATTTCTAGTTCAAATTCTCAAATTAAGCAAATGTTGTTAAAAGTTGTTGTTACTGATTCTTAAGCTCTTATAAGCTCATGACAAAGCTTATAAGCTCTTAGAATCCTTAAGAAAACAGTTTTACTTAATAAATCCAAAATCACCAAAAATACCTATAAATTAGTGGAAAATAAAAATCATATGGAGAAATGATCAAGACAATGATGCAGTGTTGATTTTGGATTAATGTTGGTTTAGAGCTTCTTGGGAAGCATTAGGATTAATCCTCAGTCCTTGGTTCCTTGTTTACATTTGAATTCCAAATTGTAAGTTATTTCTTGGAAATTTGCATATTATAGTTAAAGTGCTTAATATCTGTTAATGTTAGCTTAATCTTATTTAAAAACAGTTAATATAAAGTTTTTAATCATTTGTATGGTCTTAATTAGTGGAAACCTTTGAAAAGCTTCAAAACAGTCAAGTAGAGGAATGTTTGGATTTGCTATCTGTTTGATGTTCAAAGACAGTTGTGATCTCATTGTCAGTTGGTACATGTTCTATTAGTTCAATATAGTCAATATAAGTCATAAAAACTAGTCCTAGTTAGTAAAAAGTCAAAATTCCAAATCCTATGCTTTAACAGTTCACTGTTGGAATGTTGAAGTTGCCAAATTCATAGGATTAGCTTAAAACTTGTAAACATAGCTTAAATAAGTCTTATAATAGCTTATTACATCTTATTCAGTCCATAGATTTAATCCTAAGTTCATATTAGTCAAACCTTTAGTGTAATATTAAAAGTCAAATTTTCATATAGTCGTTTTTGAATAAAAAGTATAATTTTATATAGGATTAAATATTAGGATTTAGCCTAAATCCTTTTGGCATAATAATATTTAGCTGCTAAAGAAAAATATAAAAATACTAGCTTACTCTTAATTAGTTCATAAGTAGCTTATTTTGTAGCTTCTTTTGACCCCCTTAACTGAAAAGCTCCCCTGTGCACCAGTGAGCTACCCAGTTTAATAAGCTCTCACAGAGCTTATTGATGAGTCTCAGCTTATGTACTTTAGTTTTTTGAGTAGGCCACCTAGCTATCTAAAGGTTCCAAGTTTATTTTTTCTAATTTTAGCTTATTTAATAAGCCTGCAAAGTACTTATTGTTTTGTATATTTCATATAGTACACTGAGCATACAGTTTTTCCAAGCTTTTTCATAAGCTCACTATAAGCTCATTAGTGAACTCCAATATTAAAGATTTAGCTTTTTAGATAGCCCAGCTGGTTAGCTAGTTAGTTCCAATGTTCCTTTTCATTTATTAGCTTATTTAAGTGCTTAATATTAAGCTAGAAGTTGCTTAGAAAATTATTCAGTGTCCTGTTTAATCAGTTAACTTAATGCTTATTTGGACTTGGTTAGTGCTTATTTCTTAGTAATAATGCTTATTCAAATGTTCTATTAGCTTATTATCTGTTTCTAGCTTATTTTCAGTTAACATGTTGCTTATTTTCTAGCTCATAAACCAAATTGGCTTATCTTGTGCTTATTCTCATTTTCACCCACTGTTGAGATTATAAGCTCAATACAGAGCTTATTGTTAGTTTTTAGAAAAAGTTTTAGTTTTAGAAAGTGCTTATTTTAGTTTACTTAATAAGTTGCAAAAAGAAAATTCCAAAAATAAAATGTTTTACAAAAAGGGAGAGGCAGGGGTCGAACCTGAGACCTCTCCCTTATATGGGTGATAGTGGGTACCTGTAAACCAGTTGCCCTTGGGACTTTTCTCGTCATAATCTTGCACTATCAATTTCTTATATACGTTTTCCACAATAAGCTTAAACGTAGCTTTTAGCTTATTTCCAGCTTATTTAGATCTGCTTTTTCATCCTTTTCAATTTTCTTAAGTCAGTATTGTTATAAAGTATTTTACAAAAAAGTTTCAGATTTTTCTCATTAGTTTTAGTATTTTTAAACATTTAATTAGTGTTTTTTAGTAATTAATTCATAATAAAAAATATAAAAGTCTAAAAAATATAAATCTTTTTTCTAAAATTTTCTTTTGTCATATAGTACGTAATAAAATTAGTTTTACACTTGTAGGCCTTTTATTTCAATAATTTTACGTTTTGTTTTGCGCTCCAGCGTCATTTTTGTAAATAACGCTCGTTTCCATTTTAAGTAATGTTTTTAGATAATTTAAGGTTACGTTTTAGTTAAGATAGTTTATTTAAGTTATTTAGTTTTATAAAAACACAAAAACATCATTGTAAAAATAGTGATAGCGTTTATTTAATATATTTTAACTTTTTCATTTCTTTTAATTTGCATTTAAGTCGCTGTAATTTGTAAATCTTTTCTTTAGGTAATTATCCAGCAAAAACCTTCCTGATCACTATCCTTAGTGATCATTCTATCATCTGAGTTGTTTAAACACCAATTCATCCTCCGTGGGACTTAACGACCCAGGAATACACTATATTCCTCTGATCTTAATTGCATTGCGTTCTGAGCTGTTTGACTTTTATGGTTGACCATTCACAAGTGGTTGACTAATAAAAGATAGACTGTTTGGAGCCGATCAAATTTTGGCGCCGCTGCCGGGGAGGCTGTTAGCGTGTTTTAAGCATTTCCAGATCCATTCTTGCACATATACCATCGTTTGTAAACAGTTTTTTGTAAAGTTATAAAAATCAAAAAGTTCATTAACATTTTTCCTAAAGTGTTAATAACACCAAAAATATTTTCATTCTTTGTTTTTATGGCATGTTTTTCAAAAATACCAAAAATATTCCTCTTTACCCTCTTACTTTTTTGATTCTTCATTTCTTACCCTCTAGAACCATTTGATTCTTTCTATGTCTTATCCTCACCCTCTTGGTTGTCAATGGTGTGGTGGTCCTTATAATGGTGGCAATTGCCCCAGTTGTAGCATGGTGGAATCAGGAAACGGGTCTGTCTATAACCAGGATCCCTATTCCTACCATAACACAACTGATTTATTCCATCAGCTACCGCATTGTGAGACTCAGCAGTTATCTTGTTGTGAGTACGTGATGGTTCACACTCCAGTTCGATTGTCAATCGGGAAACACGCTTGTCTATGAGCGGTTCCTCGATAACAATTATGACTACAACACATATGACTCACGACCACATCGTTTTCGTTGTGAGAATTGTGGAGGTCCTCACTCTAGCTCGGATTGTCAAACAGGGAATCCAATTCCTTGTAACAATTACGACTATTCGTTTCAAGACCAACCTCCACAATACCAAATGATTCAAGAAACTCCTCATGAAACTACTGACGGACCTTCTATGAAGAGTCTTGAGTTATTAAAAGAACTTAAGGAGGAGTCGGCTATGTCACATGAGAAATCCATGGAAAAATTGTTAGCGGAGGAACAGTTGCTAAATTAGATTCCCAGATTGCCATTGAAAACACTGTTAGGGAATCAATTAAACTACAAAAAGCATTCAAATCTAGCTCTCAATTCCATTTCATTCCCGATGACGATGATGATGAAGATACCCTTGATATTCTACAATTTTATTCATCAAGTTCATCAGTTGAGATTCCATCCGTGGAAATACAGGGAGAAAAGAATATGAATGAATCACTAGCAGTAGAAATAATGGAACTTGTAGAATCCATAACTGCTAGTCCTTCTCAACTCCCTCAGTCTGCTGTTATCACACCCGAGGTTCACACTCACTCTCTGAACATGGGGGACGAGCATCTTGACACTGTTCCTGAAAAGGAATCGGACGAATTCATAAAGTCTAGTGTTGAGAACCTTGTCCCAATTCCAAGAGAGTCACAGGGAATTCTCGAGCATTTGTGTGATATCCCTCCTCCTCTTGTCTTCCAAAGTAATCATGTTGAGATGTGCTCCGATTCTATTGATGACGATTCGTTATCTTGTGGAGACATCAGTTATATGGAAGAATTACCTTCTGAGTTTGTTAGCTTAGAAGAAGAGAATGATGAAGTTATCGACATGAAATCAAAGATGAAGCACTTCGTGCAACATTACTGAATGTCAGTCTTCTAATTTCTAAAATCGAGGCTTTCAAAGAAAAACCTATTTCATCTCCTATCCCCATTAAGGATAGTGACATTCTTTCCGATGATTCTATTCCGGAAATGGAAGCCTTCTGTTTTGATAACATGGGAGAGAAGATTAGTGGTATTACCACTTCTCATTCTCATAATTCTCTCCCCGATTATGAATCATTTACTTTTGAGGAGTTCGCCAATGAACTCACTCACACCAATTCTGAATATGATTCATTTACCTTCGAGGAGTTCTCCTGTGAACTCACTCATATCATATCTCCGCCGGAGTATGATAATTTTCACTTTGATCTAGACATTCCCATAATATGTCTTGATCAAGCGAGCTTAAATGAGGAGATTCATGAAACTATGAATTCTCCTATTGAGGATGAAGAGTTAGTCATGATTTGTATCATGATTTTCTTTCTTTTCTTCATATATCCCGTGACTTCTCCTGTTCTTCACTCCTTCGGGAATGAAGACATTATCTTTGACCCCGGCATTTTCATGTATCATTTGTGAGCCGGTTCTATGCATATCTCATCGGTGTGGAACTTTCGCGTACTTCAATGTTTATACAAACATCTTGAATGAAAGTCCGATGGAGATTGTCTCTTCCACTTACTTCCCCATGAACAAATTAATTCGGGGTCGAGTCAAGCTAGTGACTCGGGAATCAAAAACATTAGCATGCACCACATGGGTTTTCACCCATGAGTACCACTCTAGTGTGGGGGAGATGCCCCACATATTGTAAAAAAAAAAAAAAAAAAAAAATGAATAATTGTTGTGTTTCTACACTTAGCTAGTAATGTTATCTTTTTACGTTCTAAGTTTAGGCATAACAGCAGTACTTTGAATATTGAGGACAATATTCATTTCTAAGTGTGGTGGGGAAATTCTGGCGAATTTGATCATAAATGTACCCTTTTAGTCCCTTTTTCCCCAAAATGGCCAAATTTTAAAATTTTTATTTAGTGGAAGTACTATGTACTAAACACAACAAATGGTAATCAATCCACCATGTCTAACCCACATAAGGATTGGCTAATCCAGGAGCAAACGGCTCTTGGTAAAGATATCTCAAATCCGTTGACGGCTTGCAATTTGCCCAAAATTGTATGGTATTCAACTCACCATATCCTTAAAAGTGAAGAGTTGGCTAGCCCGCAAGTTTATGGCTTGTGGTAAAGGCAGTGGAAAAACCATAATTGGTATTTAGCTCACCAAAGATAATTCTGATAATTTATCTAAGAGTTGGCTAGTCCGAAGGGTACGGCTTCGGTAAAGACAAATCAAATCCGTTCACAGCTTATGATTTGCTCAAAATCATTTGGTTATCGTTGTACCAAAGTTCTTACTTGAACTAAAACAATTGGCTACTCCAGAAGTAATGGCTTTTGGTAAAGAGATGAAATCCATTAAATTTTCATAAATCATTGCTAGGGACTAGCAATATCTTAGTGTGGGGGATTGATGAGTGTCTAAATACTCATCATTTTTATACTGTTTAGAATGCCAAAAACATCTGAAAACACTCAGAAATGCTTCAAAATGATAAAATATCACAAACAAGTGTTTTATATGTTTTAAATGCAAAAACATCAAAATCTGGTGAAAATCGTATCAAGTTTGCATAATTGGCGTTTTAGTCCCCAAGTTATAAAAGTTGTCAAAATTAGTCCCTGGTAATTCAAAAACTTGTAAAATATCATTTTAGGTCCTTGAGATTCAAAAGTTGTCAAAACAAATCCTTTAAAGTTCAAAAATCACAAAATGACAACTTTGGTCCCTTAACTTTGAAAAATGTCAATAATAGTCCTTGGTTAATTTAAAAAGTGAAAACTATCAAATATTAACCTTGTACTATTTAAAAAATGACAAGAATGGTCCTTTTGATAACTTTTGGGAATTTACATCTTTAGTCCCTAAAAATCCAAAAATTACATATTAGGTCCTCAAAGTTTTAAAATAGTAAATTATATACTTTTGGTCCTTGTGTAATTGTTTAATGGCAGGTTTGGTCCCTCAAAGAAGTTTGGAAAGATGATAAATCAGATCCCTCAAGTTTGGCAGAATTACACTTTTAGTCCTTGGGCCCTTTTTAATACTTAAACCAAATGGACCCTTGATTATTATTATCTCAAACCAAATCCAATCCTTAACCCATTTCGGGCCCAATACCGCCAATCCAAAAGCCAACCCAACCCGTGTTTAAAACAGATAAAACCGCGCCACTGTTCACCATCTTCAACCCCAACACCTGTATCCACTAACCCCCCTCCATCTGCTCAATACCACTTTTCCACACTACCTCCTAACACCTGTATACCAACTCCTTCCACCTCCACATCCAACAAAAACCCTTAATTGCTAAAACCTACTCTATCCAGTCAAAAGACTTTTCCCGCCAAATGACAAATGTACGATTCAGATGATTTCAAGAGTAGAAGTCAAGTGGGAATTGATCAGAGGTCGACAAGGATGAGATTGAAATCAATAAATATCAAGAGAGATGCAGTGTAGAAAAACAAGTAGAGTAGCTTAGTGTAGCTTAATTTAGCTTATCTCGTTTTTTAAATAATTTAAGTTTATAGTTTATGTTTAAGCTTTCAAATGCTTTGAAATCTAATTTCAGTATAATAAAAACTTACCTTCAGTTTCAATTTCAGTTCTTATAAACAAATTCAGTTTTTGCTTATTTCTAGTTCAAATTCTCAAATTAAGCAAATGTTGTTAAAAGTTGTTGTTACTGATTCTTAAGCTCTTATAAGCTCATGACAAAGCTTATAAGCTCTTAGAATCCTTAAGAAAACAGTTTTACTTAATAAATCCAAAATCACCAAAAATACCTATAAATTAGTGGAAAATAAAAATCATATGGAGAAATGATCAAGACAATGATGCAGTGTTGATTTTGGATTAATGTTGGTTTAGAGCTTCTTGGGAAGCATTAGGATTAATCCTCAGTCCTTGGTTCCTTGTTTACATTTGAATTCCAAATTGTAAGTTATTTCTTGGAAATTTGCATATTATAGTTAAAGTGCTTAATATCTGTTAATGTTAGCTTAATCTTATTTAAAAACAGTTAATATAAAGTTTTTAATCATTTGTATGGTCTTAATTAGTGGAAACCTTTGAAAAGCTTCAAAACAGTCAAGTAGAGGAATGTTTGGATTTGCTATCTGTTTGATGTTCAAAGACAGTTGTGATCTCATTGTCAGTTGGTACATGTTCTATTAGTTCAATATAGTCAATATAAGTCATAAAAACTAGTCCTAGTTAGTAAAAAGTCAAAATTCCAAATCCTATGCTTTAACAGTTCACTGTTGGAATGTTGAAGTTGCCAAATTCATAGAATTAGCTTAAAACTTGTAAACATAGCTTAAATAAGTCTTATAATAGCTTATTACATCTTATTCAGTCCATAGATTTAATCCTAAGTTCATATTAGTCAAACCTTTAGTGTAATATTAAAAGTCAAATTTTCATATAGTCGTTTTTGAATAAAAAGTATAATTTTATATAGGATTAAATATTAGGATTTAGCCTAAATCCTTTTGGCATAATAATA
Source organism: Chrysanthemum makinoi (assembly GCA_910596185.1). Taxonomy (NCBI): domain Eukaryota; kingdom Viridiplantae; phylum Streptophyta; class Magnoliopsida; order Asterales; family Asteraceae; genus Chrysanthemum; species Chrysanthemum makinoi. The sequence goes on from OU343223.1 coordinate 303,314,139, forward strand.
TTTAGCTGCTAAAGAAAAATATAAAAATACTAGCTTACTCTTAATTAGTTCATAGGTAGCTTATTTTGTAGCTTCTTTTGACCCCCTTAACTGAAAAGCTCCCCTGTGCACCAGTGAGCTACCCAGTTTAATAAGCTTTCACAGAGCTTATTGATGAGTCTCAGCTTATGTACTTTAGTTTTTTGAGTAGGCCACCTAGCTATCTAAAGGTTCCAAGTTTATTTTTTCTAATTTTAGCTTATTTAATAAGCACCAAAGTACTTATTGTTTTGTATATTTCATATAGTACACTGAGCATACAGTTTTTCCAAGCTTTTTCATAAGCTCACTATAAGCTCATTAGTGAACTCCAATATTAAAGATTTAGCTTTTTAGATAGCCCAGCTGGTTAGCTAGTTAGTTCCAATGTTCCTTTTCATTTATTAGCTTATTTAAGTGCTTAATATTAAGCTAGAAGTTGCTTAGAAAATTATTCAGTGTCCTGTTTAATCAGTTAACTTAATGCTTATTTGGACTTGGTTAGTGCTTATTTCTTAGTAATAATGCTTATTCATTTGTTCTATTAGCTTATTATCTGTTTCTAGCTTATTTTCAGTTAACATGTTGCTTATTTTCTAGCTCATAAACCAAATTGGATTATCTTGTGCTTATTCTCATTTTCACCATTGTTGAGATTATAAGCTCAATACAGAGCTTATTGTTAGTTTTTAGAAAAAGTTTTAGTTTTAGAAAGTGCTTATTTTAGTTTACTTAATAAGTTGCAAAAAGAAAATTCCAAAAATAAAATGTTTTACAAAAAGGGAGAGGCAGGGGTCGAACCTGAGACCTCTCCCTTATATGGGTGATAGTGGGTACCTGTAAACCAGTTGCCCTTGGGACTTTTCTCGTCATAATCTTGCACTATCAATTTCTTATATACGTTTTCCACAATAAGCTTAAACGTAGCTTTTAGCTTATTTCCAGCTTATTTAGATCTGCTTTTTCATCCTTTTCAATTTTCTTAAGTCAGTATTGTTATAAAGTATTTTTTACAAAAAGTTTCAGATTTTTCTCATTAGTTTTAGTATTTTTAAACATTTAATTAGTGGTTTTTAGTAATTAATTCATAATAAAAAATATAAAAGTCTAAAAAATATAAATCTTTTTTCTAAAATTTTATTTTGTCATATAGTACGTAATAAAATTAGTTTTACACTTGTAGGCCTTTTATTTCAATAATTTTACGTTTTGTTTTGCGCTCCAGCATCATTTTTGTAAATAACGCTCGTTTCCATTTTAAGTAATGTTTTTAGATAATTTAAGGTTACGTTTTAGTTAAGATAGTTTATTTAAGTTATTTAGTTTTATAAAAACACAAAAACATCATTGTAAAAATAGTGATAGCGTTTATTTAATATATTTTAACTTTTTCATTTCTTTTAATTTGCATTTAAGTCGCTGTAATTTGTAAATCTTTTCTTTAGGTAATTATCCAAAGAAAACCTTCGATCACTATCCTTAGTGATCATTCTATCATCTGAGTTGTTTAAACACCAATTCATCCTCCGTGGGACTTAACGACCCAGGAATACACTATATTCCTCTGATCTTAATTGCATTGCGTTCTGAGCTGTTTGACTTTTATGGTTGACCATTCACAAGTGGTTGACTAATAAAAGATAGACTGTTTGGAGCCGATCAACCACACTATTACTCATTTTCGAAAAGTATTGAAACTTTATGTATCCAAAATTTTAACGAAATTTGGATAACACAAATTTATTATATACCACCAATGCATTGTACCACAAAGTCACTTGAGCTCATACAAAATCCAACTACAATCGAAGTAATATGATCATGTACACCCAACATGTAATACGATCATGTGAATCAATGCACACTTAAGTGTTACAAGATCAGTATCCAACGTCATATTCCATGCGTATGTTTGGGCTCATATGAACATCCTAAAGCCCACGATATCACTAGCATACCCAATAGTACTCCACGGCCCACTTCAGTCAAAATATTCACCCGATCCATTCCACACACCCTAATATCTCGTGGTATTTAAGACTTGTATATCACACCTTAACCCTAATTCATCTCTCAAACCCTAAAATCTCTCTCAATAATCCACCTCCCTTCTCCCATTTTCTCTCTCAAATCTGCCTAAAACAAATCTACTCTCATCACCAATAATTCAACAAATCTGATTCACATAATCATACCTTAAGACCAAATACCTTCATCTTGTATACACCACATGGATGGTGTCAAGACAGCTTCTTGTCAAAAGTAGATACACACCGAGGTGGATTCTTCTTCAAGGCTCTTTTCCAAAAACAAGGGTCTCGGGTAGGTGATTTTTCTTTTGTTATAAAAGTCGTTTTGACCGAACCAAGACAAGATGGTAACACATATGTTATTAATCTTGTCTTATGTGTCGTATATTTCATGAAGCATAAAAAATCAGTGATGAATTAATTTTCATGATATGGACTTTAAAAGTCTGATATTCTTTTGAATAGCACGAAAAAAAAATCTGATATTCCTTTTACTTTTGTTGATTAAATTTGAGTCAAGGTCTAGGAAATATGTTGGAGATGGGATTGAAGGAGTTGAGGTAGGATAGAGTTAGATGAGTTTATGGAGATGGATTTTTGGATCTGTTTTTTTTTTCACTTGGCCGCATGTTATTCATTCTTTCATATGTTGGAGATGTATATGAACTGAGGTCAAGAAGTTGTTAGTTAAATGGTAGTTGTTTAGTGGTCGAGTCCAGTTTTCAGTTTATGTAATGTTGTTGAGGTCGTGGTCTTGTTTCATTCTTCTTCCTTTCTGTGTAAGTCGCTAGGTCTAGTAACATGCATTAAGTACACAAGTCGCTAGATCTATTATCAAGTCGCTAGGTCTATTATCAAGTCGCTAGGTCTGTTATCAAGTCGCTAGCTGCATTTTTTAGCCAAGTCGCTAATAATTTTGGTCAAGTCGCTACCACTTTCTGTAACCAACTCACTTGTCATTCAATAATGACAAGTCGTTGCATACTTCAGTTAACAAGTCGCTATGACTTGTAAGTACAAGTCGCTACTTACCATACAATGCATCTGGACATTTGTTTACAGTCAACTCGCTAGCAAGAACAAACCATTTTTCGAATAGCATCAAACCCAGAAAAAATAGCATAAAAACTGCTTCTTTGACCCAGTTTGACCACATAAATATGTTACCCAGAAAAAGTACCCGGTTTGACAACAAATATAGACCAAAACGACCACTTAGAATACACTGATATGATTGACCACAAATATAACACAGCTTTGGTAAAAAAGAATGTCTAAAAAACATGATATATGTTGTTTGGACCAAAAGACACAAGACAGATATAAACTTTAAACTATGTAATGACCAAGACATATTTTGACCAAAGTGAATACATCACAAAACATTATTGAAGTAGTTTAACAAAAGATAACAAAACAGTGAAAACCACACATTAACCACGTACGAACCATTCAAATCAAACACAACACAAAAACCATGATGTGAAACCACACAAATCAACACAACACAAAAACCTTGGCTCTGGTACCATTTGTAGGATCGATATATTATTGTGTTTATGATTCGAGTGGTCTTGGATGATCAAAATACATGATTGCCATATTTAGAGAGAGAAAGATAGAGAGGGTGTTCTTGCTAGAGACTTGGTTTACACAAATGAAAGGTTAGATTAAATGAGAAGCACCACCCCTTCCATGGATGGAAGGGGTATTTATACTTACAGACACAACGACCTCCTATCGGCCTGTGGATCAGGTATACAGTGGGTAAAGACCCGTCCTTCCTCCACGGTGTTACACTACGCTAAACTAAACTAATAACTAACTAATAAACTAATAAATAACGTAAATACCGAAACGTCTAGTAGCTAACATATACTAGACCTTAATTGGGGGTGACCGACACTTTATCATGGAATTTCCAATTCCTAACAGGCAGGATGTTAGTAAGCTATCTGGTGATGAATTCTTCGCACCAGTCTAATAGCCCACGGCTCTGAGTCTAACTTAAAGACTCGTAAATAAAGAAAAGTGCTCTTTTGGAAGACAACCCGAATTATCTCTTTCTTTTGTTTTTATTTCCTTTCTGTTGGGTTTTGTGTTTTCTAACCATTTTGCAGGAATCAATGAAGTAATTACTGCTGCAGTTGCTGATCTAAACAGAGTTACGGCGTAACTCATCTTGGTGATTACGCCGTAACCAACATTTTAGCAGCAGAATTCTTGACGCATTACCAACTACGGCGTAATACCATTTCAATGGCTACGCCGTAACCATTCGCTTAGCTCATTCCAGGTTTTGCAAGTTACGGCGTAACTCTCTTATTGGAGTTACGACGTAACTCTCCTCTGCTTTAATTCTTTCATTTTAAAACACAGTAACCTTGTATTAGTTTTTAAATGAACTTTGTGGGTGTGTTCCCTGTAAACCCTCACGAGACTTCACTTGTCCACTTGGGACACCAAGTGGTTTAAAAGGCTTGTTGCATTTGCTAAATGCAACCGTGATTCCTATGAAAGTGAGTTAGGTTTATTTTTCATTTTTCTTTTTTCTTTTTAGAATTATGCTTGTCGGTATTGTGATTTCAGGGATTGAAGTTTGCTCATGACGCTTTAACGAAGGCACGATCCTTTCTCGTGGGCATTCTTCTTTTTTGGAGCAAATTTCAGGGAAGTTCTCGCTCTAATTCTACCTTTCTCTTCACCTTTATTTTAATGCCTAGTACAAATAGGACTTTGTACAATTCAAGTGGGGGACGGGATTAGAATTATCTCGTGAACTTTATTTCGCCCTCAGTTTTCTAGTTTATTTTGAAAAATTATGCCATTTTTAAAATTTTGACATGTTTTTCCAAACCTAACTAGATTAGACCTTAGCCGAGCACATACAACCTTTGATATTACATGGTGAGATTAGCCTTATCCGTTTCCTATATTTTACCCCAAATCCACCAAATTATGAGTGTGCCGGTAGCTTGTAAACTTTAGAACTTGGCCTTTGCATCATTTCGAGACCATAGATGAGGTATGTTGAGTTAGCTCTATGTATTTGGACTTTTCGCTTTTAGAAGGCGTATTATAGGATTATCACCCAAAAAACCTACCATTGTGAGTCTATCGATTAGTCACCTCGACTTTTCGACCCCCATGTGAAACCCTTTTTGTTGCACTCCCCTTTAGTGCAAGATACCCCTAGATACACCCTTCTGAGCAATTCCTTTCATTTTGTCACCCCAATATATTGTTTCGTTACACCCTTACACCTTAGCCTTCCCTGTAGTCTTTATTTGTAATTGGGAAGTCATCATTTGCCTAAGTTCAAGGTTCGAGTGGAAAGGTTTGGAAATCACGCTTTCATCGACAACAATTATGAAGATCATTGAAGACCCCCCGAATTCCCATTGTTCATCTCAAGTGGGAGGATGTTATGTTATTAGTTATGAAAAAAAATAGTTGATTCAATTTTGTAAAGTGCAATGTTATAAGCACTATAGTATGAGCTTTATTGTTTAGTATCGAGGAGGCCACCTCGGTCACATTTGAAGATTGGAGTTGGAGTAATACCAACTGAAGAAGAAAAGGTAGTGTGCCCATCACGACGTCCTCTAATGACACATCTACCTTGCATTTCATGATCCGGTCTCTAGACTTCTAAACTTGAACTTTGGGCGGACGGTAAGTGGTGATGACTTAGTTATAGATATAGACTACCTGCTTGTTTTTCATTTTACACCAATTATACATCCCATGTCTTATCCTACCCTTTAGTCATGAAGCATGTCTAGGTGATGCGGCGAGCAATCTTTGGTGTCTTTGCCATGGATTTGGTCATGTATCATTGATTTTGTCCACTTCGCCGTGACATGTTAGTAATGACGAGTCACCCCTTAACCTTTGTCGTGTCTACCCATATTGCCTTCGAGAATTGTTTAGCCCTTAACTCTAGTGGTGGAGATTTGTGTAACCGCCAAGCTTATGATAGAATACATGCTATGGCTGTGCGATTGAGTGATCACCCCGAAATTGACACATAGAATAGTTGAGAAATTTGAGTGTTTGTTCCCCTTTCGCGAGGTGTTCGGCTTTGTTTTATTCTAGCATAAGGGATTTGTAAACTCATATTTTCCCGGTTTTGGAAGATATCTTTTTAGGAATCTATCTAATAAGGTCTACTTGAGGGCAAGTATAGTTCAAGTGGGGGATATTTGATAACATCAAATAGTCATGATTATTAAGTGTCAATTTCTCCCGTTAATGCTCGTTATTTATATCATTTATATGGATTTACGCTTGTTTTCCATTGTTTTACACTTCAGGTAAATTGCGAGCATTAGAGCTAATGAGACGCGGAAATGGAAACTTTACTAAGGATTTATCACAATATGCTTATTTTGAAGAGGTTACGGCGTAACTCGCCTCTCACATTACGCCGTAACTATTGCGTGACCCCGAAGTCCAACTCATCAAGAGGTTACGGCGTAACTCCTTCCAAAGATTACGCCGTAACTCTATTAGGTCAAAAGAGGTTTCACGCCGTAACTACTGCATCATTTACGACGTAACTTGGTTTATTGAAGACTACGGCGTAATCACTTACTAGGTTACGCCGTAACTAGCAGATCTAGTGCATTTACGGAGGTTACGGCGTAAATCATCTTTTGGTTACCGTAACTTCAGACCGAGCCTATAAATACCCACAAATTCCAGCATTTCTATTCATTCCATTCCACACACAATACTCTGAGAACGTGGGAAAAAGCTCTAGGGAGGTCTAGGGAAGCATACAGAGCTGTTTCCAAGAGAGAAGTCACACCATTACGATAAGCTTTAGCGTTTATTATTTCTTTTACTTTCAATTCATGTATTTCGTACCTTTGAATATTGAATTGATGTGCATGATTAATATGAGCGGCTAAGCACCCTTTGGTGCTAGCCTAGTTATGATTCCTTAATTGTTGTGTTTACGTTTACCTTTACTTCCGTACAATTATTTCTAAGTGTATGCATGCATAGTTCTTTGGTAGTCACCCCTGTTTCGGTAGTTTTGAATGGCGGTAGAGGCCAATTTCCTAGGAGATATGACCAACTGACCCTAGGTGAGCAGACCGAGACGGGAAGGGTAAGATATGACCAACTGACGACCCTTTCTACTTGTGCGATTTGACCAACTGATCACCTATCGTTTGGATGAACTTAAGAATTGGGGGGGAGGGTGTAGTGTCTAAGTTCCTAACGGCTGGGCACTCACTATTTAGAATCTAGCATGTAGCGGTACTTAATGACTTGGCTTAGGGACCAGGAACAATAGGACTTATGACGGTCGCGCTGATTTCTACTGTGGTGGCATCTTTGATAGGTTAGGCGAATTGACCAAATGTTGTCCTCTCGAATTTGACCTCACCTGAAGTAATTGGAAGTAGGTAGACGTAGACATAACGTTAGGAGGATTGACTAAGTTAGCACCACTATTCCTCTATTGATTTCCTTTCTACCATTTAATTGCTTTTATATTCTGCATTCGTAGTTTAATTAATTAAAACCATATCAAACCATTTATATTTTGTGACAATTAGACTTAGTAATTATCCGACACACATAGCTCTGGGGACGACCTCGGCTTTACCATTTACTACACTACACACGACCGGGTACAGCCCGTTAGTGCATTAGGGTAGACCATAGGTATAGCGAGACACTATAAATATTTAAGACCTGGTCAGAAAACTGCATCAACGTCGTTAACTTGACCTGCTCAACAGGTTAAGCGGTCACCGTACACACAATAGCACGAATTCAAAAGGTTGGTGTCAAGTTGAGAAAAAAAAATAATAGGCAACATACAATGACAAAAAGTGGCAAGTATGATGCCTTTTTATGCAAATAACCCTTTTGGAATTAGATTAACGTAAAAATGTATGTGAATTATCAAGATTTTCATGTATTGAATCGCGCGAAAAACGATATAAAAACTTCGTAAAAAGTATACATTGTTAGAGCATATACAATGCATCAAGTCTTTAAAGACTTGATGCATTTAATGCTACACACATTTTGTTACTAAAGCTTTTAGCAAAGACTTGGAGTTCACCAAGTCTTTCCAAAAAGCTTTACAAAAAGCTTTTGATGCAATGATAAAAACCATCCTCAAAGGCTTTTTGTAATAGTGAAAAGCTTTTAGTTGCTTGACCCATTGGAGATGCTCTTAGATCTCTATTGAAAGATAATTTTATTCTTGTTGCAATGGTTTAAATATTTTCACCTTACGATTAACGATTTGTGATTTAATTTTAGCTAAAAATGATCAAAATGTTTTGATTCATGTATGAATCACATAGCTCCTAAAAATTAAGAGTAAACAAAATAAACATGAAAAGACAACACAAGAGTACATATACAAAACCATATAGTAACAGTCTTAATGACGAACCTCTTGGTAGATTTCCTAGATGTATTTATTTTATTTTCTATACTCGCCCAAAGTTTCAAGAAAATATTTATACACATGGTCTTGACCTTGATATCTCATCTGCAAGCAAAAACCGTGTTCGATATAAATTTTCCAACGTAAAGTTATCATTTCGAACCACTTTTTTCTTCAATTGTGTTGCTACTACCTTTATTTTGTTTACAAAAAGAACGACATCTTCGTTACTTCTCAAAGGCTTCTTAACATAATGTTTTTCATCCGCTTGTGAGAAGGTGATCTAAAAATCTTCCAACAAACCTCTAGCATCAACCTCTTATTTAAACAAAACTGAATCATAAGTCTTAATTATATTTCAGAATAACAACCATTACTTTTGTTCGGCCTAAGGCTTTTGTTACCTTAAACGTGAAAAACTTAATGAACACACGGATAATGACTATCCATACACTTACAATTACGAACTTTCAATTTTACCGAAAGCTAATTCGGCTATCGACAGGGATGCTACATTCTAACAACTCACAACATAGTAATCAACGGATTTCCACATCCTAGAAAAAGTAGAGAGTACAAACACCAAATCTACTCATCAATTAACTCACAATTCAATTCAATTCAATTTAAATAAACTATCATTACCAAAACATATATCTCAACATAAACTACAATCTAAACTCTTACTAAGAACAACACCATTAATAACGTATAACTTATAACTTTTTTTTTCCTCAAATTATTAAGTTGTTACTTTGTTCCCTCCAAAGAAGACAATAAAAACCAATAATAGATTGGATTGTTAATGAATTAAAAACCAATAATAGATTGGATTGTTAATGAATATATTATATTTATAGAACATCGGACGAAAATTAAACTACACTAATTATCAACATAACTCATTATATAGAATGTTTCTATGATAGTACTTCCTCTGTCTCAATTTAATTGTCAGGAAAGAGAAATCACAAAGTTTAATAAAAGTGGGTCACTTTAATTTTTAACCACACGAATAGAATATTCCTTCTTTAGATTCTCTAGTTTTTACTAAAAAAGGAAAGTGGACAATCTTTTTGAGACATCCAAAAATGGAAATATGGACAATTAAATTGAGACGGAGGAGCACATTATTTCCCAACAGACGATTATAACTCTCTCTCTCTAAATTTTTTTTTTCTCCAACCTCTCTCTAAACTTATTAACCCAACCGAACATCTTTTTCCGGCGGTCGGTTTTGGCCGGCCGCCTGGACCTCCTTCTTCCATCTTTTGTACTTTTCTTTTCCCACAATAAAAGCCTTACTCACAGATCTGTCATCTCTCATCTTCGCCGCTGCTGTTGTAGTCGCTACCGCCACCGCTATCTTCTGCTCAGATCTGTTACCATCCGGTCTCATCTGCTCAGATCTGTTGCGGTCCGTCATCGATAACTTCGGCTGCGCCTTGGGTTTTGACTTTAGATCTGTTTGGTTTAGGTCTGGCTCCTTTAAGGATGCTTAGTTTTATCTTCTATGTAAGTTTTATGTATTTTATGTACTTTTGTCAAGCTACATCTTCATATGGTTGTGTCTACCAAAAGCTCACTTTGGTGATTCCCCCCACCCTTGTATGGTGTTGATGTAGTCTGTCACAACTATTATGGTGTATGTCTTGTTTTGGCTTAACTTGTTACCTCGTGTATTTTGTTTGGCAAGTCGGTTTCGATTTTGCCCATTATGTTCGATGTAACCTGTTGTGTTCAAATTTCCTCCATTTGTGAGGTGTGAAATGAAGTCTTTGTTCAAAAAAAAAAAAAAAAAAAAAAAAAAAATTGAGACGGAGGGAGTATATTGCAAACTTATAACCTCTTGATATCAATAATATAAAGCAAATAATCATCTCACCCTCTTGATTGCTCCAGAGTACAACATAGCCATTAATTTATCAGCACAGTTAAAAAAAACCCATAGTGGGAATTTTTCATTTAAAAAAAATCAATTCATACCTTATTTAGTAATATTTTTAAATAATTCATTTTTTTAAAAGAAAGTTTTATAAAAATTAATTCAAATTATTTCCTTATATATCTAAAAAAGTATGAAAAAACGTTTTTGAATCCATGTGGAAAAAAAACCCGAAAATACACATGGGCCTCATTGATATTTTTCCTAATTGATACCCAAAAGTGTAACTTAAAAAAAAAAAAAAAAAAAAAAAAGGAGTCACTCATCACCCACATTCACCCTCATTCATTCTTAATTACCTTCACAGTTGCTATACTCACAAATACACAATCAACATCAATCTCAGAAACCCTAAGGCTCCAGAAAGGGATTCAATCCCCTCATTTTCCTGCCACGTCACTTTCTCTCTCCGACCTTCGATTAGATGCCAGTAAGGGCGACCAAGTTCTTTTTTTTTTTTTTTTTAAACATTTTTAACACAAAATAAAATTTCATTAATAATTAAAACGTTACATAATAATTCAAATAAAATTAAAACATTACGACAATACAACGACTAAACTAGTTTTGATTTTGACGATGCCAAATATCTTCCACCAAATCGGCTTTGAGGCTAAGATGAGCTGTTCTATTGCATATCTCCTTGGTAATTTCCAACGATTCCACATGCGTTCTTATGGGATCATAAGAACGGTGTTGCTCTGTTGGAAAGAATATGGGAGATAATATGTCACTTTGACCATATATGTTTGCTACTGTAGGAAATAAGGTGAACGATCGGTTATATCTCGGACAATTCGTGTGAATAGTCGTCGGCTCATACGGAAACGATCATGGAATGCTGTATCGCCGTATGTTGGGGTCTCGCTGAAGTAAGCATCCACTAAACGGTTATGAGCACCCAAACGATCCCTAGTAACAGTGTTTCGTGAGAGTTTTTGTGAGGCTTGAAAAGCCTCCCAACACTCTTCCGCATACATCATAAACTCGGTACTGGCTTCATTTTCATCATCCGATGACGAATCCACAATGAATAGCTCGTAAGAATTAAAACTCATAGTGTGGAAACAATATAGAGAATGTGTGAAATGAGATTTGTGAGTTTAGTGTGTAAATATGTTGTGTATTTATAGGGTAGTTTTTTTTAAAGCCAAACGGTAGGATTCTTTTCTTTTTGTTTCATATGCAACGGATACAACAATAAAACTCGATCTTGCAGGCGATTGATTTGCTAATCTTGGGACGCGATCGAATGTCTTCCACAACAACACGATCGATATGAAATCGATCGCCAGATCAGCTCGATCGAGTGTGAATCGCCTCTATTGGGGCTAGCCTAACTCTTTCCTAAAACAATAAAATCACCTTATCCTAAAATCGTAGCTATTCCACATGAAATCCTAACACCACACTATTCCACCTTAAACCCTAGCTTGACATGATTTTTAATTAGTCAATGATATAATCAACTGGGTAATAGATGATAACGTTGTTTTTGGTTATTATTCATATTCACTGTTATGCCGATTTGATCATTTGAAGGTAAAAAGTGTTTACATATAAAATCTCAAATTACCCCTTTTTTTTATAGCAGGTTTTCAATCTTTATGGTTTTATACTTTATGATCATTTAATGGTTTTTGTAACTTAATTTTAGCTTATTTTGGTTTTGGGTTTATTGTCATTAGCTTTTAAGGTTTAGGGAATTGATTTTTGGGAATTTGGGGATGTTAATGATTGTTGTGTTGAGGTGATTGATACACGGAAGCTGAAATGTGATTTGCGTTGGAATGGTGTTTGGTGATTGCTGAGAATTTGTGTTCGTTTTTTAAGAGTTTTAGGTTGGAAGTTGTTGCGTAGGTTTAGAAATATTTGAATAAAGATTACTATTCTAGCAAGTTGGTTGCAGAACTACTTTTATAACACTATTCTGCAATGGTCGCCATTGCAGAACCACCTGGGGTGAGAAGGGTAGACCAACCCTAAGTATGGTCGCCATTATGATCAGCCTAAGATGCAAGCAAGTATATCATTATTATATAAAGAACATCAACAGAACAAAAAAAAAAAAAAAAAAACTTGGGAAATGGAAAATGTTACAAAATTTCAGTGTTTGTCTTTTCTCATTCTTGGTTTTTTTCTAATTCACTCCAAATAAATAGATGTTACAAATGTTGTAGTCCCAAATACATCACCAAAAGAACCAATCTTAAACTTTGTTACTTTAAATTTAACCAACAGTTGTTGCCAATGTTACAGTTTCAGAATCTTGCCTTACTTCAACATCGTCAGTTTTTACTGCTTCATCACCATTAGCCAGCTTGTTGTCCGGCAAAGATCCCTTTTCGGTCTCAAAGCGAACCAATAACCTTTCCAACAACTCCTGACAGTCGATTGCTGTCACCATCACAGATAAGCTAGACCGCCCTTTCCAGCAACCAATGGCAATTGTTGATTTATCTACTCTAGGCGGATCTGATAACCCCTCATTACCTGCGATGCAACAAACAACGAAATAATGAGGATTGAGAGTATGCCTTAGAGGTGCTATTTCATTTCATATCATACATTCATATACAAATCGGTCATTAACAAAAATGAGTCACATGGGTTGATCGGGTCAAAAACGTAAAAAAATCCTTAACTTAGTTCAAATGCTTTACTTATCCCATTCGAACAATAAAATACTTCTTAAAAGACAAAAATAAATGGCAGGTCATCGACACTGCTTGTACTTATCCCATTCAAACCCCAAACATATTTATCCGACCTGGACATATTGTGAACCGCAACAAGACCAGCCCGAACCCTAAGCATGGATAGAACTTGAACAATGACAATTTGTTTATAAAACAAACCTTGGTTTAGAACCACGACACAGCAGCCCAACGCAAGAGTTGCAACCTTTTCACGAAATCCATCATCAACTAGATCTGGGAATTTGATGGATTTGTATTGCAGTAAATGCTTAAAATCCACTGGAGATGCACAAGCTATCTGTTTGGTCATATGTGGAAGAAGCAATGGCAAACCTTCTGAAGATATTCTGAATACACAAGGTGTGGAAGTGCCTTCTCTCGATGTTTGCCTTTCCTGGATTAAAAGCCAAAATAACCTCATAAATTTTACACTAGCAATTTCAACGTACAGCATTGAATTTAATTAGAAAGACCTATATGTAGCAATTTCAACGAATTTACTTATAATGAGTAGATTCCGGGAACGGGTCAGACAAAAAGACAACAGTTAAAAAAAATGAGGAAGATGAGCTGGATGGGTAGAAAAAAAAAATTTGGATCATATTTAACAAGTTACTTCTAGAGATTAAGTTTTTGGACATGTAGTGTTCCGGGTCAACCCGGCATTGACCACCTTGTATCAGCTCATACAGCATTGAATTTAATTAGAAAGACCTATATGTAGCAATTTAAACGAATTTACTTATAATGAGTAGATTCGGGAACGGTCAGACAAAAAGACAACAGTTAAAAAAGATGAGGAAGATGAGCTGGATGGGTAGAAAAAAAAAATTGGATCATATTTAACAAGTTACTCCTAGAGATTAAATTTTTGGACATGTAGTGTTCCGGGTCAACCCGGCATTGACCACCTTGTATCAGCTCATAGTGAAAAGTACATGTTTTGATCTAAACCTGTTTGACTCTATACCCACCCCGCTCATCTTAAAAACTAGAAAAATCGACACGAGAAACTTACAAACATCTTTAAACCAATAGAAGTTATCTTGAGTTGCTCGCCACCTAAGAAGTTGAGTTCCACCACGCTCTTGACAGATTCTGACATATAATAAATTCTCTTCACGTGATTGGTATCACTATTTCTTGTAAGAAGGCGATTACTAAAAGGAAACGAATCATGAATCCCATAGAATTCCTTGATATTAGTGAGTATCGCATCATCCTTGAAGAAAACAACAGGGTCAACCCCATACCACTTGCCTTGAACCTGCAACTTTCTCTTGTCATTAGCCTTTGCTGCTTGAGAGTTTACTTTATTTGACTCTGGCTCAGATCCTTTGAGTTTTTTACTTGGATTCGTGTCCAAGAAAGCTTCATCAGATTCATTATCAACTACGCCAGATGCTTTTGCAGGTTCTTCATTTGTCACATCTACATCCATTTCATTAGCATCTTTTTCCAAGGCAACTTCTACTTGTTTGACCTTTTCATCAGAATCAGATTGTTTGTTGGACTTTGTCTGCAAGACTGCACAATGAAGAAAAACATAACAATTTCTTTAGTGATTTTTTAGCTACAAAGCAGAGTAAATATTGCTACCCATTTACTTATAAATGAGATCAGTGGGGGTTATGTTCTATCTGTGACTGTAATGGATAAAATAGAACTAAAACAAATATATACTTAAACAGTGTGATGGGTCTAAAGGGTATTTTTAGGGTACTTTTACTGCATAACTGTCATTATATTATTAGAAAATATATTACTATTTAGAGTAGGGATCCAGTGAGAATATTAATTAAAATTAGAAGTATACGAGATTTGGATGCATGAGTCCAGGTAAAATTACAGGTGTAGATTGCTTTATACATAAGATTGAAGACATTAAAAACTGTCGTTGCTGTGTTGGTTTTTAAGGGTAGATTAATGTTGGAAAGTTATGGGAACACAGAAATCACCTGGCAAAGGAGCTATCTTCTGCAAAACAGCAATAAAAAAGGCTCCAGTGTTTTGGTCATGAGGGACTATACGCATGCAACGCTCTAATGGGAGAGATGAAACTTCGGATACCAAAACATCAGCTGGTTCACCCTCTTCAACTATTTCTCCAGCTGTTATTTTCTGATCACTATCGGGTGTGTCTACATGGACTTGTCCAGAAGGAAACATACTCGGAACGATACCAGATCTTCCGTGTTTACAAGCATCTTTGTGAGAAGCTAACCACACACCTTTGTCTCGAACCTGCACCTCCAATGAAGGTCAACAATGATAATGCAGAATTGCAGATCATAGGATATTCCACTTGACAACCAACATTCGTATATGATTATGTATTAGGGTAGTAGTTTTTTTATTTTGTGCTAGGATACTATTAAATTTATATTATTATTACATAATAACGAAAAACATTTAAACTCGTATTTTATTTTACACATTTATCATACAGTCAAATTTTCGTCAGCACTTGTTCCAGACCGACGAGTATTTACTACAATTTAAAGAGTTTCTTCACCATAGGAGCGGTTCTTCATTTACTGACTTAGATATCTAATAACACTTTACCTGACATAACTTAATGGAAAACTAAAACAGGCCATACGAATCATGCACTGTATGGATATCATATGTTATTTATTTTCTGCACAGCGGTATTATGATTTATGAATTGAGCTTTGATTTTTACATAATGAGAATCATCTTCATTGTTATTTCATAACTCTTGGCAATATTCACTGGTATCCAAACTTAAGCACTGGTTTACCAAATCGCATACCGACTACATGTACCTGCATCTACTTGGTCAAACTATATTTTGTGTCTAAAATTGGTGCATTCATTTCAACAAATCATAAAATGATCACAAAATTGGAAATCCAGGTTATCATTTGACAAGTCTTCTTGTTTGAATTTGTGTCTTGAGCAGATCGGATGATCAAGTGAAGTTTAGTTAACTTTAACTAGAAATAGTGTATTATATAATACTAATATTAGTACTGCGTACCTACATGACAATAAGGAGAAAAACAATTGAAGAGACAACAAACTTAGATCTCCAAATAAGCTTTAAGCTATAAACTAGGCATTGTATTCAGAAAGAAAAGTGAAGACAAACCTTCCAACTTTTAAGACCAGGCCTGCGAATAAGCTGAGGGAGTTCTGCAGATACATCTACAAGCTCAACAGAGTCTCCACACCTCCGCAGTATCTGAAATAGACGAAACAATACAGATTCAGTGCCTGAAAGTTTACACTTATATAGCAACTTGAGTTTCAAACACATGCATCACCTCAGACACTACAGCCTCATTTTCCACCGGATTCATAGAGCATGTTGAGTAAACCATTCTTCCACCAGTTTTAAGCAAAGCCAAACCTGAAAAGATTTTCAGGGGAGAGTTACTAGTACTGATAATAGTTCTCTTACATCCTGATAATATAAGTTAAAGATTATGACTGTTTCCTAACTTCATATGAACACAATCCTTATAGAATATGAGAGAAATAAATGAGCACAGATCTTTGAATAATCTCATGGCTTTGAGCAACTATAACTTTGGAATGATCTCATAGTTATGGCTCAGTCCATTCAATCTGGGTCAAGTGGATTATCATCCCAATGCCACTTGACCAAATTGAATGTACTGCTCTGAAAAAGATCATGATATCTATCACGGCCATAAAAGAGCTGAAATGTACTTGTTTATTAGATTAGCACAATGTATGAAAAAATGAAACAACATTGACAAGTTGCAATTTATAATGGATACTTGAATATGTGAGGTATAACAAACCTCGCATGGCTATCTGAAGTTGTAGACAGTGGACACCATTAGCCATCCCCACGCTCCTGTATTTTCTGAGGTATAGAAGAGCATTAGAAATTCATCAAGATATATTCAAATTAAGACAGCCTTTTATAATTTAAAAACAACTCCATAAAGAACCTTCAATTCATTCCACACCCAAAAATATAACCCATTTACCAGAAGTAGAAGCAAATTACCATTTTTTCCAGATATCAGGAGCCTTAGGAGAGTACCATCTCCACTACAGGGAACATCACACAAGACACGATCAAATAAAAGCTCAGTCATGCCCAAATCAGAAACATTTACTAGATTCTTTCTCATGTGACAACCAGGAAAATGTTGGGCTTCATGGTTAGTTACAATCAAGTTGGCGGTGCACATTCTCTTTGTTTGATGAATAAGAAGATTACATCGTTGTACATCCACATCATTTGCTATGACCTATACCAAGAGAATTATAAAGTTTCATAATTCTCAACTACACATCTAAGCTTGTAAAACATACATAGTATGTGTCAAATAGAGATATTTAAGTTATCTAACCATTCCACAAGGTAAAGTTCCAACTTCTGATGTCTGATGTATCATTTCAAGTAACTGAAATGTTTTTGAACCCGGAGCTGCACACACTGCACAAAGAAAACCATTCAGTCATTTAGTTTGGCGCTAATTGTTTTAATTAGAGGTGAAAAAATGCACAGGTTGGTCTGGGAGATTGTTTTTGGTACTGCTCACATCGAGTTAGGTTCCCCTTCAAACTTTTTTTGTCCCTTTCTTATTAATACCAACAAATAAGAGAAATTGGTATATTATTACAATATCAATTAAGCGGATATAAAATTGATTTAGGAGTTGGTAAGCATCAAGTTTGTGGTAAGTTCAACCGTTTCTGTTATCTTTAACTTAATCCATTTGACCCGTTAATATTTAAACCATAGCCAAATCCATCCACTTATAAGGAAATGATCAAAATACCACCTCTTTTTTGAAATGGGTAAATATTTTTAAAGTATTAACTGTTAAATCTAAGCCTAAAAACGTAAAATTTACATGGGTTTATATCAAAAGAGTTAATACTTCTTATACATGCATATGTTCATTGCGTTTGTGTGAAAAGTATATAATGGTTGCACTAGTTTCAGAGATTACAACTTACTGTCAAGAACAAAATGATCTTTATGAACATCAAGGAACAACGGAGGTACCTGTATGCAAATAAAAAAACAAATTAGAAAAAGAAAGTTCGAGCTTGACCATCTTCCTTAGAGAATGCAATACCAAAAATATAAACTAGAAGTTACACACCATGCTAACAGCCTCTTGTCGCGTGATGTTCCCAATTTCATTTTCTTGCTTCAAGAACTCATGAAACCTGAAACTTAAAGGATTCAATAAACTTGTTGATTAATGTTAACTAAGTTCCTAAAAATAAGTTGAATTCATTATAAAATGACCTCTCAAGAGACTTGTTCTTTCTGAGCTGCATCCTTGAAAAACTTGATTGCCAAGCAAATTTATCAGGGTACCATGACAACGACTTTATGCCTTCGGCGTCATTCCCGTCTGTAACCTGAAAGAATCATGAAATATATATTAAAAAAAGATAGTATACCCACAAAAGTACAAATTTCTATATCCATATCTATACTATAGACTATAATACACATAAAGCCGAACCACATTGTTGAAAATTCAGCGTAGCCAAATAACTATATCACCTTTGAATTTCATTGAATGTTTTCCAGCTAACATTTATCTGTAGTTTCCTAATTTCAGCATCTATACTACATAGGAGTTATTTAGACCAATGTTACAAAGTCATATGACACATAATATAGTTACCAATTATAAATACAAACTCTTGTTCATCTATTCATCACCATGAAATATTATCGATAAACTTATTCTCACGAAAATCATATATCATTAAACATTTGATCGCTTAGTTATTATTAAACGCGTGATATAGAAATAGACCTCTGACTGAAGAGATTTCATAAACTCGTCTTCTAGCTGCGACCTGAGATCCGTAGAGAACTGACTACTGCAATATTGACAAGAAAATACGAAGTCTTATTCAGATTTGTTTAAAATGCAACAAAAGTAGGAGTATTATTTAAGAGAAAAACAAAGCAACGAACCTAGAGTTGATTCTGAAAGCTGCAGGAAGAGGCTTCCTCAGACATTCAACAAAAGATTCCCACTCATGAGAAGGCACTATTCCTTGCTCCTATTAGTTTTACAAAATCAATAACAATAAAAATAACAATAACAAAAACAAGTTAAGAAATAGTACTGGAGTACCTTGTAGTAAGCATCAAAAGCAGCGTTCTCAATAGCAAAGGGCTGCCAATGAACGGGTCTCTTATTATTATTGTTTTCTTCTTCTGTTTCTGTTTCTTTTTCTTTTTTCCAAACATTTTCTCTCCCATCACGAAAATGTTTTCTTTGGGTTCGTCTCGACCTCCCTCTGCCACCCATGTCTATGTCTATGTCTATGTCTATGTCTTTTCGGAGGAACAAGAAAAAGAAGAAGAAGAAGAAGAATGGATGTATCTTTCAGTTCAACAAACGGCACAACCAAATACAGTAATAATTTAGGGCTACGATTGGGCTTTCCTTTCTCCCTTGGGCCGCCACCTTTTCTTCTTTAAATTCATTTATAATAGCAGGGGTGTTCGGTTATCAGTTGTTCGGTTAATTCGTTAAATTTTTAGGTCAACTCGAGCCGAACGAACCAAATTCAAATTCAGTTTTCGGTTTGGTTCGATTGAATTAATTCGATTGGTTCTTGGGTTGACCAGAATTAGAAATTTCACTATTTAAAAATAATAATAATAATTACATAAATATTTAAAAAAAATATATTTCAAGCATAAAAAATATTTTATTATATTATGATAACCTTAATAGTATTTATTTATATATAAATATAAATATAATTAAAATATATATATATATATATATATATATATATT
>OU343223.1:303334141-303432090 GCA_910596185.1 Chrysanthemum makinoi
ATTTTATCTTCGTATTCAAATGGGTTGAAGGGTTCAATTCTTAGAACACCTGATTCTAATATTTGAAACGTAATTTACTAAGATGAAAATTCAATCCTCGACATTTTCATTACATGCATATTGCTGCTTGATGTTTATTTTCATGCAAAGGAAGTGAACTAAAATTGGGGAGGATTGTTGGAAAATTTAGTGCACTTGTGGGATTAGTTCACACTTTGTAATGGGTTAGGAGGCATGAGTGTACACCTAAGGTCCATAAACAACTCACCTCTTGTAGTGGTTTTATTGGTAAAAGCAAGCAGCACGCTTGTGGAAAGTACCGCTTGTGGCTTCCAATCGATAGCGCATTTCACCGGCTTCATCGAGCAGTACCCGCGAAAGTACCGCTAGTGTGAAAGTATCGCTAATGGTAGCGTGAAAGTCTCCGCTAGTTAAAGACGTTAAACGGCTAAATGGCGATTAACTCCGCTTAATGACCACGTTAAATTGGTCATGTAACCACTAACGGCTATAATGGGGATAATTATGAGGCTATTAATGGGCCAATTAATACTCATAATTTCATTTGACTAGCTAAGAGTAACCTCCTATAAATAGAGATCCGATTATGCATGATGGACACACGGAAAACAATTAACACTTATAAAGCCAGGGTTATTGGTGTGCCTAATTCTATAACCCGATTTGCTTATCCCATGTAGATATTAGGTGTAACCTGCATTAGGGTCGAATAGTTTACTTTGGAAAGTGATCACACGATTCCAAGTGATATTCGGTAACCACCTAGTGGTATTGCTACTGACATTGATTGTCTAACCCTGTTCTGGGCTCTACACACCAACAATGTTTATAGTTTCGGTATGCTACTTTTTGAGATTATTGGGCGGAGGAGAAACGAGGATGTTACTAGTGGTGACAGCCAAGAATGGTTTTCGATATGGGCGTGGAACAAATATGAAATGAAACAATTGAATGAGTTGATGATTGTTTGTGGGATTGAGGAGAAGGATGAAGAGGTTATAACGAGGATGCTTATGGTTGCTCTTTGTTGTATTCAGTACAGGCATGAGAATAGTCCAATGATGAGTATTGTTGTCAAAATGTTGGAAGGCGCTTTAGAGGTTGCCGGTAGCTCCATCCATTTACACATATGTTTTCCGCAGTTACTGAGCACATGAATATTGGCTGAATTGCTGTAATGGTGGTGGTTCAGAATGGTCTTCATTGAAGTACATACACGTCCACCGTAGTCAATGGAACGCCTCTCATGACTAAATATGAGATCACAGTCGCAACTGATTAATCTAGAGCTTGTATCTTTGGCTCCCTAGTTTCTCTTATATTTTCAGTTTTAGTATATATAATTTTCCTTAGGGTTAATGGTATGTAATAGCAATATACTTTCCCATTTGTTCCATTATCAAATACGAACCCAAAATAATACAATAATACCCATCCAACTTTGTAAATTATGTGTTGATATCAGCAAATTAACCTTTTTTACCTACATGTGACACAGATGTAAATGCCACATCATTTTTTGTACCTTTTGTTTACACCTCAGCCTCCTAATACCATTTCTCCATTTTAGTGACAGATTTTGCAACAAAAATTTGTCACTAATCTCCTTCCTCCTTCCTCCCATTTATTGGTGACCATTTTTGTGACTACTTTTTGTGTCATTAAATATGCTTTCTCCTTCCTCCCATTTTTGGTGACATCTTTTAGTAACTACTTTTGTGTCACTAAGTCCCCTTCCTCCTTCCTCCTATTTTTTGTGACTATTTTTGTGACAACTATTTGTGTCACAACTCTCCTTCCATTTTACAATTTTGACCCAAGAATCCATTCGTTTCATACATAAGATAACTACAAATATCCAATTCATTGTTACATCATAATCCCAATAAGATATTGTAATGGTCATGTTAGCGTAATGGTCATGTTGGGCAAAAGATATGGAAACAATAGTATCTTTATGCATACAATACATAAAAGTACTAAAATCCTAATTTGACAATTCTCAAAAGCAACAACCATAAATCCATAATACCAATCCTAATACATAATATTGTCATTCATTAGTAATATCAAATGCCTTCTCTAGTGTTGAACCATTTCCTTTTGCATCAAACTAAAATGGTTTTTTCCATTTGTTCAAGAGGATCCTTTGTGTTGGTCTTCTCATTCTTACACCTCTTCTCAAAACAGGTTCTTGTGCACGTTGTTCCATTTGTGCATGTTGTTCCTTTTGCATTTGTGCAAGTTGTTCCATTTGTGCAGGTGCTTCCATGGGCACAAAATCATCATTTGCAGGTTCTTCTTCCATGAGCACAAAATCATCATTTGCATGTTCTTGTTGAGGTTCTTCAAGTGCATTAGCAGGTTCTTGAACATTAGATTCCTAACAACATTGCATGACACATAAATTAATTGCATGCTACACTTATAAACTATAAAATAAATTTAAAGAAAGCATGTAATTACCTCATTTTGTCCACTACCACTGCCACTAGCGCCTGCATCCATTCTCATCCTCTTTAGTGCACTTGTTGCACTCTTAAAACCACACTGACCACCTTTTTTTTGCCTTTATTTCTTACTTCCTTTGGTGGTGGATCAACTGTTTCATTTGTGCATCTTTTTTTATTATGCCCTCTCTAATAGGAGTTGCTACAAGTCATAGTTCTTCATGACCTAGATACCCTTTGAGAGTTGGATTCATTTAATTCACTTGGATGCTTTTGCCATTTACCTTTAGGCCTCAGTGACATTTTTCTCTTCTTAGGAGGCATTGGAGGTGCATGCCTAGTTTTATCCCACATTGCGTGTCCACCTTTGGTGCAGTCTCTTTACCCTTACCCTTTTGTGCAGTCTCTTTAACTTTCCTACCTACCTTACTAGTACACCTTCCCTCTTCTACATTCCTACCACACAAAACAAGTAATGATTTATAATCATTCCTTTTGTACCAAAGTTGATAGTCGTTAGCTTTCTCCTTCCTCCCATTTTTGGTGACATCTTTTAAATATGCTTTCTCCTTCCTCCCATTTTTGGTGACATCTTTTAAATATGCTTTCTCCTTCCTCCCAAAGTTGATAGTCGTTAGCTTTCTCCTTCCTCCCATTTTTGGTGACATCTTTTAAATATGCTTTCTCCTTCCTCCCATTTTTGGTGACATCTTTTAAATATGCTTTCTCCTTCCTCCCATTTTTGTGACTACTTTTTGTGTCATTAAATATGCTTTCTCCTTCCTCCCATTTTTGGTGACATCTTTTAGTAACTACTTTTGTGTCACTAAGTCCCCTTCCTCCTTCCTCCTATTTTTTGTGACTATTTTTGTGACAACTATTTGTGTCACAACTCTCCTTCCATTTTACAATTTTGACCCAAGAATCCATTCGTTTCATACATAAGATAACTACAAATATCCAATTCATTGTTACATCATAATCCCAATAAGATATTGTAATGGTCATGTTAGCGTAATGGTCATGTTGGGCAAAAGATATGGAAACAATAGTATCTTTATGCATACAATACATAAAAGTACTAAAATCCTAATTTGACAATTCTCAAAAGCAACAACCATAAATCCATAATACCAATCCTAATACATAATATTGTCATTCATTAGTAATATCAAATGCCTTCTCTAGTGTTGAACCATTTCCTTTTGCATCAAACTAAAATGGTTTTTTCCATTTGTTCAAGAGGATCCTTTGTGTTGGTCTTCTCATTCTTACACCTCTTCTCAAAACAGGTTCTTGTGCACGTTGTTCCATTTGTGCATGTTGTTCCTTTTGCATTTGTGCAAGTTGTTCCATTTGTGCAGGTGCTTCCATGGGCACAAAATCATCATTTGCAGGTTCTTCTTCCATGAGCACAAAATCATCATTTGCATGTTCTTGTTGAGGTTCTTCAAGTGCATTAGCAGGTTCTTGAACATTAGATTCCTAACAACATTGCATGACACATAAATTAATTGCATGCTACACTTATAAACTATAAAATAAATTTAAAGAAAGCATGTAATTACCTCATTTTGTCCACTACCACTGCCACTAGCGCCTGCATCCATTCTCATCCTCTTTAGTGCACTTGTTGCACTCTTAAAACCACACTGACCACCTTTTTTTTGCCTTTATTTCTTACTTCCTTTGGTGGTGGATCAACTGTTTCATTTGTGCATCTTTTTTTATTATGCCCTCTCTAATAGGAGTTGCTACAAGTCATAGTTCTTCATGACCTAGATACCCTTTGAGAGTTGGATTCATTTAATTCACTTGGATGCTTTTGCCATTTACCTTTAGGCCTCAGTGACATTTTTCTCTTCTTAGGAGGCATTGGAGGTGCATGCCTAGTTTTATCCCACATTGCGTGTCCACCAACAGGTTTAATGAAAGAACTATAGCACTTTACCCATGTACTTTTACCATACCATTTAAAAACACCATTAGCACGATCCTTCAGCAACATTGCATACGCTGCTACAGCATGGACACAAGGGATCCCTGTCAAATCCCACTGTCTACATGTACATTTGTGAGTTTCCAAGTTTACACCATACCCTTCATTTAGCTTCTTAACCTCAAAATCTCTATAACCACTAGGATAAACTTCCCAAAACCTAAGAAAGTCTTTCAATTTCTCAAGTTCTTTTCTAAGAGATGGGGTTATGACATTAGTTAATTCCCTAGCTTTATTAGACATTATTACTAACCTTTGCATCAAATAAATCCTAATATCTTCAAGCATGGTAATAATAGGCTTACCCCTTTGATTTACTATTGCAGCATGGTTGCTTTTACAAATTCCATTCTCAAATGCCCCACAACTCCTATCCATTTGAAAGAAAGCTCTGCTCCATGTATTTGGGTCCCTTTCTACCAACCATTTATGAGCCTGCTCATTAAGGTTGTTAAGTAGTCTCATCTTCTCATCGAACACATGTTTCAAAGTAGCTGAAGCTGCCCCCCAAAATAGATTTTTGAAGTGAAGTCCTGGCCAACTTTTCTTCAAGTTTGCATAGATATGTCTGGCACACTGTCTATGTTTTGCCAATAGTAACCATTCCTTTACGGCATCTTTAAGGCCGTGTCCAAAATAAAACAACAAGCTGACATGTTAGATAATTATCTATCTCGTACAGATTTTAACAAGCTGATAAGTTAGCTAATACCTTGTGTCCATCTGACAATATAGTCAAATTAGCTCCTCTATTAAGATCCAGGTCATCACCAAGAGATACAAGGAACCATAACCAGTTGTATTTATTTTCCACATTTACAATATCCCACGTAATCAGGTACATCTGGTTATTGGCGTCTCTGCCCATAGCTGTCAATAACTCTCCCTGGATTGACCCTTTCAAGAAACACCCATCCACACCAATCACTTTTCTGCAACCCTCCTTCCATCCATCTTTCAAGGCTGCATTAACATGAATATACACATTCACAATTTTTGAAGTAAGTCAACAGACCTGCAAAATTTTAGAAACTAACCTTTGAAGCAGACATAAAACCTTTTGAAGTAGGTTTTACCACCCGAGCCTTCATCAACATCACGCTTAACTGTTGATCCAGGGTTAGTTTTTAACAATGTTGCAAAAATCGTGAATCGGTAGTCGGGCGGTCGACCACCCTGCAGCGAGTAATCGGTCAAGTCAGGATTAATCGGTGATTAATCGGATTGACATTTCCTGCAATTTTTTGGTATTTCTGGAGACCAAACTAAAAATCTTAACTGATTCCAAGCCTACTATATTTCCAAACCTCAATTAAAGGCTCCAATTCTGATTATGATGCCCATTGTGCGTTATAAGTGAAATATACGATCCCCAAATTAAGCATAATGCCTAATTTTTTTTTAAAATGACCGATTTGCCCGATTCGGTCGATTTTCGACCAATTCAGCCGATTTTTTACCGATTCGGCCGATTTTTTGACTGCTTAGTGTCGATTTTGTTCCTAGGCCGATTTTTCGACCGATTTTCAAAAATCGACAAGGTACTCGGCAGATTAACAATTAATCGGTGATTAATCGGCCGAGTTGACCGATTTTTGCAACATTGGTTTTAATAATCTGGCTTTGTAGTCCCATAGTTTACCATAGTGTTCTATTAACCTACCTTCATACTCATATAAAGCTCTTTGTTTTGCCCTTCTAACTTGTCCTAAGCTGACATTGATCAAGAATTTATCCCTAATTTGGCTTTGTAAATCTCTGTAAGTTATCTTAGGATTACTAACAATATCTCTAACATAATGACTTGCAATCCACTTGTATGTGACCACTAATCCAAAATCAAATACCCTAGCACAAATGTGATATGGAATTAGAGTCTTTATCTGAAAGGATGCCTCATTCTGCATCCATGAACCCCATAACCTAAACTTGCAGACATTACCTGATTTTTTATTTAAAGGTGACTTTGACATCTGAATTTA
Source organism: Chrysanthemum makinoi (assembly GCA_910596185.1). Taxonomy (NCBI): domain Eukaryota; kingdom Viridiplantae; phylum Streptophyta; class Magnoliopsida; order Asterales; family Asteraceae; genus Chrysanthemum; species Chrysanthemum makinoi. The sequence goes on from OU343223.1 coordinate 303,340,594, forward strand.
ATTCCTAGTCCACTTCTTTTTACCCTCTGTACTATCTCTTTACCCTTACCCTTTGGTGTTGTCTCTTTACCATTACCCTTTGGTGCAGTCTCTTTACCCTTACCCTTTTGTGCAGTCTCTTTAACTTTCCTACCTACCTTACTAGTACACCTTCCCTCTTCTACATTCCTACCACACAAAACAAGTAATGATTTATAATCATTCCTTTTGTACCAAAGTTGATAGTCGTTAGCTACACCATAATTGGCCAACATAATCTTCATCTCCTCATGATCTTTAAATCTCATTCCTAAGATGGGAACCATTTCATTCCATGGCTGGTTTGAATTAAATTCAGGATAGACTACTCCAGGTTTTACTTTGTAAATAGGATCCACACTTTGCTCCTCTACTCCATCTTCCACAAGTGCTCTTGTATCCCTTTTATTTGTACCAAATGTGTTCCTAGTGGTTTTGTTAGGATCTGTTTTGCATAACCTATTTCAAAAGGGACCACTTACGCATCTATTGGGTATGATAACTTCTTCTTCTCCTACATATTGTGGTTCAACAAAGGCTGATATATCATCTAATTCACACTCATCCTTATCAAAATCCTCAAAATGAACATTATCTTTTGCAAACCAATCATGGATATCATAGCCATGATGTTCAACATATACATCAATTTTCCCACCATTTCCTAAAGCTACTGCTATAAAATCACCAAATTGTTGCTCATTTTTTAACTCCCTAATCCCATCACTTAAGTCACTACCAGAGAGACAATAAAAAAGGCCAACACGAGGGTATTCAGTAGAACAACCGATAAAATCAAATAACTTACCACATGTCATGGATTCAAAATCCAAATCTTGCATTATATCTTTGTTGCCCTCAGTATACTCTAACGGAGGGCCAATAAAGAGTCCATCATGATAAAACGTAACTCTTAGGATAACCATTCTGCCATAAAAACAAAAAAAAAAATCAAAATTTAGGGTTACGGTTTATAACAACAAAAAAACACAAAATTGAGTTGATCAAATGCATTAATAAGTTAATTAAAAAAACTTAACTTTAAAAAGCCCTATGAAATTTAACCAATTGGGAGATCAATTTTAGGTTTATAGAATTAGGGTTCATGTGCGGGTTTGATATGTGTGTGTGTTTTGTGTTGATATGTGGTGTTTGTGAGTTTTAAATGATAGTCAACATCTAGCTAACGTTTTAAAGTTAAAAAAAAAAATCCACGTATTGTTTTTTACCGGTGTAGCCGGTTGCCCGTAAAGCCACGTAAGCAAACGTATGATAACGAAAATAATTTACAAAGTTGGATGGGCATTGTTGTATTATTTTGGGTTCGTATCTGATAATTGAACAAATGAGAAAGTACGTTGCTATTACATGCCATTAACCCTTTTCCTTATGGCAAACTTTTTGTGTTTTATAGTCTCATCCTGCTATAGCTGATAAATCTTTTACAATTTGTAATGCGGATTTCTAACCTGGTGATATAAGAATATAATTATAAAGTTTATAGCCAGTAGAATATACATAGTTAATACTGCATTTAAAACAATTTCATTGTACACAAAGTGAGCAATTTGACATTCTTTTATTTACTCAAAATTTGATATGAGTTGGAAGATTATAGGCGTTAGTGCGCGTGAGGTGCACGTGATTTCCCACAACAGCTTTTCCCTCCACACTTTAGTTTAAATACCCTTTTTAGTCTACTCCATTTAAAAAAAAAAGCAAGGTTGGATCAAGTGGTTAACACCCTAGCCTCTGGAGACAGAGGTCAAGGGTTCAATCCCACCCCTTGCAAGGCCGGAGGTCATTTTCTACCTTTGGTAGAACCGGAAGCAGCCTATCTACTTTAGGTAGGGGTAAGGTTGTCTACGTCTCAACCTCCCCCATACATCGTGGAAGACGGTATTATGACCCATAACCCATGGAAGACGGTATTGAGAGTTACTTTAGTCTACTCCATTTTAGTCAGTATGTTTGTTATCCGTTCCTCTGAATTATAACTTTCTCTATAACTAAATCGTAGCCTTTAAGCTTGATCAATCAACAATGGAGTAATAAGGTTCAAATCATATTCTAGCTATTGTGATTTCATCTTTACTCAAGTTCTTAAAGTCTATGAGTTCATATCAAAATTAAGTTAGATAGATCTGTTAATAAAGAGTTGTTTGATCACTTATCAAGTTGTCGGACGTTCAAGTCCTACTGAGATGAAGGTACGTGTAATTTTATATGTGCATGAGTGTGACAGCTTGAAATTTTTGTTCAAGACACTCATGATTTTTTTTATTTTGAACAACAATTTTTTCACAACCTATATTATCTATCTCACAAATGCCTTCACTGAGGCATGAACCCACAACCTTTAGGTTAATGGACAACTCACATACCACTAGACCAAAGACCTTTAGTAAGACCCTTATGATTCCCTTAGAGCAAAGGGTATGTTAACACAAGTTAAGGTTTAACTCACTCCAACGTCAGCGCCAAATCAGCTTTAACCTTTCACCTTAACTAAAAAAAAAAAAAACCCCTTATCATAACTCAACCTTAACTCACTTTAAATCAAATATTTTCAAATTCAACCCCTTTTTTCATTGATAAAAAAAAATGTTACAACGAAAAAAAAAAAAAACCAAAAAAAAAAAAAAAAAAAAAAAAAAAAAAAAAACAAAATACAACATAAAGGAAATGACGAAAATAAAATTAAATATAGTAACGAGGTTGCAAGTTATATTTTTTGATGATTCAGTCCTTTTCTTCATTGATCCAAGCCACAACGTTTGGATCTTTGCCGTCAGTGTCAATCGTCAATAATTTCATCTCTTCCAACCTTGTTATTGTTTCATCTTTTACTTGTTGCCTCCCGACATTTTTTTTAAGCAAATGGAAGTATAAGATAGATTAGATTGAGTTGTGGAAGTGTGAAAAAAAATTGTGTGTTAATTGGGTATTTATAGTGGTGGGAAAATGGTTTTAATTTTTTTTTAAACAAAGTAGCCGTTTAACCCAGGGGGTGAAAGTGATTTTTTTTTTTAAATGCAACGAATAGTTTGGCCGTTGTAGGGGGGTGTTTGTGATTTTTTTTTTATTATTTTTTTATTTTTTATTTTTTATTTTTTATTTTAATTTGAAAGTGATGCTAACGCAGCGTTAAGGGGTTAACGCACCCTCGTTAACGCTGCCTTAACGCAGCGAATGGTGTGGTTAACGCACCTTAACGCCCCATGGTGCGTTAACCTACCCTTTGCTCTTATTGTTGAATGTTCGTGTTGTATCCTTCCATTCTTAATAATTAATTAATTTATTTTTTATTTTTTAATAAGTGTATCAAAATACATTTTCTAAAACTACAATCACTCAAATGTCTTAAAAAGATAAAGATAATTTTTATTAGAGTATGATGATTTAGTTTTTCTTAAATCACGTTCATTCTTTAAGTACACATTTATTTTGAGATGAAGAAAATATTGGGTTAGTATCAAACAAAAACCAACAAACACATGTATAGTTTCATTATGTTCATTCTTCAAGTACACATTTATTATTGTGGAATGTTCGTACTTTAGGTTCTTGATTGGTAAATTTTATTTGTTTCATTTTGTGGCGTTTCTTTGCCAAAAGGCTTGCTAGTTTTTTATGAGCAATTTATGAACGTAGCCCATTTTTCAATTGTGAGTTCACTCTTTAGTAAAACCAAAAGATTTCCAATTTTAATCTTGTGCGACAGCTATATCGTGCAACTTCATAGAAATCTCAATACGTGTCCAAATGTAGGTGGATGTTTTTTCTAGACCAAAGTGACATTTTGTGCGACCAACTTTCTTTTTTACTAGACCGACATTTTGACATTTTTTTTATCTTTTTTGAAAAATGCGTTTTGTCTTATTAAAAAAGCGGGTTCCGCGGTTGACACTTTTCTAATAAGAAAAAAAAAATCATATCAGTCTAGCAAAAAAGGCTTGGTCGCACAAAATGTCACTTAGGTCTAGAAAAAAGCATCACGCCAACTTTTGAACACGTGTCGAGAAATCTATAAAGTCGCATGATTTAGCGGTCGCACAAGACTAAATTTGAAAACCATTTTTCTTGACTTGAAAGTAAATCCATCAATGAAAATTGGGGCTGGTTTGAAAACTAAAAAGATGTGTAAACAAGATGAAAAAGACCATCTTTTTTTGGACCCGACATATTTCTCATGATACAAGGGCCTGTTTGCTTTGAGAATTTAGGCCATGCATTTTAGGGACTTTTTAGCATTATAGTACATTTACTTGTAATAGGTAGATAATACTGGAAAAATAATTTGGCAAAAAGAATGTTATCAAAAGCTAATTTGCAGTGGATGCTCTAAATACCGCAGTGTTGTATGTACTGCATGTTGTTGTAGGTTATGAATTTTCAGTCTTTTTTTTTTTTTTTTTTTTTTTTTTTTTTTTTTTTTTTAGAACGGCACCACACTTGAAATCCGACCCTCGAGTTAAACCATCCAAATGGGCAGGTCCCGGGACCCAAACCACTAGGATTAAGGGTTTAATATTTATTAGTATGATAAAATTGTAAGTTTCAAGAATAGAGGGGTCCATATAAACTGCCCCTATGCGAATAGAACTGTTTCTCACTCGCATACAAATTATTAGAGCTCACAAAGGTCATAAAACAACTGGATTGTTCAAATATTATACTGTTTGTATAGTGGGGTTAATATACAAAAAAGTTACTAAACTTTCAAAAATATTTGTCCTAAGTCACTAATGTTTGTCTTCTGTCATCTAGGTCACTATACTTTACGTAACCGGTTATCTTGGATACCAATAGTGAGACGACCTACTATTGCCGTTAAATGCTGGACGTGTATACACACTGATGTTTCATTCCTGTCATCTAAGGTACTAAACTTTGCGAAAAATTTGTCATAAGTCACTAATGTTTCATTCCGTCATCTAGGTACTAAACTTTGCGAAAAATTTGTCCTAAGTCACTAATGAAAAATTTGTCCAAAGTCACAAGTTGTAGCACATGTTACTTGAACCTTTAAATTATACGTTTATACGATTTTATACACCTTTTATACGTTTTTATTCATTTTCATTCGTTTTATACGTTTTGTTTGTTTTTACGTTTTGTTGTTTTATACGTTTTCGTCAGTTTTTATACATTTTTCGTCTGTTTTATATGTTTATACGTTTTTGTCGTTTTATACGTTTTGTCCGTTTTATATGGTTTTATACATTATTTATCGTTTTTTAGTTTTTCATCCGTTTTATTCGTTTTCATCCGTTTTTATACGTTTTCGTACGTTTTTCTTACGTTTTCGCCTATTTTCTTATGTTTTCAAACATAAAAAAGGGACGAAAACAAATGAAACATAGAAAAACGGGCAAAAACATAAGAAAAATGGACGAAAACGTAAAAAACAGACGAAAACCTATAAAAACGGATGAAAAAGAATAAAAACGTATAAAAAATGTACAAAACCATATAAAAACGGACAAAAGCGTAAAAAAACAAACAAAAACGTATAAAAACGAATAAAAATGAATTAAAACGTATAAAAGGTGTATACAATCGTATAAAACGTAAAATTTTAAGGTTCACTAACATGTGCACAACTCGTGACTTAGGACAAATTTTTTTATAGTGACTTAGGACAAATTTTAGCAAAGTTTAGTACTTAGATGACAGGAATAAAACATTAGTGACTTAAGACAAATTTTTCGCAAAGTTTAGTGACTTGTTTGTATAGGTTTAGTAATGTATGTCTGCCAAGCGGTTACCAATCCTTCGTGTGACTAGGGTGACACTTATAAAAAGGTTTAGTAACATATGTGAAAAACCCGTGAAGTATAGTGACCTAGATGACATAATACAAACATTAGTGACTTAGGACAAATATTTTTGAAAGTTTAGTAACATTTTTGTATATTAACCCTTGTATAGTGTATACAGTCACTTCACTTCTAGTGTGCACTTCCCAAAGTGAACTCTAAATTAGGCTTCTTGTGCCTTGATGATCAGCTCACTTCTGATGATCTCCCATTCTTTGTGCCTTTTAAACTCATTTCCTGCTGTTAAGAATAAAACTAGTCAAGGGCCACATCATGAAATTTTATAATCAATGTCAAATAAATATTAGCTAGCAAGTTGAAAAGAAGTGACAATTGATAATTCATAACTTCACTATTTTTTAACACATTCACAAAAGTTGTGAACTTCCATTGTCAAAATTTTAAAAAATATTTAGCATGTAAATGTATCATGTACCTATATGTGCGTGAATGTTAAGAACCACATTTCACTCTTCAGAGGGAACTAGTTTTAAATTTCAAGCACCTATTTTTGTAGAAAGTAACCTAGATATGATGGGAGTTAATTTGTTTCTCGTGTCAGTAGTGGTGAAAGGATTAGGTACCCAATTTTCTTTTTTGAGCTCATATGCTTTGAAGAACCAGATCACTCTTGAGCTACTGTATTTGATAGTATCCTTTACTGAAATATAAAAAATATAAGAAACAATATAGCAATATAGTATGACATATATGCTTGTTTCCCTTTGGGCTTTGAACACAATATAAGAAAAACAAGCTAATATCATGAAATACTTGTTTTAGTTCATAACATATCTTTTTAACTTCTGCAAATAATCATATAATTTCATGTACGTCACCTTTTGATACACCTCCTCTTGCCTATCTCTTGCGTTTTGATATCCTGTCTGAGCTGTGGAATCTGACTATGCTAAAGAAGAATAGAAATTTTGTTATCCTGTTAAAACTCCTCTCACACACAGAAAAATATGCATAGTTTATAGAAAACAATTAACTGGAGCAAGCTAAGTTGAGTGACCTTCTAGCCACTACTTGCACAGCTAGAATTTGAAGGATGTTACTGTTTCATTGACTAGAAATCCCAAAACCGGGACATACATAAAGGCTCCAAACCCTACAATGACATGGGCTTGGTACAAATACAAAACATATATGGGCCTAATATAAATACATAAATACATAATATTAACACACCCCCGCAGTTTGAGCGGGAGGATACCGAACACTCAAACTGGTGCGAAATTCTTCAAATAAAGCTGAGGGCAATCCCTTGGTGAAGATGTCCGCAAACTGATAGCGAGAAGGAACATGAAGAACTCTGACTTGACCTGTAGCCACTAAATCTCGAACAAAATGAATGTCAATCTCGATATGCTTGGTTCGTTGATGCTGAACCGGATTCGAGGACATGTAGACAACACTGATATTATCGCAGTACACAAGTGTTGCGGAAGTATGAAGCTCTCGATGAAGATTCCGCAACCAACATGTTTCAGTAACTGCGTTGGCAACTCCACGATATTCTGCCTCAGCACTAGAACGAGAAAGTGTTGGTTGGCGCTTAGAGGACCATGAGAGCAAGTTTTTGCCAAGAAATACACAATATCCAGATGTAGACCTCCGAGTAGTTGGGCAGCCAGCCCAATCAGCATCAGAATATGCAACCAATGAGGTAGTAGAAGAAGAATACAACTGTAACCCGTAATCCAAAGTGCCTCGAATGTAGCGCAAAATCCGTTTGAGCGCAGAGAAATGAGGCTCTCGCGGTTCGTGCATGTGAAGACATACCTGCTGAACAACATAAGATATATCAGGACGAGTGAATGTGTGGTACTGAAGCGACCCTTCAAGGCTCCGATATAAAGTGGGATCGGATATCAAACTACCATCATCGCCCAGTTTAGACTCAGTGTCAACCAAAGTCCGACTGGCACGAGTAACAGATATGCCCAAAAAATAATTTAGTGATCCCAAATCTATCATAGAGAACTCCTTATGAAGAGTTGCAATAATACGCTGAAGTAATCCATCAGAAGAAGCAGTCAGTAAAATATCATCAACATATAATAAAAGATAAGAAGTGTCAGTCCCCTGATGATAGATAAACAAGTAGGTGTCACAGCGACTAGGTGTAAATCCAATCCCAAGAACATATGTGGCAAAACGCTGAAACCAAGCCTGAGGAGCTTGTTTCAACCCATACAAAGATCTGCGTAACAAACATACATAATCCGGGTGCTCAGTATCACTGAAACCAGGTGGCTGGTGCATGTAAACAGTCTCAGATAAATCCCCATGCAAAAATGCATTCTTAACATCAAGCTGGTGAACCGGCCAATGTCTAGAAGCAGCCAAACTGAGAACAGTGCGTATAGTGCCTGGTTTAACAACCGGGCTAAAGGTCTCATCAACATCAACCCCCTCTATCTGTGTGCTGCCATTCGCCACAAGGCGAGCCTTGTAGCGACTGAGAGTACCGTCATCCAAGTACTTGTGGCGAAATAACCACATACAGCGAGCAATATTGGCGTCCGTAGGACGAGATACAAGAATCCAAGTTTTGTTTTTAATAAGAGCATTAAATTCATCATACATAGCATTTAACCAATTAGGGTCATGAAAAGCAGCGTGATATGAACGGGGTAAATGGGAAACTGTAGACACATGACAAGCGTAACGGGGATTGGGACGGGTAGTCCCGACACGAGAACGTGTAACCATGGGATGAACCGATGTCGTGGTTGGGGTAGGATCAGCAACATGGGGGGGGGGGGGTCTTGGGAAACGGAAACGGAAATGAGGGTCGTTGGTTGGGTAGGAGAGGTGGGTGGTGGTGTGGAGGGAGGTACGGTTGGTGATGCCACAGTTGGAGAAAGTGGAGGGTCTAGGATAGGTGAAATGGGGGAAGGAGGTCGGGTTGTTGGTGTAGGATCAGGTGGGGTGGTTTGTGTTGGTGGAGTTGGGGTGAGTTTGATAATGTTTGAAATGAGGTTAGGTGAGTCATCTAAGAAGTCGTAGGATAGTGTGACAGTGGGTGTGGTGGTTCCAAAGGGAAAAACGGTTTCATCAAAGGTAACATGGCGAGATATAATGATTTTGTTTGTGTTTAGGTCTAAGCAACGGTAGCCACGATGATTGGTGGCATGTCCCAAAAATATGGATTGTGTGGCTCGTGGTCCAAGTTTGTGGTTGGTATCTATATGAGGATAACAAAGACACCCAAAGACACGTAAAATATGGTAGTCAGGTGGGGTGCCAAACATGCGTGTAAGGGGAATGTCATTGTCAATGGCACGGGAGGGTAGGATATTTAAGACGTAAACAGCCATGTTGAGGGCTTTGACCCAGTAATTGGGGGGTAGATGGGCTTGAAAAAGTAAGGTGCGAATAAGGTTGTTAATGGTGCGAATCATGCGTTCAGATTTACCATTTTCTTTGGGAGGTGCGGGGACAGGAGAAACGAAAGTGGATCCCATTGTCGTTAAATAATTTATGAAATTCATGGTTATCAAATTCACCACCATGGTCACACTGGAAGGATTTTATTTCACGGTTGAATTGGGTTTTGACAAACTTGCGAAATAATGTAAATTTGGATAAAACATCAGATTTATGAACTAACGGACAAACCCATACAAATTGAGAATAATGATCCAAAAAGAGAGCATAATATTTAAAATCAGATAGGCTCGGTATCGGAGAAGTCCACAAATCTGAGTGAATAATATCAAAACAACTTTGAACTAAAGTAGAAGAACGAACGAATGGAAGTCGCACGTGTTTGCCAAGCTGACAAGCATGACAGAGCACGGGAGATTTCACTTTATTACAAGAAATAGAATTATTAGAAATAACATGACGCAACACTTCACTTCCTGGATGTCCAAGACGTTGATGCCACGTATATTGACTTGTGAGGTGGGCTTGAGGAATGGGAGAAGGCTTGGTGTCAGGGTAGAGGTTGCCAGTGCTATCACAGCGGAGCAGCACCTGACGGGTTTGAAAATCCTTAACAGAAAAACCAAACGGATCAAATTCAACAATGCAATAATTTTCACATACAAACTAACATACATAAATTAAGTTTTTAACAATATGAGGGGTAATTAGGACATTATTTAGGTGAAGAGGTCAGAAGGGAGTCGGTAAAATGCTATGGCCAGAGTTTGTGATGGGAATAGTGTGCCCGTCCGCAACAGATGAATAAATGCTTGAATTAAATACATCACTTAGATTATTTACCGAATCATTTAGGTGAGAGGACACACCTGTAGCCATGTTCCAATTACCGGGAGCAGGTTCATGAAGGGTGGTAGTGGCAAAGGCATGTGGTAGAATAGTCTCTTGACCCGAAACAGCCCCTAACGAACCTCCTGAAATGGGGTGAACTACTGAACCGGACTGTGCACCATGAACCGGAGCGGGTCCAAGAATGCCGGCTGTATGAACCGGTGTACCGAAACCAAAGTGAATTGCTGAACCGGGCTGCTGAACCCCTTGTTGGGACTGAACCGTGGGCTGTTGGACTGAACTGTGGGTTGTGGACTGCTGAACTGGATAATTGGACTGCTGCTGGACCTGATAAGTGGACTACTGCTGGACCGGATAAGTGGACTGGGTAACATGGTGAACTACCGGGTAGTTGGTCTGGGCTGGATGGTTATAAACCATCGTGTGGCTTGTCATCCCATAAAGGGGAGGGTTCACGTGGTGCATAGAGGGGCCAGGCGGGGTAGTTGACAGTCCAAAACCTGGTGGACTTGTCATAAATGCAACAGTGGTCGTAGGTAGATTTTGGTGTCCACTGGTGGTCCCATTACATCCCAATTTGACTAACAATTATTGTAAGGTTTGCATGTCAGTGGAGGATACATTGTTGGAGGATGTATGAGGTTGAGATTTAATAGTAGCATGCATACCATGCGTCCCATTATGCAAAAAAATTCATGTTGCACCAAATCGACATGAGCCCTTGCTCCAATTTATACACGTCTTGTTAACTTTTTCCATGGAGGAAGATGAACGATAGGAGTTGGAACCGATATTTGCTAATAAGAGCATGGGTGAAGATGAGGTTGAATCGGTCATAGTTTCTTGAGTACAAGCCTTTAAGCGCATCTCCTCCGTGGTGAGCATGGATCGAACGGTTTTGAGATCGGGAAAGGGATCCCGATGAGCAATGATTGTGGCCACGTTATCATATCGTGCGGGCAACCCTTCCAATGCAAAAGTCACCACATCATCATCATCTAGACGCGAACCAAGACTATTTAAGATTGTTGCAGTGGATTCTATTTTTCGAAAATATGCATCAATGCCCATCTCACCAAGTTTTAGTGATCGTAACTCCGCTTTCAAAGTGATGGAGCGGGTTCGTTTGTTGTCAGAAAAGATTGCGGCTAGAGTATCCCATGCCTAGCGAGCCATTTTAGGGTTTGCAACAACTAACCATTGTTGAAGGGTTTTAGAGACCGTAACAAATATCCAAGAAAGGAGAATGGAATCAATTTTCAACCACTCCGCATCCGGAGGCGAAGAGGTACTTGGAGCATATTAGCCACTCTTGGTTTCAAGGTGGTCCAACAGTTGATTGCCGCGACAAAAATGGGTTAAGAAATACACCCATGATGAATAATTCATCTCATCCATGTCAAGTTGAACGGGAATGATGTTATTAAGATTGGTAATTGCCATTAGCTTATCGGAGAGGAGAATGGAGGGTTGAGATGGAGGATCAATGACTGTCATGGTGTGGTAGAGAAGGAGATAGATGGATTGATCGGAGGAGCAGTGATGGGAGAAGAGACTGAGGTGAGATGGTAGAGGGAAAATATGCAGTGGAATTGGGTAGGGTTTTAGAAGAGGCGTATTGCTCTTGATACCATGAAGGGTGTTACTGTTTCATTGACTAGAAATCCCAAAATCGGGACATACATAAAGGCTCCAAACCCTACAATGACATGGGCTTGGTACAAATACAAAACATATATGGGCCTAATACAAATACATAAATACATAATACTAATAGAATTATGTGCTTATACTGATAGCATGACCCGAAAGTTCAGATATGAGCTTTAACTAATATTTAAGATATGCAAACATAGAAATCTAAACGTTGATAAAATTAATCTTTATACATATTTCTCTCATGTTCTATTAACACAAGTACTGTAGTATATAGTACGTGTATTGCTACAAAAGACAATCATGATAATAATGAGATAAATATAAAGTGCAGAAAATAGTACCGCCGTTTGATTGTTTAGACTTGAAGAACACAAACAAGGAAAATGTTGAGGCCTATGATGCTCACAGTTTCGTTAAGATAGATTCGTCCTCTCCACGGTGCTTGAGAAATCATGAACGTCTATCTCCCATGATACAACAACAACGGATAACCTCTTTAGCACAAACGAGTTATCAAGGCGAACCAATATGTGCCTTCCCTTTATTACGAACCAATACAAAATGATTCAACATCGAGGTCAACAACAAAAGGAGAGGAATTAGTTATGTGTTTTGGGTGTGTTGAAAGATGAAATAAGAGTACACAATTTATAGGGAATAAAGATGAAGGAAAATGGTCACAAAAATTAATCATACATTAATTTGAGTTGTAATTCACATTAGTGTGTTTGATGACACCATCAATTGTCATTCAACACTTTGACATAATATTCCAACAATCTCTCACATGAATGAAATTGACGGGAAACAAATTTCAACAACTCAATGTTGCAATAGAGTTTTGCAGTTGATATTTGCATAGGATAGGTAGCTGCTACCCTTTGAACCTTCCCTCGTGAAATATGCTTTTCCTCCTAGCAGCCAGTAGAACTTGATGTCTTTGAATTGCCCGCTGTTTGTGGAGAAGACAATATATATTCACACAAATATCTCCATAACACACTTTCGTTCTCATAGTTAAGTTCGTTATGGTCATGAACATTAGCCTGGTTCTGCGAGAGCTGCTAAGAATTGCGCCCCCACAATTCCCTTAAAAGCGACCCCACTTCACTCTCACATAGGTGATCCTCGATTAATCATTAAAAGTCATATGCTTAACCTCATATTGTCACTGTTATAGGAATGAACTAGAAAGTTTGCTAACTCCCTTAAATAAATGTAGAGTTTATTACTCCCCCATAGTGACCTCAGTTTATACAAGTAGGTTGTCCTATTGAACCCAGATCTTGGGATCTCCAGTCAGCTGGGTTAGGTTTTCCTTCATATAAACTTTTCAAGGGCTTTAATCTCATTCCTCTTCACGACTTGCTAACTAACTCTCACATTTAGCTTTTCGCAAGCGGATCTGCAATGTTATTTTATTAATTCATATTGTCAATAGGGATAATTCATGCTGAGAGTAGTTGTCGTATCGACATAATATGTTTGTACAATTTTGAGTTTCGTTCAACTCTAAATATATCATGCACTATGTAATTCTTGAATATTCCAACTAGGCAAGAACTTCATGTTTGTTGATGTCCTTTTGAACTCTAGCTAGGCCAGAATCGGCCACATAGAATTTATCTCAGGAATTTTGTAGAATGGTTCTCTCTTTTAATGTATTAAATCTTGTTTATAAGATTTTTTTTCTCACATGGATATTACATCAAGATCATTAGTAATTTTTCACTTCACAAGTTTCATACTAGTGTATGCACAATTTTTGAATGTCTTATGTTAATTATTTTCCATATCATAATTAACAGATTCCAAATCTAGCATGCTATAGACCAAGGAATCAAGCGTATGACACAAGATGCATCATTCTGATTAGTCATAGCTTCATCTAATAACATTCTTCTTTCAGAAAAATCACCACCTTAAACCACACATGTTTTAGGAGGATCCCATAAGGTATATATGTAAATCCTACACTCATAACATGTCATTCCAATTCACTTGTGATTATATATAATCATATTTCTAATCTCTTATCATTATATGATTATCACGACTTATTATGTGATTATAAAAATCAAAATGTAATCATTTTACACAATCAAAATATGTCCAATGTAACGAATGGACAATAGCTCACTTTGGATGGCAATCATACCATTCAAGTTAGTTACATAAACTAACATAATTTGTTGTCATCTATATGTGTATTCTTTCTCGACATTTCACAATGTCTACACGGTTATGTTCAACATTTAGTCATTTATTACGCAATGGCAAACCGTTAGATTATTAGCACCATGAGTTCAAACAAGTTTAACAATTGTTCATCTTTCTAGAATAACAAGTAGTTTGATTATTTGCAACAATATTCACAACAAAATACTTGCAACATCCAAACTTCTAATACAAGATATAAAATCGAGCGACTTGTTTCTTCTCATGTTTCAAAATTAGTTGCACAGTGTTAAACAACACCGCACCAAACAACTTTAAAAATGTACCAATTTGCAACAAAATCATCGTTGTTTTTGTGACACTATATACAACGTGTATCAATCAAGTAAACAAATGTATGATTCTTCATTATTGACATTCTTTCTTTAAACATATATAAGAAACTTTGTTCTAACCATGAACCACAAGTGTTTTAATCACACTTACCATGCTCAAAACAATCAAACATAAATATGGTAGCGCACACACACACATATATATATATATATATATATATATATATATATATATATATATATATTTTAAATTTTCAATGAAAGCAAAGACCCATTTGATTAAGGTAGTATGTCCAAAGACTACTCTTGTACAAAAATAAAAGTGTAATCCCATCCATTAAAACTCAATCTTTTTTTTTTCTCTTTCTAAAAATCACTTTTAATGTCTTAGCTACACACTTGAAGAAAATTTAGATACAAAACTCCTCCGTTTACTACGAGAACAACACATGTTTAGAGTCCAAATAACACCAAAAATTTCACTCTACAAGAATGAGTTTAATCCCAATATCCATCTCACGAAACGGACACTAGTCTATGCTACTTATAATGGAGGGATGACCCTCTCTCTTCTAATTTTTTAAGATTTTCATATATAAATTTTAAGCAAATACAACTACTTAAGCTATATGTACAATTACTTTATGCATAAACACCTACACATATTGACTGGTCAACATTTGTAATTAATGTCATATTTAAAACACCCATTTGATAAAAAATATAATTTATAAAACACAATGTACAAACTATTTGAAGCACAAATACAACTAAAAAACACTATTCAACACATACAATTAATACACTATTTAATTTAGCCATTCGCTAAAATATAAAACCATTTAACCACAATGTACAATCTAATCAAACTACTCAGCCAATCATTTAAAAATAAAGCCATTAGGTTGCCCCGTAGTGGTTCGGTCGACTTTGTTCGGTCGCCCGCGCCGATTCTGTAAATCGTCGCCACCATTGCAACATGAGGGTCGAACTGGGTCGGTCGGCTCCAAAATTGACAAAGGGTGATTGTGCTAAAGGAAAGAATCAAGATTTTGTTTGTAGTAGCTTCGGTTAAATGGAGATGAATGATTTTCAGGGTCATAACTAAAGTTATTTTTATTTGTAATTTAATTGTTTAATAAAAGTATGGACGCATAACATTACATTGTACCCTCCGCCGCATCGCGCGTATACCCTCCTAGTTACACAAATGAATACCGCAATATAATTTCAAACATGCTACGAGCACTCTATTATTTTATCATAAAGTAATGATTTAGAGACAATCAAAACGTACAACAAGAAGTAACGACCAATTTGTTGTTTATCTTTAAATATTTGAGTAAAAGCGAGGAGATCATGTTCTTGTAAACCTTTAATTTATATGTTTAAAAAAAAAAACTTTCTTCCCACAATTACTCACATGTAATTATTGGATAATAATCATCAACATTAATTAATTCCAATAAATGTAATCAACACATTAATATGTTTCATGATAAACGAAACCTTTGACCACAATATAGAAATATAATAATAATAATATAACCGGCCATGGTCTCGCTAGAAGTAGTTGATCCTGACAACGATTGTTGAATAGAAGCCACACAAACACAAAATATATCAAACCCATCCAACCTTACACCCGTCTCCTTTTGGATATCTCTAAGTTCACTCACAAATTCATTAGAACAATAAAAACCAAACCAATCTGCGAAATTCAATTGTTCCTCATTTGTTAATGATTCAAATGCAACTTCACTTGCCATAGCGACAAATGAAAAGGGTTTTCGAACACAAACACAAAGAAGGGGGATAGACTACAAGGAAGCTAATAAAAGAAAAAATCTCACTTGATAGGAATCTTGTGAGTAGACCTAAACGAGATATAAATCAAGCCTAAACAATAACTATTCCCACGGCGCCCAAAAACTTGATAATGCTACACGTGGTTCGGGTCAAAGGAACTTCCTTTTCTCGAAAGCAAGTTTTATAACACTCTGCAGTGAGGAACCTAATCGTTGTAGTGTAGTATTAGGGTAAGCCACGGGTATTGATATCGTTCTCAGGGGAATAGTGTCGTTAGACTGAAGTGTATGTCGATTTAAGTCTAAAGGTGAGGGATGATTATTTTTGTATTTTTATATTTTATGAAATGGAAAGGTATGAATCTCGGGGTTTGGATTTGGGGGTTGGTATTTCTACCGATTACTCTACTTATCTAATTAACTAAGCTAAGGGTAGTCTATGTCTATTGTTGTGTGCTCGTATGATGATTTAAAGTTGTGTTTACTTAGGTTTTATTACTCCTTAATTATTTCCTATTGATGGTTGAATTGGCACGTCCTTATTCTTAATCGGGTTGTGTGTCTACGGTCGTAGGGTATGCGTTTGTCCCTAACTCTTTGAAACTACCAAAGGGTCTCGTCTACAAAATCTCTAGGAATTATAAACTCTAACTCTAAGGTACTATTTGGATGGTTTAGCCTACAACTACTCTAGGTGTTATAGTCTAAGGTTCACAAAGATTAATCAAGCATTAACTACACAACGAATGACCTATCGCATTACTAGATCATTAACAATTAAGATAAGAGACAACCAATCAATATTCAATAATTAAGTTTCATATTCCCTAAGCAAACACACAAATAAATTAGCCGGACATGGAGAACATGCAAGCATACACACAAATAATTGAAGACCTAATTGAATTAATGAAGTAAAACACTTATCTTGATGTAAGATAGGGTTTGGAACCCTAAAATACTATACAAGACAACCTTGGTTCGGTTTAGGTTTTTACTCAAAAAGACTACACATTAAAAATGAAAAATTCGGATTCTATATATAAGATTACAATCGCGACGGCGTCACCTTATGAATTGTGACGCCGTCGGGTAGCCGTCATTAGGGTTTCGTCTTGGCCATGTTAGGTCTTGGCCGGCGTCACCTTATGCTTGTGACGCCGTAGTGCGGATCGAATTTAGGCGTCTGAGTTCATGACGACCTACTCTTTTAAAGCCGACACCGTCACTTGAAAATAAGCAATTTGGCTCTGTATCGTCACAACATGTGCTCACGGCGTCGATATAACACCTCGCCGTCACTTGTAGAACTGCCGCCGTCCCTTGTATTTTAGCAGTCGAGTGGCACGATTCTTGACTTTGGCCAATTTCTTCGTATATCCGTGCCTTTTCGTCCAAATAAATGCCATTCCAGCAATTTGCCTTCAAGAGACCTAAAAAGTGAAAAGGAACGATATTAAGTAATAACGGATATAAAAGTGATCAAATAAGGGCTTAAGCGACCCCTCAAAAAGGTACATTTTAAAACCTTATCAAATATCCCTACACTTGGTATTTGCTTGTCCTCAAGCAAATGTGCTTTTAGCCAATTAATTTATAAGTTAGGGGTCATAAAGCATTGGTTTAAAACAATCCACAACACATATAAGCGCCGCAAAAGTCATAACAAGCACGGAAATTACATACTAGCACCTCACATTGGGTGTTTGGATACTCACATCTCTCGGGTGTATATGAAATATATCAAAGTGGAAATGGAAGATAAACACTCATTAACCGGTCCTAGTACATAGATTACCATAGGCTTGAGAATAGATCAAACCTCCATCGCTTTGGTGTAAGCACCTAGGAAAGACTATTAAAGAGGTCTTTAAAGGGTTGTAATGTTAGGCTTACGGTAGGGAAACAAAGGGTTTGGTGGGATAGGCTATTTAGTGGTGGCAAGTCAAAAATCTCTATGTTACAAGCATACGAAGAATGGCGTTGCTAAGCCAAGACTCGACACTCTAAACTCTAGATAACTGAAATACACAAACATAAATTTAAAGGATAGATGTAGGATGGTAGCCCATTTGTTTTTATTTTATTTTATTTTATTTTATTTTTTATTTTTATTTTTTACACACTATTTTTTTTTTTTTTTTTTTCATACACTTTTACTCTACCATCCTCTACGGTAACATCAAAATGATAGGGATTTATAGGCACATCCCTACACTTGAGTTTTTATTACTCTAACACTAATTTGACCCGAATTGAAAAGATCAAAACACTTGGAGTACATTATTACGCAAATAAGGGAATTTGAATTAACGTTCCCTTCCAGTCATTTCATAAACTTTAACTTTTCCCACGAGTCCCAATCGTCCCAAAACTGTGTACAAAGGATATGACTCGACTTAGCAACTCATGCAAGCAACTAGATAATTGAACTAAGGGTTTAGGGTGATAACAATAATGCACTAAAAGTGAGTGCATACAAGGTAGGCTAAGGCGATTTGGGCGTACATTTGGGGGTGGGGTGTAAACAATGCTCTTTATTGATATTCCGGAAAACCGAAACATCACGACAACCGCGAAAAGGATAGGCTTTGAGGGGTTAACTAGGGGTATCGTGTACTAAAGATGAGTACAATGCAAAGGTGTGGGGGAATTACTCAACCGATGTGGAAGAAGTATTATATTACGGGTATCAAACAAGGGTTATCCTAATGCCTCTTATCATTTAGTTATTCCTAACTACACAAGTGTAGTCTTACTAGCGATCTCGGAATGCATCACAAAATAAGTTCTAGAATCTAATATACTACCGGTTCACACACTAAGCATTAGAGATGAATGCTTTAATTCCTACTAATCTAAGGGTGATCCTCACATTTTGGGTGGAATTTAAGTGGTAAAGGGTTTTTGTGCTAGTCATGCAACTTCCTATCTGTGAGACGCTTTATTAAGACTAATGGCCCACTCCTATATGTCATGAAAAATTAAAAATTTGGTGCCAAAATTACCCTAACCGACATTTTCTCATGGTTTATTACACAAATACAATTGGACAAAGCAAATAATCAAGGATAAGCAAAGTTTCAAAGTTCCCGTTTTATTTTCCCTCCCTACACTTAAACTGAACATTGTCCCCAATGTTCCCCGAAAGTATCAAAGTTATGATAATAGAAGGTAATAAAAAAAAATGAAAGAAACTAGTACTCCCCTGATTAGCTCGGTAGGATCCGTGTAAAGTGGTGGTTAAATCCTTTCCAAGAAGAATGTATGCGTGAAAAGCTCCTTCGAATCTTATGTATCTTCTTCTTGATAAATAAAACCTGCACAATTGAAGAAAACAAACAACCCAACACATCAAACCGAACAAAGAAAAATCACAACAAGATGTAATTCCAGACTTAAATAAGATATAATGCTTGTGGAATGGATGTTTGCAGATTTTCTAGAAAATTAAGACCTGGAAAATTCCAAAAAATTTATAAGTAGCACAGAAAACGAGGAAAAGTAATCAGTTGTTTCTGCTCCTTCCTGACGCCGTCAGTTATCTGACAAAAACTGTCTGCGATTTTATGGAAAAATTCTGGAAAATTTACATCTTTAGAATCTGGAAAAATTTCTGCAAAACATCCATTATGACTCGATACAAGCATTTGACTCAAACAAACACACATGTATATCTTTTAAATAATTGTAATTCTCATGTTCACGTTCGTTGAAAACGTGTGTAATCCTCCCTACACTTATCCCTTATGTAAAATACTTTTATATGTAATTAAGACGAGGTTAAAGACAAAATAAAACATTTTTACAAATTCAAACATGAGAATAAACAATCAATAAAAGATATACGACACACAATTAAAAATGAAAAACAAATACACATGGGTTGCCTCCCAAGAAGCGCTTGTTTTTGTTCGAGTCACGAGCCTGACTCTACCCTTATTTAACGGATAAAGGAGAGGTTTTCCCTACACTTAAGTTTAAGTGCGGGTGATAGTAGCGATACACACCCTTAGGGTGGAAATTTGCTACGTGAGGAGAGGGTGATGGGTGATTTATATGCTCAAAGGAGTGTCCTCCATTCATTATAACCTTACCTAAGTCTATTGGTGTAGCGGGTGAATCAAATCTCTTTCCTAAAAATGGATCATCTTCTATCAACTTCAAAAGATTCTTACTTAAGGATCCATCTTGACCTAATAAACCCGGTTTAAACCCATAGTGTTTCTTGTTATCAACCATGAATGGGTGATATAAGTGTGTAAGGTCATGGGTTATTCCTATATTAGCTTCCACTCTACATGGCTTAGAGTCTACCACCTTTATCAAGCAACTACCCGGATCATTTATTTTGATGGGTGGATTGGGGCCTAATTCACTTCCAAGATTCACATCTAAAGACGGAAAATTGGGTAAGGTTTTTGGTTGAGGCTCCGTTTTATCAAAATTAGGAACTTCCCTAGGACTAAGAGAGAGGTCATGACAACAAGCATCTAAACCTACATTCTCTAGTGGCGTTTGGTCCAAAGGTTCTACAGTCGGGGTTCCTATAGTCTCTTCTACTTCTTCCGGGTAAGTTATAGGCGATGCGTGTTCTTCAAGTAATGGTAGAGCTTGTGGGCTTGGAGTTTCCACCTCATTCTCCATTATATCTAGACCTCCTAAATGTTCATCATGTGTTTTAGTATGATCTGACCCAAATACACTCCTAAGCATCTCAAATCCTTCTTTAGCCATTTCAAATTCTTGGTCCGATTCATAAGAATTATTCTCAAAAATTTGATCACTATGTTCTATTTTCCTAAAGGATTCCTCACGCGTGTCATATGCTTTGAAATCTATCCCACGCATGCAACTAGGCAGTTCAACTATAACCATCTCACAATCTTGTTCGGGTTTAGGTTCCATGTTCTTAAAAACTAGGTCTTTTTGATCATGGTACCTTAGATCATTCAATTGATGGTTTATGCATAGGAGGCTTTTCTTAAAAATTCTCCAGATGGTCTCGCTAAAAGGAGTTGATCCTGACAACGATTGTTGAATAGAAGCCACACAAACATAAAATATATCAAATCCATCCAAACTTACACCCGTCTCCTTTCGGATATCTCTAAGTTCACTCAGAAATTCATTAGAACAATAAAAACCAAACCAATCTGCGAAATTCAATTGTTCCTCATTTGTTAATGATTCAAATGCAACTTCACTTGTCATAGCGACAAATGAAAAGGGTTTTACCAACACAAACACAAAGAAGGGGGATAGACTACAAGGAAGCTAATAAAAAGAAAAAATCTCACTTGATAGGAATCTTGTGAGTAGACCTAAAGGTGATATAAATCAAGCCTAAACAATAACTATTCCCCGGCAGCGGCGCCAAAAACTTGATAACGCTACACGCGTCGTTCGGGGTCAAAGGAACTTCCTTTTCTTCGAGCAAGTTTTATAACACTCTAGGCAATGAACCTAATCATTGTAGTGTAGTATTAGGGTAAGCCACGGGTATTGATATCGTTCTCTAGGGGAATAGTGTCGTTAGGCCGAAGTGTATGTCGATTTAAGTCTAAAGGTGAGGGATGATTATTTTTGTATTTTTATATTTTATGAAATGGAAAGGTACGAATCTCGGGGTTTGGATTTGGGGGTTGGTATTTCTACCGATTACTCTACTTATCTAATTAACTAAGCTAAGGGTAGTCTATGTCTATTGTTATGTGCTCGTATGATGATTTAAAGTTGTGTTTACTTAGGTTTTATTACTCCTAATTATTTCCTATTGATGGTTGAATTGTCACGTCCTTATTCTTAATCGCGTTGTGTGTCTAAGGTCGTAGGGTATGCATTTGTCCCTAACTCTTTGAAACTACCAAAGGGTCTCGTCTACAAAATCTCTAGGAATTATAAACTCTAACTCTAAGGTACTCTTTGGATGGTTTAGCCTACAACTACTCTAGGTGTTATAGTCTAAGGTTCACAAAGATTAATCAAGCATTAACTACACAACGAATGACCTATCGCATTACTAGATCATTAACAATTAAGATAAGAGACAACCTATCAATATTCAATAATTAAGTTTCATATTCCCTAAGCAAACACACAAATAAATTAGCCGGACAAGGAGAATATGCAAGCATACACACAAATAATTGAAGACATAATTGAATTAATGAAGTAAAACACTTATCTTGATGTAAGATAGGGTTTGGAACCCTAAAATACTGTACAAGACAGCCTTGGTTCGGATTAGGTTTTTACTCCAAAAGACTACACACTAAAACTGAAAAATTCGGATTCTATATATAAGATTACAATCGCGACGGGGTCACCTTATGAATTGTGACGCCGTCGGGTAGCCGTCATTAGGGTTTCTTCTTGGCCACGTTAGTCTTGCGACGACGTCACCTTATGCTTGTGACGCCGTCCTCTTCAGTCTCTGACGCCGTCTGGATCTAATCTAGGCCGTCTGAGTTGCGACGACCTACTCTTTTAAAGCCTGACACCGTCACTTGAAAATAAGGAATTTGGCTACTGTATCGTCACAACATGTGCTCTGACGGCGTCGCATATAACACCTGACGCCGTCACTTGTAGAACCTGACGCCGTCCCCTTGTATTTCAGCAGTCTGAGTGGCTCGATTCTTGACTTTGGCCATTTTCTTCGTATATCCGCGCCTTTTCGTCCAAATAAATGCCATTCCTGCAATTTGCCTTCAAGAGACCTAAAAAGTGAAAAGGAACGATATTAAGTAATAACAGTACATTTTAAAACCTTATCAAAAATGAAATAAGAGTACACAATTTATAGAGAATAAAGATGAAGGAAAATGGTCACATTAATTACCAAAAATTAATCTTACTAATGTCTCATGAATTAAAATTAATCATAAATTAATTTTATTTTTAATTCACATTAATATGTTTGATAACACCATCAATTGTCATTCAACACTTTGACCACATATTCCAACAAGTACTTACAGAAGTTTTGAATAAGACAACAAATTAATCTGGTTTTTGGTTTGCTAGTTTCACATTGGTTTAATATATCTACCCTAATTGTAGTTTTCTAATGAGTTCTGCAGTTTTCTTTGATAGTGTTTCATAGAACACTCCTGAGTTTTGGATTCTCAAGACTAGTACGAAATGATGTTGCTTCAGACTTTATAATCTGTGCAAGAAAATATTGTTCTTTGTTGATTGATATCACTTTTCTAATAATCCAAGTTAAACATGTATGCAAATTTCACTACTGATAGTTCAAGTTATTTTATAGATTTTGATTATCTATGTTTAAAGTGAAAACTTGTTTTGTTCTATTGATTTTTTTTCTGGAATTCTATGCAGATTCTTTGTATTTCAAAATTGTGGTATAAATATATACATATTTATAATATTTAAAGTTCTTCACACTCTATAAAAGTGTGACACTTTATGTAGAATCCTCACAATTTTAAGTGTGAAGAAATTAAAGTTTAAGTGTAAACGGTTTGGTCATACGCTGCTTGACTGTCCTAAATCTGTTCCACCGTCTACTCAGCCTAAACAGAGTGTTACTGATGGTTTCCAAACTGTAAGTAACAAGAATAATGGTAGGAATGGTGGTACAAGTGTTTCTGGTAAGGGAGGTTTTAACAAACTAGGTGTGGGGCCTAAGTTTCGGTATCAACCTAATGCGCCCCCTAATCCCAACCAGGTGGATAATTCTAATATGAAAGCCACTGAAGTGGCTAGTATGAGTGGGACGACGATTGCTACATCTAACCCGTTTGATGTACTTTATGTGATCGATACTGATGAATGTGGTACTCCTACTGATATAGTGGATTCTGGTTGTTCAATGGAAGCTAAGGAGGTTGGGGCTGTTAAAACCGGGAATGTATCACAAGAACTGCTTGTGAGTGATTCAATGGAAGCTAACGAGGTTGGATATACCCCTATTGTTGAGAAAATTGGGGAGCTTGAAAAGCTTCTTATGGATGGGAAAGATACTCTTGTTGATGATGCTGGTAATCTTATTAAAAAGGTTGATTATCCTGGTAAAAAGGATCTTCCATCTACTTCATCTATTAAGAGGGTTAACCCATTCTCTAAGGTGGGAGAGATTGTTGTCTCCGACAGTGATGATGAGGAGGTTGTAAACACCTTTGATGAGTCGAGTAACTTATTTGGTGGTGGTCATGATCGAGAAGATGACTTTGATGACTATGGTTATGATAACTATGCGGATCAGGTTTACGATCTTCCAGGTAATTTGGATGCCTATTACGACACATATGGTATCAAGCTCCAAGGCCTTGGTAGGAAGTAAATGTTATCTTCATAGGAGTCTGATGTTATATTTTGAGTAGTGGTTTATTTTCTTTTTTAGAAAATAGGAAGTATCTTGTTATGTAAGCTTTTCGCCTATGTAACGGGCTGAGATATGGGATTCACCCATATCCTTTGTACTTAAACGTTTTTTGGAGTAATATATTTACCGGGTCATTGACCTTTTACACAAAAAAAATAAAGGCAAAAATACTAACTACTCCGTACTCCATAAGAGCTTAGATAAAAGTTATAGAGAAAACTATATGGTTTAATAAGGTGGAAATACACATTTTATCACGTTTATTTATGATTGAGTGTTTCTATGTTTACTTGTTAAAAAGTAAAGATGAAGCTATAGATAAGTTTGTTCTAGGATGTTGATATGTACACCATTTTATTTGATAAAAAACCATCCTGTACAGGCTATATAGCACACCGTACAACACTGTAATGCACAAAATATGGTGTGTGCATCAAAGAAGTGGTGTATGTGTCAACCCCTTTGTTGTATACAAAAACGAAGTTGAGAATCAACTTAATAAGAAAATCAAGGATGTAAAAAGTGATAGAAGTGGTGAACACGTGTCTCCATTTGCTGACTTGTGTGCTAAAAATGGAATTAGACACGAGTGTACTACTCCATATTCGCCTCAGCAAAATGGTACTGCCGAAAGGAAGAACAGGACCTTGAAGAAAATAGTTAATGCCATGTTGATAATTTCTGGATTAAGTCAGGACATGTGGGGGAGAGGGGAGCCATTCCAACGGCTATATATATTTTTAATAAGATACCTCGTAAGGAAAAAAATAAGAGACCCCTTATGAACTTTGGATGGGAAGAAAACCATCATATAAGTGCTTATGAGTGCGGGGGTGTCTAGCAAAGGTAGTTGTGCTGACACCTAAGGCTCAAAAGATTGGACATAAATTTGTGGGTTGTAGATTCATTGGATATCCTAAGAGTAGTAGTGCTTATCATTTCATTGTACATGATTCGAATAATTTGGATATACAAAAAGGTACAATAATGGAATCAAAGAATGCTTTCTTCTTTGAAAATATATTTCCATGTTTAACGAAGAAAACTGGAAGTTCATTTAGAATAGATGACGAAGTTTTTCAAGATATAGGACAACGAGAAGATAATGATCTCCAAGATTGGAGACAAGATCAAACCGAGGAAGAAGAGTGTTAATACAAATAAACCGTGAAAACGTTTATTAACATTTAGCGATCTCTTTGTGTTTTGTTGATAACAAATATAATGTTATCATGAGTAAAATCATAAGGTTACATGTTATTTTTGTAAAGCATTTACATGTAGTCATTTAATACAAATTGTTGTGATAAATCATTTGTTGTAATAGTTTATTAGGATGGGTAAAAACCACAACCCATGAATCATATCCATAACCTATGGTATTGACCCATATCCATTTGACTAGATGCATTGCATCTAGTAGATACATTGAATCTAATGAAATACCCACGGACCAACCCATGACCCATAACCAAAAAACCCATGGGCAAAGAGGAGCGTCCCACGGATCCTTGGAGTTACACTAGACGGATCCCATAAGCAAGGGATCCGTGCAACAGTGGCAAGATTTTTCCTATAAATAGAGAGCCATTTCTTCATTTCTCTTCACCCCTCTTCTTACTAACTCTCTCATATATTCTTACACTCTTCTAACCAAAGATCACTTGATCTAGAGAGTTGTTTCTTCTTCTATTGTGATTCTCATATAGGTCCTTCTCTAAGGCGAGATCACGAGCATTCTACAATTCATCCAAGCAAGGGGTCCTTGATTGATTTGTTCCTCCACAAGATTTCTGTAGCAAAGATCTTGTACTTGATATTTCACATATTTGTTGTGTAATAGTCGTGTTGGTTTGGTCCTCCTTATTACGGACTCGGTATTTAGCTTTGTACCGGAAAAAGATGTAAGCAACGTTGTGAAGGTTTCTCCGCCAAGTTGAAGGAGTTTGTTGACATGGTGCTTGAAATCTCGAGTAGGTGACTCGGGGAGTGGAGTAGGGCAAGGAAGGTGTCCTTGTAGCCGAACCACTATAAATCGGTTGTGTCATTTCTATCCCTTACTTTACTATCTTTACTTGCATTACTCTTAGATCTATACTTTATTTTCATCCATAAGATTTCACATAACATCGGATCTAAAGTTTTTAGAAACTAACTTAAAATCGGCAAAACTATTCAACCCCCCCCCCCCCTTCTAGTTTTTCACAATTGGCATCAAGAGCTAAGTTTATAAAAGTTTTAAAGTAAACCGTATTTTAAAAACTTTTCGATCATTATGGGTTCTGAAAATTACAAGGAAGGGCAATCCATGCAACGACCTCCGCTACTTGAAACTAATGGTTTTATATATTGGTAAAATAGATTCGAAACGTATGTGAAGTCTAAAGATATTGATCTTTGGTACATCATTGTTGAAGGCGATTTTGAAGCCACTGCAAAAGATGAAAATGGATTTTTAGTTAACATATCTCATGATAAACTCACCGATAAAATTAAGAAAAAGCTTTCCAAAAATAGTGAAGCTAAAATGGTTTTATATAATGTTTTTCCCAAAAAGGAATTCGAAAGAATCTCCATGCTTAAAACCTCTAAAAAATTTGGAATTCTTTAGTTGTAACTCATCAAGGTAATCAACAAGTGAAAAACAATAAAATAGATTTATTTGTTCAACAATATGAACAATTTTCAATATCGGATGAGGAAACTATAGATCATTCTTTTGCTAACTTTAATACTATAATTACATCTTTATAAGCACTTGATGAATCTTTGTCTAGCCGTAACCATGTTAGGAAATATCTAAGGGCACTTCCATCGAAGTAGAGATCTAAGGTGACGGCAATTGAAGAATTAAAAGATTTGACAATCCTCACCCTTGATGAACTCATAGGCAACTTAAAGGTCTATGAGCTTGTCCTTGCTAAAGATTCTGAAGCCTCAAAAGTGAAAGAGAAGCACAAATCTCTTACCCTTAAAGCCAAGAAGGTCTTAAGCGATGAAGAGGACTCCTCTTCGGATAGTGATGACGAGGAGTATGCCATGGCGGTAAGGGACTTCAAAAAGTTCTTTAAAAGGAAGGGAAGATATGTCAAACAACCATATGACGACAAGAAAGGATTCCGGAAAAGCAAAGAGGACGAGAAGCCAAGGGATGATCACGCTTGGTTTAAATGTGGGGACCCAAACCACTTTATTAGTAAGTGTCCCAAACGCGATGATCAAAAGGCATTTGTGAGCTGTTCGTAGGGAATGAGCGAGGAGGAGAATGAAGAAATTTGTCTCATGGAAAATAACGAGGTATGTCACGAATACTATAGTAGCTCATCATTAGATGATGACTCATTGCATAATGAATATGATAAACTTTGCAAAATTGGTTTAAAAGTAATCAACAAAAACAAGTTTTTGAAAAATCAAAACCAACGATTAGAAAAGGAAGTCATAGATATAAAGGCAAAATTAAAACGTCTAGAAAAGGGGAAGATAGCAAGTGGCGAATGTGAACTTTGCGTTCAACTTCAAACACTAGTTGATCATCTAGACTCTAAGATTGCTAGAATGAACACTAAAACCCTAGATATGATATTGGATAGTGTTAAAACAGGAAATAACCAAAAAGGTATTGGTTTTCAGGAACTTAATGCGTCAACTAGTGAAAACAAAGAAACACAATTCTTAAAGGCACTAGAAAAACAAACCACTGTAGTCACGGATCCCACGGATCCCACAAACAGGGAACCGGCTAGTGTACAACCAGGGATCCGTGGGTCTGCTGAAGCAAACAGTGGTAATAATGTACCTTCCTCTTCTAGAACTGATTTTGCTATTGTTAATAAGAAGAAACCAACTCATGTTACCATTAGACAACCACCTCCAAGATATAATCAAAGTTTTATAAGAAAAGAAGGTCTATCATTTTCAAAACCGAACATATCTAGGAGACCTAATAATGTTTATCCGAGAAGTAACCATCAAATGGGATGGAATCCAAATATGCAAAATGGCTTTCCATTTCAAAACTTTGCACCATGGAACGCATATTCACCTTATCCATACATGTCTAACATGAATGGAATGTTTAAAACTAATGGACCCATGAACAAATGGGGACCAAACTTTTGAGTTAATTGTTTTTTTAGGTGTGCTTAAAGGTCGACCTAGATCCGGATGAGTGGATCAAGGATAGCGGGTGCACGAGGCACATGACCGGCAACAAAGATTTATTCTCCACATATGAATCCTTTAATGGAGGAAATATGGTATTTGGAAATAGTAAAAGCAAAATCATCGGTAAAGGTACGATTTCTAACAAATCTCTAACCATTAACGATGTGTGTCACGTAGAAAACCTAAACTTTAACCTCTTAAGTATAGGACAAATATGTGATAAAAAGTGCAACGTACTTTTTAACGAAACCGGTAGTAAGATATTAAAAAACGGTATCACCATAGGTAGAGGAATTAGGAAACATGGAGTCTATGTCATTAAGATTGGTAATGAACCTAATGAAAAACTTTGTCTTACTTCTACGGATGATACTTCGACCCTATGGCATCGAAGATTGGGTCATGCCAATATGCGACTTCTTCAATCGCTATCATCCAAAGATTTAGTAAGAGATCTACCTAAATTAAAATATGAACATAACTTTTGTGATGCT
The DNA here is from genome assembly GCA_910596185.1 of Chrysanthemum makinoi. Taxonomy (NCBI): domain Eukaryota; kingdom Viridiplantae; phylum Streptophyta; class Magnoliopsida; order Asterales; family Asteraceae; genus Chrysanthemum; species Chrysanthemum makinoi. Next base: position 303,369,679 of record OU343223.1, read on the forward strand.
TGTAATGTAAGAAAACAAGTCCATTCTAGTCACAAAGCTAAAAACATGGTGTCTACAACTAAGTGTCTAGAGTTACTACACATGGATTTATTTGGTCCATCCGCTATCCAAAGTTATTGAGGCAACTACTATACTTTGGTTATAGTGGATGATTACTCTAGGTACACATGGACTAAATTATTAAAGAACAAAACTGAAATGTTCAATTACTTTGAAATATTAAGTAAGAAATTCCAAAGACAACTAAGAAGTCCTATAGTGTCTATTAGAACGGATCATGGTAGGGAATTCAATAATGAAGTGCAATTTGGAGCCTTTTGTGACGCTAATGGTATTACTCACAACTACTCGGCTCCTCGCACTCCACAATAGAATGGGGTAGTTGAAAGAAAGAATAGAACCCTACAAGAAATGAGTCGTACCATGCTAAATGAGCAATCCATACCTCAAAAGTTTTGGTGCAATGCTGTTGATACCTCAATGTATATACTTAATAGAGTCTTAATTAGACCACTTTTAGGTAAAACTCCATATGAGTTACTTCGAGGCAAAAAGCCTAAGTTAGATCACTTTAGAGTCTTTGGTAGCAAATGCTTTCTACTTAACACTAAAGATTACCTTACAAAATTTGATCCTAAATCAACCGAAGGTATCGTTTTAGGTTACTCTCCTAATAGCAAAGCTTATGTCTTATTAAATAAAGAAACAATGAAGGTAGAAGAGTCATTAAATGTAAAATTTGATGAAAGTCCACCCAAACTTACTCCACCTCTTGTCGATGACGAGATTGTTGAAAGTGAAGCTATTGTAATAAAGGAAAAGATAAACGAAGAAGAAGAACCTTTAAATGATGAAATCATAAATATTAAAGAGTCCAAAGATCACCCCGTAGATAAGGTAATAGGAAAATAAATGAAAGAAACTTAAGGTCTCAAGTTCGAAACCAAAGTAGCTTGTTTTGTTTTGTCTCAACCATATAACCTAAGAATACACAAGCAGCCATAAAAGATGAAAGTTGGGTAATGGCTATGCAAGAAGAGTTAAATCAATTTGTTTCTAATGATGTTTGGACACTTGTCCCCCCACCTAGTAATCAAACCATAATAGGAACCAAATGGGTATATAAAAACAAATTAGATGCAAACGGTATAGTGTTTAGAAACAAAGCTAGACTCGTTGCCCAAGGGTATAATCAACAAAAAGGAATAGACTTTGATGAGACCTATGCCCAGTAGCTAGATTAGATTCTACGATAACATCAAATAGTCCTGAATATTAAGTGTCAATTTCCCCCAATAATGCTTGTTATTTATATTATTTATATGGATTTACGCTTGTTTTCCATTGTTTTCTACTTTCAGGTAAATTACGAGCATTGGAGCTAAAGAGACGTGGAACTGGAAACATATCTAAAGATTTATCACAGTATGCTATTTTGAAGAAGTTACGGCGTAACTCATCTCTCACATTACGCCGTAACTATTGCGTGACACAGTATGCCAACTTATCAGAAGGTTACGGCGTAACTCCTCCCAAAGGTTACGACGTACCTACATTAGGTCAAAAGAGGTTCCACGCCGCTGATACTTACGCCGTAACTACTGCATCTTTTACGACGTAACCGAGTTTATTGAAGACTACGGCGTAACCACTCATTAGGTTACGCCGTAACCAGCAGATCTAGTGCATTTTACGAAGAAATAGAAGGTTACGGCGTAACTCCTATATTGGTTACGCCGTAACCCAGATCTGGCCTATAAATACCCCACGAATTCCAGCATTTCTAATCATCCCATTCCACACACAACACTCTGAGAACGTGGGAAAAAGCTCAAGGCAGGTCTAGAGGAGCATACGGAGCTGTTTCCAAGGGAGAAGTCACTCCACTACGATAAGCATTAGCGTTTTATATTTCTTTTACTTTCAATTCATGTATTTCGTACCTTTGAATATTGAATTGATTTGCATGATTAATATGAGCGGCTAAGCACCTTTTGGTTCTAGCCTAGTTATGATTCCTTAATTGTTTTGTTTGCGTTTACCTTTACTTCCGTACAATTATTTCTAAGTGTATGCATGCATAGTTCATTGGTAGCCACCCTTGGTTCGGTAGTTTTGAATGGCGGTAGAGGCCAATTGCCTAGGAGATATGACGAACTGACCCTAGTGAGCGGACTGAGATGGGAAGGGTAAGATATGACCAACTGACGACCTATTCTACTTTTGCGATTTGACCAACTGATCACCTATCGTTTGGATGAACTTAAGAATTGGGGGTGTAGTGTCTAAGTTCCTAACGGCCGGGCACTCACTATTATGAATCTAGCATGTAGCGGTACTTAATGACTTGGCTTAGGGGACCAGGAACAACAGGACTTATGACGGTGCGCCTGATTTCTCCTGTGGTGGCATCTTTGCTGATAGGTTAGGGCGAATTGACCAAATGATGTCCTTTCGAATTTGACCACACCTGAAGTAATTGGAAGTAAGTAGACGTAGACATAACTAGCTAGGAGGATTAACTAGGTTAGCACCACTCTCCTCTGTTGTTTTCCCTTTACCATTTATCTGCTTTATTTTATTCTGCATTAGTAGTTTAATTAATTAAATCCCTATCGAAACCATTATAATCTGTGACACTAGACTTAGTAATAATCCATCACACATAGCTCTTGGGATGACCTCGACTTTACTGTTTACTACACTACACACGACCGGGTACACTGCCCGTTAGTGCACTAGGGTAGACCATAGGTATAGCGAGACACTATAAATATTAAGACCTGGTCAGTAAAACCTGCATCAAGTTTTTGGCGCCGCTGCCGGGGAGTTATATTAGGATTGATATTAAGTCTTTAATTTCAAATTAAACTTTTCTCACGATCATATTTCAAGTTTTCAGGTACCATGGAAGTTGTTAACATCGATGACCTCACTCTTGAGGAATACTTGGCGTTGACAAGAACGGAACAAGGGCCGGGTCTCGTAATACTGGCAATTGGAGCGGATGTCCGTTTCGAAATCAAAGACCAATTTATGTGGGAGCTCTGCGCTAACCCTTTTTCAGGAAACAGGGACGAAGATGCATATGAGCACGTTGAAAATGTCCTATACATTGCAAGCCTTTTCAACATTCCGGGCGTGTCTCATAATGCTGTTATGCTAAGGGTATTCCTAATGACTCTTACTGGAGCTGCCAGAAGATGGATTGAAAGATTGCCCGCCGGGGCAATTAATACTTGGGCGCTACTTAAGAAGCATTTTATTCAGAGATATTGTCCACCATCTAAGATTTCTGACCAGCTTTTTGAGATCCATAATTTCAAACAAGAAGACGACGAAACGCTGTATCATGCTTGGGACAAATACAACGATCTTCTTTTCAAGTGTCCTACTAATGATCTGAACAACCAGCAAAAGGTCAACATCTTCTACAAAGGAATTAACGTAACTACAAGACAAATACTGGACTATCAAGGACTTGTCCCGAACATGACTCATACTCTTGCAATTGAAGCCATTCAAAAAATGGCGGATCACTCTCAAAAATGGCACGACGGAGGAAGTAAAAGAAACCAAGGCGGAAGTTTTGACGGAATTGCAGCAATCGCTAGTAAAATTGAAAATCTCAGTCGAGATATGCTGAAAATCAAAAAAACTGACCATGCCATCCAAGTCGGCTGCAAAAACTGTGGTGGGGGACGTTTAACTAAAAATTGTCCTAATATTAACAAGGAAGATACAATCGAGGAAGCTAAATATGGAGAGAATATGCCTTTCTACGGGGATAATCGTAATGCGTTTGGTGGAAGACCCCCTCCGTATTATGAGCATGATGAGAGAAGAGCTAAACTGGAGGAAATTATTAACAAGTACCTTGTGGATTCTACCAAGAGGCAAAAGGAGCAAGAAGAATGGCTTAAAAATTTCCAAGATAATACAAACAAGAGCCTTTCTTCTCATGATATATCACTTAAAAACTTGGAAACTTTAATTGGAAAGCTTGGCGACGAGGTACAAAGAAGAAACGAGGAACAAAAGAGCAAATTTACTATATGTAAGGCTGTATTCTCTGATTACAACAAGCACTCTGATGAGTCTGATACTGATGACGAAAGTGAGTTACGCCGTAATCCCACCTCAGAGTTACGACGTAACCCAAATTCAAGCAAAGACACGGGCACCAAGGACGACAACCCTAAAAGGAGAAGTCATTGGTGTAAGGCTATTGCGATTGATGATGGGGAATGCTACAGCTTGTGGGCCTAGTGTGATCCTTGGAAAACCTGCGATGGTGGAGCTGATAAAGAAAGGGTAAAAGATGACAGATACATGTGGACTACACTTAACGAAGAAGAAAGGTTAGCCAAGTTCTCGATTAACGAAGTAGAAGGACCACCCATTAAGCATTACTGCAAACCCTTACTCATCATGGAAGATGAGATTACTCACGCTTGGACAACGTGCAATCCTTTTCGTGAATATTGCAATGGAGGAGGTAATGAGAAGAACGAAGTTTGGATATGCCCACACGAATCTGGGAGGCATGACGTTGATTTTGGAAATCTTTCATTTAGAGATTGGTATTTAATAAGATTCGGGGACGCGATAATTAATTCGGCTTTGTTCAAAATCTGGAACTCAATTATGAGAAACATATTCTTCGAGGAAAAACCATAAAGCCCCTCGATGATATTCCTTCTGAAGATGGCAATGACGAAGGAATTCAAAATCATAGGTGTGAACAAATTAAAACCAGTGATGGAAACGTTTGGGCTTCCTGCAACTCTTTTGAGTATGAATGTGACGGGGGAAGCAGCATTGAGAGAGCTGGGGAAGACGAGTTCCTATGGACTTCATTTAATGATTCTGAAAGAACGGAGTTGCCTTGGCCTGATGATCTTAGTTTCAACGATTGGGTTAGAATCAAATATGGAAAAATTGACACGGTAACAAAAGAAAAAATCTGGAGTGGATGTATGAGTAAAAATCAACCTTACGACAAGATTCCTATTAAAAAATCAGATAATGACACCAAGGAATCGTCTAAAGTAGAAAAAGAAGAATGCAAGCAAATACTCGACCAACTTGAATATACCGATTCCGAAGACGATGATTTCGATTATCTCGAGTTACAAGGGGAAGACGGTTTCATTGACCCAGATGATGAAGTGCACGAGAAAAGAAGATGCAAGCTTCTTGGTATCCCGTTTAAGAGGCCGCCACCAATTATAGCCGAAAAATTTGAGTTTACGCGATACCACTTGGGACCTGAAGAAAAATTTTGCAAGATCCGGAAGATTGAAACCAAAGAATATCTCCGCACTGCCACAAATTTCGGGTGGGTTAGGCGTAACTTAATGAAGGACATTGAAAAGGCCGGGGAAGTCCGAAGACCCCCATAGAAGCCCCGTAGCTCAGAGTCTAACTTAAAGACTCGTAAATAAAGAAAAGTGCTCTTTCGGGAGACAACCCGAATTATCCCTTTCTTTTATTTTATTTCCTTTTCTGTTAGGTTTTGTGTTTTCTAACTAGTTTTTCAGGAAACGAGGAACTAATTGCTGCTGCAGTTGCTGATCTGAACAGAGTTACGGCGTAACTCATCTCAGTGATTACGCTGTAACCAACCTTTTAGTAGCAGAATTCTTGACACATTACCAATTACGGTGTAATACCTTCTCAGTGGTTACGCCGTAACTACTCGCTTTGCAGATTATACCAGGTTTTTCCAGTTACTGCGTAACTCCCTAACAAAAGTTACAACGTAACTTTCCTTTTCTTTAATTATTTCATTTTAAAACATAATAACCTTGTTTTAGTATTTTAAATGAACTTTGTGGGTGTGTTCCCTGTAAACCCTCACGAAACTTCACTCGTCCACTTGGGACACCAAGTGGTTTAAAAGGCTTGTTGCATTCGCTAAATTCAACCGTGATTCCTACGAAAGTGAGTTAGGTTTGTTTTTCATTTTTCATTTTTTCTTTTTAGAATTATGCTTTTCGGTATTGTGATTTCAGGGATTGAAGTTTGTTCATGATGCTTATACGAAGGAACGTCTCTTGTTCGTGGGCCTTCCTTCTTTATGGAGCAAATTTCAGGGAATTTCTCCCTCTAATTCTACCTTTCTCTTCCCCTTTATTTAATGCCTAGTACAAAAGGGACTTTGTATAATTCAAGTGGGGGGACGGGAGTAGAATTATCTCTTGAACTTTAGTTCGCCCTCATTTTTCTAGTTTATTTTGAAAAATTATGCCATTTTTAAAATTTTGACATGTTTTTCTTAACCTAACTAGATTAGACCTTAGCCGAGCACATACAACCCTTGATATTATATGGTGAGATTAGCCTTATCCGTTTCCAATATTTTACCCCAAATCCGCCAAATTATGAGTGTGCCAGTAGCTTGTAAACTTTAGAACTTGGCCTTTGCATCATTTCGAGACCATAGATGAGGTATGTTGAGTTAGCTCGATGTATTTGGACTTTTCAGTTTTAGAAGGCAATATTATAGGATTATCACCCAAACAGCCTACCATTGTGAGTCTATCGATTAGTCACCTCGACTTTTCGACCCCCATGTGAAACCATTTTGTTGCACTCATCTTTAGTGCAAGATACCCCTAGATACACCTTTCTGAGCCATTCCTTTCATTTTGTTAACCCGATATATTGTTTCGATACACCTATACACCTTAGCCTACCCTGTAGTCTTTATTTGTGATTGGGATGTCATCATTTGCCTAAGTTCAAGGTTGTTGGGAATTATGTGAAGTACGAATTATGCTGAAGATTATGCTGAATGAATTCTGCCGAAGTGTATGGATTCTGCTGAAGACATAGTTCTACTGAAGTTATATAATTATTATTTTGTTTCTGCGGATATAGTTATTCCATATTTTCTATAGTTAGTTAGGATATGCATGAGCTTTATTAGGAAGTGATTGTGTATATCTTATTTAGTTTTACGTTTCTTAGAGAAGAAGTTAGGGTTCCTTGTCTATAAAAGGAACACAATAGAATGAATTATGTATTTTTAGACGTTTACAAATTATTAATATAACAATCCATAGAGGATCAAAGAGTTCTTAGTTATCTGTGCTTTATACTTTTGTTTATATTCCGCCAAAGAATACAAGTTGTAGAGATTTTCTTTTAGTTTGTTTGTGATTACATAAGCAATACTAACGATCTACGAAGCTCAAGATCTATCAAGGTCTTCTAGTTTTCAACAAGTGGTATCAGAGCCTCGTGAGAGTCTCTACGATACTAAGAACAGGTTTTTCTAAACACCCATACAACCAAAACAAAACTCACCATGCCTGGATCAGACGTTGATGTTGAAATCACCAACAACCAAAACTCCACCCATCTGCAACAACTAAGTCTCTCTAACAGCAATGCTAAGTTTCCTTACCTGAAAAGGGAGGAGTATGATCTTTGGGCGATGAAGATGCAGAACTGGATCTCCAACATTGATTGGAATCTATGGGAGATAGTAAAGAAGGGAAACAGTTTGAAGAAAACTACCGTAGATGCTGAAGGTACGATGACTTATGTTCCTCCCAAATCTGCTGAAGAGTTACTGGCTGTTCAGAGAGAAACCAAGGTTAAAACAATTCTTCTTCAAGCTATTCCTGAGGATCACTTGAGTGATTTTCACTTCATGCAAGATGCTAAGGACATATGGTTAGCAATTAAGGCGAAGTTCGGTGGGAATGAGGAGTCTAGGAGAATGAGAAAGTCCATGCTGAGACAACAGTTTCAAGATTTTCAAATCTCTGAAGAGGAAGGAATTCACAAGGGCTATGACAAGTTTCACAAGATTTTAAGTCAGTTAAATCAGCTGCAGGCAAAGCCAGATAATGATGATTGTAATTCTAAGTTCTTGAGGTCATTACCTCCATCCTGGCTACAAGTAAGCATTGCTTTAAAAGCTAAAGGAGGTCTGGATATGCTTACTTTTGATGAGCTGTATAACAAACTTAAAGCTCTTGAACATGATGTAAGAAGTCCTTTTAGATCATCATCTACTGCTAGTCACACAGCATTTGTTGGTGCCTCTACCCCAAAGATGAGTTATGGTCCAAGTCCAACTTACTCATCGTCATCTTACACTACCACTCCAGCAAGTTCTCAATCTGGAGGTATAATGGAAGATGTGCTTGGATCCTTCTTTGCTGATTATGATCCTCAGCAGGAACTTGCCTACGAGGATTTCGATCAGGTGGATCCACTGGAGATGGAAGAGATGAAGCTGAAGTGGCAGGTGGCGATGCTGTCCATGGATATCAAGAGGTTTGAGCGCAAAGCTGGCAGAAGGTTTGGCTTCCAAGGAAGAGATCCAGCGAGGTTTGACAAAAGGAAGGTCAAGTGCTTCACATGTCAACAGATGGGTCACTTCTCCAGAGAGTGAAAAGATAGGAAAGCTGGTGATGAGACGAGATACTCTACTTATCAGCAGAATCAGAGGGAGGCTGGAACTTCAAAGGGATCAGCAGCTTTGGTCACTCTTGACACCAATGTGGACTGGACGCAACATGAGCAGGAAAATAATAATGGTCCTGTTATTGATAATGTTGGTCTGATTGCAAGCGGAACTTCAGAGGATAGGCATGATTGGATTGCCTTGATGGGCATCTCTCAGGTACAAAACTGTTTGTTTGGTTGTAGTGAGCGTTATAATGAACTCAAAGAAGCTTATGATATTTTGAAACCTAAATATAATGAATGCTTTGTAGAAGTTGAAGCTTATAAACAGGCTTTAAAAACACTAAAAAGACAAAAGGTTTGGTTTCAGAAGAATCAAATATCTTATGATGAAAAGATAAGTGTGTTAGAAAGGGATCTCGAATGTGCTAAAAATGAGTTAACAAGATCTGAGAAATTGAGAGCAGATGTAGTATCAGAAAACCTAGAGCTAAAAGAGAAACTAGATGAGGAAATTGCTAGGCATAAAGAATGGTTATTAAATGGAAACAAGTTAGCAAGTCACATCTATGCTAGTCAAACTCCAAATACTTCTATAGGTTTAGGCTTTAAGAAGTATGTAGGATTAGAAGCTAGGGATGACACACGCAAATCTACACCGGCAGGCCTAGCTAATTTTGTGAAAGAAGGTGCCGTACATGCTGTACGTGGACCTATTAGAGGTGAGCACATGCCCATTGACCTTTCCATTACTGTTGACTTTGATGGATCACACCATCTCTATGGCAAAAAGTCAAATGACTTGCCAGACCCTGATACTTCTTCTAATGACTTTGTCTCTTGTGTTAACAGTGACAAGTCCTCCGAGCAAGGGTCTACAGAGTGTGATTCAAATGACAAGTCTGATCTTCCCAAGTCTTCACCCCTGCCTGCACCCAAGACTACCAATAAGCATGTCAGAGTTGCTGCCAAGGAATCCACTTCCAAGACAGTTGCCTCTGAAGACTTGCCTTTTAATTCTTTGCATTATAATACTGTTAAAAACAATTCTTTTCATGGTTTTGGTTTGAATACTTCTGCTTGTAATAGAACATCTTTTGGTTTGAATAAATCTTCTAAACAGAAGACATGTTTTGTGTGTGGAAGTAAATTTCATTTAATTAAGGATTGTGATTATCATGAGCAAAGGATGGGTAGGTGTGGTGATTCTAGGACATCTAGACCAATGTGGACCAATGTTAATGCTATACCACCTTATGTTCCACAAGCAACTTATACTAATTCTCCTTTTCCTTGGAGAAGACCAGTTGCAAGACCATATGTACAACCAACAAGTTCATATTTTAAGAATGGTTATTGGCCTGGATATGTTGACTCTATGACTGATGGGAAAGGGTACTGGGATACTGCTGTCAAGTCCTCAGCAGGTTGTTCTTGGAATAAAAAGGGACATAAATTTCAATGGAAACCCAAGAACAATAGTGGATCTTATACATCTGCATGGCATAACTCATATGATCCACAAGGCAGGTTCAAGTCAGCAATGACTCGAGCCTCCATAGTGTACTAATATTTTGTATATTTTTGTTGTTGTAGAATCATCCTCTTAAGCATAAAGATGTTGGCATTGTTGATAGTGGTTGTTCAAGAAGTATGTCAGGAAACAGGGATATGATGCATAACTTTGTACCAATTGAAGGAGGAGGCAATGTAACCTTTGGAGGAAGTGATGGAAGAATTACTGGGAAAGGGACCATCAAAACACCTCAACTGGACTTTGAGAATGTATACTATGTCAAGGAACTCCAACACTTCAATTTGTTCTTAGTCTCACAAATCTGTGACAGCAAGAACAAAGTACTCTTCACAGAGGATGAATGTCTTGTGCTATCTAAGGACTTCAAACTCCCAGAAGAAACTTCAACTCTGCTGAAAGTTCCTCGAAATCACAATCTTTATACATTCAACTTAACTGATGTTAAACCAGAAGGTGACTTAACTTGTTTGTTGGCTAAAGCATAAACAAGCTCTCTAAACTGGGTCTTGTTGACGGTCTTCCTTCCAAAGTCTTCACAAATGATCATAACTGTGTTGCCTGCAACAAAGGAAAGCAACACAGAGCCTCATACAAAGTTGTTACTGCTGTGCGTATTATTTCTGAACCTCTTCAGCTGCTTCATATGGATCTGTTTGGTCCAACTCAAGTGAGAAGCATTGATCAAAAGTATTTTTGTCTAGTTATCACTGATGGTTATAACAAATTTTGTTGGGTATTCTTTCTACGGACCAAAGATGAAACATCTCCAGTGCTGAAAAACTTCATTACCCTTATTGAAAATCAGTTGAACAAAAAGGTTAAAGGAATTCGGTGTGATAATGGGACAGAGTTCAAGAATGCTATACTTATAGAACTCTGTAGGTCAAAAGGGATCAAAAGGGACTATAGCACTCCAAGAACCCCACAACAAAATGGGGTGGCAGAAAGAAAAAATAGGACCTTAATAGAGGCTGCAAGATCAATGCTGGCAGACTCTAAGCTACCCACCATGTTTTGGACTGAAGCTGTTGGCACAGCTTGTTATGTACTGAATAGAGTGTCCATTACTAGACCACACTTCAAAACACCATATGAACTTCTCTATGGGAAAGTTCCTGCTATTCATTACCTTAAACCTTTTGGTTGTCAAGTGACCATTCTGAATACAAGTGATCCATTGGGCAAATTTGATGAGAAAGCTGATGATGGTTATATTATGGGATATTCTGCTCATAGTAAGGCGTACAGGGTTTACAATTTATCTGCTAAGAAGATTGAGGAGACATTGAACCTGAGGTTTCTAGAAGACAAGCCTAATGTTCAAGGACAGGGTCATGTTTGGTCTTTTGACCTTGATTACTTAACTGATTATTTGGGTTACTCTAGACATATGGCTAACCAACATGCAGGTACTCAAGAGTCTCCAACTAACAGTGCAGGTGCTATGGATGCTGATTCTGACAGTGAGTTTGAAGATGATGAACAACCCATTGTAGTGCCTTCTTTCTCCCCTAACAATTTTGCAGGTGACACTTCTAGAGATTATACTGATGAGAGTGAAGATGACTCACACTATGCTGAGGACCTTGCTAGGCTGAAGAAACAAGAGTATGCAGCTAATCTAGATGCTGAGAGGAATGCTGAGGAGAGTGCAAGTGAAGCAATCAGTGGAAACATCAACTCTGCTGAAAGTGACCATGTTTCTCCTAACATCATCAATTCTGCTGAAAGACATGCTGTTTCTACTCCTCTTTCTACTAGAGTGTCAACAGACTTTGGAGAACTTTATACACGTTTTCCAAAACCTTCAGATCTTGGTCATCATCAACCTAAAGCTGGAATCTTCACCTCACCTTCCTATGACACTGATTTTGAACCTACTGTGACTAATCTTGATTCCACCATTGAAGTCAACACCATTGCTACGAAAAGGATTCACAATACTCATCCACAGTCAAATATTATTGGTGATCCTAATGCACCTGTTAGAACAAGGGGTACTGTGGCAAGTTCTAAATATGGTCAAGTGGCTTTTATCTCTTATGTCTCAAATCAGCAAAGAGACAATCACACAGACTATGAACATTGTCTGTTTGCTTGTTTTCTCTCACAAGTGGAACCAACCAGTGTTACTCAGGCTCTTGAAGACTCAAGTTGGCTTGAGGCAATGCAAGAAGAGATGCAAAAATTTCAAAATCGGCAAGTTTGGATATTGGTACCACTACCTGATGGTAAGTATGCAATTGGGACTAAATGGATTCTGAAGAATAAGAGAGATGCAAGAGGTGTGGTCATTAAAAACAAAGCAAGATTGGTTGCTCAGGGTTATAGACAAGAGGAGGGGATTGATTATGATGAAGTGTTTGCACATGTGGCAAGAATTGAGGCCATACGGATTTTCTTGGCTTATGCATCCTATATGGGTTTTATGGTCTATCAGATGGATGTTAAAGGAGCCTTCCTGTATGGTGAAATAGAAGAGGAGGTTTATGTCACTCAACCTAAAGGATTTGAAGACCCAGATCATCCTAATCATGTTTACAAGGTTGTCAAAGCTCTCTATGGACTACATCAGGCACCTAGAGCTTGGTATGCTAGGCTTTCAACATTTCTGCTGAAGCATGGTTATAGAAGAGGTGCAATTGATAAGACTCTTTTCCTTAAGAAGAATTCCACAGACATTATTCTTGTGCAAGTGTATGTGGATGATATTATTTTTGGATCCACAAGGGAAGCTTGGTGCAGGGAGTTTGAGGAGCTTATGAAGGGAGAGTTTCAGATGAGTGCTATGGGGGAGTTGACTTTCTTTTTGGGTCTCCAAGTTCAGCAGAAACCTGATGGTATCTTTATCAGTCAGGACAAATATGTGAGGGACATCTTGAAGAAGTTTGGTATGGAGAGTGTAAGGACTTCCACTACACCTTATGAAGCTCCAAAGACAAAGACCAACACTGAAGTAGATCCACCAGTGAATGTACATCTATACAGATCTATGATTGGTTCTTTGATGTATTTAACAGCTTCAAGGCCTGATATTACTTTTGCTGTGAGTGTTTGTTCTCGACATCAAGTTACTCCACTTACTTCCCATCTCAATGCTGTTAAGAAGATCTTTAAGTACCTCAAAGGCCAACCTCATTTAGGCCTTTGGTATCCAAAAGAATCTCCATTTAAGCTAGAAGCATATAGTGATAGTGACTATGCTGGTGCAAATCTGGATAGGAGGTCCACCACTGGAGGTTGCCAATTCCTTGGAAAAAGATTGATTTCTTGGCAATGCAAGAAACAGACTATTGTGGCTACCTCATCTACTGAAGCAGAGTACGTTGCTGCTGCAAATTGTTGTGGACAGGTTCTTTGGATACAAAATCAATTGTTGGATTATGGGTATAACTTCATGAACACAACAATTTTTATTGATAATCAAAGTACCATATGCATTGTTAAAAATCCAGTTTTTCACAGTAGAACAAAACATATTGAAATCAGGCACCACTTTATAAGAGATGCATATGACAAACATTTGATAAAAGTGGTTAAAATTCGCACTGATGATAATGTGGCAGATTTGTTAACAAAAGCTTTTGATGGACCAAGGTTTCAACACCTTGTGGTCCATATTGGTATGCTTAACCCTTAACTGCAAAGTTTAAGGGGAGGCATAGGCCTCAGGGGAGGATTTGTGTACACTTTGCATATTTTATGTAATTTTGTAGATTTTTGGATATTCTGTTTTCTAACACTAACCAACTAATGTAATGATAGTTTGTTTGTCTTTGTTTGGTTTGTGTGTTGCTCTGTTTGTTTTGTCTTGCAGATTGTTTATTTAAGTTGAAGTTCATCATGATTGGTCAGATGGTCAAGTAAGCTTTTAAGCTTGTTTCTTCTGATATCAATGTACTGAAGTGAGCAATTTGTTTCCACTGAAGAGAAAGTACTGAAGTTAAAGTGTTCATTCAAGAGAAGTACTGAAGCTAATTGTTCATTCATTCATTCAAGAAACAGTTTACAGCTTACAGATTACAATCAACTTCAAATGCAGCTACAAGAACAGTTCTATACATGATCTACTTAACCTATTCTAGTTCATATTGTCACACCCCCAAAATATCGCAGCGGAACGATAGTGTCATTGGGGTATAACGTCATAGCACAAAGTATGGATACAGAAAACGACCTCTATAATGAGACGTTTTGAAAAGTTTACCATTCGATAAATAAGTTAAAGTTTACACCACGAGAATTCACAAAGTTTGATAGTACACAAAGAGTTAACAAAACATATCGAATGGTAATAGTTAAAAGCATAAGACTTCAATGTATGCCATGCGACCCAAAAGCTCCATGAAATGCTATCACCTTAAGACCTGAGATAAACATGCTAAAAAGTGTCAACACAATGGTTGGTGAGTTCATAAGTTTGTAACAAAATGATTTGAAATACTTTGAGGAATGTTCACACAGCAAAGGCATTGTAAATCCACTCAGTTCCAAGTTCCGCCCATACAAAACTTGCAACCTGTGTGTTCACAACCCATTGCCAAAATATAGTATGAAAATCATGATTATGTGCATTAAGATAGTTAAAAGTATAATCGTCACCACAAGGGTCTTCCAACAACTCATGTTGGGATGTTTGTAATTAATAGCCTTCCAACAACTTAATTTGGCGCCATTAATTCTTGTATGTTTGTAAATTAGTAGCCCTCCAACAACTTAATTTGGTGCCACTAATTCTTGTATGTTTGTAAGTTAGTAGCCCTCCAACAACTTAATTTGGTGCCACTAATGCTTGTATGTTTGTAAGTTAGTAGCCCTCCAACAACTTAATTTGGTGCCACTAATGCTTGTATGTTTGTAAATTAGTAGCCCTCCAACAACTTAATTTGGTGCCACTAATTCTTGTATGTTTGATCCAAGTATGCATATGAAATCAAGTATAACCCAATCAAGTATAAAACGCAATCAAGTCTAAAGTATAAGTAATGTTGTTTGGCAAAAGAGTTTAAATGTTTGATAAATAAGCATGTATCTCGCCCCAAATAGTTTATAGGAATTTAAATGAGTAAGAGCGGGGTATGAACTCACCTGGTGTGATTGATATGCTAACAAAATGAAGTGCACGAAAGTGAGGCTCGGAAACTATCCTCGACCTAAAATGAATGTTATGACTTGAGTTATGATATGTTGTCGTGAATGCATGATTTGAAAACGTATCACCCAATATGCTACTAGAAAACTAGTTATATAAAAATATTGTTACTTGAATGTGTGACGGTTCCTTGTCAAAAATAATTACTTTTGAGCTAATGGTGAAAATGTAGTTAAAACTACGTAACGGTTTTAGTAATTGACAAATCGGTTTACATCGGACTTGACGTAATATATACATAGGAAAACTAACTCGTTTTTAAGGTCCGTTTCTCCCGAAACATCCGTTTAGGCCCTCAAAACCTTTGATTTAAAATTCTGACAGCTTACTAACGCTGTGAATAGTGTTTTCAGCACGTTTTTGACTCAAAGTTCGGTTAACCATAACTCACTCGTTTTAAGTCCGTTTTTCAAGTTCTTTATATCCACGCGAAGGTAATGAAGAGTACTAATATATTTTTAAACTTCGGAGACTTCACAGAAATTTTAAGGCCACTGTTTGGGTCAGTTAAAATTCGGACAGCATAAACATTTTCCGGAAAATGGTAGTTTTTAAATCGTAACTTGAAAACCACGTATCTTTTTCGTTATAACTCCGTTTTAGTCCGTTCAAAAGGCCACGTTCATAACTAAAAATCTATTTTCTAAAACTTTAATAAAACTTATAAAAATGACTAACTTTTCGGAAAAATTATAAATTTCGACAGCGCTTCCGCGCTTAATTTAAACTTACCATTTTTATCTACTTGTTTAACCACAACTTCACCACAAAAATCCCTTAAACTACACTTCACCAATCCTACTAAAAATAAAATGCTAGTCGAACCATATATGATAAAAAGACTATTTTTGAGGTTTATATGACTACTTATAACATATAATTAAACATAAACTACATCAAACCTTCACTAGTAAAAGATCAAAACTTACTTTGATAAATCATTTTTCAAACTTCTCATTTTCATAAACTTTTAACTAGCACATGATTGTTATAAATATTTATAGAGCACATATGGGTGATAATCTTTGATCAACATGAATAAAAACTACAACTTGAGCAAATATGATCATATGGACTTCATGAAATGTATGAAAAATATATATGAAAAAGTAAGAGATGAAGTTTTATGCTTACAAATTGCTTGATGAGGTTTAAAGATCAAAGGTTTTTCCTAATCACCCAAGGTTTTTTATTGCAAAACCTTAATCAAGAGTGATACTAGAGTGTATAAAACTTGATTAGAAATTTTTTGATGAACTTCTTGCTTGGTCCATAGGGTGGCCGGTTTTGATGTGGAAGAGAGGAAGAGAGAAAACTTGACTTTCACTTTGATATAGTAATTGTATGTGTATGGGATGATAAGTTGTAAAATACATTATGTAGATATTATGCAAGACAAGATCCACCAATCAAGGGGAGTTGATAGTTTATTATTATCATTATTAATTTTATTAAGTATGTAAATGTAAATGTATATGTATAATTTAGTGTAAGTTACTTGAAGGCTTGTGATAAATTGTATACCCATTTGAATATTTAAGGTAGCGTTAGATAAAAATAAATTTTCACGGGTCAAGATAAAATATATTGAGGTCATAAATATTATAAAAATACATTTCTTGAAAGATTTGAGTGAATAAATATTTATCGGGTTGAATTTAAGAAAACCGTCGTAATTTATATAAACATAACAATTTATATATGAAATAAATTTAAAACACCGGGTAAATTAAAAATAATATTTTTACAAACTAAAAGTAAGTATAAAAATATGTCGGGATCATTTTGGAAGTATTGGATTAAATGTTCAAAATAATAACTTACGCGATAACGTTTATTTAGTATGAAATTTACGCGTTAAATGTGAAATGCAAAACCCATGCATGACTAGTATGATGAATGTAGAGTTTGAGAAATGACCAAAAATTGAGAATTGTGACATTCTTCCCATGTCAGAGGAATCACGTCCTCGTGATTCAATCGATGATACATAAGGTTCTACCCTAAGGTTTAGAGAAATCAGAATGTATGGTCAAAGTGCTCATGTCAAAACTTACGCGTCTAGGTTTCTTATCTAAGGAGACTCACTGAATCTGAATAATACGGTGGATCACTTAATGGTCTAGGAAAAACGTACCAGTTACGCATTGCGGGCTTCCTCGGTCCCTATATAGAAGGCTCGACCTCGGGGTGGGCTGATATTGAGTACAGGGTTTGGGTTATTTCCTTCAATTGCCATAGCTAGATGAGCTTGTATCGGTGGCTTATTCAACTGGGGACAATTATTCCGGAAGTGATTTGGGCTGTTGCACTCGTAGCAAGTCCTTTGGTTATTCCTCATGTTGCCCGTATTAGTCGTTGTTATTGGTCTTGCACGTTCTTTACACTGGCTTGAAAAGTGATTCGACTGATTGCATATTGTACATAAGCGGCAGGGCTTGGTCTTCGGGTGATGATAAGCACACTTAGCACATTTGGGATGTGTACCCGCATACTCTCTTTGTTCAGTACCAGTTGCCACAAAAACTCTTGCCCTTTTGTTGTCTGCTACCACGCCTATCTGCTTATTCGACCCACTTGCTTCCTTCCTCTTATCACTGCTCTTCAACGTACCATTTCTAACCATCTCGTCTGTCAGGGTTCCTGCCCTCAGTATCGCACTTTGTATTGTAGACGGCTCAGTTGTTTTCACGGTTCCACGGATTTCGGGGACAAGACCATATATGTACCTCGAGATTCTCTTGGACTCAGGGGTAACTAGATGAGGAACTAGTCTGGCTAACTCATGAAATCGGTCAGTGTAGGCTGCGTGACCAGCCCCTATCATGGAGTGGTGATAAAATTCATCTTCCAGTTTCTGCATTTCATTGTCCGGGCAGTATTCCTCTTTCAATAACTCCTTAAATTCGTCCCATGTCATGCCTATAGCTGCTTCTCTGCCCCTAGCCTGTAGCTGTGTGTTCCACCATGTCAATGCCTTTCCTGATAACAAGCAAGCAGCATACTTCACCCTCTGATGTGTGGCACAATTGCTGATGTCGATCACTGCCTCTGTCTTCTCTACCCATCGAGTATATGCCAAAGCACCTCCTATACCATCAAACTCCACAGGTTTGCATGCCGAAAATTCCTTATATGTGCATCCAATTCTGTTGTTGTTGTTGTTGGTATTGTTGTTGTTGTTACTGCCAGCTACATTGTTGGTGTCGCCATTCCCGTTCCCGTGGTTTCCCGAGTTATTCATATGATTTCCAACTTGTGTGATAATAGTGGGAAGCAAGATTTGAAGTTGTTGAGCGATGATGGCGGCAAAGTCAGGGTTTCCGCCAGCGTTGTTGTCATTGTTACCCATGTCGCTACCGCCTTCTCTACCACCACGCCCACCTGTCATTCCACCCCTTGGTACCGTACCACCTCGGCCAGTACTGCGTGTTACTCTCTTTGGTGCCATTATCTCTGCAAGGAAAGAACCGTTGAATTCCCAGTGTCTATACTTAACGTCCTCAAACATAATACCACGCCACAAATTGGTTCCTAAGGTGTCCACACCGATCTACGTATGCGTGGTCGCATATGTCCACGTGAGTTGTGACGCATTTATAATTATGTTGGCCACCATAATTATAATTGCCTCATTTCACACGTGTACATACCACCAAGCATACATGTCTCGGCGATTGGTGTTACTTAAATAGGTAGCCAGTCTATCATCCGATTCTAAACGGTGAAGGAGGGATTTAGGGTAAGTATCTAGGAAGAGTCGCACTTGGTGTATAGGAAATTCCGTTAGGTGCTAAAGTCACGATGAGGTTTAGTCGCCAGCAGTTCCCAAAGTATCCTCAAGAGAACTCCCATCCTCGGGCAAAATCATCAAATCTATCCAGCTTTATAGTAACACTTATTTAGCTCGATCTCGCATCTCATCAAACAAGAACTGTCACGAGATCAAGTTAGATAAGTGCTCATTACTGAGCTCCATATCTTTGATGACCCAACTAGATTTTGGGACTCCCCTATTGGTACAAGGAAACTACGTTATCCAATGAGGTGGTTCTAGAAGGAATACTTAAGAAAACATATGCGCACGAAAAGTGTGTAAGGTGATAGGAAACGAAAGGATCAACGTGAGAGCGGTTATAGTCTAGGAACTAAAATGCAACCTAGTTCTCTATAACCAAGGCTCTGATACCAATCTGTCACACCCCCAAAATATCGCAGCGGAACGATAGTGTCATTGGGGTATAACGTCATAGCACAAAGTATGGATACAGAAAACGACCTCTATAATGAGACGTTTTGAAAAGTTTACCATTCGATAAATAAGTTAAAGTTTACACCACGAGAATTCACAAAGTTTGATAGTACACAAAGAGTTAACAAAACATATCGAATGGTAATAGTTAAAAGCATAAGACTCCAATGTATGCCATGCGACCCAAAAGCTCCATGAAATGCTATCACCTTAAGACCTGAGATAAACATGCTAAAAAGTGTCAACACAATGGTTGGTGAGTTCATAAGTTTGTAACAAAATGATTTGAAATACTTTGAGGAATGTTCACACAGCAAAGGCATTGTAAATCCACTCAGTTCCAAGTTTCGCCCATACAAAACTTGCAACCTGTGTGTTCACAACCCATTGCCAAAATATAGTATGAAAATCATGATTATGTGCATTAAGATAGTTAAAAGTATAATCGTCACCACAAGGGTCTTCCAACAACTCATGTTGGGATGTTTGTAATTAATAGCCTTCCAACAACTTAATTTGGCGCCATTAATTCTTGTATGTTTGTAAATTAGTAGCCCTCCAACAACTTAATTTGGTGCCACTAATTCTTGTATGTTTGTAAGTTAGTAGCCCTCCAACAACTTAATTTGGTGCCACTAATGCTTGTATGTTTGTAAGTTAGTAGCCCTCCAACAACTTAATTTGGTGCCACTAATGCTTGTATGTTTGTAAATTAGTAGCCCTCCAACAACTTAATTTGGTGCCACTAATTCTTGTATGTTTGATCCAAGTATGCATATGAAATCAAGTATAACCCAATCAAGTATAAAACGCAATCAAGTCTAAAGTATAAGTAATGTTGTTTGGCAAAAGAGTTTAAATGTTTGATAAATAAGCATGTATCTCGCCCCAAATAGTTTATAGGAATTTAAATGAGTAAGAGCGGGGTATGAACTCACCTGGTGTGATTGATATGCTAACAAAATGAAGTGCACGAAAGTGAGGCTCGGAAACTATCCTCGACCTAAAATGAATGTTATGACTTGAGTTATGATATGTTGTCGTGAATGCATGATTTGAAAACGTATCACCCAATATGCTACTAGAAAACTAGTTATATAAAAATATTGTTACTTGAATGTGTGACGGTTCCTTGTCAAAAATAATTACTTTTGAGCTAATGGTGAAAATGTAGTTAAAACTACGTAACGGTTTTAGTAATTGACAAATCGGTTTACATCGGACTTGACGTAATATATACATAGGAAAACTAACTCGTTTTTAAGGTCCGTTTCTCCCGAAACGTCCGTTTAGGCCCTCAAAAACCTTGATTAAAATCCTGACAGCTTACTAACGCTGTGAATAGTGTTTTCAGCACGTTTTTGACTCAAAGTTCGGTTAACCATAACTCACTCGTTTTAAGTCCGTTTTTCAAGTTCTTTATATCCACGCGAAGGTAATGAAGAGTACTAATATATTTTTAAACTTCGGAGACTTCACAGAAATTTTAAGGCCACTGTTTGGGTCAGTTAAAATTCGGACAGCATAAACATTTTCCGGAAAATGGTAGTTTTTTTAAATCGTAACTTGAAAACCACGTATCTTTTTCGTTATAACTCCGTTTTAGTCCGTTCAAAAGGCCACGTTCATAACTAAAAATCTATTTTCTAAAACTTTAATAAAACTTATAAAAATGACTAACTTTTCGGAAAAATTATAAATTTCGACAGCGCTTCCGCGCTTAATTTAAACTTACCATTTTTATCTACTTGTTTAACCACAACTTCACCACAAAAATCCCTTAAACTACACTTCACCAATCCTACTAAAAATAAAATGCTAGTCGAACCATATATGATAAAAAGACTATTTTTGAGGTTTATATGACTACTTATAACATATAATTAAACATAAACTACATCAAACCTTCACTAGTAAAAGATCAAAACTTACTTTGATAAATCATTTTTCAAACTTCTCATTTTCATAAACTTTTAACTAGCACATGATTGTTATAAATATTTATAGAGCACATATGGGTGATAATCTTTGATCAACATGAATAAAAACTACAACTTGAGCAAATATGATCATATGGACTTCATGAAATGTATGAAAAATATATATGAAAAAGTAAGAGATGAAGTTTTATGCTTACAAATTGCTTGATGAGGTTTAAAGATCAAAGGTTTTTCCTAATCACCCAAGGTTTTTATTGCAAAACCTTAATCAAGAGTGATACTAGAGTGTATAAAACTTGATTAGAAATTTTTTGATGAACTTCTTGCTTGGTCCATAGGGTGGCCGGTTTTGATGTGGAAGAGAGGAAGAGAGAAAACTTGACTTTCACTTTGATATAGTAATTGTATGTGTATGGGATGATAAGTTGTAAAATACATTATGTAGATATTATGCAAGACAAGATCCACCAATCAAGGGGAGTTGATAGTTTATTATTATCATTATTAATTTTATTAAGTATGTAAATGTAAATGTATATGTATAATTTAGTGTAAGTTACTTGAAGGCTTGTGATAAATTGTATACCCATTTGAATATTTAAGGTAGCGTTAGATAAAAATAAATTTTCACGGGTCAAGATAAAATATATTGAGGTCATAAATATTATAAAAATACATTTCTTGAAAGATTTGAGTGAATAAATATTTATCGGGTTGAATTTAAGAAAACCGTCGTAATTTATATAAACATAACAATTTATATATGAAATAAATTTAAAACACCGGGTAAATTAAAAATAATATTTTTACAAACTAAAAGTAAGTATAAAAATATGTCGGGATCATTTTGGAAGTATTGGATTAAATGTTCAAAATAATAACTTACGCGATAACGTTTATTTAGTATGAAATTTACGCGTTAAATGTGAAATGCAAAACCCATGCATGACTAGTATGATGAATGTAGAGTTTGAGAAATGACCAAAAATTGAGAATTGTGACACATATCATCTATTCCTACATCTGTTGGATATGCATGATCACTCATAGCTTCTATTCCAGCTGCTGGATATGCGTTTGTGATGTCTTGCATAACCACCCATTCCTTCTATCTCGATGGCTGGATATGCATGACTAGTACGACGAAGAAGCTAAGGATCAAAATGGGGAGAATGGATTGATGAAAACGATGATGATGAAGATGACCACACGTGTCTTATGTGCTTCATCTACTTGGTTTCACCAAAAAGCAATCCATCCACCTTCCTTAAGCCCTTCCCTTATACGATATGTGATGAAGCACCAAACCATGGCGCAGGAAGAGCAAGCACCACCTCTTTTCCGGAACTAGGCCTCTGTTGAGGTTGAGGTGCTGGAGGTTGGGAGTAAGATGTTCTCTTCTTAGTGGACCCATCAGAGTCATCAGAAGATTCACTTGGATTCACTACACTGTCATCATCAGAAGAACTGAGAAATGGAGATTTCAAAGGACGAGGGTCAGGTGGACATGACCAAAACTGAAGGAAATCACTGGATGATGATGATGATGGAGAAGAGGTTGGATTCACAACCTCTGGTTTAGTACTCATGGTTTATTATGGTTAATTTTGGAGCATTGATGAAGTTAGGGTTTGTGATGAAAATTGGGGGTAATTGATGAGTGTTAAGAGTGCATTGGGGTTTGTTTTATAGACGGATTCAAGGCTTAATGAGAATTAATGCGAGTTGGGTGAAACAGTAAAAAGATATTTACTGAAGCTTCTTGAATACGTGAATTGCTTCTGCTGATTGTATCACTTCAGCAGATTGACTATTATTTCTGCCGAAGTTGGAATTTGAATTGGGTAAAAGGTTGCATTACACGTCAGCGCTGGTCAACAACTTAATATATTTGACCACAATTTGGGAAACTTCTACCTATAACCTATTCGCATATCTTCGTCTAATCATAACTGATTCCCTCTTTATTCGATTCAAACACACCTTCAGTTGATTGCATCATAACTCTTTATCTAAAGTTCTCATGGCGCTTCAATTCAAGCACGATCATAATAAAGTTGCTTTTCTGGGAACAGCTAAGGGAGATGATTTGTATAAACCCATGGTAGAATTCTTAAAGAGGTCCAAGATTCATTACGCTTTAACATGTTCTCCGAATGCAATATATGAATCGTTGGTTATTCAATTTTGGGCGACTGCTACAAAGCGAAGTGAAACAGAGATTGTGGCTAGAATCGATGGAGTAGAGCACATTGTGACAGAGGAGTTGATACGAAGACGACTTTAGTTGGCTGATGAGAATGGGGTTTATCATTCTAATGCTGCAGTGGTACTTGATGGGCTAAGAGAGACTGGATATCAAGGTACAAGGACTGACATGTGGTTAAAGAATCAGCTTTGTCCTATGTGGAGGTTTTTGGTTCATACATTGCTTCAGTGTTTAAGCAATAAATCAAGAGGATGGGATCAATTTTCTACTCAATTGGGATGTGGTATTATATGTCTATCTCAGGGTTTAACTTATAATTTTTCTAGGTTTATTTTTGATAATATGGTTGAGAATATAACTAAGAAAAAGAACAAGTTTTTAATGTACCCTAGGTTTTTGCAAATAATTTTAGACATTTCTACCCAAACCCAAGCCTTTTATCCCATAGGAGCTTTATCTGCTAAACTATTTGCTTCAATGAGAACTAAATTTGAGGGGACACATTATCCTTTACTAGCAGCTATGATGCCTCAGGGAAATGAAACTGCTGATGAGGATAATGTTGTTAATTTACCTTCTACCAATGTTACTGCTGATGGTAATCCTTCAGTTGCCATTGATGAGGGACCTTCTCATACTGCTGAAGCATCTAATGTTTCTCCTGACCAACCACCACCTATACCTTCACCTAGATTTAGTCCTAGTCCATCACCTACTCAGGTTGGATTTGATCAAGTTGAGCATGAAACTGATAGCCTGCTCACAACTAGTCCTCTTAGGAACCAATTTGATGTAGGTACTCCTAATATTGAGCGTGACAATATTTCTCCTGAAAGGTCCAATGAAGTTCCCATTACCACTGAGCAATCAGTTGGTGGAACTGAGGACCCTATTACACTTACATCTGTCTTTGCTCTAGTGAACAGGTACGCAGGTGAGGTTGCTGAGCTCAAAAAGGAATTTTCTAAGACTAAATCTTTTCTTGGCAATGAGATTGTGGAGCTGAGGAATAAGGTTAAGAGGTTGGAAAATCAACTTGGGCATCATTCTAAAAGAAAGCTTGTGGTTTCTTCTGATGAAGAGCAAGAGGATAATCCTCTTGAGATTTTGGCTGATGTTGCTCAAAAGACTCCTGTTTCTCCTCCTGTTGCGGATGCATCTTCAAAGAAAAAGGAACCTATTCGATTTGCCAGAAAGAGGAGAAGACAATATCTGAATAAAGTATCCACTGAAACTTCAAAAGAACCAAATGTTGATGATGTAACTGCTGATGTTTCTATGGAGGATGTTGTTTCTGTACATGGTCAAGATTCAGTTGTACATAATCAACCAAGTTCTCTACCTTCAGCAGATTATTCTGAAGTATTTGTTGCTGAAGTATTTTCAACACCTGTTGAAGAATTGTCTCAACCTGATTCTTCTGTTGCTAAGTTGGGAGTTTCTTCTGAAGTTCCTCCTATGGATATTCCTCAAGCTAGTTCTGCTGAAACGTCTATTGCTCCAGAGAAAGAAATACTGATTGATGCAGAGCTTGGTACAGGTCTAGTAAGTGAGGAAGAGTTGAAAGAGCAAGAAAGAATGTTAGATGAATGTGCACAAAGAAAGAAAAGTGAGGATTTGGCTAACCAGCTTGCAGCTGAGTATACTTCAAATTTGCCTCCTGAGAGACGCAAAGAATTGGATGATTTAGCTACTCAGATGCCTGATGCTCAATGGGATGAATGTATTAGTCAAGCTGCATCAGATCCTACTCTTGCTCAAAGTATTTTGGGAGCAGATTTTAATAGTGATGACTTTGTGGCTCAAATGATGGCTCTTGGACAACGAAAGAAGAAAGAAGCTGTGGCAAATAGGAAAGCTATTCAAGCTCAAAAGAACAAAGCTAAGAAATTGAGACCACAATCTGCAGCTCCAACGAAAGATTATATGAGGAAAGTAGTGAAACATCAGATTTGCTCTCTATATAACTCTGGTATGACTATGAAGCAGGTTAAGGCTTTACCTGATGCTGAGTTAATCAGTCATTATAATAAGATTATGAAGTTTACTTCATCTAGTCCTGCTTCTGCATCTACTTTGAAAAGAATTGCTGATGATTCAGATGCTCCTAAATCCAAAATACCAAGGATAGTTGAAATTATAGATTCTTTTGAGGCTCGTATTCCAAAGTCAAGTACTTCTGTTGTTGCTTCTGAAGTATCTACTGAAGCTATTCCTTCAGTTGCTCAAGTTCAATATGCTAAACCTTATATTGTTTCTTCTGAAACATCATCTTCTGAAGCAGTACCTACGGTTGCTCCTATTGACAAAGTTGGAGAAGAGTTGAGTAGACAAGCTGAACTAAAGGCAGCTAAAGTTAAAAAGGCCAGAAGCAAGAGCTGATAAGATGTATGCCTTACGTGGTGTTGCTCCAGTATAGGCTGATTCTATTTCTTCCACACAGATTAAAGATGTTACTGAAGAACCTAAGGATGTACCATCTTCAGACATTTATATACCAGGTAGGAGGAAGAAAAGGATGGCTAAAAGAAAACATGGTTCTCTATGGAGATCTGTGAAATTAGTTGGGACACTTACATCTAAGGTTAAGGAATCTTCAAGGGATGAACTTAATGTGATTCACCGTTTGGATCAAACCACTATGCAGTTCAACTTTTGAAAGGAGATATTGCATTTGGTAGACAGGGCAGATTTGGTTACTTTATATACC
The DNA here is from genome assembly GCA_910596185.1 of Chrysanthemum makinoi. NCBI lineage: Eukaryota > Viridiplantae > Streptophyta > Magnoliopsida > Asterales > Asteraceae > Chrysanthemum > Chrysanthemum makinoi. The sequence goes on from OU343223.1 coordinate 303,395,906, forward strand.
CTTGTCAATTAGTATTACTATTATAATACACCATAGGGTTCTGGATTATATTTATTGGGAGATCTTCATGTTCTGTTTGATTCTCAATCTCCTAATGGTAAAGGATATTTTATTTGGAAGAACTCTCACCTGTGGCAGGTTACATCTTGGATATTTTATCCTCTGCCTCGTGTGCATGTGGTTGAGACAAAGGGTAGTATTACTGTATGTATGTTTTCTGTGAGAACTTATCCATTATCTAAGAGGCTTATGGAAAGAATGCTTAGACAGAAATTGGAAGTTCCTTCAGATCCGATTGGGAATGATAAGTTGGATGCTGAACAATGTGTTGGAGTTATTAAGAATCAGCTTCTGCAATATGGTAGCTCATCTTGATTGTGGTAATTTGTATAGTTTGTAATGTTTGTCATATTTGTTTATTTGTTTTGTTCTTAGTTAAAAAAAAAAAAAAAAAAAAACTATGTATATTCTTCGTTTTACTAACTTTTCTTGCAGGTTTGTTGTATACTCATGTTGGTTATTGACTCACCAGATGTACCTTGTGTATATCAACGAGTTAGCTAGTCCAAAGGGTACAGCTTTGGTAAAGACACATCAAATCTGTTGATAGCTGTAATGGTTTGCTCAAAATCATAGGGTTTGCAACTACCCATGCTAAATTGCTGAGTGTTGTATGGTCATCAATTCACCATGATTTATTCCTTTTTGGAATCCAAGAATTGACTATCCCACATGTATATGGCTTGTGGTAAAGGCAGTGGAATACCATATTTGGTAATCAGTTCACCAATTCTAAGAATTGACTAGTCCTGAGCAAACGGCTACAGGTAAAGACATTTCAAATCCGTTCATGGTTGCTGATTTGCTAATAAATCAGATGGTTATCAGTGTACCATGGTTTTCAAACTTAAACATTTGACTACTCCAGTAGTGATGGCTATTGGTAAAGAAACATCAAATCTATTATTTTCAATGATTCACCTCTCACAGGAGTTAACACACCTGGATGTGATGAGAATAGTATGAAACTAATATGTTTTGATGTACATGTTGTCATTTGTTGCTGCAAAGATCTGGAGTTTCAGAGTTTATTCATCAAAGAGATGTTTTTGTTTTGATTCTTTGCTGATGATGTTTGACTATAATCCTCTAGTGCTGCAATGTTCAAGATCTATCAAGAAACTGGAACGTAACCACCTCAAATTCCAGTTTAGGGGAGGATTGTTGGGAATTATGTGAAGTACGAATTATGCTGAAGATTATGCTGAATGAATTCTGCTGAAGTGTATGGATTCTGCCGAAGACATAGTTCTACTGAAGTTATATAATTATTAGTTTGTTTCTGCGGATATAGTTATTCCGTATTTTCTATAGTTAGTTAGGATATGCATGAGCTTTATTAGGAAGTGATTGTGTATATCTTATTTTGTTTTACGTTTCTTAGAGAAGAAGTTAGGGTTCCTTGTCTATAAAAGGAACACAATAGAATGAATTATGTATTTTTAGACGTTTACAAATTATTAATATAACGATCCATAGAGGATCAAAGAGTTCTTAGTTATCTGTGCTTTATACTTGTGTTTATATTCCGCTAAAGAATACAAGTTGTAGAGATTTTCTTTTAGTTTGTTTGTGATTACATAAGCAATACTAACGATCTACGAAGCTCAAGATCTATCAAGGTCTTCTAGTTTTCAACAAAGGTTCGAGTGGAAAGGTTCGGAAATCACGCTTTCATCGACAACATTTCTGAAGATCATTGAAGACCCCCCGAATTCTCATTGTTCATCTCAAGTGGGGGGATATTATGTTATGTTATTGTTATGTTGAAAAAAAATAGTTGTTATGATTATGCTATTGTAAAGTGCGATGTTATAAGCACTGTAGTATGAGCTTTATTGATTTAGTATCGAGGAGGCCACCTCAATCACATTTGAAGATTAGAGTTGGTAGTTATGCCAATAGTTGGAGAAAAGGTAGTGTGCCCATCACGACGTCCTCTAATGACACATCTACCTTGCATTTCATGATCCGGTTTCTTGACTTCTAAGCTTGAACTTTGGGCAGACGGTAAGTGGTGATGACTTGGTTATAGATTTAGACTACCTGCTTGTTTTTTATTTTACACCAATTATATATCTCATGTCTTATCCTACCCTTTTAATCATGAAGTGTGTCTAGGTGATGCAGCGAGCAATCTTTGGTGTCTTGGCCATGGATTTGGTCATGTATCATTGATTTTGTCCAATTCGCCATGACATGTTAGTAATGACGAGTCACCCCTTAACCTTTCTCGTGTCTACCCATATTGCCTTCGAAAATTGTTTAGCCCTTAACACTAGTGGTGGAAATTTGTGTAACCGCCAAGCTTAGGATATAATACATGCTATGACTGTGCGATTGAGTGATCACTCCGAAATTGGCACTTAGAATAGTTGAGAGATTTGAGTGTTTGTTCCCCTTTCGTGAGGTGTTCCGCTTTGTTTTATTCTAGCATAAGGGATTTGTAAACTCATATTTTCCAGGTTATGGGAGATATCTTTTTAGAAATCTATCTAATAAGGTCTACTTGAGGGCAAGTAGAGTTCAAGTGGGGGAATATTTGATAACATCAAATAGTCCTGAATATTAAGTGTCAATTTCCCCCAATAATGCTCGTTATTTATATCATTTATATGGATTTATGCTTGTTTTCCATTGTTTTCCACTTTCAGGTAAATTACGAGCATTGGAGCTAAAGAGACGCGGAACTGGATACATATCTAAAGATTTATCACAGTATGCTATTTTGAAGAAGTTACGGCGTAACTCATCTCTCACATTACGCCGTAACTATTGTGTGACTCAGTATGCCAACTTATCAGAAGGTTACCGCATAACTCCTCCCAAAGGTTACGACGTAACTACATTAGGTCAAAAGAGGTTCCACGCCGCTGATACTTATGCCGTAACTACTGCATCTCTTACGACGTAACCGAGTTTATTGAAGACTACGGCGTAAACACTCATTAGGTTACGCCGTAACCAGGAGATCTAGTGCATTTTACGAAGAAATAGAAGGTTACGGCATAACTCCTATATTGGTTACGTCGTAACCTAGATCTGCCCTATAAATACCCCACGAATTCCAGCATTTCTAACCATCCCATTCCACACACAACACTCTGAGAACGTGGGAAAAAGCTCAAGGCAGGTCTAGAGGAGCATACAGAGCTGTTTCCAAGGGAGAAGTCACTCCACTACGATAAGCATTAACGTTTTATATTTCTTTTACTTTCAATTCATGCTTTTCATACCTTTGAATATTGAATTGATTTGCATGATTAATATGAGCGGCTAGAACCAAAAGTTATGATTCCTTAATTTTTTTGTTTACATTTACCTTTACTTCCGTACAATTATTTCTAAGTGTATGCATGCATAGTTCATTGGTAGCCACCCTTGGTTCGGTAGTTTTGAATGGCGGTAGAGGCCAATTGCCTAGGAGATATGACCAACTGACCCTAGGTGAGCGGACTGAGACGGGAAGGGAAAGATATGACCAACTGACGACCCTTTCTACTTGTGCGATTTGACCAACTGATCACCTATCGTTTGGATGAACTTAAGAATTGGGGGGTGTAGTGTCTAAGTTCCTAACGGCCGGGCACTCACTATTATGAATCTAGAATGTAGCGGTACTTAATGACTTGGCTTAGGGGACCAGGAACAACAAGACTTATGACGGTGCGCCTGATTTCTCCTGTGGTGGTATCTTTGCTGATAGGTTAGGGCGAATTGACCAAATGTTGTCCTCTCAAATTTGACCCCACCTGAAGTAATTGGAATTAAGTAGACGTAGACATAACTAGCTAAGAGGATTAACTAGGTTAGCACCACTCTCCTCTATTGATTTCCCTTTACCATTTATCTGCTTTATTTTATTCTGCATTAGTAGTTTAATTAATTAAATCCCTATCGAAACAATTATAATCTGTGACATTAGACTTAGTAATAATCCATCACACATAGCTCTTGGGACGACCTCTGCTTTACCGTTTACTACACTACACACGACCGGGTACACTGCCCGTTAGTGCACTAGGGTAGACCATAGGTATAGCGAGAGACTATAAATATTAAGACCTGATCAGTAAAACCTGCATCAGTCTATATGAATACTTCTTGCTTATGCTTGTGCTAATGATCTTAAGCTTTATCAAATGGATGTCAAAAGTGCTTTTCTAAATGGTTTCATTAATGAAGAAGTATATGTAGCTCAACCTTCGGGGTTCATCAATTTTGAAAAACCTAAACATGTGTGTAAGCTAAAGAAAGCCCTTTACGGTCTTAAACAAGCTCCAAAAGCTTGGTATGATAGACTCAAGTCATTCTTAATCAAACACAGCTACACCATGGGATTTGTTAATAACACACTTTTTACTAAGAAAAGAGAGTCACATATAATCATTGTTCAAATATATGTAGATGATATTATATTCGGATCTACTTGTCAAGACATGTGTGATGATTTCTCTAAAATCATGCATGACGAGTTTGAGATGAGTATGATGGGAGAACTTAGTTTCTTTCTTGGTCTACAAATCAAACAAGTAGAAGATGGTATCTTCTTTAATCAATCTAAATACATAAAGGAGATGTTAAAGAAATTCGGTTTAGAAGAGTCAAAACCAATTAGGACACCAATGTCATCCCACATTAAACTTACAAAAGATGAAGACGGCGAATCCGTTGATAACACAAAATATCGTGGCATGATTGGTAGTCTTCTCTACCTCACGGCTAGTCGACCGGAGATCATGTTTAGTGTTTGTCCATGTGCTATGTTTCAAGAAGATCCTAAAACATCACATCTAGAAGTCTTCAAAAGGATATTTAGATACATTAAGGATACAACTCAATTAGGATTGTGATATCCTAAGGGTACGGGGGTAGAAACAATTGTATATGCAGATTCTAACCATGCAGGTGATTATGTTGACCGAAAAAGTACTAGCGGGGTATGTACTTTTATGGGATGTTGTTTAACATCTTGGTTCTAAAAGAAGCAAACGACATTGGCCATATCAACAACCGAAGCTGAATATGTCTCCGCCGGCAAAGCATGCCAACAAACATTATGGATGAAACAAGCGTTAGTTGACTACGACATTCATCTAAGTGACATAGCCATTCTATGTGACAACAAAGGTGCCATCGACTTAAGCAAGAATCCAGTATTGCATTCTCCCACCAAGCATATAGAGATCCATCATCACTTCTTAAGAGACAATGTTTAAAAGGGGAACATCTCTATTGAGAAGGTAGTGTCCGAAGACAACATAGCCGACGTCCTCACCAAACCATTGAAGCGGGAACAATTCAACCTACTTCGTATCGGTCTTGGTCTCATGGAACAATCGTTGTAATTTGCTTTTAAACTCAACAAGATATGTAAACACTAGTCTTCTTCTTTCTGAGTCTAGGATCTCTATTTCACGCACAACTCACAAGCAATACGGGAATTTTCAAAAACCCAAGATAAGTTTTTACTTATAACTCGTACTTTCATATTTTTCTATTTTTAAGAAAAATAACTTTTGCAAATATGTAATTGCATACATATTTTGGTTTATTCACAAAAAGAAACATCTTTTCAATGTGTTTTCTAAAAGGATACCTCTTCCCATATCATTTTCACAAAAAAAACCATTTCTCACATTTAGGACAAATTACCTTTTCATTATTAATACAAAGTAAAAACCCGTTTTCATTGCATCTCATGTCTTTTGAATGATAAAGGAAACACATAACAAATATGTGTTTTCGGGTACATTCATTTAAGCAACAATGAATTAGGAGCACTCGAGTTATCTCACATAATAGTGTGCCTTTTCTCTTCTAGTTTATTTTTAATTCTTAGGAGTCGAGATAACCGCAACTCCAGATGGTTTGCATATAGGCACACACTAGGCACAAGTATTTCCAAAAAGGAAAATTTTTGGCTGCCTAAGTCACCAGTACCATGGATCCCAGCCTTAATACTGGACGGTTCCCTCAAGGGAAGGATCCGTGGGATCCGTGAGACTATCTTCTATTTTTCTCATTTTGGATGAAAACTTCAATACTTTCATCAATTTGTTTTATTTTTTTTGGAGTATGTTACTTAATGCTTGTGTTCTCATGATCGCATGCCTTAAATTCATATCTAATCATTAGATTTTAATCCACATTTTGGGTCAAGCATTCATTACAATGCAAATTTCTTTTTTATAAATAGGATTCCCAAAATGCTTGCATATTCATCACTCTCAACCTCACAAACAAACATAATCATGTCATACAAAAGAACTTCCAACATAGATGAATCACCTAGTGCAAATAATCCCTTTCAAGAAATCCAAAACTTTGTCCTCCCACCTTCCAAAATACCACAACCAAACTCTAGAAAATCCGCACGGATTAGCATCCGGCCTTGTTGCTTAGCAAAACCATCATCAAATCGTTCATCACCAACCACTCATTCACCACAATATGCTTCCATTATAGCACCTCCCTCATCACCAACAAGTACACCAACTTCATCACCAATTAAATCACCACCTATGGTCACTCTTTTGGAACTCCTTAAGACTCCAACAAGATCTCAACAAACAAAGCAAATAGAACTAGTCTTTTTGACACCTCCAACTTCTCCAAACACAATTTTTAAAGACCTTGAAACCTCACCACCTTTAGCTCCCATTGTGTTACAAGAACATCTAGGTTCTTTTCCAACACCACTAGCACACATTCCGGACTTTGATCCGTATTTTCCAACTTTTCCACCACAACTTTCGCATTTCACAAATCAAAGTAACCCGGAAAACTTCCGCAATCATTACCCACATCACTTACATTGTGAACATTGCCAATCCACTAGGGATCTTGCAATAGAAATTAGGGAAGAAATACGAGTCATACTTAACCTCATCATTGATCCCATCAACATCATCACTCACCAAAATCTCCATCCATAACCTTATGCAAGCATGGAAGGAATCATTTTATTATTATGAGTATTTTTATTTTGAGTCATTGATAACGCTACACGCGTCGTTCGGGGTCAAAGGAACTTCCTTTTCGTCGAGCAAGTTTTTCAACACCCTAGGCAGTTAACCTAATCATTGTAGGGTAGTATTAGGGTAAGCCACGAGAATTGATATCGTTCTCTAGGGGAATAGGAATGCTAGAGAGAAGTTACTACGCTAAGGTTGGGGTTGAGGAAGATTATTTTTTTATCTTTTTATGTTTTTTTAGGAACTGGAAAGGTACGAATCTCGGGGTTTGGATTGGGGGGGGGGGATTGGTATTTTTACCGATTACTCTACTTATCTAATTATCTAATCTGGTGGGTAGTCTATGTCTAATTATTGTGTGCTCGTATGATGATTTAAAGATGTGTTTACTTAGGTTTTATTACTCCTTAATTATCTCCTATTGATGGTTGATTTGTCACGTCCTTATTCTTAATCGCGTTGTATGTCTAAGGTCGTAGGGTATGTGTTTATCCTTAACTCTTTGAAACTACCAAATGTTATTGCCTACAAAATCTCTGGGATTTATAAACTTAACACTAAGGTACTCTTTAGATGGTTTAGCCTACAATGACTCTAGGTACTATAAGCTAAGGTTCACAAAGATTAATCAAGCATTAACTACACAATGGATGACCTATCGCAATACTAGATCATTAACCATTAAGATAAGAGACAACCAATCAATATTCAATAATTAAGTTTCATATTCCCTAAGCAAACACACAAGTAAATTAGCCGGACATGGGAAACATGCAAGCATACACACAATTAATTGAAGACATACTTGAATTAATGAAGTAAAACACTTATCTTGATGTAAGATAGGGTATGGAATCCTAAAATACTGTACAAGACAGCCTTGGTTCGGTTTAGGTTTTTACTCCAAAAGACTACACACTGAAAACTAAAAAATTTGGATTCTATATATAAGATTACAAATGCGACGGCGTCACCCTTTGATTTGTGACGCCGTCGGGTCGCCGTTATTAGGGTTTCGTCTTGGTCATGTTAGTCTTGCGACGGCGTCACCTTATGCCTGTGACGCCGTCCCCTTCAGTCTCTGACATCGTCTGGATCAAATCTAGGCCGTCTGAGTTGCGATGCCCTAGTCTTTTAAAACCTGAAGCCATCACTTGTAAATGAGCAATTTGGCTACTGAGCCGTCACAAAAGTTGTCCGACGGCGTCGCTAGTTTGTGCCTGACGCCGTCCCCTTCAGTTCCAGCAGCCTGAGTGTCTCGATTCTTGACTTTGGCCATTTTCTTCGTATATTCGCGTCTTTTCGTCCGAATAAGTGTCATTCCAACATTTTGCCTTCAAGATACCTAAAAAGTGAAAAGGAACGATATTAAGTAATAACGGATACAAAAGTGATCAAATAAGGGCTTAAACGACCCCTCAAAAAGGTACATTTTAAAACTTTATCAAATATCCCTACACTTGGTATTTGCTTGTCCTCAAGCAAATGTGCTTTTAGCCAATTAATTTATAAGTTAGGGGTCATGAAGCATTAGTTTAGAACGATCCACAACACATATAAGCCCCGCAAAAGTCATAACAAGCACGTAAATTACATACTAGCACCTCACATGGGGTGTTTGGATACTCACATCTCTCGGTTGTATATGAAATATAACAAGATGGAAATGGAAGATAAACACTCATTAACCGGTCCTAGTACATATATTACCATAGTCTTGAGACTAGATCAAGCCTCCATCACTTTGGCGTAAGCACCTAGGAAAGACTATCCAAAAGGTCTTTTAAAGGGTTGTAATGATAGACTTACGGTTGGGAAACAAAGGGTTTAGTGGGATAGGCTATTTAGTGGTGGCAAGTCAAAAATCTTTATGTTACAAGAATGCGAAGAATGGCGTTGCTAAGCCAAGACTCGATACTCTAAACTCTATATAACTGAAATAAACATACATAAATTTAAAGTTTGATTTAGGATGGTAGCCCGTTTTTTTTTTTTTTTTTCAACACTCTATTTTTTTTTCTCTCTTTTTCTATTTTTTTTTTCATAAACTTTTACTCTACCATCCTCTATGATAATATCAAAATGATAGGGATTTATAGGCACATCCCTACACTTGAGTTTTTATTACTCTAACACTAATTTGACCCGAATTGAAAAGATCAAAACACTTGGAGTACATTATTATGCAAATAAAGGGAATTTGAATTTAACGTTCCCTTCCCGTCATCTCATAAAATTTAACTTGTCCCATGAGTCCCAATCGTCTCAAAACTGTGTACAAATGATATGACTCGACTTAGCAACTTATGCAAGCAACAAGATAATTGAACTAAGGGTTTAGTGTGATAACAATAATGCACTAAAAGTGAGTGCATACAAGGTAGGCTAAGGCGATTTGGGTGTACATTCGGGGGTGGATTGTAAACAATGCTCTTCATTGATATTCCGGAAAACCGAAACATCACGAGAACCGCGAAAAGGATAGGCTCTGAGGGGTTAACTAGGGGTATCATGTACTAAAGATGAGTACAATGCAAAGGTGTGGGGGAATTACTTAACCGATGTGGAAGAACTAATTATATTACGGGTATCAAACAAGGGTTATCCTAATGCCTCTTATCATTTTGTTATTCCTAACTACACAAGTGTAGTCTTACTAGCGATCTCGGGATGCATCACAAAACAAGTTCTAGAATCTATTATGCTACCGGTTCACACTCTAAGCATCAAAGATGAATGCTTCAATTCCTACTAATCTAAGGGCGATCCTCACATTTTGGGTGGAATTTAAGTGGTAAAGGGTTTTTGTGCTAGTCATATAACCTCCTATCCATGAGACGCTTTATTAAGACTAATGGCCCACTCCTATATGTCATGAAAATTTTTAAATTTGGTGCCAAAATTACCCTAACCGACATTTTCTCATGGTTTATTACACAAATGCAATTGGACAAAGCAAATAATCAAGGATAAGCATAGTTTCAAAGTTCCCGTTTTATTTTCCCTCCCTACACTTAAACTGAACATTGTCCCCAATGTTCCCCGAAAGTATCAAAGTTATGATAATGGAAGGTAATAAAAGATGAAAGAAACTAATACTCCCCTAATTAGCTCGATAGGATCCGTGTAAAGTGGTGGTTACATCTTTCTTCAAGAAGAACGTTTGCATGAAAAGCACCTTCTCATCTTATGTATCTTCTTCTTGGTAAATTAAACCTGCACACTTGAAGAAAACAAACGAAACCTTCGCGTAAAATCGGCGGTAATAATATATATAGGACTCTACTAACTAGGATATAATGCTTGTGGAATGGATGTTTACAGAATTTCTGGAAAATTAAGACCTGGAAAATTCCAAAAATTAATAAGTAGCTCAGAAAACGAGAAAAAGTAATCAGTTGTTTCTGCTCCTTCCTGACGCCGTCAGGTTGCGATCCTGACGCCGTCATGTTATCCTGACAAAAACTGGTCTGCGATTTTCAGAAAAAAATTCTAGAAAATTTACATCTTTAGAATCTGGAAAAATTTCCTGCAAAACATCCATTATGACTCGATACAAGCATTTGACTCGAACCAACACACATGTATATCTTTTAATTAATTGAAATTCTCATGTTTACGTTTCTTTTGAAAACGTGTGTAATCCTCCCTACACTTATCCATTATGTAAAACACCTTTATATGTAATTAAGACGAGGTTAAAGACAAAATAAAGCATTTTTACAAATTTAAATATGAGAATAAATAATCAATAAAAGATACACGACACAAACAAGCAAACAATTAAGCATGGGTTACCTCCCACGAAGCGCTTTTCTTTATTTATGAGTCTTGTAGCTAGACTCGAAGTCGTGCCCCTACGTGATCTCGTGCACGCTCACGTGCCCATACCTAAGCCATTCCAATGTTTTCTCATTCTTCTTGTAATCATCTCCTAACTCTAGGCATTTTTTATAGTACCGCTCATTTTTTTCATAAGTATGCAGAAGCCCACATTGTTTATCTTTCTCACTAAGTATCGGAATAGGAGCCATCCTATTGCATGCCTCTATATCTTTGTGCTTAAACCTAGGGTGTGTACGGGGCATTTGATAGACAAAATCTTCAACTCCATCAGAGAATGTGATTAGACCGTCGATCATCCGTTCATTCAACCTAGTCATTCTCTTAAAGTTTGTTCCAAAGATAACTTGGGTAAGACTTCCATAAATGAATTCACCTAAATCCTCTAGGACCATGAATTCAACCACATAGGCAAAACTTCAAACAAACACATCCAAGTAAGTGACCGCATCAACAACATTATCCCCTTTATAGGCTAAGTCATCCACCTTTATTTTGTTATATAGGTTTCTAGAGATTAAGTTTAAAGGTAAGAATGAGTGTAAGTTAGTATCAAAACTTTCAAATCCTATCTTACAAGGGAATTGCATGTTAAAGGGGCCATCTTTCTTGATTCTACACCTAGGGTCAAAACATTGGGAGGGGTCTTCTTCCATTTCGAAAATAACTTCATCAATGACCTCCCCGTTGTCAAGTGCTTCACCATGATCAAATTACTCATCGGAATCTGAGTCATATAAAGGACTTTGTTGTTGGCAATTTATCTCATTATGCCCTAGGTAATTTCCAAAGTGGTGAACGGGTGAAGGATTTTGTGGGATTACGCTCTCAATTTCGGGATTGGGAAGAGGATTGGGAGTGGGTAGTGTGAAGAATCTTCGGCGGAAGACACGTATCACGGTGAGTGATAGGTTTTACGAACAAAGGTCACGAAGAAGGGGATAGACTACGAGGAAGCTAAAAATTGGAAAAAATCTTACTTGATAGGAATCGAGCAAGGAAACCTAAACGAGGTGGACTCCTAACTAGCTATTCTATTCCCCGGCAGCGGCGCCAAAAACTTGATAACGCTACACGCGTCGTTCGGGGTCAAATGAACTTCCTTTTCGTCGAGCAAGTTTTTCAACACCCTAGGCAGTGAACCTAATCGTTGTAGTGTAGTATTAGGGTAAGCCACGGGAATTGATATCGTTCTTTAGGGGAATAGGAATGCTAGTGAGAAGTTACTACGCTAAGGTTGGGGTTGAGGAAGATTATTTTTTTATCTTTTTATGTTTTTTTAGGAAATGGAAAGGTACTTATCTCGGGGTTTGGATTTGGGGAGGGGGTGGGGGGTTAGTATTTTTACCGATTACTCTACTTATCTTATTATCTAATCTAGTGGGTAGTCTATGTCTAATTATTGTGTGCTCGTATGATGATTTAAAGATGTGTTTACTTAGGTTTTATTTTTTTTGGGTAAAGGGGAGTAATCCTGCACCCTAGTAAATATATTAACCAAATAAACGTTTAAGTACAAAGGATATGAGCGAAATCCCATATCCCAGCCCGTTACATAGGCAAAAAGCTTACATAACAAGATACTTCCTATTTTCTAAACAAGAAAACAAACCACTACTCAAATGATAACATATGACACAACGAAATAAATTTACTTCCTAGGACCTTGAAACTTTGTGCCATACATGGCATTAAAGGGATCCAAATTCCCTGGAAGATCACGAACCTGTTTCGCATAGTCATCGAAGTCATAGTCATCATACTCATCCTCAAAATCTTGGCCACCACCAAATATATTAGCAGACTCATCAAATGGGTTAGCAACAACCTCATCTTCAGAATCAGACACCTCAATCTCTCCCACTTTAGAAAAAGGGTTAACTCTCTTAGTAGAAGAGGTAGACGGAATAGGTTGACCATCATCATCCACAAGAGTAGCTTTCCCATCAATAAGTAGTTTTTCAATCTTACCAATTTTCTCAACTATGGGAGTAGAACCAACATCCATTGCTCCCATTGAATCACTCACAAGCGGTACATGTGATGTAGAACCAGTCTTAATCAACTCATCCTCATTAACCTCCATTGTACGACCAGTATCCACATCTGTATCGTCCAAATTTAGAGCATCAAACTTATTAGACGTAGTGATCCTGGTTCCACTCGTACCAGCCACATCAGAAGCCATCACCTTACCGACATTTACTTTCTTGGGTTCAGGAGGAGGCTTTTTCGGCCGATATTCAAAATGCTTGCCCACCACAGATTTAGTAGAACCTCCTCGCGCCGGATTCGGCCCAACTTGCTTTCCCTTCTTCTTATTGTTAACAATGCGAAAACCATCACTTACGTTCATATGAGGTTGAGCGTCAATCACAACCTTAGGAAAATCCACCAAAGTATGTCCAAATACCCGACATTTCTCACATCTAGGCGGTTTCCATTCATATTCAACACGGATCTTCTCAATAGTCGAACCCGTACCATCAAGTAAAGGAATCTCGACAGTGAGGCTATCCCTAAGAACCTCATCCGACTTCACTTCAATCATACACCTAGCAAAACTACTACGGCCCCAAGATTCTTTGCACATTTGACTAGTAAAAGCATCTAACCTTTTGGGTGTACCAATCAATGTAGCAAGAAGACTGAGCCCGTCATCAGAAAACATAGCTAAAGGAACATCATGGAATTTAACCCACACCGGAATGTTAGTCAAATCCTCTTTAAGCAAGTTGGGGTTCAATGTCCATGGTTTAAGAATAATAGGAACATTACGAATCAACCAAGGACCATTATCAAGAACATCATCAATGCCTTTTTTCGAATTAAACTTGAAGAAGAAGAATCCCTTAGCGTTCATCATAACCTTTTGTAAACCATACTTAGCCCACGTGTTGCGAACATAATAGTCAACAACAGGAAAAGCAAGGCGTTGACCAAGGAAGTATCCGTAGAGAGTATTCTCAAACCTCATGTTCACCTCTTCCACCACTTTCATTGGGACTGAAAGGTCAACATCATCCTTCTTTTTGCTGCATTCTAACCTCCGAAAATTAGACACGTGTTTCTGGGATTCATTAGAAGCAACACCCGCGTAAGAAACCGACTTAACTCCATTACCACTAGTAGTAACAACCTTGGGTGCATTAGGATCAGAAGTAACACTATGATTAGTACCATACATCTGGGATTGCATAGCCACATCAAAACTCGACGGAGGAGTATTTGCTGAATAAACTTTAGTACCATTCGACTTAGATTGAAGCCCAATACCACTCGAATTGTTCACATCAGAAGATGAAGCCATCTTAGCAATATCACTGTCAATTTTATTCATTGCTTCATCAAATTTCTGATGCGCATTAGCAATCAATTGCTCCACATTAGGCTGTTTTGAAACATTAGAGGCCGAATCAGAAGCAGGGGTATCAATTACATCATGTGGAACCGGCTCCACATGAGGTTCACGCTGACTACAATCCATTGAGGCATTCATATCAACGTTAGGCACACCCTCCATTCAACACGAAAATAAACAAACCCTAACCAAAATAACACAATCGAAACAAGAAGAAAACAGCCAGTACCAAACCACGTAATCGCTACGTATTAATTAAACCCTAGTTAAAAACTAGGGTTTGTAAGCATAATTGGCCATAAATCAACCCATGAATAATAATGAATAATAATGAAACCGAGTTTAATATACGAATTAGATATATGGCTGAAGTATAGGTCGGTGGAGCTCAATAAACCATGCACTTAGTTTACCAAATCGATAAAAAAAGGTATATGTCAAATATGAATCACCACCCCACGAATTAAAGAATCTTAATATGACCGACCCACTATGGAGAAGAAAAGATTAAGATATTAGAAGTTCTGAATCGTAGGGAAGATATTTATCGATCGGTGGAGTCGCTTTTTCGCCAATGTTTACTTAGGTTTTATTACTCCTTAATTATCTCCTATTGATGGTTGATTTGTTACGTCCTTATTTTTAATCGCGTTGTGTGTCTAAGGTCGTAGGGTATGCGTTTATCCCTAACTCTTTGAAACTACCAAATTTTATTGCCTACAAAATCTCTAGGATTTATAAACTTAACACTAAGGTACTCTTCGGATGGTTTAGCCTACAATGACTCTAGGTACTATAAGCTAAGGTTCACAAAGATTAATCAAGCATTAACTACACAACGGATGACCTATCGCAATACTAGATCATTAACAATTAAGATAAGAGACAACCAATCAATATTCAATAATTAAGTTTCATATTCCCTAAGCAAACACACAAGTAAATTAGCTGGACATGGGAAACATGCAAGCATACACACAATTAATTGAAAGACATACTTGAATTAATGAAGTAAAACACTTATCTTGATGTAAGATAGGGTATGGAACCCTAAAATACTGTACAAGACAGCCTTGGTTCGGTTTAGGTTTTTACTCCAAAAGACCACACACTGAAAACAAAAAAATTCGGATTCTATATATAAGATTACAAATGCGACGGCGTCACCCTTTGATTTGTGACGCCGTCGGGTCGCCGTTATTAGGGTTTCGTCTTGGCCACATTAGTCTTGCGACGACGTCACCTTATGCCTGTGACGCCGTCCCCTTCAGTCTCTGACATCGTCTGGATCAAATCTAGGCCGTCTGAGTTGCGATGCCCTACTCTTTTAAAACCTGAAGCCGTCACTTGTAAATGAGCAATTTGGCTACTGAGCCGTCACAAAAGTTGTCCGACGGCGTCGCTAGTTTGTGCCTGACGCCGTCCCCTTCAGTTACAACAGCCTGTGTGTCTCGATTCTTGACTTTGGCCATTTTCTTCGTATATTCGCGCCTTTTCGTCCGAATAAGTGTCATTCCAGCATTTTGCCTTCAAGATACCTAAGTGAAAAGGAACGATATCAAGTAATAACGGATACAAAAGTGATCAAATAAGGGCTTAAACGACCCCTCAAAAAGGTACATTTTAAAACCTTATCAAATATCCCTACACTTGGTATTTGCTTGTCCTCAAGCAAATGTGCTTTTAGCCAATTAATTTATAAGTTAGGGGTCATGAAGCATTAGTTTAGAACGATCCACAACACATATAAGCCCCGCAAAAGTCATAACAAGCACGGAAATTACATACTAGCACCTCACATGGGGTGTTTGGATACTCACATCTCTCGGGTGTATATGAAATATAACAAGTTGGAAATGGAAGATAAACACTCATTAACCGGTCCTAGTACATAGATTACCATAGGCTTGAGACTAGATCAAGCATCCATCGCTTTGGCGTAAGCACCTCGGAAAGACTATCCAAGAAGTCTTTTAAAGGGTTGTAATGATAGACTTACGGTAGGGAAACAAATGGTTTGGTGGGATAGGCTATTTCGTGGTGCCAAGTCAAAAATCTTTATGTTACAAGCATGCGAAGAATGGCGTTGCTAAGCCAAGACTCGACACTCTAAACTCTAGATAACTGAAATAAACATACATAAATTTAAAGATAGATTTAGGATGGTAGCCCGTATTTTTTTTTTTTTTTTTTTTTTTTCAACACTATTTTTTTTTCTTTTTCTCTTTTTTTCTATTTTTTTTCGATTTTTTTTTCATACACTTTTACTCTACCATCCTCTATGATAACATCAAAATGATAGGGATTTATAGGCACATCCCTACACTTGAGTTTTTATTACTCTAACACTAATTTGACCCGAATTGAAAATATCAAAACACTTGGAGTACATTATTATGCAAATAAAGGGAATTTGAATTTAACGTTCCCTTCCCGTCATCTCATAAAATTTAACATTTCCCATGAGTCCCAATCGTCCTAAAACTGTATACAAAGGATATGAGTCGACTTAGCAACTTATGCAAGCAACAAGATAATTGAACTAAGGGTTTAGTGTGATAACAATAATGCACTAAAAGTGTGTGCATACAAGGTAGGCTAAGGCGATTTGGGTCTACATTCGGGGTTGGATTGTAAACAATGCTCTTCATTGATATTCCGGAAAACCGAAACATCACGAGAAGCGCGAAAATGATAGGCTCTGAGGGGTTAACTAGGGGTATCGTGTACAAAAGATGAGTACAACGCAAAGTTGTGGGGGAATTACTTAACCGATGTGGAAGAACTAATTATATTACGGGTATCAAACAAGGGTTATCCTAATGCCTCTTATCATTTAGTTATTCCTAACTACACAAGTGTAGTCTTACTAGCGATCTCGGGATGCATCACAAAACAAGTTCTAGAATCTATTGTACTACCGGTTCACACTCTAAGCATCAAAGATGAATGCTTCAATTCCTACTAATCTAAGGGCGATCCTCACATTTTGGGTGGAATTTAAGTGGTAAAGGGTTTTTGTGCTAGTCATATAACCTCCTATCCATGAGACGCTTTATTAAGACTAATGGCCCACTCGTATATGTCATGAAAAATTTTAAATTTGGTGCCAAAATTACCCTAACCGACATTTTCTCATGGTTTATTACACAAATGCAATTGAACAAAGCAAATAATCAAGGATAAGCATAGTTTCAAAGTTCCCGTTTTATTTTCCCTCCCTACACTTAAACTGAACATTGTCCCCAATGGTCCCCGAAAGTATCAAAGTTATGATAATGGAAGGTAATAAAAGATGAAAGAAACTAATACTCCCCTGATTAGCTCGATAGGATCCGTGTAAAGTGGTGGTTACATCTTTCTTCAAGAAGAACGTTTGTGTGAAAAGAACCTTCTCATCTTATGTATCTTCTTCTTGGTAAATAAAACCTGCACACTTGAAGAAAACAAACGAAACCTTCGCGTAAAATCGGCGGTAATAATATATATAGGACTCTACTAACTAGGATATAATGCTTGTGGAATGGATGTTTACAGAATTTCTAGAAAATTAAGACCAAGAAAATTCCAAAAATTTTTAAGTAGCTCAGAAAAAAAGAAAAAGTAATCAGTTGTTTCTGCTCCTTCCTGCCGCCGTCAGGTTGCGATCCTGACGCCGTCATGTTTTCCTGACAAAAACTGGTCTGCGATTTTCAGAAAAAAAATTCTAGAAAATTTACATCTTTAGAATCTGGAAAAATTTCCTGCAAAACATCCATTATGACTCGATACAAGCATTTGACTCGAACCAACACACATGTATATCTTTTAATTAATTGAAATTCTCATGTTTACGTTTCTTTTGAAAACGTGTGCAATCCTCCCTACACTTATCCCTTATGTAAAACACCTTTATATGTAATTAAGACGAGGTTAAAGACAAAATAAAGCATTTTTATAAATTTAAACATGAGAATAAATAATCAATAAAAGATACACGACACAAACAAGCAAACAATTAAGCATGGGTTGCCTCCCACGAAGCGCTTTTCTTTATTTATGAGTCTTGTAGCTAGACTCGAAGTCGTGCCCCTACGTGATCTCGTGCACGCTCACGTGCCCATACCTAAGCCATTCCAATGTTTTCTCATTCTTCTTGTAATAATCTCCTAACTCTAGGCATTTTTTATAGTACCGCTCATTTTTTTCATAAGTACGCCTAAGCCCACGTTGTTTATCTTTCTCACTAAGTATCGGAATAGGAGCCATCCTATTGCATGCCTCTATATCTTTGTGCTTAAACCTAGGGTGTGTACGGGGCATTTGATAGACAAAATCTTTAACTCCATCGGAGAATGTGATTAGACCATCGATCATCCGTTCATTCAACGTAGTCATTCTCTTAAAGTTTGTTCCAAAGATAACTTGGGTAAGACTTCCATAAATGAATTCACCTAAATCCTCTAGGACCATGAATTCAACCACATAGGCAAAACTTCCAACAAACACATCCAAGTAAGTGACCCATCAACAACATTATCCCCTTTATAGGCTAATTCATCCACCTTTATTTTGTTATATAGGTTTTTGGAGATTAAGTTTAAAGGTAAGAATGAGTGTAAGTTAGTATCAAAACTTTCAAATCCTATCTTACAAGGGAATTGCATGTCAAATGGGCCATTTTTCTCGATTCTACACCTAGGGTCAAAACATTGGGAGGGGTCTTCTTCCATTTCAAAACTAACTTCATCAATGACCTACCCGTTGTCAAGTGCTTCACCATGATCAAATTCCTCATCGGAATCTGAGTCATAGAAAGGACTTTGTTATTGCCAATTTATCTCATTATGCCCTAGGTGATTTCCAAAGTGGTGAACGGGTGAAGGATTTTGTGGGATTACGCTCTCAATTTCGGGATTGGGAAGAGGATTGGGAGCGGGTAGTGTGAAGAATCTTCGGTGGAAGACACGTATCATGGTGAGTGATAGGTTTTACGAACAAAGGTCACGAAGAAGGGGGATAGACTACGAGGATGCTAAAAATTGTAAAAAATCTTACTTGATAGGAATCAAGCAAGGAAACCTAAACGAGGTGGACTCCTAACTAGCTATTCTATTCCCCGGCAGCGGCGCCAAAAACTTGATAACGCTACACGCGTCGTTCGGGGTCAAATGAACTTCCTTTTCGTCGAGCAAGTTTTTCAACACCCTAGGCAGTGAACCTAATCGTTGTAGTGTAGTATTAGGGTAAGCCACGGGAATTGATATCGTTCTTTAGGGGAATAGGAATGCTAGTGAGAAGTTACTACGCTAAGGTTGGGGTTGAGGAAGATTATTTTTTTATCTTTTTATGTTTTTTTTAGGAAACGGAAAGGTACGTATCTCGGGGTTTGGATTTGGGGGGGGGGTTGGTATTTTTACCGATTACTCTACTTATCTAATTATCTAATCTGGTGGGTAGTCTATGTCTAATTACTGTGTGCTCGTATGATGATTTAAAGATGTGTTTACTTAGGTTTTATTACTCCTTAATTATCTCCTATTGATGGTTGATTTGTTACGTCCTTATTCGTAATCGCGTTGTGTGCCTAAGGTCGTAGGGTATGCGTTTATCCCTAACTCTTTGAAACTACCAATTGTTATTGCCTACAAAATCTCTAGGACTTATAAACTTAACACTAAGGTACTCTTCGGATGGTTTAGCCTACAATGACTCTAGGTACTATAAGCTAAGGTTCACAAAGATTAATCAAGCATTAACTACACAACAGATGACCTATCGCAATACTAGATCATTAACAATTAAGATAAGAGACAACCAATCAATATTCAATAATTAAGTTTCATATTCCCTAAGCAAACACACAAGTAAATTAGCCGGACATGGGAAACATGCAAGCATACACACAATTAATTGAAGACATACTTGAATTAATGAAGTAAAACACTTATCTTGATGTAAGATAGGGTATGGAACCCTAAAATACTGTACAAGACAGCCTTGGTTCGGTTTAGGTTTTTACTCCAAAAGACTACACACTGAAAACTAAAAAATTCGGATTCCATATATAAGATTACAAATGCGACGGCGTCAGCCTTTGATTTGTGACGCCGTCGGGTCGCCGTTATTAGGGTTTCGTCTTGGCCACATTAGTCTTGCGACGGCGTCACCTTATGCCTGTGACGCCGTCCCCTTCAGTCTCTGACATCGTCTGGATCAAATCTAGGCCGTCTAGGTTGCGATGCCCTACTATTTTAAAACCTGAAGCCATCACTTGTAAATGAGCAATTTGGCTACTGAGCCGTCACAAAATTTGTCCGACGGCGTCGCTAGTTTATGCCTGATGCCGTCCCTTTCAGTTCCAGCAGTCTGAGTGTCTCGATTCTTGACTTTGGCCATTTTCTTCGTATATTCGCGCCTTTTCGTCCGAATAAGTGTCATTCCAGCATTTTGCCTTCAAGATACCTAAAAAGTGAAATGGAACGATATCAAGTAATAACGGATACAAAAGTGATCAAATAAGGGCTTAAACGACCCCTCAAAAAGGTACATTTTAAAACCTTATCAGTCATTTTTGAAGAACATGTCTTGTTTTTAGTTTTACATGCTTGTATGTGGCATAAAAACCACTACATTTTGTTTTTTTATTACAAGGCCTTGTTTAAATACCTTGGATCCCAATCTTGATTCTCGTCAATCACAATATTATCTATGCATGTTATTGCTAACCCTTTCTTTGTAGGATTTTTTTTCTCACTTGACGCCCCATTCTAGAGGGAGCTACCGTCAAGGGGGAGTTAGAGATACGTGGACTATTTTTTCACATTTTATTTCTTCATTGGGGTAACATTTTGTTTCTACAAAAAGGGGGGGGAAGAAGTAAAACTTAGGCTTTCAAAACATACAACTAATCTTAAGTTTATTCATCATAACATTATGTTTTGTCATCAACAAAAAGGGGGAGATTGTTAATACAAATAAACTGTAAAAACGTTTATTAATATTTAGCGATCTCTTTGTGTTTTGTTGATAACAAATATAATGTTATCATGAGTAAAATCATAAGGTTACATGTTATTTTTGTAAAGCATTTACATGTAGTCATTTAATGCAAATTGTTGTAATAAATCATTTGTTGTAATAGTTTATTAGGATGGGTAAAAACCACAACCCATTGATCATATCCATAACCCATGGTATTGACCCATATCCATTTGACTAGATGCATTGCATCTATTAGATACATTGTATCTAATGAAATGCCCATGGACCAACCCATGACCCATGACCCATAACCAAAAAACCCATGGGCAAAAAGGAGCGTCCCACGGATCCCTGGAGTTACACTGGATGGATCCCTTAAGCAAGGGATCCGTGGGATCCGTGCAACAGTGGCAATATTTTGCTTATAAATAGAGAGCCATTTATTCTTTTCTCTTCACCCCTCTTCTTACTAACTCTCTCATATATTCTTACACTCTTCTAACAAAAGATCACTTGATCTAGAGAGTTGTTTCTTCTTCTATTGTGGTTCTCATATAGGTCCTTCTCTAAGGCGAGATCACGAGCATTCTACAAGTCATCCAAGCAAGGGGTCCTTGATTGATTTGTTCCTCCGCAAGATTTCTGCAGCAAAGATCTTATACTTGATATTTCACATATTTGTTGTGTAATAGTCGTGTTGGTTTAGTCTTCCGTGTTACGGACTCGGTATTTAGCTTTGTACCGGAAAAAGGTGTAAGCAACGTTGTGAAGGCTTCTCCACCAAGTTGAAGGAGTTTGTTGACATAGTGCTTGAACTCTCGAGTAGGTGACTCGGGGAGTAGAGTAGGACAAGGAAGGTGTCCTTGTAGCCGAACCACTATAAATCGGTTGTGTCATTTCTATCCCTTATTTTACTATCTTTACTTGCATTACTCTTAGATCTATGCTTTATTTTCATCCATACGATTTCACATAACATCGGATCTAAAGTTTTTAGAAACTAACTTAAAATCGGCAAAACTATTCAACCCTCCCCCCCTTCTAGTTTTCCACAAAGAGGTTGAACCTAGAAGAAGCAAAAGAGCAAAAACCTAGAAATCCTTGGAAGGGCCTCAATGGAAAGAAGCCATTAAAAGTGTAATAGATTCTATTTTACAAAATCATACTTGGGAGCTTGTAGATTTTCCTCCAGGTTGTAAACCACTAGGCTATAAATGGATCTTCAAGAAGAAGTTGAATGTCGATGGCACCATTGACAAGTACAAAGCAAAATTATTAACCAAAGGATTTAGACATCGAGAAAAGTTCTAGATTACTTTATATATTCGCCTGTTACGCGAATAACCTCGATTAGGATGATACTTGTTATTGTTGCTTTAAGAAATTTAGAAGTTCACCAAATGGATGTGATAAAGCATTTCTAAATGGAGATTTAGAAGAAGAAATCTACATGAACCAACTTGAGAGTGTCATAGCACCTGGACAAGAGAACAAAGTTCGTTGGCTTGTTTATCATTATATGGCTACAAGCAAGCTCCCAAATAATGGCATCAAAAATTTGATCACGCCATGTTAGAGACTGGATTCAAAATTAATGAATGCAATAAGTGTGTTTATAAAAAATACACAAATAGTGGATATGTAATCTTGTGTTAATATGTTGATGTTATGCTTATTAATGACAGTAATGATAAGATGGTCAAATCTACTAAAAACATGTTGAAATCAAAGTTTGACATGAAGGTTCTTGGACTAAAGATCATACAAACTCAAAATGGACTTGTGTTAAGTTAAGCACATTATGTAGACAAAATTCCTGATATGCATAATGCGGGAATTTCCAGCCTAGCTAGAACTATAATTGGCACTAGTAAGCATCTATCTCAAAACAGAGGCGTATGCGTTGCCCAACTAGAGTATTAAAAAATTATTGTCATGTTGATGTATTTAATGATAGGTACCCGAACTGACTTAGCATATGTTGTAAGCAGACTAAGTAGGTATACTATTAATCCAAGTAATGCACATTGGAAAGCTATGACTAGCATACTTCATTATTTGAGATACAAACACAATTATATGCTTCATTATTATAGATATCCAACTGTTATCGAAGGATGCAATGACGCAAATTGGATATTTAGCATAAAGAATTCTCAATCGACTAGTGGATATATGTTTACACTAGGAGGGGCAACTATTTCTTGGAAGTCTTCTAAGCAAACAGTTATAGCTCGGTCCATGATAGAGTCGAAATTTATCGTTTTAGATAAATGTGGAGAAGAGGCAGAATGGCTACGTCAATTTGTAGAGGACATACCAAGGTGGCCTAAATCGGTAACGACCATTAGTATACATTGTGATAGTCGATTAGCAATTGGCAGAGCTGATAGCATAATGTATATTAGAAAGTCCAGACATATTCTTTGTTGACACAATTTGATACAACAACTACTCTCAACAGGAGTTATCTTAATTGACTATGTGAAGTCAAAGGATAACATCGCGGATTTGCTTATGAAAGGCTTAAGTAGAGAGTTAGTTAGTAAGTCGTCTAAGGGAATGGGACTAAAGTCCCTAAAGGAATGAGTTTATATGAATGAAAACCTAACCTAATTCACTAGAGATTCCAAGATCTGGGTTCGATAGGACAACTTAATCATATAAACTGTGGGGGAAGTGACTGTGGGGGAGTTATTAAAAGTTGTAACTTTCTAGTCCATTCTTATAACAAATGTGACTTATTGTGAGGTTACATATATGGCTTTAATGATTCAATATGAAATCACAATGCATATGTTTTTAATGATTCAAGATGAAATCACCTATGTCAGAGATAAGTAGGGTTGCTTCAAAAGGAATTATGCGGGGACACATTTCCTAAGAGCTCTTGAAGAACCAGGTGATGAGGTGCAATTTCATATGCTTTTAAGGGGTCATTTAGCGTCAAAATTTGTATATATTTGATCATTTATAGCCCTAAATCATTTCTATTTGAGTTTTATGTACTTGGGAATCAAATGCTGGAACAGGAAGCATTTTGAGCTCAATTAGATGGGAAAACGAAGAAAAAGATAACATCAAGAAAACTACCACGAGAAGGCCTCGTGACGGCGTCATGACCAAATTGGTGACGCCTTCACCTAGGGGGTTCTGACGGCTCAGGCTGTGGAGACGGCCTCAAGCTGATATTGTCATGACCAAGATTTTGAAGACTGACGACGTCACAAACTCAACATGATGTCGTCACAACTAAGTCAGTGCAGAAATGAAACCCTAAGAGACAGCAAGCTGATGGAGTCACAACTAACAAGTGATGCCGTCACAATTGTAAATCTATATATATTTTCGCATTGTTTTCATTGTAGTAGCGGAAAACTTGTGCAAGTTTGGAAGATAAACCCTACAATGATTTTCTACAGTTTTGTAGGCGTTTTGGCTATAGATGTCTTCATGTTTGATGAAGGATAAGTTCTTCAAGTATTCATTTAATCATGTCTATGTGATTGTTTGATTTACTTGATTGCTTCTCTTTTCATTACCATGCTAGGCTAGATCACTTAGTATTTGCTTAGGATTGCATGAAACCTAATTATTGATTATTGTGTTTTCGTCTCATATTTATTGTTGTTTAGTGTTAGGAGTTGGAAAACCGGCTAGGGAAAACTATACTAGCTTTAACGTCCACTAAAATGCATAGTTAATAATTAGTTAACTTGATAGTGAAAGTATTTAATGCGTAGGCTGGTCGAAAGGTGTGCTTGACAATCATATAGATGTCGTACACTGAGAATAGTTCTATAGACGTGAGGACTAACCAACCCACAACCGGTAATTAGGAATACTTCACACGACATTAAATAAAGACGTGACAATATGACAACATAATAGGATTAAACTAGGGAGTAATGAAATTCTAAGTAAATATGTTTTTTTCTCTCATAAGAAGTTCACCAATTTACTTTTCTTGCAATTAGTTTAGTTTTAGTTTAATGAGTAGCTAAAAACAAAACTCTTCCAAACCCGATATTTTACTTGTTTTCAATTAAATATAAAAAAGACCAAAAACAATCTTCCCTCAACCCGTAGACTTATTTCGACATACACTTCGTGCCTACATTACTATTCCCCTAGAGAACGATCAATCCCCCAGTTTTTGCCTATACTACACTACAACGGTTAGGTACTCTGCCTATGAGGATTGTAAAACATAGATTTTGCAATCCGCCGCATCAATTTTTTGGCGTCGTTGTCGGGGAATAGTCTAGGTTTCGATTTATACTTCGTTTAGATCTACCCATTAGATTCTTATCATGTAAGACTTTTCTTTTTATACTAAAATACACTGTTGGTCCCTAAACTTGTCCAGAAACATCACGCTGGGACAAAACATACCATTTTCATCGTTAGAGGTCCTCATTCCAAGTTTTTTAGGCTAAACTGGTCCCTTTTGGCCCCTTGACCCATTTTATTTAGTTAACACCGTTATTTTCTTTCTTTTTTTGCTTTTAGCTAAGGGCATAATTGTCATTTCATAAGATTGCTAATTTTGCAATTTTCAATTTATGGGAATTTTAATCCAATTTTCAAAAGGTTGATAATTTTGCAATTTTCCTGCAAAATAACAAGGATCTATGTTTAGCTCTCAATGATCAACTAATCATTTTCTCAATGTTGCTTATTCCATCAATTTGTAGCCTAGTTAAATTTACCAGTTTTCAACCTAAAATTAGCATTAAAAGAAAACAAATACTTGTATGAGACCAATGATGATTTTTTAAAACCAAGCAATCAATATATTTTTACAAATTAGTAATTTACAACCACCAATCCACCACCAATACATATAACAACAATGACACTGGTAAAATTTTCCAAATACAAATCTACAATTAAGACAACTTTTTTTGTTACATATGCATATATCGATTTCTTTAATAAGACAATCATGTAATCATGTTAACAGTTTGCCACCCCAAAACCACTACTGTTTGCCCCCACACGCCACAACATTTTTTTTGTTATGATCAATGTTCTTCTACAATCCAAGTTCTCTGCCTCACCTTCATCCCTGTCGTAACTCCACCATGATCTGAGTTGCGCACAAACACTATGAGACTTCCCACCGCTGCTGCTATAGTCCTCTTCACAACCTGCAACTGTCTTCAAAAGTTCCGACTGCAATCTAGGAAATTTCTCTTTCAGATACTTGAACCCATCTGATCGCATAACCGCTGGAATGCAAAGTTTAGAAACATATATTAGCATTCTCAGTTCCATAGTCTAAACAATAAAGCACGTAGATAATGTGACCCGATAATCTTTATCTTTTGCTTATTATGTACTAGTTTAAAACGCCAAGGACCAGACCTGTTAAAACGAAAGTAAATAACTAACTTGGCAGTTATTTCTGTTAGGAAAACAAAGGGGTATGTCGGTTCATAGTACCGGTTCATAACCTATATATATGTATACATATGCAACGATACAATGGTTAGAAATATAGACATATTTACTTATTCAATACATTGCAACTTACATAATCGATCAAGAAGAAAGTTGGGACAACATTTGGCATCAAGAGCAAGGATTTACACATCGAAACAATTTCTGTTTCTACAAAAAAATTCATTAACGAGAAGCCAAGAGACTCCAGAAAAGAAAAGAACACCGCTGTTCTTTACTTTGGCAAGGGACGTTTGTTTTTAATCTTCCAAGAAAAACGAACGAGTTTGGATAAGGAGAAACGTAGAAGAGATAGTGCACAATCTATTTTACGTTAAAGTTGCAAGCGTTACATCAAACGATATTGGTGAAGAAAACTTTTGTTGGCAAACAACGAAAGACGGGGAAGAATTGGAGACTTTGTGTATACCGGTTGGAAACAAGAACACAAAGCAAGACGTTGTTGCAGGAGGAAAACGTATACGTAGAACGAAAGGAGTACTCAAGGAAAGTGTGGAGTTTGTGTTGGTACGACACAAGAACGACAACAACGAGAGACAAGAAACAAACGGAAGGGACTGTTTTGTTTCGCTGGAACGAATCTGAAAACGAAGGACAGTTGGATTCGGCAAGGGTTACCAAGGTGTGGTAACAAAATTGTGTGTAGGAGACCTAGTGATTTCAAAGAGACCGAGATCAAGTACAACACACAAAGGAGATAAACAACGTGTAGAGTGGTACAAGAATTACTTTTGTTTGTTTGGTGTCGAATAAAAAAAAAACCTTCGACAACAACATAACAAGACCAAAAGAAGTCCGAGACTTGATTGTGATTCACGGAAGAATTTGAGACAAAAAGGCATTGAGGCAGTGAAAGTTTTTGGTTTATACTCGTTGGCAAAAAAAAAATCCGAGACACTGCTTCAAAATTAAAGTCGAATTGAATTTTAAATACAAGTAACGAGGCAAAAGGATCAAAAGAAATAAAGTGGGAACAAGATCAAACGTTGGTGAACGATTTTTTACTAACAAGGCAAAGTGAATACATATCGTATTCATCAAGTTAACGAGGTCACAAGTTTCATTTTTGGATTTTCATTTCATATTAGATTAGTATAGATCTTATTAGTTTATACTACTTGGAAATCCCGAAAACTAATTATTGATCCCGTAGTACTAAGATTCCCGGAAACTATAATTTTCACATTAGAAAAAGATACCATACTAAGAAAAGCATTTCCCATTGAACTAGAAAGTGAAGATAATACAACACTTTAAAATGACAACCGATGATATAGTAACCACATCAACTACAATAAAACCCGTAACACGTGTTGCTTTACCAATGCCCTAAGTTGAAAAACACAAACTATACAGTTTGGGCTATACAAATTAAGGTTATACTAGAGGCACATGGTTTATGGGAAGCAATAGAACGAAGTTAGGAACACGGTTGATGACAAAAGGATAAGGCAACAATTGCCTTCCTGTATCAAGCGTTGGCAGAAGATATGATCTTACAAGTAGCGGGTTGTAAGACGACAAAGGATTTATGGGATTCGCTAAAGAAAAGACACGCGGACAAGATAAAGTGCGCAGCATCATTAATGATTGGATTTAACTCACTTCAGATGAAGGAAGATGAGACGGTGGATGCATTTGCAAACAAGTTAAATGGCTATGTCACGAAGGCAAAAGAACTAGGGAAAGCATTAGATGAATCACTTATAGTTAGAAAACTATTAGACTCCACACCTGATAGATTCATTCAGATAGTAGCATCCATAGAACAAACAAGTGATCTAGACGACATTACCCTAGATACCAAACCAAACCAAACCACAAAAGCAAAAGCAACATACTTAGTCTAGGACAACTTACTGAAATAGGTTGTAAGGTCACTATGGACGGAAACAAGCTGACTTTGTATGATAAGAACAAGAAATTGTTGATGAAGGTAGAAAGATCTAAGAATCGACTCTACAAGATCGAGTTGAGATAGAGGCACCTATATGTCTCTTAGCAAACATAGATAACCAAGCATGGTTATGGCATGCTAGATTAGGTCATCTAAACTTTGATGATATAAACAAAATGACTAGAAAAGGTCTAGTAGAAGGAATTCCTAGGATAAATCATGCAGGATAGATTTGTGACGCATGTTTATTAGGAAAACACAGTAGAACACCATTTCCAAACTGAGCCAAATTCAGATCAAAGAACCCGTTGGACTTAGTATATGGAGACCTTTGCGGTCCTATTAGTCCAGTGGTATATGTGAAAACATATACCTTTTTCTTTATCAAAACCGGACCAAAAAGACAAAAAACTAACCCCTAAAGCCATAAATATTTGTGTTTTTGTGTTTATGTGTAATGCAGTAACGGATATTGTAAAATGGACAAAAAGAAGACAAAATGGACACAAACGAGCGAGAATGGAAGAACGAAGTTACGGGACCAATGATAATTTTATTTGGAGCATCAAGGCAAGAAAAGAAAATTTTAAAGACCAAACGAAGAATTAATTAATTAAGAAGAAAAAGAAAAATAGAAGAAAGAAAAGAAAGAAAATGGATCAGCAAGAAAAGGAGCTTAAAGGAAAATTAAATGCAACATTCAACACAAAAAGACTCTTGGTCTAGTGGGTGGAGACATGTTTTCTAAGCAAGAGGTCTTGGGTTCAAATCCCACTAATGACAAAATTGTTGACATTTTTTTTTATCATGAAGCTCAAATATTGAATGTCTCATCCCAGCTACATAGCCACGAAATTCCGACCCAAGTGACCACGGGCCCAACATCCGGCCCAGTGAAGTCCTAGCGAGATCCAGCCCACGTAGCTCCAGCCCATTCCGAGCGCCATCCATGCCAAGACCATACGTAGCAAAAAGAAAATCTGCATTTGTAAAAATGAAAACTTGGGGACCAAGTTTTAATAGGAAATTTTTGTACCAAGCTCTAATAGTTTAAGGGTCTTTATGAAATATTATTAGGGGCCAAAGTGTAACTTGAGGGTTTATAAATACACCTTTCAAAATCCTTTCATTTTATTATCTCTTTTTTTTTTTGTACCCACTCTGTAATTTTTATGCTTATTTAGTTTTATAAAAGTTTTATTTAATTCTTGCAAGTTAGTTCATCTAATTATTACCTTTGCATCTTTATTATTCTCATCTCTTAATCTTTTTTTCTTTTATTTTATTTTATAAAACTTTTTATAAAAATATGTCATGAAGAGTTGAGTTATAGTAAGAGTGTGTGAGTGTATTTTATACGCTCCATGTACTTAACACATGTCATATTTATATTTTATAAAAGTTTTGTTTTTTGCTTATTTTATTAAAGTTTACGTTTTTGTTGTTTTATTTAGCTTAAAAATAATAAAAAGTCTCTAAAAATCTTGTATTTTTTACAAAAAATCCAAAAATATATTTTATTTTCGTCATAAAATTTTAAGTAATTCTCAGGTTGTTTTAGTATTTTTAAAAAATCAAAAGCATTTTCTTTATTTTTTCCCTTAAAAAGCTGTTTTGAATTTCTTTTAAAAATAGAAAAAACGTCAAAAAAATATTTTTATATTTCCTGGTAGCTTTGCATAGTTTTCTTAAGATAGTGTGAATTTTTCATATTTTTTTGAACTAGTTTACTATTTATTTTGATTTATTTGCTATTTTAAACATTAAAATCGAAAAAAAATACTTATTTAATTCCGAAAATTCTAAAATTTTTTCTGTGAGCTTCTATCAGTTTTCTAATGTTTCTAAAAATATTTGTAATTTTCGGACTTCATTTAATATTTTTCCTTGATTTATTTCCTTTCCTTTAAAAAAAACTATATTTTAAATCTTTTACCTTAATACCCAAATTAGTTTTTGTGGAAACATATCTCCTTGAGAGAGTTTGGTGGTTAAGATTTGATTTATTAAGATTAGTTTATCTTTTATTTTAGCTTTTTATTTTAAAATCTTATATTATATATTGTGCTAACTTTTAAAGTTTGTATCTTTTTGTGTTTATCATCATCTCTCCGCTAAGGCGGGCTTAAGGGTCTTTAAACAATTTTTAATACATAAAGTTTGAAACTTTAGTAATTTTTAAGCTTGTTAGTGAATAAAGTTTTAAACTTTACTTACTAATTAGTGGATAAGATTAATAAAGTTGTAAACTTTTGTGTTAATTTGTGCTTATAAGATCGGGTGGTTTTATTCCTCTCGTTTTGTCATCCGGGTTCCATTTTCTTTACTTTTTGAATCTTTAGTAGTTATAAATTTTAATATAATAGTTATGCTTATTTTTATTTAATTAATTGCTATGTGTTGGTTTGCTATGCTTAGTGAGTAGGCTTTTTATATACTTGTTGAGTAGATTATTTCTGAATTAAGTCTTGGTTTTAAAAGTTAGAAAATATATTGGTTAGTAATTTTAAGTTACTTAGATTGAAATTTTGGTTGTTGAAGCGAGGCAGTGAAAATAATTGGGTTTTAATTTAGATATTGATATCTTTTTATGAAAAATTGTTTTCAAAAGAAACCAATGTTGTGAGAAAATAATTATTTGTAAAGATATTAATTCATCAATAAAGGACTAAATTGAAATAATAAACCACACTTAAGGATCTTGATAATTTGCTTAACAAGTATATCTTTCATCACATATTTCTTATTCGCTTGCTTAGCATAATTTAGTTCGTCACTTTTAGTTGTTATCTTTTATCGTTAACTTTTGTTTAATTATTTAATTGCTTTTAGCTTATTTGTGCTTAGCTTTCTTGTTTTATATGCTTTTTATTTGCTTTCTAATTTACGTTTTCTTTAGAACCAAAACCAAATTCCCTTTATTCATTCAAACCACCGTAACTTTTAAACAACGAATCGATCATCCATTTACTTCGTTGGGAGAACGACGGGAGTATCCGTACTTAGGTAAATCTTCACGTACTAAAAGCGAAAAATCAAAAATGGCGCCGCTTGTCGGGGAGGTGTGTTAGCGATTTTTAGTTTGGTCTCCGAAGTTTGGTATTTGAAGACCCTCCTCCAGGAGTTCCCTAGCTTTTGTAAATACTTTTCATAAAATTATAAAAATACATAAATAAAATAATCATAAACACTTTTCCTAAAAGGGTAAAAACCCAAAATATTTCCTTTTCAAAATTTGTTTTCCTTTTATGTTTGATTTTATAAAAACCAAAAAATAATCGTCTTTATCCTCTAAACGTCAATTCTTTATCTCCTACCCTCTTGAACCAATTTTAATTCTATCTTCTTTATCCTCTAAACCGATAATTCTTTCCTCTTATCCCTTTATATGTTTAATTCTAATGGCGAACACGCGTACGATGTCAGAACTACTCGAAGTACCCACCAGGGTTACTGAAGATGCTATCGTTATATAGGAGATTCTGTCCGAAAATTTCGAGATACAAACCAGGTTAATTCAACTAGTTATGTCGAATCCATTCTATGGTTTCGAGAAGGACGATCCCTATGCTCACATCCGATGGTTTGATAAGTTAATTTCGACTATAAAATATAAGGATGTTCCTCATGACACAATTAAGTTGATGTTATTCTCATTTTCTCTCGAGGGGGTAGCCCGGAATTGGCTCGATAAAGAACCTCCTCGATCGATCACTGCTTGGGAAGATCTCGTTTCAAAATTTATAAATCGTTTCTTTCCTTATTCTAAAGCGATAAACCTTAAAAGCGAAATTACAAACTTCCCGGCGTTTTTGATGAAAGTTTTGGTGAGGCATGGAATAGATTCAAAGATCTCCTACGGAAATGCCCACATCATGATTTTTCGAATTACTTGGTCGATATGTTCTACAATGCTTTAACACAAACCGATCAAGATTCACTTAATACAGCCGGTGGCAATATCTTGTATCGTACCCCAAGGGATATATTGACGATCATCGAGAACAAATCGAAAGTTCCAACATCAAGAAATAAACCCGGTTAAGATGGTGAGCTTACCAATGATCACGTTGATACCATTTCCAAAATATGTGATTATTGTGGTGGTCCCCATCCTTTTAACGATTGTCAAGCTACCGATGACGAGCCTCTGATGCTACAACAGCCAATATCGCAAGACTTTTGTTTTCGATGATGATGAGGATTCCATTCAAATGAAATAATATTATGCGAGTTTGTCATTTCACACCACTCTTGTTTTGAGCCTTTCATTTCCGACCCTTCCCCTTCACTCAGCCGGTTGAGAGAAGTGGCGTCAATTGGAAAAGGTCGATGATCATGTTTCTCTGACATTATTGATCCCGTTGACTCTCTCATAATGGGGGACGAGCCTCTTAGCACTATTCCGGAAACGGAATCGTCTAATGTTGAGATCCTTGTCCCAATCCCAAGTGAGTCCGAGGTTGTTCTTAATGATATTTGTGATGAGCCTTCTCTTGATATTTCGAATGATCATGATGAGATGTTCTCCGATTCTGATAATGATTCTTATGGAGACATTGATTTTGTCGACGATTTACCTTCTGATCCCATCAACATAGAAGAAGTAAATGATTTTGAGCCAGAAGATGAAGAGATTGAGCCGGTGATATAGAGATCGAGGATGAAGCATTACGTGAAAAATTGTTAAATGTCCATCTTCTCATTTCTAAGATTGAAGCCCAATTAAGCCTCGTTATCTCCAGTTAAAGATAGTGATTTCTCTCGAGCTTGAAACTTTTCAATTTGATGAAGAGATTAGTGGCGGTCCCCTTGGCAGATGTTTATCCTCTGATTCTTGAGCGATTCTACTTCGATGTTGATATGAGCAAAGTTTTGAATGAGATTTCTGATACTCCGACAAGTGACCGGATCATTGAAGATGCTTTTGATGACTTAATACCACCGGGTATTGAGGATGTTGTGCATGATCCCGAGGGGGATATGTTGTTGCTTGATGATGATTCTCATTCCTCTGCTGAGACGACTCTCACTTATCCCATTGAGCCCTCATGTGAAGACAAAATTTTTAAACTCGGGATATTCATTGATGACTTTCATGTTATAACCGTCATTCGAGATAAGGATCCTCCGATGGATGCCTTCGTTGTTGAGCCTACACCTCTTATCCATTACCATGAGCTCCCATCTTCTTTGGAGTTTTCTCATTGTCATCCGTCATCCCTTCGTCCACCCGCAAAACCGCCGGATGATGGATCATTCTTTCTTGATATACCTTATGTGAGTTTGGGAGGAGTTATCCCTTATGTGCTTGAGCCCGACATTTTCTTTCCCTTCCAACCCACCCTTTCTCTTTCCCTCCGGAGTGAGGATACCATCTTTGATCCGGGTATTCCTTCGGCTTGTTTCCCCAAGGACAAATGAATTCGGGGACGAGTCAGGCTAGCGACTCGTTTACCAAAAAATGGCGGCGCTTGTGGGAGGCACCCCATACTTATCCTTTTATCTTATTTATGTTTTCTAATAAGTGACGTGAGGAGGTTAGCCTCTTCCATTTCTCGTGTTGTTGTTGTTTATGTCCAGGATTTTCTTCGAAAATGAAGACTCTCGTGCTCGAAGTTTTGTCTTTTCTCCACTCGAGTTTCATGTTTTGATGCTCTTATGGAAATCCGATAACCAAAATCTTTATCGATTATCGTTTATCTTTTAGCATACTTTATAAACGGCTTTTAGATTTTCGTGATACCCTTGCTTTAAACATTGAGGACAATGTTTCGTTCTAGTCTGGGGTAGGGTAATCTTCGATTTGATTTGACCTTGCTTATTTACGTAGGTGTACTCTCAACCCGTTTTCCTTAGAAAATGAGAAAATTGTGCAAAAATTGTGAAAAATTTAAAAATTTTGAAGCTTTTGTTAAGTCTTTTTGATTGAAAGGTTTGCTAGTCTCTTAGACAAGAAGCTATAAAATGCGAATTCTAGCTCACAAGGCCAAAAATTTGCAAGTTTCCCTGAGTGACTTTAAATATGCATGACTTAATTTCATTAGACGAAGCATTTGCTAAATTAATATATGTTTTGACACCTTGTTGACTTTCCGCTGGTGAGAGTAGGAATAGAATTCTGACTTTACCGGGCGTGTTGAGCCCTAGCTTGTTCCCTTAACCATAGATAATTAAATTATCGGCTAAGCATCCGCGGATCTCATTATTTGGGATTTTAAATTTGCGGAGATCGAGGAATGATAGAGTTACTTATGAGTTTAGATGCTAAGCGTGGAGTAGTTGGTTCTCTTTAGAGCCCATCGAAGGTACTTATGGCTTTTGTTCCCACAAAATTGTTTCACCCCATATATGTGATATAATAATTAGAGATGTTGAGTTTTTGGCGATAGTTAGTTCTTTGTCTTCTTTAGAGAATCCTTGCCCATGAGAGTTGGGTACACATCAAGGTCTTGTCGGTGTTAGCGATTGTAATAGACAAGCTGATTCACGATAGTTTCTTTGCTATTGTTTCTATTGTTTTAAAAGCCGTAGGATTCGGAGTTTGGCACAAAAATTAACATGAAATAA
Source organism: Chrysanthemum makinoi (assembly GCA_910596185.1). Lineage (NCBI taxonomy): Eukaryota > Viridiplantae > Streptophyta > Magnoliopsida > Asterales > Asteraceae > Chrysanthemum > Chrysanthemum makinoi. Next base: position 303,431,043 of record OU343223.1, read on the forward strand.
AGCCCAAATGTATTAAAGTTGAAAAATCTAGAGGAAAATCCAAAGTCATAATAAGACTTCTGATAAAACGGTAATCCCGTTGAGTTAGTGGTTGAAAAAGACGGGGCTAAATTGCAAAAAAATCAAATGTGCTTAAATAGTGTTAAGCCAAACTTTGGATCCAGGAGATGTCTAAATAAAGCCTCTGTCTCGGACTCAGTAGATGAGTTGTCTCCGTCGCCGCCAAAAGGATATTCTCCCTAAATCGTGTGTGATTAGGACCTTGATGTGGACCTCATTCTTGTGTGTTACACGGTTTTCGAGGGAAGATGGATAACTAATTATCGACTTAGCCATATCTTTATCGAATAAAATTATCGAAGCGAAATTTGAAGAATTCATTTCTCACAAAATAAAAAATCTAGAGGAAAATAGGAAAATGGGAGCAAAAATTATACAGTAACTTCCATGGGTTGTGTTAGCATCTAGAATCATATTTAACAATGATTTCGATTTTACGCTTAGTTTGGGGACTTGTGAAAATCGGGGCGATGTATTCTATCCGTATGGTTAGCCACTGCTGTGTTGTGTTTTCTACTTAGTGATCCTAACGTGTCGTTTGAAAAATGTTGGAGTTATTGATCGACATGAAAGTTCAACAAACCGTCACTCATAATTGGAATGTGCTTAACCGTAATATCTTTATGTGAATTAAAAAAAGGTAAGCGGAGTTTTTTAGAAATAAGGTTTTCTTAATCTCTTTTGAGGAATCTTTGCTACTTTTCATAGGTTTAGTAGAAAGAGATTGAAATCTTTGTTTTTAGAAGCGTGATTTGATGACATTGTGTGAGGACACGGCAATCTTCTCGTCTGGGGTATTTTGGTATATGTGAAAACATATACCTTTTCTTTATCAAAACCGGACCAAAAAGACCAAAAACTAACCCCTAAAGCCATAAATATTTGTGTTTTGTGTTTATGTATGTAATGCGAGTAGCGAGGATATTGTAAAAATGGACAAAAGAAGACAAAAATAAGACACAAAAGAAGTACGAAGAGAATGGAAGAA
>OU343223.1:303432190-303527761 GCA_910596185.1 Chrysanthemum makinoi
AGTTACACAGAGTGACACAGGGCCGATGTATGACTTAACCAGTGAAAACATCTCAGTACCGAACAAACCATATTCATCTCGATCTAATATCTCCGCCAACATCACGAATGGAGAGAACTCGGAATGTTCAACATAAGTCGTCCGCATCTCATTCCGGCGATTTTCAACTAGACCCGTAGTTATATTTGATGATCAAGATGACCAGCGGTTTCCGCCAATAATCAAATTGACTCCCATGGTTATACTTGAGGATCTGATGATGATCATGTTGTGACTCGCGTTGGCTTAGAACTTTGCCTCATCAGTTTTGCTCGTTTAATACAAGACCAACAAACCATAGTGGAAGAATGTCGATGCATGTCAGGACTTGAAAAGCAAAAATGTTAACCAAGGATTTTGAATGTTTACAAAAGCAACTCAATTTTTTCAAAACTCAAGAAAAAGCGTGAAAAGCGTTTTTGAAGCGCACCAGGCCAAATCTCATCAAAGCGAAAAATATTTAGAAAAGAAAGGAGCGGATCATGATCTAGCAGCGAAGAATTCTTTGTTGTCTGAAATAGAACAACTCGAAACATGAACATAAAAAAGCAAATTAGCGCTCACCTTTGGAAATCAAAAGCTGAGTTGTTAACTTATAAAGCAGGTTCTCTGCATACAAAAGCATTCAGCAAAGCAAAGGATGATCATCTTGAAAAATCATCGGCTTACAAAACAAACTTAAAAAAGTTTAAAACTGTTGTTTACAAACATGGTGAGTCGGGTCCGGACTATTGAAAGTTGCTTTAAAACCAAATCAAAATGGCTATGGACCAAATCTTGTTGATTACAAACCTAAGCTTTCAACCAAAGCATTAAAACCAAATCACAAGTTTCCGGTCTTGAGAATATAAAATTGATAATTCTGTTATGAGTGTTGTTGAATATCATCGTCAAGAGAAATTAGATCGCGAAGGCGAGAGTCGATCAAAATTAAAAATGTTGTTTACAACAAACCTTTTAATTAAAGCGGTCCTTTTTTAAATGCACCAGCATTCTTCTAAACACCAAGGATTATCATAAAAGCGTCACAGTCTTCTAATGTTAATCCCAAACCAATGCACAAACACGAATGGCTACCTTCCATCGATGAAGTAAACTCAAAACACGAAAATAAAATTCTTAGATATTTTGACCTTTTCATAGCTGACCTCAAAACTTTACAACATGAGATAGAATATCATTCTGAAATCATAGTTCAACATTTTCAATAAGCCTAAGGCGTGAGAACAAAGACATTTTGAGAAAAATCTTTTACCAAATGTTAAAAATTTGAAAAGTTGTGCATTGTCTTGGAAAAGGACTTTCATAAGGAACTTGGATTGATGAAGGTTGTTTTCGAAGCGAAACATCTATTTCTAATACTAGCATTAAAAGAAAATGTTAAGAAAAGATGTTAATCGACTCTTGGAAGATGATCATACATGTGATGTCCATAATGTTGTGCTATTGAATTCTTTTGTCATATGCATTTAATTATATCTGCCGTCTTGAGATTACGTGGTAAATGTTGAGGAACTTGATTACTGGGATCAAGTCCTTAAAAGTTGAAAACAAGCGATTGTCAACGGACTTTCAAATACAATCGTCGTCTTAATTGGTTGTCAAAAGATATTCACGATCAACAACTTGCTTTTCAACACAAAATAAGCCCGGTTTAGTGACAAAACTTACGATCCAAAATTGAGCAACTGGATGATCAAAACGGTCTTTTAAGTGTCAAATCTCAAAAATGAACAAGAACTTGTAAAAGAATATAGTGTCATATTTGATTTACTTAAAAAGACTCGTGATGAAGCATCAAATGAACTTGATCATTATCTTGCACACACTAAAGAAGTTATGCATTTTTCGGAAATATTAGATTAGAAAATCAAGATCCGATTCACACTATCTTCAAGTTAGAAAATGTTAGGAAAGTATGAACAACTTCCTCCCCGTAATTAAAGAAATGAAAATGTAACATGTCAATGAACCTAGAATCACTTTGCTAAATCACAAGTTGCTAGCGTGCTTCATTCTCTGAAGCAGAATAGTTGCGTCTTTTCCAAGCGTCCGCACTTCCTGACCTAAGAACTACATCGAAGAATAGGAAGCTGCGACCTAAGAAAAGATCAATCAGGAATGCTAAAGTAGAAGAACACCTAGGGATGGATAAGACTCACGTTGCTTCCACATAGATATTAGTGCGGTGTAATAGAAATAGTGATGTAGCAGATGCTAAACAACAGCGCGCACTTATTGATGCGATGCCTTGTGTTTATTTGTATTCACAAGTATGGTCTGGTTGTCATGTAAATGTGTTGCTAAAGCTATCATCTCTCATTTAAAAATCTAAGAGCGGAATACCTCAAGGCCCACTAATCTTTCTAAGTACTTGGCGGTAACCGCCCTCTTTGAGATTCTAAGAAGCGCACTATCCCACAGTCGGTTTCACCCTCTAGAATGTAGTACCACCTAGTGCATTCACTAAGACTAAAGCAAATACTAGTTGGAGATGGCAGAAATGGATATATAGCACACTAGGATTTAAATGGATACCTAAAGCTATTGATGTGTGTATGTCTACTATAGCGCTCCGGAACCTCTAACATTTGGGGTTCCACATCTACTTCTATTCCATGCTGTGGTTGAATTAGCGTGTAATGCGGTGATGCAGTCATTCTGCGATTGTTGATGGCGGATGTTCCGCGCGCGACACATAGCGAAGCAACCTTGTTATCAAACTTTATTACAAAGTTCATTGCCTTTGTCGGGTTAGGGAATGATCACTTAGCATTTATCATGGGCTCGAGGACTATATCAATGGAAACATCGAGTTAGCGAGGGTTTATTATGTGGAAGGCCTCAGTCTGTCTTTTGATAGTCGGTTCACGTGATGGAGATTTGGAGGTTGCTTCGAGGAAAAACTTTTCATTAAGTGATCTACAAGTAACCGACCTTATATGCGGCTGCATGTAATTCCGGTCTTTACTATCTCTGTAGAACATGGTTGCTTCTTCTCCCACATCTTACTCACTCAACATCAACAGGCTATGGCTGCACGTCGTCTCTCACATCTAAACTTTCAAACCATCACCAACCTTGCTCGACACAAACTAGTTGGCGGACTCCCGATTTCAATTATTCTAAAGATCACCTTGCTCGGCTTGTGACAAGGCAAAAGCACTTCGTGCTCATTTTCCTTCAAAGGTGGAACCGCGGCTCGATTGTGTGCTTCATCTTCTTCACATGGATTTGTGGCCCGATCTTGCGTGCAATCAATGGCAACGCTACATCTTAGTAATTGTTGATGACTATTCTGTTGGACTTGATCCTTTCTTGAAGCAAAGATCAAGCTCCACAGATGATCATCACCTTTCTAAAATACAAGTTGCGAAGCGCGGGTTCGACAAATCGAAACGGAACAAAGGCAAGATTTGTTAACCAAACTCTTAAGTGAATTTTATGAGAAAGTAGGAATTGACATCGGACATCTATTGCACACCGAACAAGGGTTGTTGAAGGCAGACCGAAAGTTAACGCGCAGCGCAATGTTAATCAATGCTAAACTTCGAGATTACTTATGGGCGAAATTTATATCTCTTGCATGCTATACTCAAAACGGTCTATGATTACAAAAGCATACAACAAAACACCTTTGAGCTTGTCCACAGCAGAGAGCGAATCTCAAACACTTTTATGTCTTTGGATCTCTTTGCTATCCAAATAATGATCATGATGACTTTGGAAGCTCAAAGCCAAAAGGCATTGGAGTCTTTATTGGATATTGTGATAATTCTAAAGGTTTCGAATGGAATCGTCGAACAAAGGAGGTTACGAGCGATTCATGCTCATTTTGATGAACTCCGAAATGGACGAGTATAGGCTTGGACCGGTCAAAGCGACGGCTTTTCCCCCCATCATCGGTGAAAAGCCCGTCCTTTCGTCAACAAATGGAGCGACTATTTGCTCCCTCTGTTCATTGGCGATATTGATGAGCGTGCTCGAGGTGTATCCGGTGTTTCACCATTTGCTCAGCGATAATACTCCTATTCGATACATGCTGCTACAACACCTCTTGTTGAAGAAGCACCACCGATTGACTCAACACAGCTGATTGAACAAACCCTTCCAACAATGATGGAAATGTGATGATGTTACGAATGATGTACCCCACATGTAGATTTTTGATCCAAATCGTTCTTTAACCGTTTGAAGAGAAATTGCTTTGGTGTCGCGAGATCTTCAACAAGCCATTTGAATCCTCAAAGTCTGCACAATGTATACCAACATCAACCCTCCACACATAGATGGACAAAGACCATCCTCACTAGAAATATTATTGGCAACGAATCAACGATGGTTACGAGACGCGTCTTCACAGGCGGTGAACACTCATTTATGCCAACATCGCCAAGAACCCAAAAACATTAAGGATGCAATGACAAAGATAGCGGGTTGAATCCATGCAAGAAGAACTCAACCAATTCAAGCGTCTTGAAGTATGGGGCGGTTGAAAGACCAACAGGGGTCTCAATCGTTGTCTCAAATGGATTGGAAAAACAAATTGGATCTTTGAAGGAAATGTTATCCGAAATAAAGTCGCGTCACGGTGGCTAGGGTTATCATCAGAAGAGGGTATTGACTTTGAAGAATCTTTTGCTCGGTTGCTGCGTCTTGAGGCTGTTGGATATTTTCGCGTTAGCTCATATGAATATACGGTCTTTTCGGATGGGCGTCAAAGCTGCTTTCTGAATGGGCAACTTAAAGCGGTTTATGTCGACCAACCGAAGGATTACGTTGATCCCGCTACCGAACCATGTCTACAAAGTGGACAAAGCGTATGGTCTCAAACAAGATCCCGGTGAGTGCGATAAGTTATCATCCTTTCTCATTGCCAATAATTTTACCAAAGGTTTGGTCGACCCAACTCTTTTCATACAATATCACGGGCAACATATTTTAATTATTCAAATTTGCGTGGATGACATCATTTTGGGTCAACACATAAAGTACTCAAAACTTTTGAAGAAACATTTTGAAATGTCAATGATGGGTGAACTTACGTTCTTTCTAGGATTGCAAGTTCATCAATCACCCGTGGTATTTTCTAAGTCAATCCAAATATGCCCTAAATTACGAACAAATTTGGGATGAATACTTGTGATACTTATGCCACACCAATGTCATTACAGAAGCTGAATGGTGCATAGGAAATTGGTTGACCCTAACAAATCTTGAAGTATTATTGGATCTCTCATGTATCTATGATAGCGGAGCTGATATTGTCTTTGATTTACCTTCGCTATCGAGTGCGACAAAATTGACCCACCTTCTCGGAGGCTAAAAAATCTCCACGACATAAAGGAACCATTAATTTTGGGATCTAGTATCCGAAGATGGTTTTGAACTAATCGCTTTTGGGCCGACCACGCAGGATGCTTAGATTCACGGAAAAGTACCGAGGGCGTTCAATTTCTTGGTGACAAGCTGGTGTCATGGCAATGAAAAGCGGAGATTGTACATACGCTATCCTCAACCGAATATGTGCCCATGTCCAATGTTGTGCTCAAGTCATTTGGATGAACAACTCAAAAGACTGTGGTTGCGGCAGCCAGTCGATGTGCGACAATCGGTGCCATTGCATCTCATGCGACTCAATTGACACTGAAATCAAAGCACATCGATCTTGGTATCATCACCATCAAGGACCACGTGGAACGTGGGTTGAATTATAAATCCGTGGAGTACGAGTACCATTGGCGGATCTTCTCACCAAAGCCTTGGCTCCAGCTAGGTTTAATGAGTTGGTCCACGGATTGGTATGAGTGTTTGACTCAAGAGGACTTGGATGAACTCCAAAACATCTTAAAAACACCTCAAACACCAAAATCTCTTTTGTAAATAATATTTTCAAAAACAAAACCATATCCGATAAAACAACAAAAAATACTCTATCTATTTTCTTTCAACATTAAAATATTTCTTCCAAACACTATAACCTTTCAAAATTGATTTTTCGATCAGAAAGTGTTGAGAAAATAAATATAACTGTCTAAAAACATTACGTGTACTTGCATATTACTCTATTATGGTTGTATCTTTTATCAATGGTGGTAAACTTTTCTGGTTAAGCTGACACTCCTCGGACTAAAATTTATAACCTTTCATCATTTTCTTAAGTCGAGGGAGTTATTGGGTCAAAGTTATTTCTTAAAATTTTTCGTTTGGTAACCAAAATGGAAGTTAAATGGCTTTGGATGAAAAAAAGGAAAAGGTGGAGGGACCAAAAGCGCCAAAAGGATAAAAGTCATTTTAATAAAAACCACACCTAACTATTTCACTTCACATTTAATACTCAAACCTAACTAATCCTGCGGGTTAGTTTCAATCCGTGTTTGGATCTTCAATTTGTAAGTGTCTTTGTGTTCTAACAAGATTACAAACAAAGTTTTATCGTTTGGAAAATTAGCGGTTGGATCTTTTTAACTATGGGCGATTTTGTGTTCTCTGGCGTATGCGTATGAACACATAATCTTGTTTATGTGCTAATTTAGGGATTGTGTTAAAGCGTTTTAATAACATCAATGATACTTTTCTATCCTCAAAACGAACCGGATATCTGAATAAGTGGAATTTGAAATTAGGGTTTATCGCGTAGTTTGGGTGTTTTCAAATGTGAAGGTTTTTGTTCAAAATGATAGTTGTGTGATGTTGTTATAATGATGTATTGATGATATCTAGGCTTTAGATCAACCCAGAAACACTAATTGTTTGAGAATTAGAGATTATGGTTTAATGTTCTTGAGAATTGGGTATTATTGATTCACTGTGAATTGGATGTTAATACTTGGCTATATCACTCACATAACTACTTAGTACTACCAGAAAAACTTTGGTGCATATCCTATGGCTAGAAATCATATGCGTAATTCATGAACCTTAGGGTTTTGACTTCGCGTATGACTTTCTGCTACTTACTGCTATGCTTTCATGCCTTGATGTTTTTATTGTTGTATAAGTCAAAATTGATGATATGATGTTTTATTTTGGGCTTTCATAAAACTCGGAATCAAGGTCCTTGTTACTCTACGCGCATAAGGATCACCGCGTAGAAAGTTATCACGTAAGAGAAATTTTTGCGGCGTAAGGTTCTACAATGGGACTCTGGCGTATCCTGTGAAGGATATGCGTGTGATACTCGCGCCAGGTCTACTCTTACGGAGTAACCTTACGCGTAAGGTTTTTATCGCCCTACAGCGTAAACTCTTGCATTAAGGTCCCTTTTCCTCTGCGTAACATTTCTTGCGGCGTAAAGTAAGGATCCCTAGCATAAGCACGTCGCGTATACTTATCTTGTTTCACGCATAAGCTACTATTCTTACGCATAAGCCTTGATCAAACCTTCCATTATTGAATTGTGCAAACTTGTAAATAAATGAATCATAGCGTCGAATCAATAATGTCACTAATAAACTTAAGCGTTTGATATGTGGTGAACTATAAGTGATAACATAAACTTTAAAACTTAAAGTTAACTAACTTCACGAAAGCGTTCCACGGCGTCATTGGACTATTGGACAAACAAGTGACTTAGGACTCGTAACAATCAATAACATTGTACATTCAATAATTAGTTAATAAAACCTTACGTTGACTAACATTATGTCTTCGATATGTTGGTTCTTTTGGCTAATGTTATGTCAAATCGCGACATGGTACGCTCAAATGAATGTGGATGCAGGAGGTTCTCACAATTGGATATCTTCCCTAATGGCTATCCAAGAAAGATTGTAAGAACAATCATTCGAGTTGACTTTGAAACCCTCACATGCTTTCAGAATCTTCTTGTTTGATTGTTGTGGATATTTTAAGAATCATCCCTACCGAACATGCTCTCACTCTGCTTCTGATGCGGGAGATCTACATACAACAATGCGGAATTCAATGCAAGGATGGGTCAAAGATCGCGTTGACAGTGGCGTTAAATCACAAACAAATCACAATCACACATGGATTTACGACACGTTCTTCTTATTCGACATCGGAACAACCGACTTCTATGCCACATATCTTGAAGAAAGTTACCAATTCCTAATGGATATTGGCTATGATGAAGCTTCGGGAATTATCACTAAGCATTCTCATGTGGAGCTTAAGAACATTCCTCAACCGTGGAGAACCCTCAACATCATCATCACCAAGTTAGTCTCACGTGCGTGGCGGTGGCTAAAGCATCCCAAGCTCATGGGCGCAAATATTTTGGTCATTAATCAACAAGAAGGACATGAGTTGAAGCTCGATATGGGATGACATGATGTCATTTCTCAAAAATCTTGGCTCAAAGATTCCTATATGCGATACACAAAGAATTGTTGATCCGAACACTTGGACTTCATCACGATATTCCTAAGAGGCTCCATGACCGACAATCCGCGACATGTTGGTGAACCCATCCCTGCTCGATCGAGAATCCGAGGAATCGTCAACAAAAACGAGTCTTTGTGTTACGATCACCCCGACAAATGAAATCAAAAGCTTGAAACATACAAAAGGTATCTTGTAGCGATAGAAGGCAAAGTTGGTCATCGATGAGAGAAGTCTTTTGGAACACCTACGGAAGAACGAGAAAGCGGTCTGGGAAGTCTGCAGATGCTTGAAAGTGAGGATAATCCCAAGAGGAATCCTCCAAAAGAATATTTCTCTCAAGGAAGCTACTCCTACTCCCATTCTGGTCGGGCCGCCAAAGAAGCGTGGGGCTACGAAGATACACTGTCGACGAAGATCTTCTAATGCGCAGCGAAGAACCTCCTTGTGACTAAACCTCCAAGTCCACGACCGAAAAGGGAAGACTCATGTACTTGTGCCTTATGAAGAAAGCTCGGATGAAGAAGAAGAGCAGTGGATATTTCATGCAGGGAGAGTTCAAATTATAGACTCCAACACGGAGCAAAAGAATTTGCAAAAGAACAAAGGGGTGGCCCCGGAGGGTCAAGTGGTGCAGCTCAACCTTCACCGAGATCACAATCGGTTAATCAACAGATAAAGGGATCGGTGCCTACTGGAGCAACAACAAAAGCCGTGGAAGAAACTATTGAGCATGAATTTGAGGAACTGTTAAAGAAAGTAGAAAGATAGGGTGACAAAGAAAAGCCGAGCGAAAAAGCGAAGAGAAGATAAGTGCGGAGATGACCGATTATGATAAGTTTACTAAGGGCGGTCTGCTTTCGCTTCGGAGGAAAACCTCTGAACCTCAAAGGATCAGTCTCCTCATGTCTTTTCATCATCAGATTCGTCTTCTCATTCTTCACCACCACCATCAAAGAAATCAACCAAATCAACATCCAAATCAGTAAAGAAGCCACCTCGATCTTAGATTTCTCATACTCATAAAATTGTGAATCTTGGTCAAGCGGGTTTGAAAGAAAGACATGCTTTACAAAAGCTAAATTTTATTGTGACGGGTTAAGCGTGCCTTCATGATAGAAATGACAAGATGCAAGTTGAAAGGAGTATATAAAGCTTATGAAGGATCATCTTCAAGGGAGCATGGGCGAGATAATAAAGGATAACTTCACAAGTTCTTAATGGAGGTCATTCAGAAGCCCGACAAAGAGATGTATGAACAACTTTATCCGAATCTCTTACATTTAGCCAAGCAAGCCATGAAATCATCTCCGATGAATTTGAGCATCAATCGATTGAAACTACAATCTTCTCGATGATGAATTAGTAAACCGCTGGTAGTAGTAAATGTCGAAATGCTCTTACCGCGTTGCCTCCACGAAGCTAAGTTGTTTGAAGCATTCTTTGGAATACCAACTCAAGTCATCATTGAGAGAATTTATAGGCCTAAAGCGTTCGAATGATGAAGACAAAAGATCAAGATAAGGATAAGGAGCCTAAGCGCACAAAGAAGTCGGATGAATCATCCTCCATTCAATACTACGTGCAACCTCCACCCCGGGACTCGGCCAACAAAGATCTCCTCCCGCTCTTACCGAGATAAACCTTGGGATTACGAGACACCACCAGACTTAGAAACCGGTGATCACTTTGGTATACGGTGGTGGCGATGAAGAGATACCATGAGCCCCAACAACAACCCGCCTCTCCGACAAAAGTGCGGGCCATAAAGGCAGAAAAGCGAAAGAAAGAAGAGCGCCAAAAGTGGCGTCCTATCTGGCTAGATGAAGATAACCTGAGAGGAATTTGAATGGTTCTCTACTCTTGTTAATTCCACTCCCTACCATGCTGAAGGTCAAGATCTGGGCATGCAAGATATTGGGAGCAGCAAAATGAAAAGATGGCCAAATCTGAAATTCGGCGAATCAAGAATAAAGCTTTTCAACTATGGAAGATAGCTCGAAAGTGCCATGGGGTGAATATCACTGACAACATTTCGAGCTATGTCTAATAACATGGATTGGCTCAACCCGAGGCAGCATGGACTTTGCGGAGGGACAACCCTCCATATTACGCAGTGGTCTAAGCCACTACCAGCGATCGAAGCCAACGGATCGGCTAGGATCCCATTGGATATATCTTCAACAAAGACTTGGAATTTCTTTTTCCGCGGTGGCGATGGTTCAGGAAATCGCTACATCCACGATACTTCCATTCCCGGTAGAATACTAATTTGCATAGCTGCTCGAGGAAAGAGCTAATCAATTGTTCTCCAACAAAGTGGAAGCATACGACCGAGATGCAATGTATGGGATTCATCATTGGCGGAGCAGCGAAGAATCTACTCTGGAAGTTTCAATGCAGTCTCAACATGTTGTGTTCGATTACTAAAAACATCATTGCCATCAAACACATTGATCTTTCGTCCAAATGGGACTACACATTATCGGGAATATTGTGGTCAAGAGACAAGGCGAAAGGGATTATGCATTCTCACGGGCGACTTTGAGAATTTGTCTATCAACGCCGAACATGTACCTTGCCAAAGTGCGGTGCGTATGAGACAATTCTCCAGCGAAATTCTAGCGTGATTCATCAAGTCGGTGCTCATCCTCATCGACGCGCGTTATCAAAAGCGTGTAGAAGATCTCCGGTGGCGGTTGGATCTTATCGGACCCATGTCAACTTGGGCGATCTTTGACATCATTGACTCTCCCGGCTTACACTCATCGACCAAACCATTATTTACGCGGTGAACTTCAAAGAACTTGATGAAGTGAGATCTTCACAAGTTTGGAGATCACACTTTGAAGATGGTTAGGGGCGTTTATGCGGTTGAAGGATATACACCAAAGATCGGGTCTCCTAGCGATGGAATTCGAGGATGAAGGGATGTGAAGAGGATCATCCGCGATGATTGATGAGCGGTTGTATCGAAGATCGATTGAGAAGGAAATACTATGTTGGTGGGTCGACCATGATTAACATCACGGTGTTCGCCGATTCACACTCTGGCGACATCTACGGACTACATGGTACCCCTTAAACTGCTTCTTTCATTATAACTTTGGATGTATGATTTATTATGTCATGGCTTGTGCACATATTACGGTTGACAACCCGCTTGTAAATAAAGGATACGTGGTGCGGCTTGTTGCCACAATCCTTATAAAAGGGGCGAAAGCTTCTTACTTTTGAGTAAAACCTATCAAACCTTTCACTTTTCAAGGTTTTGCTCAAAGAACAAGTACTTTCCCTTATGATTTTCAAAACCTCAACCGTTTATATCACTCGTTGAGGGGGAGTACTTGACTTAAAACTTTGTTCACAAATTGTTCACAGTGGTCATTCTTCCCGCAACACTCGAAATGGTCATATTTATTCTCAACTTTTCAAAAATAACATTTTATATGCCATTTTTTAAGGGGAGAAAATACGTGATAAGAAATATGTTGTGTTTTGCTATATGAACTCTCGTGTGAAAAGACTTTAACCCAATAATTGACGAGATCTTAACTGTCATTAACTCGAAAAGACTTGTCCGGGATGGGTAATAATTTCAAGCTAGTTCGCTAGTGATGTAAACGTGTCTCGCAAAGTACTTGTCCGAGTAGAATGTACCATTCGAGAAACTCTTGGTAGACATGAACCTTGACGGGTTTGACAACCTTTCGGGTTTGTCCACACCTTCAAGATAGTTATTAGAGTTAGTTGTCACCTAAAAGCTGATAATACAACTCTTTAACTATGCCACGAACCGTGTCTCGGGGGGAATGTATATCTTGATTCGATCAATTCAAAAGTGCGCCTTTCCTCACTGTGATTTCAAAACTCTAAAGCACATGTGGAGGGGGAGTATTTCTACTAAAAGATAAAACTCTCATAGTGGTTCAAACATGTTTTCATCTACAAACCCTTTGAGAGATTTTCTTGAAAATGGTTTTATGGCAATGGAGTTATAAGGTGATTAAGGTTAGGAATAACCGTCCTATGATCCGCCAGAGCCGGAGGGATCTACCCAAGGACACTACCAATAGTTAGAATTTAGAAGTCCTTAGGTATGATTGTAAAAAGGAGAGAATGAGAATCGGAGAAAGAAGGAGTTGAAGAATTAAAAAGAAATGCAAAGAAAAGGGTGAAAAGAAATAGCTATCCAGATTATTCAACTTAGGGCAGACATCGGGTTCAATTCATATGCTACTGGTTGTCACTAGATGACACCGGTATTGAAGATTAAAAGTCGTCATGGACCCAGTGACGCATGCACTAAACCTTCTTAACCACTCAAGTTTCTCTCAATAGAAGCTTGTTTCATTCTCACAGGGAACCCTACGTAAACTATCGGCTTTCTCTTAGAGATTGCTGGTATTGAAGAAGGAGACCCTCTCCCTAGTCTCCGCCCAAGAAAACCAAAACGCACTATTGAGTCTAGAGCCACGAGATTCATCAAAAGATCTCTTAGGTACACTTGACATTTCATCACTTGACGTTCAACAATAAGAATTTCAGTGGTACATTATCGAGTCCTTCACACATCTTAGCAATCTGTCGAGAACATTTATGAGAGGTTCACATTTGTGATCCTCAGTGATTGAATGGAAACTCTGCCAGGGTCAACATCAAACAGCCCTGACAGCAGTCGCCGGAAACTCCCCGTGGATTGAGCTTAGTGGTCTCAAACGGTCTACAGTCGTGAGGTGATGCTTCGGTGTACCTCAGCGACTCATCTGAATCGTAGGTGTAATTTCGGGACATCGTGTTATCTCCCTTGTGGGACTCCGATTCAGAAACGGCCTTTGTAAGAATTAGAGTTGTGTTTTCACACTATGCTGTTAACACTCTCGAAGTTCAAACTTGTAAGTGCCGAATCGCTTATTACTAACCGGTTTTATGTTTTCTTCTATGGAAGCTGAGCGGAATGATCGTGCAAACTCTTCTCATGCTCACGCCAACATCATCACTAATGGAAGTTCTATCCAAAAGCAACACAACAGTCGCAATGATTCTTCGTCAAATCAAAGAATCTACAAAGTTAAAGACTTAAAGAACTTCATCAAGATCTTGAATTCCAACGTCAAAAGAGCATGTGAGCATGTTGAAGAATGGACGTGGAGACATGAGCAGCGAAGCACAAATGAGGCGACTTGATGCAGATAAAAACATACTATCACTTTCATCACAAAGAACAATGATCAAAGAACAAAGTTAAAGATGACGTCCAAGCATAAATGTTCAAAGAAAACTATCTCGCTACACTAGGGAGATGGTTCGAATCCAGGCAATTCTTCTCACAAGAAAGAAGAATGTCAGAAGACGTCAAAGCTACTATTACATCAACGCCTTCACGTTTTTTTCATCACCAACAATTGAGGGGGAGATTGTTGGAATCACTCCTAAACCTTTATTCAAGTGTTAGTTACTCATATGTAATAGGTAGCTTATTATGGCCTTTATGTTTGTTTAAGGTCTAGCTTATGTAGAAGGCCCATAAGCTTAGGCCCATGTCCAATAAGGAAAAGGGAAGGAGTGGGAGTGTTGCCCTAGCTCCTTGCATATAAATACTCTTGTATAACCCTCACTTGAGGGTTGGTTGTTCATTTTATTCACTCTCTTTACACTCTACGCCTAACCGTATTATTATGTTCGTATGTGTGTGTGTTTAACGTGTTCAACCGCCTCTATCTCTTTCATTGAAGCTTGTGTTGTAAATCTAGTGACCTAACACAACCGCTAGACCAAAGGGCAAATTAAAGCGGGGTTTTTTAAAGCGACCCGGGTCAACCCGGTTCACAAGACATCGGGTTTTAAAGCGACCAAAGGGCAAATTAAATCGGGTTTTGTTTTTTGTTTTTCTTGTTTCTTTACAAATGACACAATTATCTTTTTTGGTGAATGCTTTTTTACGCTCAATATATAGATTAGTCATGATTTATATGTGTATTTTTTATATTGCTGGAAATAAAACTTATATTTTTGGGTAGAAAATCAGATTGACTCGGTGGTCAAGTCGGTTAAACCGATAACTAGACACGTTCGATTAAAGGCTCGATTTTCGAAACATAGATATTGATATTGTATTTGGTGAGAAATATTCAAATAGGATGTGTAGATAAGTGTTTTATGGAAACCGGGGGGAAAGAGTTTTCACCACTTTTTCCTACGACCTTCTCCTTTCTTCCCACAACCCCTCTCTCTATCTATTTGACTTTATCAAAACTGCTCTAACCTCTTTAATGGAGTGTTTTGTCATATGAGATTTCCATGTTACGCTTTTTGTTTTAATTTCATTGCAAGAATGGGACAAGAAAGGTGCTAATCATAAAACTTATTTTTATATTTAGTTACGTCCTTGTTAATTAGTTGTTTCTTTTTTATTTTCAATTGCTTGTTAATTAGTTGTATTATCACAAAATTTGTGTATTCAGTTTCTAAATAAAGCCATTAAAAATCTAAATGTTGCCTTTCAAAAAAAAAAAAAAAATCTAAGAGTATTGAACTTTAGTAAACAAAATTCTAACAATAAACATGCTAACTAACCATTATTTAAGCTGTTGGGCCCGAGCTCAATGCGTGTTTTTTCTGGTCAAATGTGCTAGATGTTGATTGCTCTATTCGTCCAAATAGATGGTAATGTGTGGTGACTACAATTGGTTCTAGTTTTAGAGGTAGATATAATTTTCTGATACACATATGTTAAATTTTGGGGTATTAATCTGTGACAAACATGTCATTATATCAATTGCTAATGGCTTTCAAGTTATGTTCTGTGCAGGATTATTACAGGGGTTAATCATGGACAAAGAATAAAAGGTTTAAAGTTCCAAGATGCTCGTTTCTGCTGAAGCTATTCTCATTTCTGCTGATGAGTCATTTATAGCCGTTAGAGGGGTCTTAGTGTAACTTAATCTCCTATTTAATAAGTCCCTTAATCTAGGGTTATACACACTTGAGTGTGCAGTCATTTCTCACACACTTTCTCTCTCTTTGATCATTTTCACTGATCTTGTCTCTTCTTTGTATTTGTATGATTATTGTCTCATTGACATTAATCTAACCTTGTAACATTTTGGATACTATTGTTGATATAATCTAAGCCGACTATTGAGGCTTAGGTTTGAATAAAAGTTCTTCTGTTTACTTGTTGTTGTGGATACTTTCGTACATGGTATCAAAGCTTCAGGCTCATAATTATTGATTCTACATCCAAGGGTTTCTTTGTGGAAACTTGGGGACATCTCTTCAGCAACAACTTGGTGGTTTGTGGTTATTGCTATTGGCATAATCACTGGTTATTTCTTATTGTGATTTGTTCTTTCCGCTGCATATTGCTCTGTAAGTCTAAGTCTAATATCTTCTTCAAACAAACAGTACTTAAGTCTTTGTGGGTGCAAACGGGTAAACTAACATCTTGATCTGCCACCTCTGAGTGGTATGAATACCTGCTCTGGTTTACCCCAATTCACAGGCTTGGTGCTTGTTGTTTCTTAATTACAAAGTCTTATTTATTTCTCTATCTGTCTATCTACTCTTGTCTTTATTTCTGTCTGTGCCTTGTCTATCTTATCTTATCTGTCTGTCTTATTGTTTGTACTATGGCTATTGGTGATGATAATATTGGTGGTGGCTCTTCCACTGAGAAAAGCTTAACCTTTGGTGATGCTTTGTATTTACATCCCAATAACACAAATGGTACACCCATTATTACTATCAAACTCACTGAACTAAAAATTACAAAATATGGAATATGGCCATGACCTTTGCCTTAAGGAACCATAATAAGTTAGGGTTTATTGATGGTACTTGCATAAGAGATGATTCAAACCCTAGTCTTGCTAATCAATGGGATACTTGTAACTCTGTTGTGGTTACTTGGATTCTTAACTCTCTCAGTCCTGAACTATTTGCTGGTGCTATATATGCTAAACTGCTTATGAAATGTGGAATGACCTTAAAGATACCTATGATAAGGTTGATGGTTCGGCTATCTTTAATTTGCATAAAAATATAAACTCTCTTAGTCAAAGTGGGTCCTCTCTTGTTGATTACTATAACAACCTTAACTCTTTATGGAAACAATTTGATTGTATGATTAGCTTGCCTCCTTGCACTTGTGAGGCTGCAAAACATTTTGAAAAACACAATCAGCTAATCAAGTTAATGCAATTTCTTATGGGTCTTGATGACTCCTATGTTCCCATCAGAAGCAATATTTTAACCAGGGATCCTTTGCCCAATGTCAAAACTGCTTTCTCTGTTGTCTCTGGAGAAGAATCTCACAGAAATGTTTCATCTGGGAATAGCTCTGCTAAACCCAATGCTACAACTTTTGCTGCAAAAACTTCGGATGGTGGAAAATTTTTTGATAACAAAAAGGGATTTAACGACAACAATTTTAAAAATCCTGGTTTTAATGCTGGTAATAGCTCAAACAACAGAGGACCAAACATGAATCTCAAATGTACTTACTGCAAAAAAACCTGGTCACACTGTTGATAGATGTTATGATCTGGTTGGTTATCCAGCTGGATATGTTAAAAGGAATTTTAATTCCAAACCCTTCAGCAGTAACAATGTTTCTGCTGACACTAATCTTTCCACTAATAATGGAACTAGCAACTCTCCTGTCTCTTTGTCTAATGAACAGCTCTCCAGACTTATGAGTCTGCTTAATGACAACAATGTGTCTTCTGCTAATGCCAACGTAGCAGGTAAAAATTTTTCAGGAACCTTCTTTAATGGCAGTGTCAAGTTTAACATAAACTTTGATAAATTCTTTAACAACAACACTAAAACCTTATCTGGAAACAAAAGTCTTGGTTGGATTGTTGACTCGGTGCAAATCAGACATGACTGTTCGCAAAATTTTTAATTAATGTTGTTGATATTTCAAATCTTGGTCTAACCGTTGGTCATCCCAATGGTACTTAGGCCTTAATTACTAAAATTGGTGATTTAAAGGTCAATAATGACATAACTCTTTTTGATGTTCTGGTTGTTCCTGAGTACAATGTCGTCTGTGTCTGTTCATAAGATTGCTAGAGACAATAAAATGTTTGTTGGCTTTAATGAATCTAATTTCTATATACAGGATTTACATCAAAAAAGGATTGTGGGGATTGGTAAACAATGCAATGGGTTATATATGTTTGGTATTGATTCCACATGTAAGATTGCTTCTAATAACTGCATTTCTGTTTGTCATGTTTCTAGAAATCTCTGGCATCAAAGACTTGGTCATCCCTCTGACCAAGTCCTACATATACTTAAGTCCACACTTAAACTTGATGGAACCTCTGAATCTGACCATCTTTGTGATACTTGCAATAAAGCTAAACAAACCAGGGAACCATTTCCTTTAAGTGAGCATAAATCAACTAAAATTGGTCAACTAGTCCATCTAGATGTATGTGGACCATATAAAGTCACTAGCAGAGATGGTTACAAATATTTTTTGACCATTGTTGATGACTATTCTAGGGCAGTCTAGGTTTATATGCTTAAGGGAAAGGATGATGTTTATGTTTCCATTGTTAACTTTACTCATATGCTATCAAATCAATTTGAACACAATGTTAAGATATTCAGAAGTGACAATGGGACAGAATTTGTCAATAACAAACTTCAACACTTCTTTCATGAAAAAAGAATTTTACATCAAACCTCTTGTGCTTATACACCACAACAAAATGGTATTGCAGAAAGGAAACATAGGCATCTCCTTAATGTGGCTAGATCCCTTATGTTTCAGGGAGAATTACCTCTATATCTTTGGCCTGAATGTGTTCTAACTGCTGCTTATGTCATAAACAGGTTACCTCTTACTGTGTTGTCTGGCAAGTCTCCCTTCTTCCTTGTGTATGGGCATGACCCTTCACTCTCTCCTTAGAGTCTTTGGCTGCCTATGTTATGCCACCATTCTCAACATCTCTGATAAATTTGGTAGTAGGTCTGAAAAAGTGTCTTTATTGGCTATTCAAATGAGAAAAAAAGTTACAAACTCTTGAGCTTAGAAACAAAAAATATTTTTTATTCCAGAGATGTCAAATTTTATGAAACTGTTTTTCCCTTCAAAATGAAAAATTCTTTGTCAAAACCTTTTATTGAAACTTATGTGCCTAAAGATTTAAATAACAAAAATTTCTTTGACTCACAAATAAGTCCCAATGATGAAGGGAGAGTGACATCCTATGATGATGGCACTGTGGTAAGTCATCCTACTAGGATTGATGAACCGGTTGCAACATCTATAGATGATAATACACACCCTGAGGGCACCATATCACATGAATCACATCCTGCTGATGCATCTTCTGATTCTGATACATCTCGATTCTCTGAACAAGAAAGAGACTTGCCAGCCACTACTGTTAGAAGGTCAACCAGAGTTTCTAAGTTGCCCAGTAATCTTAATGACTTTATTGTAGAAGGGAAAGTCAAATATGGTGTTGAAAAGGTTGTTAATTATTCTAATTTAAACAAAGATAATTACTGCTTTGCTTCTAGTCTTAATAAAAGTATTGAACCTACCTGCTATGAAGAAGCTATCCTTGATAGTAATTGGGTTGATGCTATGAACTCTAAAATTGAGGCCTTAAATGAAAATCATGCTTGGGATATAACTGATCTTCCACCTAATAGAACTCCCATTGGTTACAAATGGATCTTTAAAATCAAATATAAAGCCAATGGTGAAGTTGATAGATACAATGCTAGATTAGTTGTTAAAGGTTACAATCAAAGGGAAGGAATAGACTATGATGAAACCTTTTCTCCTGTTGTGAAAATGTCTACTGTTAGATGTCTTATTGCTTTAGCTGTGAAAAAAAAATGGTCTCTTTTCCAATTTGATGTTAACAATGCGTTCTTGTATGGAGATCTTGATGAAGATATCTATATGACCATCCCTAAGGGGTTCTGTAATGAGAACAATAAAAATAAAGTTTGCAACCTATACGGCCTAAAACAAGCTCCCAGGAAATGGAATGAAAAACTTGTCAGTGTTTTAAAGGAAAATAATTTTGTTCAATCTGTCAATGATCATTCCTTGTTCACCAAAACAGAGAATAACAAGTTTATTGCTCTGCTTGTTTATGTGGATGATATAGTCCTCACTGGAAACTGTATTGATGAGATAAACCTATTCAAAGAGTTTCTAAAATCAAAATTTCATATCAAAGACTTGGGGAACTTAAAATACTTCCTTGGTATTGAGATTTTAAAAACTGGGAATGACATTTGTCTCTCCCAAAGAAAATACTGTCTTGAACTCCTCAAAGAATTTGGTCTTCGGTGCAACCTGTGTCTACTCCAATGGAACCCAACTCTGTCCTTCCATACATTCCCACTGCTGATGATCCCCTTCTTGTCAACATCACGGTTATCGAAGTTACTTGGGAAAATTATCTATCTCACCCATACAAGACCTGACATCTCATACTCAGTTCATTGTCGGGCACAATATATGCATTCTCCCTTGAAATCTCATCTAGAATGTGCCCTCAATGTTCTGAGATATCTAAAGGAGCTCCGGAAAAGGTCTAAGGTACAATTTCAGCAACTCTGAAAATCATCTTGAAGGATATAGTGATGCGGATTGGGCCAAATGCAAGAAAACCAGAAAATCTGTCATAGGTTATTGTGTTTTCTTTAATGATTGTTTGATCTCATGGAAAAGTAAAAACAAAATACTCTTTCAAAATCTTCAACTAAAGCAGAGTATAGATCTATGTCTACTGCCGCCTGTGAAATCATTTGGATTCAAAAATCTTAAAGGATCTAAAAGTTGATATCAATCTTCCTGTTAATCTTTTTTGTGATAACAAATCTGCTTTACAACTTGCTCTCAATCCTGTTTTTCATGAAAGATCAAAACACTTTGAAATTGATGTCCACTTCATCAGGGAAAAAATTGCAAGAGGTGTTATAAGTGCCAAAAATATTGGCTCTTCAAACCAAACTGCAGACATACTTACTAAAAACCTCTCTGTTTATCATCATAAATTCTTGTGTGAAAAATTGATATTGTTTGATATGTTTGCTCATCAGATTAAGGGGGAATGTTAAATTTTGGGGTGTTAATCTGTGACAAACATGTCATTCTATCAATTGCTAATGGCTTTCAAGTTATGTTCTGTGCAGGATTATTACAGGGGTTAATCATGGACAAAGAATAAAAGGTTTAAAGTTCCAAGATGCTCGTTTCTGCTGAAGCTATTCTCATTTCTGCTGATGAGTCATTTATAGCCGTTAGAGGGGTCTTAGTGTAACTTAATCTCCTATTTAATAAGTCCCTTAATCTAGGGTTATACACACTTGAGTGTGCAGTCATTTCTCACACACTCTTCTCTTCTCTTTGATCATTTCACTGATCTTGTTTCTTCTTTGTATTTGTATGATTATTGTCTCATTGACATTAATCTAACCTTGTAACTGTTGGATCGTTTCTATTAGTTGATTATGTGATTCGGGAGGTCGGGGATAATGATAGTAAACGACATCCATGGTTAGAGAGAGAAAGTAGAGAGAGAAGGGATAACTTGTGTTTTATTAATGATAAGATAAATGGAAGATTACACACTAAGCATCACCCTCCTAGTGAAGTCTAGGAGGGCTTATATAGTGCACCAAACACATGACTTTACATAAATGACGATTTCAGTCCATGTGTTTGTGCCTTACAATATAACTATTGTAATACCGAATATGTTGTCACATTTTCGTGTTAGGATGATTCCTAACAATCTTCCCCCAATGTGGCAACATATGAGATTACTTACAACATTTCCTACAAGTACAAATACAAATAAAGAAAGGTCTTCATATGCTCTTCGAATGCTGAGGATGTCTGCAGTTGACGATCTTTGTCTTCATCTTGTACCTCGGCTTGAGAACATTTTCTTTACTTGTAAGAAAATGATGTATATGTATGAATTGGATTAACTTCCCCAATTCATACGCATGTTTTAGCAGCTTCTCCATACACTTCTTTTTGGCGAAGTTCGATCAGCTTCCCCAAACTGACAACCGTCTTCAGCAGATTCAAAACTTTGATGTAGTTAACATGTCATCTAACTTTCGAAGTTTTAAGTACGCAGCGGAATTTGTAGATAACACCGTAAACCATACCAAGCAAATCTGACTAGTCACTTAATCACAATTGTGCACAATGCGGAAACTCCGTTCAGGGGTAACATGCAAGAAATCAACAAGATTTTCTCACACAAGTAGGCTACTTCACACAAAACAACCCGTAAAAGTTGAAACGATAACACCAAAGACACAAAACAATACCACTGATCATCTCTACGGACATATCTCCGACAGTCATAAAATTAAAGCTCGATCACGAGAACCTGTTGTGCGTCCTCGATGTGCACATTTCTTCCCCCTGATTGCATATACTTATGGAAAAGAGTGTTTTCAAAGAAGTCGAAAAAAAAAATACAAAGCACATCCACTCTCTTCCCCCACGATGTCTTCGCGGAATCGAAAGCATACACACTATGTTTACGATGGAAACGGAGGCAGCGTAACCCCGTATGTCCAAGTAATCGAATAAGTGTGAAGTACCATAAATATCTGTGAAGCATGAAATATCCCGTGAGAATCAATTGCTGATAAAACTTCTATACTCTTTTATACTCCTCTCAACTAACTCTTTACCGACCCCATTATCATTCCGGGACTCTTTGTAGTGACTACTGATAGAGAAAACCCAATATGACGAACTTGAGACTGAAGTAAAATAACCTGAACTTGTGACTTAAGCTTGCACTAATGTCTGACGAAGAACCAATACTGATAATTTCAAGAAAGGTAGAAACATATACCCATCCATCCATCCTTAATTGTATATGAACTTCTCTCGAATTATCCACAACTTGTTGTGACACTTGAGCACTACAACGTAACTCCTTTAAAGTGATAGCTATACGCTGTGAGCACAACAACGTAACTCCTTACATCAGGTATAACTAGACAACTCAAGTCTTTGTCATTCGTAATGGTTAAAAGCTCGAACAAGGATCTCGAAGAATCATGCATCCAACCAACCACGATATCTTGAGATACTAAGTACACGCAACCGTGAAATTCCACTTCAATCTCAAATAAATAATAATGAATAAACTCCGTAGTCATCTCTTGCGGTTTAATACCCAAAATCTAGCCTTTTGACGGTTTGAAACGAATCTTCATAATGGATTAATCCCGATCTTGTCAAAATTCATAACCCAAAAAAAAATTAGTCATTTTGTCAATTAAAGCTCAAAAATACAACCAATGTCCAAATAATACTTAATTATCCCATGCACTTTGAACAAAAATTCGGATAGGCAAATGGCAGTCCACGTCATATACGACTTAGGATGAGCAGCCCAAATTAAACCTTTAATTGTCCAAACATACACCAACTTCAATTGTCCAAATCATTTCAGCCCATTGAGTCCCAAAAAAAAATCGAACATAAGGCCCAAATTATCAAAATTCCAAATAAACATAAACCTAATCCCATTCATTATATAACACCTTAATATTTCACACCTCACAACCCTAATATCACATATAATCAAAAAACCTGCGCCCCCATCTTAAAATATCACCAGATGCAGTCACAAAAAAAAATGATTAAACACAAGATTCATTCATATCCTGATCTCTATAAACCACGAAACACAAAACCAAATGAATCCCATGAAACATTTATCACATATCAAGGCAAGACTCGTCAAGATCTCGAAGTGAGGTCACAGGTAGGTTCACTTAGGTTGTTTTCGTTTTCTTAACCGAAAGAAAGGGAGATGATAACATAATTGTTATTGTCTTTTTCTTTTAGATTTTCGGAAAATTAAAGATACTTATGCTATTGAAAGAGATCTATGATGTGATTCATTTCGTGTTATGATCTTTGAAGATCTGAAGTTGTTGTGCTTACACGGAAATGAAATAAAGCTGAGATCGTTATTTTTTCTTTTTTTTTTAATTTCTTTTGTGTTTTGTATGGAGATGGTTTGTTTAACGAGGGGTTTTATGACAGATGAAAATGGATTTGATGCGTGTTATTAATTGTGCGTGAACTGGGTTTTAGAATAGTGATTGGATTAGTTGTTGTTTGTTGTTTGGTTGATATTTGGTTGTAGGTTTGATTTGGGTTATGATTTCATATCTGGTCATGAGTCTCGGTTTTCTTCCTCTCTCTTTTGATTTTAACTGTTGAGACCAGTGAGGAGTAGATCTGAGGTCAAACGGTTCCTTAGTCGGAAAGTCCTTGTCTGATGATTCCTTACTTGTAAAGACTCTATGTTAATCCTTACTCGAAGGATTTGAGAAAAAACGTGCACGGTCATTTACTCGCAAGTTTTAGAGTCGAAGATGGAGTTAGACGTTCCTAACTTGGAAACTGAAAGTCTAACTCGCAAAAAAAAATTCATAATGGTATAACAAACTCGCAAAAACTCAATAGACATGGACTGCATACTCGCTTAAACACATAAGTTTGCAAACTCGCAAAAATTCATAGATATCAAACTCGCAGAAACACATGAAGGATGCCAAACTCGCAAATGTTCATAAACATGGCAAACTCGCCAGATAATGATACTCGCAATTATTCAAAAACATGGCAAACTCAAAATCTTCAAAGAGAATTTTGCAAACTCGCAAATCTTCAATGAAAAATATACAAACTCGCAAATCTTCAAAGAAAGTTATGCTAACTTGCAAATCTTCATAGTTTTTCCAGAAAAACCCATAAGAAAACCGGACTCAAAATTTTGACTGTTTTGACCACGAATAACACTCAGATCTGATTACTTAAAAAATAAGACGATTTTGACAAGATCATGTGTCATAAATTTTGGATACTATTGTTGATATAATCTAAGCCGACTATTGAGGCTTAGGTTTGAATAAAAGTTCTTCTGTTTACTTGTTGTTGTGGATACTTTCGTACAACATACTCACAATTTGTAGACCAGTTAATAGGTGAAACGAAAAAAATTAGTTTAATCACTCAATGTTTACGGGAATATAAAATGGTGCTTATATGTGTTCAGCAGTTTAAACAAAGACTCTCCACAGAATGGAACCGATTTGTCATAATATTTAGTTAATTTTGAAAGTGTTGCATTTTAACCAATTTTGTCCAAAAAGCAACATATTTTAAAAGTGTTAGTTGTTCCTAAAATGCTGCATTAGGTTGCATCTAACTAATAGTACGAGGCTTATATACAAGTCTATTAGAAATGAAAATAAAGTTAGCAGTATCATCAAGAAGAAGTATCTCTATCGAACTCTAACATGCATGAAGCATCTTTTAACATCTTCTTTTGTAGGCTTGCAGCCACATCTTGATGTTAAATCTGAAAACTTGGTGTGGAAGTTGGTAAAGAGGTATTGATGAAAGTTTGCTTTGAAAGAGAAACAATGTCTTCCCTATTAAATATACAGCTAATTTTAGTCAACAGCTAAAAAAAATCAAACATATTTTCCCAGTCACATGAATATTGAAATTTCCTTTTGGCAAGTTTTTCAATCCACAAATTTATTACAAAAAAAAATAAAAAAAATAAATAAATAAATCAATCCACAACTACTTCCATTAGTCAACAGTCAACAAACCAATATCAATATGTTCAGTTGGTGACCCACTAGGCCAGGAGAGTTGCAGAAGCTATTCCTTATGAGGTGGACAATAGCTGGTGCCAAAAGACACCCGAGGTCAGGGTGTTCCCGCCAATCTACATGTGGAATAGCAATATGTTCAAGAACAATTAAATAAAAACAAAGCTAGGGTTTAGTAAAAAGATACCCCCACTGAACAGTAAGAGCTTCATAATCCCAATAATCGGTGGTGCTTGGGAAGAAGGTGTTTGTTTGTGGGGCGGTGGTATTCAAATGAATTAAGGGTGCGTTTGGTAGAGAGAAATTCAGAGAAAAGAAATGAATAGAGAATAGAATCTCAGATAATAGAAATCAGTAGAGAATTTTGTTCAATTATAATGTTTGGTAACAACAGAGACTTGACCTGAGAAATGAAAATTTTTTTATTTAAATAATATTTTGTCTAAATAAAAATTCTTAAAAATATTTTAAAAATTATTTTAAAAAAAATATATCTTTTTTAAATTTATTTTTAAAATTTATTTTTTTAAAATTTATGTACTTTCTTTTAAAAAAATTATTAAAAAAACTTATTTTTTTAAAATGTATTTACTTAAAAAAAAAAAAACTTGTTTTTTTTTAAAAAATATTTTTTAAAATGTATTTATTTAAAAAAAAACTTATTTTTTTTTAAATAATTTAAACTTTTTTAAATAATTTTTTTAAATGAAAAAAAAAAAAATTCAAAAAAATTAATCTATTTTTCCAATTTCTCCACAAAATTAATAGAAATGGGGCTACTTAAATTACACTACTCAACTCTCTCTATTTCTCCACCAATTTCTCCAATTTCTCCGCTTTTCCATTTCTCTGGCTTACCAAACACGAGAATTAAAGCCATTTCTATTTCTCCATCTTTAATTCTCTTAACCAAACACACCCTAAAAGAAAGAGTATCTGAGTTAAGTGTGTGCGTGTGTTTGTGTGAAAATATGATGTGTAACCTACGGTGGAATTAAAGGAAAAAAAAACAGCAACCTGCTAGGCAGGTTAAAACTTACACACAATAAACCAAAAAAAAAAATTAAATGTTACACAGAATAACCGAATGTGACAAGTATAATATATTTTTGGGTAATTAGCCCTTTTTTTAACACTAAATTTGTGGCCTCATTTAACGTTTTCGCCTAAGGTCTCAAAAAATCCAAAAATGCCGTGATGAGCACATCATAGAACAAAAGACAAATCTCAACCAAATATATTACTATAACCAAATATCTTACCTTAAACCTTAATCAAAGTGTTGATTAACACAGTCATTGTATTGATGGCTTACAACACTAATAAAAGATCTTAGAAAAATAACCCTACGTAAAACTATGCACTCACATAAACATACAAAAGGAAGTGAAGATACAAATTTAAAGTAGAGCTAATTCAAACATTATTGCGCAAAAACATACATAGAGAATTTAAGCTTTGGATTATAGCTAGTACGTGAGACTTTATTTAAGAGTGTGAGATGAGTAAAACACGGTCCATACGACATTTAGATTGGGAGTGGATCAAGACGAGCCACAGGTACACAAACTAAAGGGCTAGCTTTCGTAAGCAAGAGCCCGACTTTCTCTTCCATATCAACACTAGTTAGATTTCCATCTTTCCCAGCTTTCCAATCGAAACACTGAATCATACTGCCAAGTGCTGTATGCACCACATGCAATGCTAGTGATATCCCTGGACACATCCTCCTCCCACTACCAAACGGTAAGAAATGAAAGTGTTGTCCTTTCACATCCAGCATGTTATCTTCAAATCTTTCGGGCCGGAAGTCAAGTGGATTTTCCCAGTGCTCCGGGTCTCTGTGAACAGCCCACAAGTTAATAAACAAATTAGTGTGTGCTGGAACATTGTAACCTGCCACTATGCAATCTTGTAGTGTCGTTCTTGCAATCATTGGGGAACCCGGGTGGAGACGAAGCCCTTCCTTGACAATTGCTTGGAGGTAGGGAAGGTTTGGTATGTCTGATTCTTGTACAAGTCTGTTTTTTCCAACAACTCGGTCAATTTCTTCTTTTGCTTTTTCCATGATTTTTGGATGATTGATAAGTTCTGCCATAATCCATTCTAGGGTAAGTGATGAAGTGTCTGTTCCAGCAACAAATATATCCTGAAATTAAAAGAGGAGATCAGGTTGGCAACCAAAAGAAAGGCACAGACATGTCAAGTGAGAAATAAAACCCTATCTAATTCACTTTCTCCCTATAGTGCATGCACTGAACTTCCTGTAACCATTTAAAAAGATGCGTGCATGTCTTAAAGAAGTATACCTTGCTTAATATTTCTAAAAGGAGAATACTAGATTACATTTTCTTAAAGTTGTCATATAGTTAATGTTACCAGGATTAAGCCTTTGATGTTCTTTCTGCTCAACTTTATCTCCATACTCTCATCTTGTTGAATATCAAGTAAGATATCAAGCAAGTCCTTCTTCTCTGCTACAGTATCATTGTGCTTTCTTGCCTCTTCATGCTCTTCTATGACCTTCTCTATCATCGGATCAACTCTTGAACGGATATCCTTGAACTTTTTCCCGTATCCATTGAAGTCTATAATCTTACAAAACTGTATGTAGTCCGAGGGGTTAAAGGTACCCAGTGCCTCAGTCACATCAGAAATTAGTTTTATAACGTCACCTTCCTTTCCCTCATCGTCTGTAGATCTTTTTCCAATAATCATTCTCATTATAATATTGTTTTTCAACTTCATTAGCTCCGCACCAAGATTCAGTGACTTGCCATCTTTAGCACTTTGAGATAATGTTTTCAGAAAACGATTAATCTCATCGCGCCTAACTGAAGCATGCAAGTCAAGTGTTGCTTTATTCAAGAGGTGTGACAGAACTATCTTTTTTATGAACGTCCAGTGAGGTCCGAATGGAGAAAATATAAAGTCGTTTGACATATAGAGTTCTTTTGATCCATCCAGTTCTTCTGATCCATAGACTAGGGTACGTGAAGCTATGTTTTGGGGTCTGCTAGAAAAGGCTTTATCGTTGGTTCTAAGGAATTCTTTCGCTGTATGCGGTGAACAAACAACAAAACAAGGCACGGAGCCCAAAAATATACGATAAATGGACCCGTATCGGAAAGAAAGCTTGTAAAGAGCTTGATGAGGAATGGGTCTAAGGAGGTGCAAATGTCCGATAATCGGAAGGCCAAATGGGGTCGGGGGATGTCGAGATTTTGCACCATCGTATTTGAAAAACCTTGCCCATATCAAGACAGTTGGGACAAGGCAAATGAAAAAGAGAGACAAGTAGGCTTGGAATTCAACCATGGTTGTTATGTCAACTTTAGAAGTGGTGATGTGCTATAAGCATCTAAGGATTATATAGAAGATGGTATTAAGGGCAGCGGAGCCACCTAAAAAAAACTACTTAAATTCTTCACATTTTAAAAATCAAATTATCACGGTTAAAAATATGTAAAATTATAGAGTTCACACTTGTTCATATGTAGTAATAATGGGTGTGACAAATTTACCTAAACATATAAGTGTGGAGATATTATACAAATATAAATGATTAAAAGTGTGAAAACAATTGAATGTCCACATCTAGAAGTGTGACAAAATTACAAAAAATGTTTACAATAAAAAGTGTGAAAATGTGTGTGACACTTATAAGTGAGCTTTATTGTAATTGTACACACTTATATATATGGATTATTTTTTAAAATATTTGTGTCATTTATAATTGTAGCAAAATTATGATTCATGTAAAAAAAAATCTACAAATGACCATACCGAAATAAGTGTGTAGAATTGAACTATTTTTTGTCGTGCGTAAACTCTTGGTAGTTTCCAATTTTAGTCAAGGCCTAAGAATCAAAATCAACACACTAACCAGAGAATGATTAATGTCCCGGGTCGGGTCCGGACATGTAAATCATTTAGATAAATGTATAATCGTCTAGTTTAACCTTCATCAAATGGCCTAGCAGTGACATGAGATCAATAGTTCAAACATTTGCTAGGTATTTACATTTGAGGGTGGCTAAAGAGGGGTTGGAAATGATTTCGAGATTAATCCGGTAAGGTCACGTACATCTGAGTCAAAAAAGACTCGTCTTTCCCGAATAGCATGAACATGAAAAACTTCATTCGTTTACCTATTTATACTCGTGTAGTTTTAAATCACTGAATGAAATAAATCTTCTATGTTTTATCTGCCTTTTTATCAACCGGTGATACATATAAGTCGACTTTCATATATATAGAATATATTGTAAATCAGTTCAAACTATAAGGACTGATAATGTAAATATTTCAAATGGTAGTTAGTTCGTTAATCACACTGTATATATATTTCATGTTTTCCCTCATTTGTAAGTAATCAAAATCAATAACAAGAATCATTTTCTCTCCCAATTAATCTTCTGCTTAAACTTTGATATGGTATCAGAGCACCAGGCCACTCGATCCTAACCGTTTTCTAACCGTTTTTTCTGTTCTTGTCATTTTCCCCAAACTAAACCCTATTTGATCAATTTGTTTAATTGATCAAATTAATTGGTCAATTTGTTCAAGAAGCTTGTTCTAATCAAGGTTTTAATTATGGCGAATGGAATAAATGATTCTAATGGTTCAACTGATCTTAACGACGTTAATGGTGGTAATCCCAATCATAATCAGATTCCAGAAATGAATGCTCAGAATATGGTCAATGATCCGTTGTATTTGGCAAGTTCTGATCATCCTGGAATGATGTTAACTAATACACCCTTCAATGGAAGCAATTTCATGGGTTGGGGTAGAACAATTAAGATGGCTTTGGGGGCAAAATTGAAATTAGGGTTCATAGATGGAACTTTGCCCAAACCAAATGGTGATTGACAATAACTGCAAAGGTGGATTATTTGTGACTATATGGTTACATGATGGATATTGAATTCTATAATTGCTGAACTTTCTGATTCCTTCTTGTACTCAATCGCCAGATGATCTTTGGAAAGATCATAAAGAAAGGTATGGTTATAGTAATGGTCCTTTGATCTATCAGGTTGAAAGGGAGTTGAGTAAGGTGGTTCAAGGAAATTTGTATGTTGCTGCTTATTTTACCAAATTGAAAAAGTTTTGGGATGAATTGCAGAGTCTTAATGGCATTCCAGTTTGTTCTTGTGGTAAAATGAGAGAGTGAACTTGTTGAATAACTGAAAAATTTCTTGAAATTGATAGTAGGTCCAAGTTAATGCAGTTCTTGATGAGGTTGAATGATGATTTTGAGTTAGTGAGAAATCAAGTCTTGCCAATGGATCCACTACCAAACATTAACAAGGCTTATTATATAGTTCAGCAAGTGGAAAAACAAAAACAAGTTACTCATGGTGCGGCTGATCCTACTGCTTTCTTTGCTAATAATGGTTCTAAGGGTAATCAAGGGCCAAGAAGAGAAAATAGGGAAGTCAGGGGTGACAAGAAGTTCTGTACTCATTGCAAACAGGAGGGACATTTGTTTGAGTAGTGTTTTGAGAGATTGGGATATCCTGACTAGTACAAGGGAAAGAAGAACAAAAGAGGAGGAAAAATGGTGGCACAAGTCAATGCTGATTTTGATTCATATATGCAGCATGAAATACCTTTTGATTTTGTTGGAGAAAATGAGATAAATGTTGGAAAAGGTGATTTGGATCAAAGAATGGTTGCTGCAGTCTATCAAGAAATGATGAAATTGTTCAAGGGCAAAGGTGTTGATCAGGGGAACATTGCCAGTACCTCTAAGTCTCATGCAGGTACTTATTTTTATGGTTGCAAACCATTCCTGAGAATGTCCTTTTATGTGTCTTTAAATGCATTAACAAGCAGCTTAAGGGTAGACATTACAGTTGACTGGATTGTAAACACAGAGGCATCTGATCATATGTCACAACACTTGCATCTGTTTTAGTCTATTAGAGTGCTTAAGTGTCTAATTAAGATAAAGTTGCCTGATGGAAGTAGTAAATTGGTTACCAACGTAGGCAACATTCAAATCAATAGCACTTTGATTCTGCACAATGTGTTTTATGTTCCTGATTTCAAGGTGAATCTATTATCAGTAGGCAAATTACTTAAAACCCAAAATCTTATTGCCATTTTCTTTCCTACCATGTTCTTATTTCAGGACCCTTCAATTAGACAAGTGATGGCTTTTGGAGAAGGGTCACACAATCTCTATATCTGCAAACCATCAAACTCATAGCCCACCAAAACTATCAATTTTCCTACTGTTTCTACTTTGTCTTCTTTTGCTAATAAAATTGTATCCTCTAGTGTTGTTCCAGTTGATTTGTTTCATTCTAGACTTGGGCACACTTGTGTTTCTAAGATGATCCATGTGAACAACTGTAAACATGAGAATCTATCTGAATTCAAATGTGACATTTGTATGATAGCTAAGCAACATAGGTTGCCTTTTCCCAATAGTAATACTAGATTTTTCACTCCTTTTGAGCTCTTACATGTTGATCTATGGGGACCGTACATGACCCCTGTCTTAAATGGTGCACGCTACTTCTTCACTATTGTTGATGACAATTCTAGATGTACTTGGACATATTTGATTCACACCAAAGATCAAGTGTTGTCTATTCTGTCTGATTTCTTTGCTTACATTGGTAACCATTTCAATGCTAAACCCAAGTTTTTTAGGTCTGATAATGGAACTGAGATTGTAAATAAGGAGTGTTTTGCTTTCTTAAGAAAATGTGGTATTGTGCATCAAAAGTCCATGGTTTACACACCCCAACAAAATGTAGTGGTAGAAAGGAAACATAGGCATTTATTAGATATTGCAAGATCCTTGAAATTTCATGCTTCTTTGCCAAACAAATTTCGGGGAGATTGTGTTTTGGCTGCTACTTTTCTTATTAATAAGATGCCTATGAAGATTTTGGATTTTAAAACACCCTTTGAGGTATTACATAGTACTTTACCAAGTTATGAGAACCTAAGAACCATAGGGTGTCTATGTTATGCTGCTGTAACTAAACCTCATAAGGATAAATTTGCAGCCAGAGGCATTAGATGTGTGCTCATAGGGTATCCTCCAGGACAAAAAGGCTACAAGTTATATAATATTCAAATAAAAGAGGTGTTTTGTACCAGGGATCTGATCTTCCATGAGATAGTTTTCCCATTTAAGAAAGAAGTTGAGGTTTCACACTTAGCAGAAAAGTTTTGGCCTGATTCACAAACAGCAGAAGAAGATGTGGGTTTAGATTGTCCTGCACAGAGTACCATGAATAACATTGAAACTACTGATATGGCAAACACCCCTGAACCTGATTTTAATGAAGACAATGGTGCTGAACCAGAAGAGCCTCAAGTTCATATTCCTACATCTACTCCTAATCAAGTCCCTGAACCATCAGTTCCAATGAGAAGGTCCACTAGATCCACTACTCAGCCTGCTTGGCTAAAAGATTTTGTAACCAGCAAACACAGAGCATCTATGGCCACTACTACTAAACACCATATTATCCCTTGTTAAAAAATGAAGACTTTGTTGATTATCTAGAAGAATATGTGGCTTCTTTGGCACATGTTCTATCCAGTTTGGAGCCAACAAGTTACTCACAAGCAGCCTCAGATCCAAAATGGGTGGATGCTATGGACAAGGAGTTACATGCACTGAATGTTAATGAAACTTGGGAACTTACTGAATTACCAGAAGGTAAGAAAGCCATTTTCTTTAAGTGGGTTTATAAGATTAAGTATCTCCAAAATGGTTATATTGAGAAGTACAAGGCAAGGTTGGTCATTAGAGGTTTTGACCAAAGGGAGGGTTTAGACTACAAGCACACTTTTTCACCAGTGGCAAAGGTGGCTACAATAAGGGTTCTCATTGCAATTGCTACTGCTTAAGGTTGGCTATTGCACCAATTGGATGTGAACAATGACTTTTTACATGGATATGTGGATGAAGACATTTACATGAATCCACTAGAAGGATATACTAAAGCCTTGCCTGGTCAAGTCTGCAAGTTAAGCAAATCCATTTATGGTCTGAAGCAAGCCTCAATACAGTGGAATCAAGAGCTTTCCAAGTTCCTTATTTCACTGGGATTTGAAAAATCAAAGCATGACTACTCTTTGTTTGTTAAAGCTAAAGGAGAATCTTATACTATGGCATTGGTGTATGTCGATGACATTTTGCTCACTGGAAATTGTTGTCAAGAGATTGCAGACACTAAAATGGATTTGGACAAGAAATTTACTATTAAAGATTTGGGTTTGGCCAGGTATTTCTTAGGAATTGAATGTGCAGAACAGATAATGGGACTCATTTGCATCAAAGGAAATATGTGTTGGATCTTCTAAAAGATGTTGGTTTGACTGCTGCAAAACCTGCTAGTTTTCCACTTCCACAGAATCTCAAATTATCTTTAGACAAAGGAGCACCTATTCATGATCCTGAATCATACAGAAGGCTTGTAGGAAGGATACTTTATTTGTCTATGACCAGGCCAGACATATCTTATGGGGTTCAACATCTCAATCAGTTTGTGTCTTCACCAAAGGAACCACATATGCAAGTTGTTATGCACTTACTCAGATGTTTGAAAAGAACAATCTCAAAGGGGTTATTCTATCCTGTTCAGTCCAACTTGCAAGTTGCAGGGTTTACAGATGTTGACTGGGTATCTTGTTTGATGACTAGAAAATCCTTAACATGATATTGTATCTTCCTAGGACATTCTTTAGTTTCTTGTAAGAAAAAGAAGCAAGCAACAGTGTCTAGATCATCTACTGAGGTAGAATATAGGAGCATGGCTGCCACTACTTGATAGCTTGTCTGGTTAACTTACTTGCTAAAGGATCTTCATATTCATGTTAAAGTACCAATAACTCTATTCTGTGATAATAAAGAAGCTCAGCAAATAGTTGCTAATCCTTGTTACCATGAGAGAACCAAACACTTAGATATTGATTGTCATTTTACTAGAGACAAAGTGCAAGAAGGGTTCCTGCAGACTGCCTACATACCTTCTAATCTACAGCTAGCAGACATAATGACCAAAGCTTTGGGAGCTGCTCAACATTCTTTCTTATCTGACAAGTTGGGTCTCCAAGAGGCAAAAACTTGGGGGGGGGGGTATAGAATATATTGTAAATCAGTTCAAACTATAAGGACTGATAATGTAAATATTTCAAATGGTAGTTAGTTCGTTAATCACAGTGTATATATTTCATGTTTTCCTTCATTTGTAAGTAATCAATTTCAATAACAAAAATCATTTTTTCTCCCAATTAATCTTCCGCTTAAACTTTGATAATATACCTGTGTTGCTCATTCTTTGAGTCTTATAAACTAGATTATTATTTTCTTCATAGTAACTTCAACTTAGTTAACTTAACTAAAAATATAGCAATATTTATACTATTACTAACAGATATTTATGGAAATATCATCTCATAAAACGATTATACTCTGATATTGATATTTTTAACTATTACACCGCATTTGTTTCTAACGGGACTTGACCACACAATCTATTGGTTGGGGAGTATCTCACACCCCACGTGAAACATATGTATCACTGTTTATACATTGGGCCGGCCGGTGGATATTAACTTCCTTCCACGTTCGATAAATTGACAATCTTTATTATTGTTTTTGTTGTTATTTATAAATATTAGTATCATTATGGATTATATAGTCATAAAACTCAAAATACGTATATGCACGAAATTATAAATCTCAAATAAAAGCACGAGTTATTATGATATGAAAATAAATACACAAGATTTTATATATAGGAATGACTCATGTAAAATATTATTTAGCAGATTATTATCAAAATTATAGATCTCCTAATACTCTCTCCGTCTCAAAATTATTGTGAGGAGACAAAAAATACAAAGTTTATAAAAGTAGGAACACTATAATTTTCAACCACTCAAATAAAATATTTACTTATTAAATTCTCTTTTTATTACTTAAAAAGAAAGTGGACCAAAAAAATATGAATTATAATTTTGAGATGAAATAAGTAGCCGTTTTCTTAATTTTTATATTAATCGTCAAGCTTCGCCATCAATATTGACGACTTGATTGTTAGTAATAGTCAAATGTTTATAATACACAAAAGATTGAATATCGATAAATAACCTAATCAATATGAGAAAGATTACAATGATAGTGATGGATATGTGGGATAAATGTGAGTGACAAACAATAGAATATGATCGTGTGTTGTATAACCAAATGGGAGGAAGGAGCATATATAAGACTTCAAGACTTCATACTAGTTTTAGTCCTCTAACTTCTTTGAGTGTGCATTCCATCCCCTCCATTAAAGCTTTCTGTTGGTGCAATGATAACCAAGACACTTGTAAATTGTAATGTTTAATGATGACAAATATACATTTGAAACACTTAAAATCACAAGCCATTGCCAAAAATCGAAAACGTACAAGTATGGGTCTGGCGCGCTAGCTCACGCGTCATCGCATGGCCAGCGCCAGCCACGGCAAAATGTACGCCTTCGGTTTTTCCAAGTCGGCATTCTTCTTACCCGACTAAAGTGCTTCTTTTAATATAGGTTCGTAAATGATATTTTGTTAAAACAAATAATGTCTAAAAATGTTATTTATATTTTTCGACATATTTATGTTTTGATAGTAACAAAATGTAAAAAAAAACTTTACATTAAAGTTAACGTAAACAAATTATTAGTCGTATAATATCATTTTAACGTAAATCACTCAAGGTATAAACAAATAAATTTTAAACTTGACTAAGGATCAAGGATATAATTTTTTTTTTAAAGTTCACATTTTTATAAATGTGACAAAACATTTTATCAAATATTGATTTTACAAATCATTTTTTAATTATTAAAAAATATTTTAATAAGAAAGTTAATTCAAGATCATAACAACTATTTTTTCCTCCAAAATGAGATCCAAACTTCTCCAAATAAACCTTCATCACAAAAAGACATAATTTGGAGCGTCTGTGTGGGACGACACCATTAAAGTGGACGGTACCGTTAAATTTAATAGTATCGTAGGTATTTAATGGTACCTTCCCTTGCAACGTTCGAATTTTTCTGTGCCAATAAATAGTAGACCATTTACACTCCAAACAATAATTTTTCACACAGTCATCTCTAATCCAAACCTCTCTTCTATATTTTCTTTTCTTTGATCATTTAGTTAGTTTTAGAGTTTTTGATGCAGGTTTTCCGACCAGGATTTAATATTTCTAAGTCTCGTCTACCTAAGGTCTATCTATTGCACTAACGAGCAGTGAACCCGATCGTGCGTAGTATAGAAGGTGAAAGGCCGAGGTTGTTCCCAAGATCTATGTAGATGAGGATCCTATTAAGTCTAAGTGTCACGGTTTTAAAAAGGTTTAAGTTTGAAATGATTAATTAAACTAAAAGACAATGTTTAACATGATTAAACACATGAATTAAAGTGAAAAGAAGTAGTAATCTCTAAAGCTTATCGATATGGTGTGATTCCTCCCTTGGATATGGCTCTGTATGCTTGGTATGATCTCCCTTTGGAACCCTCTTCACGTTCTCTGACTTTGTGTTGTGAGTGAATGATGTCAAATGCAGATTTTAGGGTTTGTATTTATAGGCCCGATCATAGTTACGGCATAATCTAAATTGAGAGTTACGCCGTAACTTAAGTATCTTCTAAACAGAAAGCTCGTAGTGGTGATTACGGCGTAACCTAAGGAATAGTTACGCCGTAATTGTAGCTCCGCCGTAATTTTGTAGAGTTATGCCGTAACATGAATACCTTCTAAACAGAAGATGGTTACATCGTAATGCATGTGAGAAGGTTACGGCGTAGTTGACGGAGGCACAAAATTCTTCATGACCTAGATGGTTACGGCGAAACTTAAGTTGAGAGTTACGCCGTAACTACAGTTGAGTTGGTCTCTGTAACGAAATACCAGCTAAGGCGTAATTGAGAATATGAGTTAGGCCGTAGCTTCTTCAAAGATAGCATACTAAGGTAAAACCGTTAAGAAAATCTCCAAATCCGCGTCTCTAAGCTCCAATGCTCATATTTTACCTAGAAATGAAATATAAAGGAATAAGAGTATAAATCCATGTGAATGACATAAAATATGAGAATAAACGGGAGAAATTGACACTTAAAAGTCAGGATTATTTGATGTTATCAAATATCCACCCACTTGAACTCTATTTGCCCTCAAGTAGACCTTATTAGAATAATTTCTAAAAAGATATCCCCCAAATACCTGGAAGATATGAGTTTAAAAATTCCTTATGCTAGAATAAATTAAAGCCGAACACCTCACGAAATGGGAACAAACACTCATATTCTCTCTAATGGCACATTTATTTGTTATGTTATTAAGTGCATTGTATAAGCACTATGAGCTTAATAGATATTAGCACCGAGGAGGCCACCGCGGTCACATTTGAAGATTTGCGTTGATGACGTATCACACCAACAGTTTGAAGAACAGGTGATGTGCCCATCATGACGTCTGCTAATGGTACATTTATTTGATACATCATGATCCGGTTTCTTCATCTTGAAGCTTTAACTTTGGATGGACGGTGGGCGGTGACAACTTGGTTATAGGTTAAGACTATTTGTTTTGTTATTATTAATTTTTCAACAATTATTTCCCGTGTCTTATCCTACCTTTTATTTATGAAGCGTGTCTAGGTGATGAAGTGAGCAATCTTTGGTGTCTTGGCCATGGATTTGGTCATGTATCATTGATTTTGTCCACTTTCCGTGACACGTGAGTAATGACATTTCACCCTTAACCTCATATTGTGTTCACCCATATTGCTTTAAAAAATTGTTTAGTCCTGAACTCTAGTGGTGGAGATTTGTGTAACCGCCAAGCTTATGATAGAATACATGCTATGATTGTGCTTTGAGTGATCACCCGGAAATTGACACTTAGACTAGAAGAGAGAATATGAGTGTTTGTTCCCATTTCGTGAGGTGTTCAACTTTGATTTATTCTATCATAAGGAATTTTTAAACTCATATCTTCCATGTATTTAGGGGATATCTTTTTAAGAATTATTCTAATAAGGTCTACTGGAGGGCAAGTAGAGTTCAAGTGTGGGATATTTGATAACAGCAAATAATCCTGACTTTTAAGTGTCAATTTCCCCCTATTATGCTCATATTTTATGTTATTTATGTGGATATATACTCTTATTCCTTTATATTTCGTTTCCATGTAAAATATAAGCATTGGAGCTTAGAGACGCGGATTTGGAGATTTTCCTAACGATTTTATCTAAGTATGCTATTAATGAAGAAGCTACGGCGTAACTCATATTCTCAATTACGCCGTAGTGGGGATTTTGTCATAGAAGACTGATGCGCGCGGAAGGCGTGTTCGGGGTGAAGGAAACTTCCTTTTCATCGAGCAAGTTTTTCAACCTCCTAGGCAGTGAACCTAATCGTTGTAGTGTAGTATTGGGGTAAGCCTCGGGGATTGATATCGTTCTCTAGGGGAATAGGAATGCTAGTAAGAAATGTATGACGAGAAGGTGGGGGTTGAGGATGATTCTTTTTTATCTTTTTATGGTTTTTTAGAAAGCTAAGGTAAAATCTCGGGGCAATTGGTTTGGGGGTGGTACTTCTACCGATTACTCTACTTATCTAATTATCTAATTATCTAATTATCTAGTTACTACGGGTAGCTTATGTCTAATTGAGGTGTGTTCGTATGATGATTAAAATTGTGTTTACCTAGATACTATTACTCTCTAGTTATCTTTTATTGGTCGGTTGAGTTGTCACGTCCTTATCTTAAAGCGTTTTATTCCTAAAGGTTGTAGGGTATGCGTGCCCCCTAGTTCTTTGAGGTTATCTCTCGTATATGACCTACGAAGTCGGCAAGCCTAGGCTATTTCATCCATAGACCATATCATCATAAAGCATACTCAAGCATTAAATACAACGAAGATGCCTAGTTGCACTCCTAAGCCAATTTCAACTAAGATAAGAAACAACCTAACAATAATCAATAACTTGGTTTCATAGATCTAAGCAAACACACAAGAAATTTAGCTAGACATGGTAAACAAGCAAGCATACACACAATCAATCGAATACGGGATAGACATAATGATACTTTTTTTTAAAATACTTATCTCGATGTGTAAAATAGGGTATGGGACCCTAAGATACTATCCAATTAGGACTACAAACAACTTAGGGTTTTTTCTCCAAAAGTCTACCTCTCAAAATACAGAAAAATCGAATTTTATATATAGATTTACAACTACGACGGCGTCACCTTTTGCATGGGACGCCGTCAGCTCGCCGTCATTAGGGGTTTTGTCTGTGTCAAGTCATCGATGGGACGGCATCACCTTAGAGTTGTGACGTCGTCGGTCTTCAATTGGGGCGTCGTCTTGATTCTAGATCTGGGCCGTCTGAGATGAAAACTGTGAGTGACGCCCACCTTATTTCAAGCGTGACGTCATCAGGTTATAAGACCAGAATTTTCACTGAGCCGTCACGTGCATGATTTGATCAAGTCTTCATAGAGCGACGGCGTCGCCCTTTGGTTGGGACGCCGTCAGGTACTGTTGATCAGCTTTTGAGTGGCTTCGATCTTGACTTTGCCATTTTCTTCATGTATTTGCTCCTTTTCGTCCAAATATGCTTCATTCTAGCATTTTGCTTCCAAAAGACCAAAAAAGTGAAAAGGAACGAAATTAAGCAGTAACGGATATAAAATTGGTCGATTTAGGGCTTAAATGACCCCCTAAAAGCATACGTTTTAAATCCTTATCAAATATCCCTACACTTGGTATTTGCTTGTCCTCAAGAAAATGTGCTTTTGGCCAATCAATTTATAAGTTAGGGGCATGAAGCATTGGTTTAAAATAGTTCATAACAAGTAAAAGTGCCACAATAGTCATAACAAGTACGGAAATTATACACTAGCACCTCACAAGTGGTGTTTGGATTCTCTCATCTCTCGGGTTTATATGAAATATAATACGAATGGAAATGGAAAATAAACACTCATTACCTGGCATAAAACATAGATTACCATAAGCTTGAGACTAGATCCAACCTCCATCGCTTTGGCGTAAGCACCTAGGAATAGCTATCTAAGATGTCTTTACAAGGGTTATAACGTTAGGCTTACGGTAGGTAAACAAAGGGTTTTGTTGGATAGGAGATATTTAGTGGTGGCAAGTCAAAAATCTTATGTTACAAGCATGAAAATCATGGCGTTGCTAAGCCAAGACTCGACTCACTAAACTAGCTAACTTGAAACAAAACAAACATAAATTTAAAGAGATAAACTTAAAGATAGATGTAGGATGGTAGCCTGTATGTTTTTTTTTCATACCTTTTTACGCTACCATCCTCTACGATAACATCATAATATAAGGGATTTATAGGTTCTGAGGGGTTAACTAGGGGTATCGTGTACTAAAGATGAGTACATCGCTAGGGTGTGGGGTAATTACTCAACCGATGTGGAAGATGTAATTATAATACATGTTTCAAACAAGGGTTATCCTAATGCCTCTTTTCATTTAGTTATTCCTAACTACACAAGTGTAGTCTCACTAGCGATCTCGGAATGCATCACAAAACAAGTTCTAGAATCTATTATACTACCGGTACACTCTCTAAGCATTAAAAATGAATGCTTTTATTCCTAAAGATCT
Organism: Chrysanthemum makinoi; assembly: GCA_910596185.1. Lineage (NCBI taxonomy): Eukaryota > Viridiplantae > Streptophyta > Magnoliopsida > Asterales > Asteraceae > Chrysanthemum > Chrysanthemum makinoi. Next base: position 303,472,915 of record OU343223.1, read on the forward strand.
AGGGGCGAACCTCACATTTTTTGGGTGGAATTTGAATAGTAAACGGTTTTTGTGCTAGTCATATAATTCATATCCATGAGACGCTTTATTAAGACTAAAGTTTAGTTCGTAAATGTCATAATTTTTTTTAATTTGGTGCTAAAATTGCCCTAACGAATATTTCTCATAGTTTATTACATAAATTACCAAGGACAAGACAAATAATCAAGTGAGTGAATAGTTTCTAAGTTCCCGTTTTATTCTCCCTCCCTACACTTAAACTAAACATTGTCCCCAATGTTCCCAGAAAGTATCAAAGTTATGATAAAGGAAGTTAAGTAAGAAAAAGAAACTAGTACTCCCCTGATTAGCTCAATAGGATCCGTGTGAAGTTGCGGTTAAATTCTTTTCCAAGAAGAATGCATGAGTGTTTCTTCTTCATGCTAAATATAACCTGCACACTTATAAGAAAATAAACAAAACCTTCGCGTAAATCGGCTGTAAAACTATATATGACACAACTACACTAGAAAGAAAGTAAGATATAATGCTTGTGGAATGGATGTTTGCAGTTTTTATGGAAAATTAAGACTTGGTGGTTTGTGGTTATTGCTATTGGCATAATCACTGGTTATTTCTTATTGTGATTTGTTCTTTCCGCTGCATATTGCTCTGTAAGTCTAAGTCTAATCTCTTCTTCAAACAAACAGTACTTAAGTCTTTGTGGGTGCAAACGGGTAAACTAACATCTTGATCTGCCACCTCTGAGTGGTATGAATACCTGCTCTGGTTTACCCCAATTCACAGGGTTGGTGCTTGTTGTTTCTTAATTACAAAGTCTTATTTATTTCTCTATCTGTCTATCTACTCTTGTCTTTATTTCTGTCTGTGCCTTGTCTATCTTATCTTATCTGTCTATCTTATTGTTTGTACTATGGCTATTGGTGATGATAATATTGGTGGTGGCTCTTCCACTGAGAAAAGCTTAACCTTTGGTGATGCTTTGTATTTACACCCCAATAACACAAATGGTACACCCATTATTACTATCAAACTCACTGGAATTGAAAATTACAAAATATGGAATATGGCCATGACCTTTGCCTTAAGGAACCATAATAAGTTAGGGTTTATTGATGGTACTTGCATAAGAGATGATTCAAACCCTAGTCTTGCTAATCAATGGGATACTTGTAACTCTGTTGTGGTTACTTGGATTCTTAACTCTCAGTCTGAACTATTTGTTGGTGCTATATATGCTAAAACTGCTTATGAAATGTGGAATGACCTTAAAGATACCTATGATAAGGTTGATGGTTCGGCTATCTTTAATTTGCATAAAAATACAAACTCTCTTAGTCAAAGTGGGTCCTCTCTTGCTGATTACTATAATAACCTTAACTCTTTATGGAAACAATTTGATTGTATGATTAGCTTGCCTCCTTGCACTTGTGAGGCTGCAAAACATTTTGAAAAACACAATCAGCTAATCAAGTTAATGCAATTTCTTATGGGTCTTGATGACTCCTATGTTCCCATCAGAAGCAATATTTTAACCAGGGATCCTTTGCCCAATGTCAAAACCGCTTCTCTGTTGTCTCGGAGAAGAATCTCACGAAATGTTTCATGGGAATAGCTCGCTAAACCCAATGCTACAACATTTGCTGCAAAAACTTCGATGGTGGAAAATTTTTTGATAACAAAAAAGGATTTAACAACAACAATTTTAAGAATTCTGGTTTTAATGCTGGTAACAGCTCAAACAACAGAGGACCAAACATGAATCTCAAATGTACTAACTGCAAAAAACCCGGTCACACTGTTGATAGATGTTATGATCTGGTTGGTTATCCAATTGGATATGTTAAAAGGAATTTTAATTCCAAACCCTTCAGCAGTAACAATGTTTCTGCACGACACTAATCTTTCCACTAATAATGGAACTAGCAACTCTGCTCTCTTTGTCTAATGAATGCTCTCCGACTTATGAGTCCGCTTAATGACAACAATGTGTCTTCTGCTAATGCCAACGTAGCAGGTAAAATTTTTTCAGGAACCTTCTTTAATGGCAATGTCAAGTTTAACATAAACTTTGATAAATTCTTTAACAACAACACTAAAACCTTATCTGGAAACATAAGTCTTGGTTGGATTGTTGACTCGGTGCAAATCAGACATGACTGTTTCTGAAAATTTTTTAATTAATGTTGTTGATATTTCAAATCTTGGTCTAACCGTTGGTCATCCCAATGGTACTCATGCCTTAATTACTAAAATTGGTGATTTAAAGGTCAATAATGACCTAACTCTTTTGATGTTCTGTTGTTCACGAGTACAATGTCAGTTTGTTGTCTGTTCATAAGATTGCTAGAGACAATAAAATGTTTGTTGGCTTTAATGAATCTAATTGCTATATACAGGATTTACATCAAAAGGATTGTGGGGATTGGTAAACAATGCAATGGGTTATATATGTTTGATATTGATTCCACATGTAAGATTGCTTCTAATAACTGCATTTCTGTTTGTCATGTTTCTAGAAATCTCTGGCATCAAAGACTTGGTCATCCCTCTGACCAAGTCCTACATATACTTAAGTCCACACTTAAACTTGATGGAACCTCTAAATCTGACCATCTTTGTGATACTTTCAATAAAGCTAAACAAACCAGGGAACCATTTCCTTTAAGTGAACATAAATCAACTAAAATTGGTCAACTAGTCCATCTAGATGTATGTGGACCATATAAAGTCACTAGCAGAGATGGTTACAAATATTTTTTGACCATTGTTGATGACTATTCTAGGGCAGTCTAGGTTTATATGCTTAAGGGAAAGGATGATGTTTATGTTTCCATTGTTAACTTTACTCATATGCTATCAAATCAATTTGAACACAATGTTAAGATATTCAGAAGTGACAATGGGACAGAATTTGTCAATAACAAACTTCAACACTTCTTTCATGAAAAAGAAATTTTACATCAAACCTCTTGTGTTTACACACCACAACAAAATGGTATTGCAGAAAGGAAACATAGGCATCTCCTTAATGTGGTTAGATCCATTATGTTTCAGGGGGAATTACCTCTATATCTTTGGCCTGAATGTGTTCTAACTGCTGCTTATGTCATAAAAGGTTACCCTCTTCGTGTTGTCCGGCAAGTCTCCTTCTTCCTTGTGTATACTCTCTCTCCTTAGAGTCTTTGGCTGCTTATGTTATGCCACCATTCTCAACATCTCTGATAAATTTGGTAGTAGGTCTGAAAAAGTGTCTTTATTGGCTATTCAAATGAGAAAAAGGTTACAAACTCTTGAGCTTAGAAACAAAAAATATTTTTTATTCCAGAGATGTCAAATTTTATGAAACTGTTTTTCCTTTCAAAATGAAAAATTCTTTGTCAAAACCTTTTGTTGAAACTTATGTGCCTAAAGATTTAAATCACAAAAATTTATTTGACTCACAAATAAGTCCCAATGATGAAGGGAGAGTGACATCCTATGATGATGGCACTGTGGTAAGTCATCCTACTAGGATTGATGAACCGGTTGCAACATCTATAGATGATAATACACACCCCGAGGGCACCATATCACATGAATCACATCCTGCGATGCATCTTACGATTCTGCTGATACATCTCCCGATTCTGCTGAACAAGAAAGAGGCTTGCCAAGCCACTATCTTAGAAGGTCAACCAGAGTTTCTTAGTTGCCCAGTAATCTTAATGACTTTATTGTAGACGGGAAAGTCAAATATGGTGTTGAAAAGGTTGTTAATTATTCTAATTTAAACAAAGATAATTATTGCTTTGCTTCTAGTCTTAATAAAAGTATTGAACCTACCAAGTATGAAGAAGCTATCTTTGATAGTAATTGGGTTGATGCTATGAACTCTAAAATTGAGGCCTTAAATGAAAATCATGCTTGGGATATAACTGATCTTCCACCTAATAGAGCTCCCATTGGTTACAAATGGATCTTTAAAATCAAATATAAAGCCAATGGTGAAGTTGATAGATACAAGGCTAGATTAGTTGTTAAAGGTTACAATCAAAGGGAAGGAATAGACTATGATGAAACCTTTTCTCCCTTGTGAAAATGTCTACTGTTAGATGTCTTATTGCTTTAGCTGTGAAAAAAAATGGTCTCTTTTCCAATTTGATGTTAACAATGCCTTCTTGTATGGAGATCTTGATGAAGATATCTATATGACCATCCCTAAGGGGTTCTGTAATGAGAACAATAAAAATAAAGTTTGCAAACTTGTCAAGTCCCTATACCCTAAAAACAAGCTCCGAAATGGAATGAAAAACTTGTCAGTGTTTTAAAGGAAAATAATTTTGTTCAATCTGTCAATGATCATTCCTTGTTCACCAAAACAGAGAATAACAAGTTTATTGCTCTGCTTGTTTATGTGGATGATATAGTCCTCATTGGAAACTGTATTGATGAGATAAACCTATTCAAAGAGTTTCTAAAATCAAAATTTCATATCAAAGACTTGGGGAACTTAAAATACTTCCTTGGTATTGAGGTTTTAAAAACTGGGAATGACATTTGTCTCTCCCAAAGAAAATATTGTCTTGAACTCCTCAAAGAATTTGGTCTTCTTGGGTGCAAACCTGTGTCTACTCCTATGGAACCCAACTCTGTCCTTCCATACATTCCCCACCGGCCGATGATCCCCTTCTTGTCAACATCACCGGGTTATCGAAGTTACTTGGGAAACTTATCTATCTCACCCATACAAGACATGACATCTCATACTCAGTTCATTGTAATGCAGCACAATATATGCATTCTTCATTAAAATCTCATCTAGAATGTGCCCTCAATGTTCTGAGATATCTAAAAGGAGCTCCAGGAAAAGGTCTAAGGTACAATTTCAAAGAACTCTGAAAATCATCTTGAAGGATATAGTGATACGTGATTGGGCCAAATGCAAGAAAACCGAAAAATCATCACAGGTTATTGTGTCTTCTTTAATGATTGTTTGATCTCATGGAAAAGTAAAAACAAAACACTCTTTCAAAATCTTCCACGAAGCGAGTATAGATCTATGTCTACTGCTGCCTGTGAAATCATTTGGATTCAAAAATCTTAAAGGATCTAAAAGTTGATATCAATCTTCCTGTTAATCTTTTTTATGATAACAAATCGCTTTACAACTTGTGTCAATCCTGTTTTCCATGAAAGATCAAAACACTTTGAAATTGATGTTCACTTCATCAGGGGAAAAAATTGCAAGATAAGGTGTTATAAGTGCCAAAAAGATTGGCTCTTCAAACCAAATTGCGACATATCTTACTAAAAACCTCCATGTTTATCAGCATAAATTCTTGTGTGAAAAATTGATATTGTTTGATATGTTTGCTCATCAGATTAAGGGGGAATGTTAAATTTTGGGGTATTAATCTGTGACAAACATGTCATTCTATCAATTGCTAATGGCTTTCAAGTTATGTTCTGTGCAGGATTATTACAGGGGTTAATCATGGACAAAGAATAAAAGGTTTAAAGTTCCAAGATGCTCGTTTCTGCTGAAGCTATTCTCATTTCTACTGATGAGTCATTTATAGCCGTTAGAGGGGTCTTAGTGTAACTTAATCTCCTATTTAATAAGTCCCTTAATCTAGGGTTATACACACTTGAGTGTGCAGTCATTTCTCACACACTCTTCTCTTCTTTTTGATCATTTCACTGATCTTGTTTCTTCTTTGTATTTGTATGATTATTGTCTCATTGACATTAATCTAACCTTGTAACATTTTGGATACTATTGTTGATATAATCTAAGCCGACTATTGAGGCTTAGGTTTGAATAAAAGTTCTTCTGTTTACTTGTTGTTGTGGATACTTTCGTACAACATACTCACAATTTGTAGACCACTTAATAGGTGAAACGAAAAAAATTAGTTTAATCACTCAATGTTTACGGGAATATAAAATGGTGCTTATATGTGTTCAGCAGTTTAAACAAAGACTCTCCACAGAATGGAACCGATTTGTCATAATATTTAGTTAATTTTGAAAGTGTTGCATTTTAACCAATTTTGTCCAAAAAGCAACATATTTTAAAAGTGTTAGTTGTTCCTAAAATGCTGCATTAGGTTGCATCTAACTAATAGTACGAGGCTTATATACAAGTCTATTAGAAATGAAAATAAAGTTAGCAGTATCATCAAGAAGAAGTATCTCTATCGAACTCTAACATGCATGAAGCATCTTTTAACATCTTCTTTTGTAGGCTTGCAGCCACATCTTGATGTTAAATCTGAAAACTTGGTGTGGAAGTTGGTAAAGAGGTATTGATGAAAGTTTGCTTTGAAAGAGAAACAATGTCTTCCCTATTAAATATACAGCTAATTTTAGTCAACAGCTAAAAAAAATCAAACATATTTTCCCAGTCACATGAATATTGAAATTTCCTTTTGGCAAGTTTTTCAATCCACAAATTTATTACAAAAAAAAAAATCAATCCACAACTACTTCCATTAGTCAACAGTCAACAAACCAATAGCAATATGTTCAGTTGGTGACCCACTAGGCTAAGAGAGTTGCAGAAGCTATTCCTTATGAGGTGGACAATAGCTGGTGCCAAAAGGCACCCGGGGTCAGGGTGTTCCCGCCAATCTACATGTAGAATAGCAATATGTTCAAGAACAATTAAATAAAAACAAAGCTAGGGTTTAGTAAAAAGATACCCCCACTGAACAGTAAGAGCTTCATAATCCCAATAATCGGTGGTGCTTGGGAAGAAGGTGTTTGTTTGTGGGGCGGTGGTATTCAAATGAATTAAGGGTGCGTTTGGTAGAGAGAAATTCAGAAAAAAGAAATGACGTAGAGAATAGAATCTCAGAGAATAGAAATCAGTAGAGAATTTTGTTCAATTATAACGTTTGGTAACAACAGAGACTTGACCTGAGAAATGAAATTTTTTTTATTTAAATAATATTTTGCCTAAATAAAAATTCTTAAAAAATATTTAAAAAAAAATTATTTTAAAAAAAATATATCTTTTTTTTTTTAAATTTATTTTTTAAAAATTTATGTATTTTCTTTAAAAAAAATTATTAAAAAAACTAATTTTTTAAAAATGTATTTACTTAAAAAAAAAACTTGTTTTTTTTAAAAAAATATTTTTTAAAATGTATTTTTTTTTAAATATTTTTTAAAATGTATTTATTTAAAAAAAAAAAAAAAACTTATTTTTTTTTAAACAATTTAAACTTTTTTTTTTAAATAATTTTTTTTTTAAAATATTTTTAAATTTTTTTTTTGATGAAAAAAAAAAATCAAAAAAATTAATCCATTTCTCCAATTTCTCCACAAAATTAATGGAAATGGGGCTACTTAAATTACACTACTCAACTCTCTCCATTTCTCCACCAATTTCTCCAATTTCTCCGCTTTTCCATTTCTCTGGCTTACCAAACACGAGAATTAAAGCCATTTCCATTTCTCCATCTTCAATTCTCTTAACCAAACACACCCTAAAAGAAAGAGTATCTAAGTTAAGTGTGTGCGTGTGTTTGTGTGAAAATATGATGTGTAACCTACGGTGGAATTAAAGGAAAAAAAAACGGCAACCTGCTAGGCAGGTTAAAACTTACACACAATAACTCGAAAAAAATTAAATGTTACACAGAATAACCGAATGTGACAAGTATAATATATTTTTGGGTAATTAGCCCTTTTTTTAACACTAAATTTGTGGCCTCATTTAACGTTTTCGCCTAAGGTCTCAAAAAATCCAAAAATGCCCTGATGAGCACATCATAGAACAAAAGACAAATCTCAACCAAATATATTACTATAACCAAATATCTTACCTTAAACCTTAATCAAAGTGTTGATTAACACAGTCATTGTATTGATAGCTTACAACACTAATAAAAGATCTTAGAAAAATAACCCTACGTAAAACTATGCACTCACATAAACATACAAAAGGAAGTGAAGATACAAATTTAAAGTAGAGCTAATTCAAACATTATTGCGCAAAAACATACATAGAGAATTTAAGCTTTGGATTATAGCTAGTACGTGAGACTTTATTTAAGAGTGTGAGATGAGTAAAACACGGTCCATACGACATTTAGATTGGGAGTGGATCAAGACGAGCCACAGGTACACAAACTAAAGGGCTAGCTTTCGTAAGCAAGAGCCCGACTTTCTCTTCCATATCAACACTAGTTAGATTTCCATCTTTCCCAGCTTTCCAATCGAAACACTGAATCATACTGCCAAGTGCTGTATGCACCACATGCAATGCTAGTGATATCCCTGGACACATCCTCCTCCCACTACCAAACGGTAAGAAATGAAAGTGTTGTCCTTTCACATCCAGCATGTTATCTTCAAATCTTTCGGGCCGGAAGTCAAGTGGATTTTCCCAGTGCTCCGGGTCTCTGTGAACAGCCCACAAGTTGATAAACAAATTAGTGTGTGCTGGAACATTGTAACCTGCCACTATGCAATCTTGTAGTGTCGTTCTTGCAATCATTGGGGAACCCGGGTGGAGACGAAGCCCTTCCTTGACAATTGCTTGGAGGTAGGGAAGGTTTGGTATGTCTGATTCTTGTACAAGTCTGTTTTTTCCAACAACTCGGTCAATTTCTTCTTTTGCTTTTTCCATGATTTTTGGATGATTGATAAGTTCTGCCATAATCCATTCTAGGGTAAGTGATGAAGTGTCTGTTCCAGCAACAAATATATCCTGAAATTAAAAGAGGAGATCAGGTTGGCAACCAAAAGAAAGGCACAGACATGTCAAGTGAGAAATAAAACCCTATCTAATTCACTTTCTCCCTATAGTGCATGCACTGAACTTCCTGTAACCATTTAAAAAGATGCGTGCATGTCTTAAAGAAGTATACCTTGCTTAATATTTCTAAAAGGAGAATACTAGATTACATTTTCTTAAAGTTGTCATATAGTTAATGTTACCAGGATTAAGCCTTTGATGTTCTTTCTGCTCAACTTTATCTCCATACTCTCATCTTGTTGAATATCAAGTAAGATATCAAGCAAGTCCTTCTTCTCTGCTACAGTATCATTGTGCTTTCTTGCCTCTTCATGCTCTTCTATGACCTTCTCTATCATCGGATCAACTCTTGAACGGATATCCTTGAACTTTTTCCCGTATCCATTGAAGTCTATAATCTTACAAAACTGTATGTAGTCCGAGGGGTTAAAGGTACCCAGTGCCTCAGTCACATCAGAAATTAGTTTTATAACGTCACCTTCCTTTCCCTCATCGTCTGTAGATCTTTTTCCAATAATCATTCTCATTATAATATTGTTTTTCAACTTCATTAGCTCCGCACCAAGATTCAGTGACTTGCCATCTTTAGCACTTTGAGATAATGTTTTCAGAAAACGATTAATCTCATCGCGCCTAACTGAAGCATGCAAGTCAAGTGTTGCTTTATTCAAGAGGTGTGACAGAACTATCTTTTTTATGAACGTCCAGTGAGGTCCGAATGGAGAAAATATAAAGTCGTTTGACATATAGAGTTCTTTTGATCCATCCAGTTCTTCTGATCCATAAACCAGGGTACATGAAGCTATGTTTTGGGGTCTGCTAGAAAAGGCTTTATCGTTGGTTCTAAGGAATTCTTTCGCTATATGCGGTGAACAAACAACAAAACAAGGCACGGAGCCCAAAAATATACGATAAATGGACCCGTATCGGAAAGAAAGCTTGTAAAGAGCTTGATGAGGAATGGGTCTAAGGAGGTGCAAATGTCCGATAATCGGAAGGCCAAATGGGGTCGGGGGATGTCGAGATTTTGCACCATCGTATTTGAAAAACCTTGCCCATATCAAGACAGTTGGGACAAGGCAAATGAAAAAGAGAGACAAGTAGGCTTGGAATTCAACCATGGTTGTTATGTCAACTTTAGAAGTGGTGATGTGCTATAAGCATCTAAGGATTATATAGAAGATGGTATTAAGGGCAGCGGAGCCAGCTAAAAAAAAACTAATTAAATTTTTCACATTTTAAAGATCAAATTATCACGGTTAAAAATGTGTAAAATTATAGAGTTCACACTTGTTCATATGTAGTAATAATGGGTGTGACAAATTTTCCTAAACATATAAGTGTGGAGATATTATACAAATATAAATGATTAAAAGTGTGAAAACAATTGAATGTCCACATCTAGAAGTGTGACAAAATTACAAAAAATGTTTACAATAAAAAGTGTGAAAATGTGTGTGACACTTATAAGTGAGCTTTATTGTAATTGTACACACTTATATATATGGATTGTTTTTTAAAATATTTGTGTCATTTATAATTGTAGCAAAATTATGATTCATGTAAAAAAAAATCTACAAATGACCATACCGAAATAAGTGTGTAGAATTGAACTATTTTTTGTCGTGCGTAAACTCTTGGTAGTTTCCAATTTTAGTCAAGGCCTAAGAATCAAAATCAACACACTAACCAGAGAATGATTAATGTCCCGGGTCGGGTCCGGACATGTAAATCATTTAGATAAATGTATAATCGTCTAGTTTAACCTTCATCAAATGGCCTAGCAGTGACATGAGATCAATAGTTCAAAAATTTGCTAGGTATTTACATTTGAGGGTGGCTAAAGAGGGGTTGGAAATGATTTCGAGATTAATCCGGTAAGGTCACGTACATCTGAGTCAAAAAAGACTCGTCTTCCCCGAATAGCATGAACATGAAAAACTTCATCCGTTTACCTATTTATACTCGTGTAGTTTTAAATCACTGAATGAAATAAATCTTCTATGTTTTATCTGCCTTTTTATCAACCGGTGATACATATAAGTCGACTTTCATATATATAGAATATATTGTAAATCAGTTCAAACTATAAGGACTGATAATGTAAATATTTCAAATGGTAGTTAGTTCGTTAATCACACTGTATATATTTCATGTTTTCCCTCATTTGTAAGTAATCAATTTCAATAACAAGAATCATTTTCTATCCCAATTAATCTTCCGCTTAAACTTTGATATGGTATCAGAGCACCAGGCCACTCGATCCTAACCGTTTTCTAACCGTTTTTTCTGTTCTTGTCATTTTCCCCAAACTAAACCCTATTTGATCAATTTGTTTAATTGATCAAATTAATTGGTCAATTTGTTCAAGAAGCTTGTTCTAATCAAGGTTTTAATAATGGCGAATGGAATAAATGATTCTAATGGTTCAACTGATCTTAACGACGTTAATGGTGGTAATCCCAATCATAATCAGATTCCATAAATGAATGCTCAGAATATGGTCAATGATCCGTTGTATTTGGCAAGTTCTGATCATCCTGGAATGATGTTAACTAATACACCCTTCAATGGAAGCAATTTCATGGGTTGGGGTAGAACAATTAAGATGGCTTTGGGGGCAAAATTGAAATTAGGGTTCATAGATGGAACTTTGCCCAAACCAACTATGATTGACAATAACTGTCAAAGGTGGATTTGTTGTGACTATATGGTTACATGATGGATATTGAATTCTATAATTGCTGAACTTTCTGATTCCTTCTTGTACTCTCAATCTGCCAGTGATCTTTGGAAAGATCATAAAGAAAGGTATGGCCATAGTAATGGTCCTTTGATCTATCAGGTTGAAAGGGAGTTGAGTAAGGTGGCTCAAGGAAATTTGTATGTTGCTGCTTATTTTACCAAATTGAAAAAGTTTTGGGATGAATTGCAGAGTCTTAATGGCATTCCAGTTTGTTCTTGTGGTAAAATGAGAGAGTGAACTTGTCGAATAACTGAAAAATTTCTTGAAATTGATAGTAGGTCCAAGTTAATGCAGTTCTTGATGAGGTTGAATGATGATTTTGAGTTAGTGAGAAATCAAGTCTTGCCAATGGATCTACTACCAAACATTAACAAGGCTTATTATATAGTTCAGCAAGTGGAAACACAAAAACAAGTTACTCATAGTGCGGCTGATCCTACTGCTTTCTTTGCTAATAATGGTTCTAAGGGTAATCAAGGGCTAAGAAGAGAAAATAGGGAAGTCAGGGGTGAAAAGAAGTTCTGTACTCATTGCAAACAGGAGGGACATTTGTTTGAGTAGTGTTTTGAGAGATTGGGATATCCTGACTAGTACAAGGGAAAGAAGAACAAAAGAGGAGGAAAAATGGTGGCACAAGTCAATGCTGATTTTGATTCATATATGCAGCATGAAATACCTTTTGATTTTGTTGGAGAAAATGAGATAAATGTTGGAAAAGGTGATTTGGATCAAAGAATGGTTGCTGCAGTCTATCAAGAAATGATGAAATTGTTCAAGGGCAAAGGTGTTGATCAGGGGAACATTGCCAGTACCTCTAAGTCTCATGCAGGTACTTATTTTTATTGTTGCAAACCATTCCTGAGAATGTCCTTTTATGTGTCTTTAAATGCATTAACAAGCAGCTTAAGGGTAGACATTACAGTTGACTGGATTGTAAACACAGAGGCATCTGATCATATGTCACAACACTTGCATCTGTTTTAGTCTATTAGAGTGCTTAAGTGTCTAATTAAGATAAAGTTGCCTGATGGAAGTAGTAAATTGGTTACCAACGTAGGCAACATTCAAATCAATAGCACTTTGATTCTGCACAATGTGTTTTATGTTCCTGATTTCAAGGTGAATCTATTATCAGTAGGCAAATTACTTAAAACCCAAAATCTTATTGCCATTTTCTTTCCTACCATGTTCTTATTTCAGGACCCTTCAATTAGACAAGTGATGGCTTTTGGAGAAGGGTCACACAATCTCTATATCTGCAAACCATCAAACTCATAGCCCACCAAAACTATCAATTTTCCTACTGTTTCTACTTTGTCTTCTTTTGCTAATAAAATTGTATCCTCTAGTGTTGTTCCAGTTGATTTGTTTCATTCTAGACTTGGGCACACTTGTGTTTCTAAGATGATCCATGTGAACAACTGTAAACATGAGAATCTATCTGAATTCAAATGTGACATTTGTATGATAGCTAAGCAACATAGGTTGCCTTTTCCCAATAGTAATACTAGATTTTTCACTCCTTTTGAGCTCTTACATGTTGATCTATGGGGACCGTACATGACCCCTGTCTTAAATGGTGCACGCTAGTTCTTCACTATTGTTGATGACAATTCTAGATGTACTTGGACATATTTGATTCACACCAAAGATCAAGTGTTGTCTATTCTGTCTGATTTCTTTGCTTATATTGGTAACCATTTCAATACTAAACCTAAGTTTTTGAGGTTTGATAATGGAACTGAGATTGTAAATAAGGAGTGTTTTGCTTCTTCTTAATAAAATGGTATTGTGCATCAAAAGTCCATGGTTTACACACCCCAACAAAATGTAGTGGTAGAAAGGAAACATAGGCATTTATTAGATATTGCAAGAGCCTTGAGATTTCATGCTTCTTTGCCAAACAAATTTTGGGGAGATTGTGTTTTGGCTGCTACTTTTCTTCTTAATAAGATGCCTATGAAGATTTTGGATTGGAAAACACCCTTTGAGGTATTACATAGTACTTTACCAAGTTATGAGAACCTAAGAACCATAGGGTGTCTATGTTATGCTGCTGTAACTAAACCTCATAAGGATAAATTTGCAGCCAGAGGCATTAGATGTGGGCTCATAGGGTATCCTCCAGGACAAAAAGGCTACAAGTTATATAATATTCAAATAAAAGAGGTGTTTTGTACCAGGGATCTGATCTTCCATGAGATAGTTTTCCCATTTAAGAAAGAAGTTGAGGTTTCACACTTAGCAGAAACGTTTTGGCCTGATCACAAACAAGAAGAAGATGTGGGTTTAGATTGTCCTGCACAGAGTACCATGAATAACATTGAAACTACTGATATGGCAAACACCCTTGAACCTGTTTTTAATGAAGACAGTGGTGCTGAACCATAAGTGCCTCAAGTTCATATTCCTACATCCACTCCTAATCAAGTCCCTGAACCATCAGTTCCAATGAGAAGGTCCACTAGATCCACTACTCAGCCTGCTTGGCTAAAAGATTTTGTAACCAGCAAATACAGAGCATCTATGGCCACTACTACTAAACACCATATTATCCCTTGTTAAAAAATGAAGACTTTGTTGATTATCTAGAAGAATATGTGGCTTCTTTGGCACATGTTCTATCCAGTTTGGAGCCAACAAGTTACTCACAAGCAGCCTCAGATCCAAAATGGGTGGATGCTATGGACAAGGAGTTACATGCACTGAATGTTAATGAAACTTGGGAACTTACTGAATTACCAGAAGGTAAGAAAGCCATTTTCTTTAAGTGGGTTTATAAGATTAAGTATCTCCAAAATGGTTATATTGAGAAGTACAAGGCAAGGTTGGTCATTAGAGGTTTTGACCAAAGGGAGGGTTTAGACTACAAGCACACTTTTTCACCAGTGGCAAAGGTGGCTACAATAAGGGTTCTCATTGCAATTGCTACTGCTAAAGGTTGGCTATTGCACCAATTGGATGTGAACAATGACTTTTTACATGGATATGTGGATGAAGACATTTACATGAATCCACCAGAAGGATATACTAAAGCCTTGCCCTGTCAAGTCTGCAAGTTAAGCAAATCCATTTATGGTCTGAAGCAAGCCTCAATACAGTGGAATCAAGAGCTTTCCAAGTTCCTTATTTCACTGGGATTTGAAAAATCAAAGCATGACTACTCTTTGTTTGTTAAAGCTAAAGGAGAATCTTATACTATGGCATTGGTGTATGTCGATGACATTTTGCTCAATCGAAATTGTTGTCAAGAGATTGCGACACTTAAAATGGATTTGGACAAGAAATTTACTATTAAAGATTTGGGTTTGGCCAGGTATTTCTTTGGAATTGAATGTGCAGAACAGATAATGGGACTCATTTGCATCAAAGGAAATATGTGTTGGATCTTCTAAAAGATGTTGGTTTCGCTGCAAAAACCTGCTAGTTTTCCACTTCCACGTAATCTCAAATTATCTTTAGACAAAGGAGCACCTATTCATGATCCTGAATCATACTGTAAGGCTTGTAGAAGGATACTTATTTGTCTATGACCAAAGGCCGACATATCTTATGGGGTTCAACATCTCAATCAGTTTGTGTCTTCACCAAAGGAACCACATATGCAAGTTGTTATGCACTTACCGATGTTTGAAAAGAACAATCTCAAAGGGGTTATTCTATCCCGTTCAAATCCAACTTGCAAGTTGCCAGGGTTTACTGATGTTGACTGGTATCTTGTTTGATGACTAGAAAATCCTTAACATGATATTGTATCTTCCTAGGACATTCTTTAGTTTCTTGTAAGACAAAGAAGCAAGCAACAGTGTCTAGATCATCTACTGAGGTAGAATATAGGAGCATGGCTGCCACTACTTGTGAGCTTGTCTGGTTAACTTACTTGCTAAAGGATCTTCATATTCATGTTAAAGTACCAATAACTCTATTCTGTGATAATAAAGAAGCTCAGCAAATAGTTGCTAATCCTTGTTACCATGAGAGAACCAAACACTTAGATATTGATTGTCATTTTACTAGAGACAAAGTGCAAGAAGGGTTCCTGCAGACTGCCTACATACCTTCTAATCTACAGCTAGCAGACATAATGACCAAAGCTTTGGGAGCTGCTCAACATTCTTTCTTATCTGACAAGTTGGGTCTCCAAGAGGCAAAAACTTGAGGGGAGGGTATAGAATATATTGTAAATCAGTTCAAACTATAAGGACTGATAATGTAAATATTTCAAATGGTAGTTAGTTCGTTAATCACACTGTATATATTTCATGTTTTCTTTCATTTGTAAGTAATCAATTTCAATAACAAAAATCATTTTTTCTCCCAATTAATCTTCCGCTTAAACTTTGATAATATACCTGTGTTGCTCATTCTTTGAGTCTTATAAACTAGATTATTATTTTCTTCATAGTAACTTCAACTTAGTTAACTTAACTAAAAATATAGCAATATTTATACTATTACTAACAGATATTTATGGAAATATCATCTCATAAAACGATTATACTCTGATATTGATATTTTTAACTATTACACCGCATTTGTTTCTAACGGGACTTGACCACACAATCTATTGGTTGGGGAGTATCTCACACCTCACGTGAAACACATGTATCGCTGTTTATACGTTGGGTCGGCCGGTGGATATTAACTTCCTTCCACGTTTGATAAATTGATAATCTTTATTATTGTTTTTGTTGTTATTTATAAATATTAGTATTAATATGGATTAAATAGTTATAACACCCAAAATATGTATATGCGCGCAATTATAAATCTCAAATAAAAGCACGAGTTACTATGATATAAAATAAATACACAAGATTTTATATATAGCAATGACTCATGTAAAATATTATTTAGCAGATTATTATCAAAATTATAGATCTCCTAATACTCTCTCCGTCTCAAAATTATTGTGAGGAGACAAAAAATACAAAGTTTAATAAAAGTAGGAACACTATAATTTTCAACCACTCAAATAAAATATTTACTTATTAAATTCTCTTTTCATTACTTAAAAAGAAAGTGGACCAAAAAAATATGGATTATAATTTTGAGATGAAATAAGTAGCCGTTTTCTTAATTTTTATATTAATTGTCAAGCTTCGCCATCAATATTGACGACTTGATTGTTAGTAATAGTCAAATGTTTATAATACACAAAAGATTGAATATCGATAAATAACCTAATCAATATGAGAAAGATTACAATGATAGTGATGGATATGTGGGATAAATGTGAGTGACAAACAATAGAATATGATCGTGAATATGATCGTGTGTTGTATAACCAAATGGGAGGAAGGAGCATATATAAGACTTCAAGACTTCATACTAGTTTTAGTCCTCTAACTTCTTTGAGTGTGCATTCCATCCCCTCCATTAAAGCTTTCTGTTGGTGCAATGATAACCAAGACACTTGTAAATTGTAATGTTTAATGATGACAAATATACATTTGAAACACTTAAAATCACAAGCCATTGCCAAAAATCGAAAACGTACAAGTATGGTCAGGGCGCTAGCTCACGCGTCATCGCATGGCCAGCGCCAGCCACGGCAAAATGTACGCCTTCGGTTTTTCCAAGTCGGCATTCTTCTTACCCGACTAAAGTCCTTCTTTTAATACTGGTTTGTACACGATATTTTGTTAAAACAAATAATGTCTAAAAATGTTATTTATATTTTTTGACATATCTATGTTTTGATAATAAGAAAATGTAAAAAAAATTTTACGTCAAAGTTAACGTAAACAAGCTATTAGTCGTATAATATCATTTTAACGTAAATCACTCAAGGTATAAACAAATAAATTTTAAACTTGACGAATGATCAAAGAAATAAATTTTGTGTTCTAAAGTTCACATTTTTATAAATGTGACAATACATTTTATCAAATATTGATTTTACAAATCATTTTTTAATTATTAAAAAATGTTTTAATAAGGAAGTTAATTCAAGATCATAACAACTATTTTTTCCTCCAAAATGAGATCCAAACTTCTCCAAATAAACCTTCATCACAAAAAGACATAATTTGGAGCGTCTGTGTGGGACGACACCATTAAAGTGGACGGTACCGTTAAATTTAATAGTATCGTAGGTATTTAATGGTACCTTCCCTTGCAACGTTCGAATTTTCTGTGCACAATAAATAGTAGACCATTTACACTCCAAACAATAATTTTTCACACAGTCATCTCTAATCCAAACCTCTCTTCTATATTTTCTTTTCTTTGATCATTTAGTTAGTTTTAGAGTTTTTGATGCAGGTTTTCCGACCAGGATTTAATATTTCTAAGTCTCGTCTACCTAAGGTCTATCTATTGCACTAACGAGAAGTGAACCCATCGTATAGTATAGAAGGTGAAAGGCCGAGGTTGTTCCCAAGATCTATGTAGATGAGGATCCTATTAAGTCTAAGTGTCACGGTTTTAAAAAGGTTTAAGTTTGAAATGATTAATTAAACTAAAAGACAATGTTTAACATGATTAAACACATGAATTAAAGTGAAAAGAAGTAGTAATCTCTAAAGCTTATCGATATGGTGTGATTCCTCCTTGGATATGGCTCTGATGCTTGGTATGATCTCCTTTGGAACCCTCTTCACGTTCTCCTGACTTTGTGTTGTGAGTGAATGATGTCAAATGCGATTTTAGGGTTTGTATTTATAGGTCCATCATAGTTACGGCATAATCTAAATTGAGAGTTACCCGAACTTAAGTATCTTCTAAACAGAAAGTTCGAGTGGCAGATTACTAAGGCGTAACCTAATAAGGAATAGTTACGCAGTAATTGAAGCTCCGCCGTAATTTTGTAGAGTTATGCCGTAACATGAATACCTTCTAAACAGAAGATGGTTACGTCGTAATGCATGTGAGAAGGTTACGGCGTAGTTGACGGAGGCACAAAATTCTTCATGACCTAGATGGTTACGGCGAAACTTAAGTTGAGAGTTACGCCGTAACTACAGTTGAGTTGGTCTCTGTAACGAAATACCAGCTAAGGCGTAATTGAGAATATGAGTTAGGCCGTAGCTTCTTCAAAGATAGCATACTAAGGTAAAACCGTTAAGAAAAACTCCAAATCCGCGTCTCTAAGCTCCAATGCTCATATTTTACCTGGAAACGAAATATAAAGGAATAAGAGTATAAATCCATGTAAATGACATAAAATATGAGAATAAACGGGAGAAATTGACACTTAAAAGTCAGGATTATTTGATGTTATCAAATATCCACCCACTTGTACTCTACTTGCCCTCAAGTAGACCTTATTAGAATAATTTCTAAAAAGATATCCCCCAAATACCTGGAAGATATGAGTTTAAAAATTCCTTATGCTAGAATAAATTAAAGCCGAACACCTCACGAAATGGGAACAAACACTCATATTCTCTCTAATGGCACATTTATTTGTTATGTTATTAAGTGCATTGTATAAGCACTATGAGCTTAATAGATATTAGCACCGGAGGAGGCCACCGCGTCACATTTGAAGATTTGCGTTGATGACGATCACACCAACATTTGAAGAACAGGTGATGTGCCCATCATGACGCTCGCTAATGGTACATTTATTTGATACATCATGATCCGGTTTCTTCATCTTGAAGCTTTAACTTTGGATGGACGGTGGGCGGTGACAACTTGGTTATAGGTTAAGACTATTTGTTTTGTTATTATTAATTTTTCAACAATTATTTCCCGTGTCTTATCCTACCTTTTATTTATGAAGCGTGTCTAGGTGATGAAGTGAGCAATCTTTGGTGTCTTGGCCATGGATTTGGTCATGTATCATTGATTTTGTCCACTTGCCGTGACACGTGAGTAATGACATTTCACCCTTAACCTCATATTGTGTTCACCCATATTGCTTTAAAAAATTGTTTAGTCCTGAACTCTAGTGGTGGATATTTGTGTAACCGCCAAGCTTATGATAAAATACATGCTATGATTGTGCTTTGAGTGATCACCCGGAAATTGACACTTAGACTAGAAGAGAGAATATGAGTGTTTGTTCCCATTTCGCGAGGTGTTCAACTTTGATTTATTCTATCATAAGGAATTTTTAAACTCATATCTTCCATGTATTTAGGGGATATCTTTTTAAGAATTATTCTAATAAGGTCTACTTGATGGCAAATAGAGTTCAAGTGTGGGATATTTGATAACAGCAAATAATCCTGACTTTTAAGTGTCAATTTCCCCATATTATGCTCATATTTTATGTTATTTATGTGGATATATACTCTTATTCCTTTATATTTTGTTTCCATGTAAAATATAAGCATTGGAGCTTAGAGACGCGGATTTGGAGATTTTCCTAACGATTTTATCTAAGTATGCTATTAATGAAGAAGCTACGGCGTAACTCATATTCTCAATCACTACTACGTCAGTGGGATTTTGTCATAGAAGACTCATGCGCCAAGGCGTGTTCGGGGTGAAGGAAACTTCCTTCTCATCGAGCAAGTTTTTCAACCTCCTAGGCAGTGAACCTAATCGTTGTAGTGTAGTATTGGGTAAGCCCTGTGGATTGATATCGTTTCTCTGGGGAATAGGAATGCTAGCAAGAAATGTATTACGAGAAGGTGGGGGTTGAGGATGATTCTTTTTATATTTTTATGTTTTTTAGAGCTAAGGTAAAATCTCTGGGCAATTGGTTTGGGGTGGTACTTCTACCGATTACTCTACTTATCTAATTGTCTAATTATCTAATTATCTAGTTACTAATGGTAGCTTATGTCTACTTGAGGTGTGTTCGTATGATGATTAAAATTGTGTTTACCTAGATACTATTACTCCCTAGTTATCTTTTATTGGTCGGTTGAGTTGTCACGTCCTTATCTTAAAGCGTTTTATTCCTAAAGGTTGTAGGGTATGCGTGCCCCCTAGTTCTTTGAGGTTATCTCTCGTATATGACCTACGAAGTCGGCAAGCCTAGGCTATTTCATCCATAGACCATATTGTGACAATCCGTACTTTCAGGTTATTTCTCGACACGATGCATGTCTCATTATTTCAACATTTTTAGTAAACTTGGTTTACTTGTTTCAAATTCGCGTAACCTTGGAGGGTTAGCGGCGAATTCATGATCATGACATCACGTACATTTCATATGGACTATGATTAGTCTACATTTCATTGACATCATGTGCATCTCATTAGTACATGCACGACATTTCATTTCACCCTTCTTCGCGTGAGTTTTATATTTAATAATTTTTATCGCGTGAGTTTTTATTTTGATTATTTAACCCGTTACTTTCAAAAATGATCCCGAGGTATTTTTAAACTCACATTTAGTTTATAAAAACTATATTTTTAGTTTTCCTAGTGTTTCACATTTATTTGGTATTTTAATTGTTAAAATTTTATTATTACGTCGTTTTCTTAAAAATCTTACGATAATTATTTTATCACCCGATTTTCACGAGGAAAGTATTTTTACAATTTTTATCACCTCAATACAACCTATTTTGATTTACTAAAAACTTTCATATACCTTAACTTAACTTTACTTTATTTACACTTTTTATACAAGTTTCTACAAATACATACAAGTTACAATTTAAAAAAAAAAAAAAATATAATGGGAGACAACCCTCCCCCAAAAACCGGCCAAGGGGGAGGGTGAGTCTTAATTGTGGTATGGTTTTCTTACTACTTTGTCTTGTTAATAATTCACACAAGTTACATAAAGTCTAACACTCAAAATCACTTCACATACATCTCAATTTTTCTCAAAGTGTTAAACACAAAAACTCTCTCTTCTTTGGCTCCATAGAACCGGCCATATAGCAAGCTCACAAGGGATCAAAATTTTCTTCAAGTCCAAGTGTTATTAACAACCTAGATCATATCCTTTTCATGGTTTTGAAATAAAAACCAAGGATATTTAAGTTAATCCTTGTTACCTACACCTCTTCACTATCACTAGTAAGCATATTCTTATCATTTTCATGTTTCCTCTTTCATTTCATATGTTTCTTATCATTTTTGGAGCTTTTATGCAAGTATTGTGATTTATACCATTTATGTCATGATTTTTAAGTTATATATATACCTAAGGTCATCCTATAATTACTCCCATGGTATTCTTTGGTCTTGATGGTGATTAGGAACCCATGACACCCTAAGAAGGTGTATGGTAGGATTAGATTAGTTTTGGAGTTGATTTGAAGGGATTAGAATAGGTTTTGTCCGAGAAAAACTATTTTCGATAAGTATATTTTATGTTCTGTCCTTGTTTTGCTTTTCTGGAAAATCCGACAGTTGGTACTAAATTTTGGCCTTGATTTTTAGAAAATATACTTTAAAACGAACCGGGCCTCTTGAACGGATAAAATCGGACTTATAACGAAGAAGTTATGGATTTTACAAGTTTGACGACGAAATATATTATTTTTCTAAATTTCAGCAACATGTATTTAGTTTGTTCGGGTCAAAAACGAGCCTTAAGCTTCACAAATTATTTCGACTTGTCAAAAATATATTGGTTTACTTCAATACGAAGCTAAGGACATATAAAACGTAGAAAACGGATTTGAAACGACAAAGATACACACTTTTTCATAAACTTGCCGTAACTAATTTTTCTGCACTCAATTGGCCAAAAACCACCAACTTTAACCCTTATTATCTTTGTGTCCGAGACCTTTTGGACGAAAACTCCTGAACTGAAACTTTTAGATATCGATACAAACTTTCCAAAACCGTCGATTTCGTTCTCTAACGATCAACGTGTACCGTTTTACGATTGTTTTTCCGGAGCCATTTTTGGTAATTTCATGATTTTTCCAACGTACATTGTTTTGCTTAAAAAGTGGTAATTTTACCAAAAATCATTATAAAACCATTGTAGGATGACATTTTGACGTAAAAAACATGTAAAGTGATTTTTGTTTGGTCAAGGCGTCAAAAGAGTATTTTTCGACGCCGAGTAATATTTTCAAAACTCATAAATGGTATAAATAACATATCAAGTGCATGCATAACATTACATTGCAATTCATGACATATCATATCATTGATAATAGGTCCCGTTGACGATTACATTAAACCTCGGTGTACTCACTTTGCCGTTATTCCAGTTTATCCAAGTGAGTTTTCATAGCCCCGTTTTACATGCTTTCGATTATTTCAAACCCACGGGGGAGAATACATTGCACTACATTTTTCTTTGTACGATACCAAGTATGTTAAATTCATTACATTGCTTAAGTTACCACATATGCCAATTTGAAAGTCCCCATTTCCTGAACCATGAACCGTTAATCATTGAAGCGAGGATGAGTGGATAGATCTATCGAGGGTGACGCCTCCATCCGGTTTGGTGAATCCCAACCAGGAAAACGGATGCATTTCATTTGATTTCATTACGGAGTTGTCTGGCAAACATTCCGCGGGAGGCATACATAATTGATAAGTCTAGTTTCGGGGTCATGGGCTTAAGGCAATTGTAACATTATTTTTACGACTTGATTGTCATGTATGCTAGATACTTGTGTAGTCGTATAAAACATTTACATAAACCTATGATTTCTCACCAACATTATTGTTGATCGTTTTAGCAATGTATTTTCGTGTAACCGAGGCATTATCATCATGACATGGTTTAGGGACCTACATTTTGAGTCGCGTCGTCGACTTACATTATGTACATTATGGCACTTTATTTCAAAACATCGTTGGATTTGTAACATATTTGTATTTCCGCAAACTTTGTAAACCTTTTGGGACCATGTTGTACTCTGATTATGTTTTTATGAAATATCCAACGATGTGTTTTTAAACGGCACTTTAGGTCGTTCAATATAACTGTGATGTGGTGCTATGACAGTCATTGCCCCTGTGAATTCCATTCACGCAAAATGTAAATTGGGGTGATGATTGGTACGAGCTACAGCTATATAGAGAACTAGGTTTCATCATTGACCCTAGACTATAGCTACATTATCATAGCATCTCATCATTTCATCATAGTACATATTCACTTTTCATGCGGATTCACTTACACTTTATTCGAGATTATTTACTTTATTTCACATCGGTTGTCACAGACATGTCTTCAGATTCACATCCCATCACCATATCATCGGACTCTAGCTCGGATGATGTCCCGGCTAACCCCATCATGGATGATGTTGCATCACATTCCACTCGAGATCGTATCTTCCATTGATCTACTCCGCCTTTCCACCTATCATGATCGACATCGAGACCGAACCCTTCGGAGGGCGAGGTTGCACCCACTCTCACGTAGCCCACTCACGATCCACCAAAGACCACTACTAGCACCATCACCACCATCATCACCATCTCCATCATATTTTATTAGAGATCCTTTTCCTACGCACGACTTGCCGCCCAAAAAGCGTGCTCGCTTTTGATATCCCTACACCAAAGATCTATCGAGCCCGAGCCACCCGTAGATTTGAGTTAGCGAGAGTTCTAGGGGCGTACCGTGCCGTGACGCCGCCCTTCTACGCGGCACTAGGAGCCCGCATTGATGCTCAGAGCTATGTGATTGATAGTTTGACACGACAGCTTGGGGAGTTGTCGGTAGATAGGATTGAACCCATCGAGGAGGTCGAGGGTTTGATATTAGCGTGGTTTGTATTGACTTATCTCATCGAGTATTCAGATAGACAGATAGAGGACGTGGAGAGTATTGCTTCTTTGCAGGGTCAGATTGATGAGGTGAGGAGTTTGGTGGATAGTTTGGTTACTCAGTGTTCGCATCTTCGTGATAGGGAATGCGGAGCACCATGAGTTGCCTTATGTAGACTTTTGTCATTGTATAGTTTTGACCATTATTATCCTAGTCACAAGGTGTGTGACGTGGTTTAAAGAACTTGTTGTATTTTGGTTGTTGTACAAACAAATGTATCAAGTATTGACTCTACTATGTAGGAATGGTTATTATTATCTATGATATCGGTCCATGTAGGCCGAAATTTTCATGTATATTATCCACGCAGGTTGTGATTATATTTGTGATATTTCGCTATTGTTCCGTTGTGATTCCATTTATCTTTATGCATGATGTGGTTGTGGATATATTTGTATGATGGTTGTTTCTACTTACGAAGTTCTCATGATTGTTTCATCTTGTGATTTTGAAGAATTATATGCTAAGAAAGTTACACCAGAAATGACCCAAGCAGCAATTCAAAAGTTGGTGAATGATAGCATTGCTAATGCTCTAAGAGTTGAAAGGGAAACAGCTGGTCGCCGGCCGCTAGGCTTGCTCGCTACAACCGGTAATGCCGAGGATCCGGGTTAAGAAATGCTCGCATAAAGATTTCAAGAGTGGTGAACCCACTAAGTTTCGTGGTACCGAGGAGCAACAAAGAATGGTTAGATGGTTTGAGAAGTTGGAATCGGTATTTTGCTTTGTAACCGTCCGGATGACAAGAGGTTAAGTTTGCCACGAGCACTTTACTCGATGGAGCGTTGTCATGGTGGAATTCATACGCGCAACCGATTGGTATGGAGAATGCTTTTAAGCTTACGTGGGAGGAATTCAAGGGCTTGGTGACTAAGAAGTTTTGTCCTCGAACGGAAATCAAAAGTTGGAGACGGAGTTCTATGAATTGGTAACCATTGGGTATGATATCGACACTTACATTCGAGATTCCGTGAATTAGCCACGTATGCCCGTCGATGGTATCGGATAATGAAAAGTTGCTAGAGGCTTTTATCTGGGACTTCCCGAGGTCGTTCAAGGAGATGTGACTTCGTTTGATCCACAAACAATCGAGGAAGCTATTCGTGACTCGGTTGATGGCGCAAGTGGTGAAGCGAGGTAAGTACACCACTACCAACCGAAGCAACAACAACAACCCCAACAACCGCTTCAACAATAACCGAGGCAACTACAACAACAATAACAAACGCAAGTGGGACAACAGGGGTAGGAATGCTACTCAACAACCACCCAAAAGGCAAGAGGTTGCTAAGGCTTATGTTATGGTCCCAAAGAAGGAAAAGGATATACGGAGTTTTGCCGGCGTAATAAGTGTTTGAGTCATCACAATCCGGTCGATGTCCGATCCGTGTGAAAATTGAAAGAAAGTTGGTCACCGTACTAGGGATTGCAAGGCACCACAAGTTACTTGTTTTGGTTGGGGAAACCGACACTACAAGAGGGATTGTAAGAAAGGAAAGAATCAAGCAAACCCGAATCAAGAAGGTTTGGCACGAGGAAGGGTTTACGCCATCGGAGGCGGAGAAGATAGGGAGGACCCGAATGTCATAACGGTACGCTCCTTCTCAATAATCTATGCTTCAGCTTTATTTGATTCGGGTGCCGATAAAAGTTTTGTGTCCAATGCATTTGCACCTTTGCTCAACATTAAGCCAACCACCTTAGACATATCATACATCGTCGAATTAGCTAATGGTAGCGTAGTTAACACCAACACCATTGTCCGCTGTTGCACATTCAATTTTCTTAATCATCCCTTCAACATAGACCTCATGCCCGTAGAGCTTGGTAGTTTTGACGCGTCATCGGCATGGACCGTTATCTAAGCATCGTAAAGATCATTTGTGATGAGAAAGTGGTTCATCTTCCCTACAATGGCTAAACTTTGATTATTCGGGAACGAAGTGGAACTCAATTAGTATCATATCGAGTAGCAAAACGGAGAAGTACATTAAGAAAGGTTGTCTTGCTTTCTTAGCCCATGTAACCGAGAAAAAGTCGGAGGAGAAGCGACTTGAAGATGTTCCTATTGTTCGTGAATTTTCTGAGGTATTTCCCGAGGATTTACCGACTTCCACCGCACGCCAAGTAGAGTTTCATATTGACTTAGTGCCCGAGTCGCACCGATTAGCGCGAGCAATCCGTATCGCCTAGCACCATCCGAAATGCAAGAGTTGTCTAATCAATTGCAAGAGCTTCGAGACAAAGGATTCATTAGGCCGAAGTTCCTCTTGGGGAGCACCGGACTTGTTTGTGAAGAAGAAGGATGGATCCTTCCGAATGTGCATAGATTATAGAGAGTTGAACAAGTTAACGGTGAAGAATCGTACCCACTCCCCTAATTGATGACTTGTTCGATTGCAAGGTTCAAGTATTTATTCCAAGATTGATCTTCGCGGTTATCATCGCCTTCGAAGTTCGAAGAGGATATTCAAAACAGCGTTAGACACGCTACGGTCATTACGAAGTTTCAAGTGATGCCGCTTGGATTGACTAATGCACCGGCGGTATTCATGGATCTCATGAATAGAGTTTGTAAGTCGTATTTGGACAAGTTTGTTATAGTGTTCATTGACGACATCTTGATCTACTCCAAGAGCAAAGAAGAGCACGAAGAACATTTAAGGACGATTTTAAGGCTACTCAAGAATGAGAAGTTGTATGCAAATTTTCGTGTGATTTTTGGAACCGCAAAGTGCAATTTCTTGGTCATGTCATTGATAGTCATGGACTACAAGTTGATCCCGCAAAGATTGAAGCCGTAAAAGATTGGGCTACCTCCAACTAATCCTACGAAATTCACAATTTCTAGGACTAGCCGGTATTACCGAAGGTTCATCAAGGTTTTTCAAGATAGCGACCTTTGACCAAGTTGAACACGTAAAACAAGAAGTACGAATGGGGAAAGAAACAAGAAGTTGCTTTTCAATTGTTGAAGCAAAAGCTTTGCAGTGCGCCAATTTTGGCACTACCCGAAGGCATTGAGAACTTTGTTGTATATTGCGACGCCTCGCATAAAGGACTTGGGGCTGTTTTAATGCAAAATGAGAAGGTGATTGCGATGCTTCGACAACTTAAGACTCATGAAAAGAACTACACAACTCATGATCTCGAAGTTAGGAGTCGTAGTTTTCGCCAAGATTTGGAGACACTACCTTTACGGTACCAAGTGCACAAGGTTTACCGACCACAAGAGTTTGCAATATATTCTTGATCAGAAGGAGCTTAATATGAGGCAACGCCGTTGGTTGGAGTTACTCAAATACTATGATTGTGAAATCAAGTATCACCCGGGAAGAGCCAATGTTGTGGCTGATGCTCTTAGTCGGAAAGAGAGGCCTAAACCTTTAAGAGTTCGCTCATTGGGAATGACGATTATTTCTCCTTTACCATCGAAAATCCATGAAGCACAAGTCGAAGCACTTAAGGAGGAAAACCGACCAAGTGAAAAGCTTTATGGTATGCCCAAAGCGCAAAATGGTTTTGTAAAAAGAGCAGATGGAGTATTATGTTTCAAGGATAGAATGTGGGTTCCATTGTATGGCGGAATACGAGAATTGATTATGCATGAGTCGCATAAGTCAAAGTATTCTATTCATCCAGGATCGGATAAGATGTATCAAGATCTTAAGAAGCTTTATTGGTGGCCAACATGAAAGCGAGATTGCCACGCACGTTAGCAAATGTCTTACCTGGCTAAGGTAAAAGTCGAATATCGAAGCCTTCAGTTTACTCCAACAACCGGAAATTCCTCAATGGAAATGGGAACGTATTACTATGGACTTTGTTATGAAACTTCCTAAGACATCGGGAGGTTACGACGCTATTTGGGTAATTGTTGATCGCCTTACCAAGTCAGCCCATTTCATACCGATTAGAGAGACTTATTCCACGGAGCAACTCACTAGACTTTATGTCAAGGAAATAGTCTCGAGGCACGGAGCACCAATTTCTATCATTTCCGCCAGAGATAGTCGATTCACTTCAAACTTTTGGAATTCATTGCAAGATTCATTCGAACCGATTAGAGATGAGCACAAAGATATCACCCACAAACCGACGGTCAAAGTGAAAGGACCATTCAAACGTTGGAAGACATGCTGAGGGCATGTGTTATTGATTTTGGAAATGGTTGGGCTAACCATTTGCCATTGATTGAATTCTCGTACAACAATAGTTATCACACCAATATCAAGATGGCACCATTCGAGGCAATCAGATGGTCGTAGTGCCGCTCACCGCTTGTTGGGCGAGTAGGAGACGCACAACTTCATCGTCCGTAAATGGTACGGGAAACCACGGAAAAGATTGTTCAAATTCGTGATAGACTCGTAACCGCAAGGAGTCGCAGTAAAAGTTATGCGGATGTTAGACGCAAGGATTTGGAATTTCAAGTGGGAGACAAAGTCATGTTAAAAGTATCGCCTTGGAAGGGCGTGGTACGATTTGGAAAGCGTGGGAAGTTAAACCCGAGATACATTGGACCATTCAAGATTTTGAGCAGAGTTGGTCCCAGTAGCTTATCGCCTTGATCTTCCACCGAACTCAGTCATGTGCACAACACGCCACGCTTCAAACTTGAAGAAGTGTCTTCGGACTAATCGCCGTTATTCCATTGGATGAAATTCAACTTGATGACAAACTCAATTTTGTGGAAGAACCTCAGAGAAATCATGGACCGCGAGGTCAAGCAGCTGAAACAGAGTCGTATTCCTATTGTGAAAGTTCGTTGGAATTCTCGACGAGGTCCCGAGTTTACTTGGGAACGGAAGACCAAATGCTACACAAGTATCCTCATCTTTTCACGACACACGCTATTACACCTAACAACCATTGAATTCAGGACTGAATTCCTTTTTGATGGGCTAATGTGACAACCGTACTTTCGTGTTATTTCTATTCCATGCATGTCTCATTATTTCAACATTTTTAGTAAACTTGGTTTACTTGTTTCAAATTCAGAACCTTGAGGGTTAGCGGCTAATTCATGATCATGACATCACGTATATTTCATATGGACTATGATTAGTCTACATTTCATTGACATCATGTGCATCTCATTAGTACATGCACTACATTTCATTTCACCTTCTTCGCGTGAGTTTTATATTTAATAATTTTATCGCGTGAGTTTTATTTTGATTATTTAACCCGCTACTTTTTCAAAAATGATCCCGAGGTATTTTAAACTCACATTTAGTTTATAAAAACTATATTTTTAGTTTTCCTAGTGTTTCATATTTATTTGGTATTTTAATTGTTAAAATTTTATTATTACGTCGTTTTCTTAAAAATCTTACGATAATTATTTTATCACCCAAATTTCACAAGGAAAGTATTTTTACAATTTTTATCACCTCAATACAACCTATTTTGATTTACTAAAAACTTTCATATACCTTAACTTAACTTTACTTTATTTACACTTTTTATACAAGTTTCTACAAATACATACAAGTTACAATTTAAAAAAAAAAAATATATATTGGGAGACAACCCTCCCCCAAAAACCGGCCAAGGGGGAGGGTGAGTCTTAATTGTGGTATGGTTTTCTTACTACTTTGTCTTGTTAATAATTCACACAAGTTACATAAAGTCTAACACTCAAAATCACTTCACATACATCTCAATTTTTCTCAAAGTGTTAAACACAAAAACTCTCTCTTCTTTGGCTCCATAGAACCGGCCATATAGCAAGCTCACAAGGGATCAAAATTTTCTTCAAGTCCAAGTGTTATTAACAACCTAGATCATATCCTTTTCATGGTTTTGAAATAAAAACCAAGGATATTTAAGTTAATCCTTGTTACCTACACCTCTTCACTATCACTAGTAAGCATATTCTTATCATTTTCATGTTTCCTCTTTCATTTCATATGTTTCTTATCATTTTTGGAGCTTTTATGCAAGTATTGTGATTTATACCATTTATGTCATGATTTTTAAGTTATATATATACCTAAGGTCATCCTATAATTACTCCCATGGTATTCTTTGGTCTTGATGGTGATTAGGAACCCATGACACCCTAAGAAGGTGTATGGTAGGATTAGATTAGTTTTGGAGTTGATTTGAAGGGATTAGAATAGGTTTTGTCCGAGAAAAACTATTTTCGATAAGTATATTTTATGTTCTGTCCTTGTTTTGCTTTTCTGGAAAATCCGACAGTTGGTACTAAATTTTGGCCTTGATTTTTAGAAAATATACTTTAAAACTAATCCGTGGGTCGCTTGAACGGATAATAACGGACTTATAACGAAGAAGTTATGGATTTTACAAGTTTGACGACGAAATATATTATTTTTCAGAAATTTCAGCAACATGTTTTTAGTTTGTTCGGGTCAAAACCGAGCCTTAAGCTTCACAAATTATTTCGACTTGTCAAAAATATATTGGTTTACTTCAATACGAAGCTAAGGACATATAAAACGTAGAAAACGGATTTGAAACGACAAAGATACACACTTTTTCATAAACTTGCCGTAACTAATTTTTCTGCACTCAATTGGCCAAAAACCACCAACTTTAACCCTTATTATCTTTGTGTCCGAGACCTTTTGGACGAAAACTCCTGAACTGAAACTTTTAGATATCGATACAAACTTTCCAAAACCGCTCGATTTCGTTCTCTAACGATCAACGCGTACCGTTTTACGCATTGTTTTTCCGAGCCATTTTTGGTAATTTCATGATTTTTCCAACGACATTGTTTTTGCTTTAAAAGTGGTAATTTCACCAAAAATCATTATAAAACCATTATAGGATGACATTTTGACGAAAAACATGTAAAGTGATTTTTGTTTGGTCAAGGCGTCAAAAGAGTATTTTTCGACGCCGAGTAATATTTTCAAAACTCATAAATGGTATAAATAACATATCAAGTGCATGCATAACATTACATTGCAATTCATGACATATCATATCATTGATAATAGGTCCCGTTGACGATTACATTAAACCTCAGTGTACTCACTTTTGCCGTTATTCCAGTTTATCCAAGTAAGTTTTCATAGCCCCGTTTTTACATGCTTTCGATTATTTCAAACCCACGGGGGAGAATACATTGCACTACATTTTTCTTTGTACGATACCAAGTATGTTAAATTCATTACATTGCTTAAGTTACCACATATGCCAATTTGAAAGTCCCCATTTCCTCAACCATGAACCGTTAATCTTTGAAGCGAGGATGAGTGGATAGATCTATCGAGGGTGACGCTTCCATCCGGGTTGGTGAATCCCAACCAGGAAAACGGATGCATTTCATTTGATTTCATTACGGAGTTGTTCCGCAAACATTCCGGAGGGGCATACATATTTGATCAGTCTAGTTTCGGGGTCATGGGCTTAAGGCAATTGTAACATTATTTTACGTGACTTGATGGTCATGCATGCTAGATACTTGTGTAGTCGTATAAAACATTTACATAAACCTATGATTTCTCACCAACATTATTGTTGACGTTTTTAGCAATGTATTTTCGTGTAATCGAGGCATTATCATCATGACATGGTTTAGGGACCTACATTTTGAGTCGCGTCGTCGACTTACATTATGTACATTATGGCACTTTATTTCAAAACATCGCTTGGATTTGTAACATATTTGTATTTCCGCAAACTTTGTAAACCTTTTGGGACCATGTTGTACTCTGATTATGTTTTTATGAAATATCCAACGATGTGTTTTTAAACGGCACTTTAGGTCGTTCAATATAACTGTGATGTGGTGCTATGACAGTCATTGCCCCCAGGAATTCCATTCCGCTGCAAAACAGGTAAATTGGGGGTGTGACACATATCATCATAAAGCATACTCAAGCATTAAATACAACGAAGATGCCTAGTTGCACTCCTAAGCCAATTTCAACTAAGATAAGAAACAACCTAACAATAATCAATAACTTGGTTTCATAGATCTAAGCAAACACACAAGAAATTTAGCTAGACATGGTAAACAAGCAAGCATACACACAATCAATCAATACTTCGATAGACATAATGATACTTTTTTTTAAAATACTTATCTCGATGTGTAAAATAGGGTATGGGACCCTAAGATACTATCCAATTAGGACTACAAACAACTTAGGGTTTTTTCTCCAAAAGTCTACCTCTCAAAATACAGAAAAATCGAATTTTATATATAGATTTACAACTCACACAAATACCGCTACCACCTTTTGCATGGGACGCCGCCACCGTCATTAGGGTTTTGTCTGCGCAAGTCATCGATGGGACGGCATCACCTTAGAGTTGTGACGTCCGGTCTTCAATTGGGACGCCGCTTGATTCTAGATCCGGCCGCCCGAGATGAAAACTGTGAGTGACGCCCCTTATTTAAAGCGTGACGCCATCAGTTATAAGACCGTAATTTTCACTGAGCCGCCACGTATGATTTGATCAAGTCCTCATAGAGCGACGGCGCCGCTTTGGTTGACGCCACGGTAAAAATTGTTGATCGCCTTTTGAGTGGCTTTCGATCTTGACTTTGCCATTTTCTTCATGTATTTGCTCCTTTTCATCCAAATATGCTTCATTCTAGCATTTTGCTTCCAAAAGACCTAAAAGTGAAAAAGGAATCGAAATTAAGCAAGAACGGATATAAAATTGGTCGCATTTAGGGCTTAAATGACCCCTAGCATAACGCTTTAAACCCTTATCAAATATCCCTACACTTGGTATTTGCTTGTCCTCAAGAAAATGTGCTTTTGGCCAATCAATTTATAAGTTAGGGGCATGAAGCATTGGTTTAAAATAGTTCATAACAAGTAAAAGTGCCACAATAGTCATAAAAAGTACGAAAATTATACACTAGCACCTCACAAGTGATATTTGGATTCTCTCATCTCTCGGGTTTATATGAAATATAATACGAATGGAAATGGAAAATAAACACTCATTACCTGGCATAGTACATAGATTACCATAAGCTTGAGACTAGATCAAACCTCCATCGCTTTGGCGTAAGCACCTAGGAACAACTATCTAAGATGTCTTTACAAGGGTTATAACGTTAGGCTTACGGTAGGGAAACAAAGGGTTTTGTTGGATAGGAGATATTTAGTGGTGGCAAGTCAAAAATCTTATGTTACAAGCATGAAAATCATGGCGTTGCTAAGCCAAGACTCGACTCACTAAACTAGCTAACTTGAAACAAAACAAACATAAATTTAAAGACATAAACTTAAAGATAGATGTAGGATGGTAGCCTATATGTTTTTTTTTCATACCTTTTTACGCTACCATCCTCTACGATAACATCATAATATAAGGGATTTATAGGTTCTGAGGGGTTAACTAGGGGTATCGTGTACTAAAGATGAGTACATCGCAGTAGTGGGGTAATTACTCAAACGATGTGGAAGATGTAATTATAATACATGTTTCAAACAAGGGTTATCCTAATGCCTCTTTTCATTTAGTTATTCCTAACTACACAATTGTAGTCTCACTAGCGATCTCGGAATGCATCACAAAACAAGTTATCTATTATACTACCTAAGACACTCTCTAATCATTAAAAATGAATGCTTTTATTCCTAAAGATCTAGGGGCGAACCTCACATTTTTGGGGTGGAATTTGAGTAGTGGCCGGTTTTTGTGCTAGTCATATAATTCATATCCATGAGACGCTTTATTAAGACTAAAGTTTAGTTCAGAATGTCATAATTTTTTTAATTTGGTGCTAAAATTTCCCTAACTAATATTTCTCATAGTTTATTACACAAATTACCAAGGACAAGACAAATAATCAAGTGAGTGAATAGTTTCTAAGTTCCCGTTTTATTCTCCCTCTCTACACTTAAACTAAACATTGTCCCCAATGTTCCCAGAAAGTATCAAAGTTATGATAAAGGAAGTTAAGTAAGAAAAAGAAACCGGTACTCCCCATTAGCTCGATAGGATCCTGTGAAGTTAGTTAAATTCTTTCCAAGAAGAATGCATGAGTGTTTCTTCTTCTTGCTAAATATAACCTGCACACTTATAAGAAAATAAACAAAACCTTCAAGCAGAATCGGCCGAAAACTATATATGACACACAACTACACTAGAAAGAAAGTAAGATATAATGCTTGTGGAATGGATGTTTGCAGTTTTTATGGAAAATTAAGACTTGGGAATTTCTAAAAAAAATTTAAGTAGCACAGAAAACGAAAAACTGATAATCGTTTCAGATAGCCTGACGTCGCCGGCTTTAATCCTGACACCGTCAGTTGTCCTCGAAGAAAGTGGTTTGCTGCGTTTTTCTGGAAAAATTTCATCTTTAAAACCTATAAGAATTCCTGCAAAACATCCATTATGACTCGATACAAGCATTTGACTCTAACAAACACACATATATATCAATTTCACTAATTGTAATTCTCATGTTCATGTTCTTCAAAAACATATGTGATCTTCCCTACACTTATTTTTTTGTAAAATACCTTTATATGTAATTAAGACGAGGTTAAAGAAAAAATAAAGCATTTTTACAAAGTCTAACATGAGAATAAACAACAATGAAAAAGATATAAGGCACACAAAAATTGAAAAACAAAACAAGCAAACAAATAAGCATGGGTTGCCTCCCATAAAGCTCTTTTCTTTATTTATGAGTCTTGTAGCTAGACTCGAAGTCGTGCTCCTACATTGTCTCATTACCGTCATCTTCTTCCAAAACAATATCTTCATCGTTGATTAGTTTGTTATTGTCCATTTGATAATGTTTCACATGTTGTCCATTCACGGTAAACTCACTTCCATCATTATCTATCAATACCACGGCTCCATTGCTCATTTTCCTCTTTACTGAAAAGGGCCTATACCATCTTGATTTGAGTTTTCCCGAAAATAGTCTCAACCTTGAATTATATAAGAGCACCTTATCTCCTTCTACAAACTCTTTAGGATTCTTTATTCGTTGATCATGCCATCGTTTCGCCATTTCTTTGTATGTGATTGAGGACTCATAGGCCTCGAGTCGAGTTGCCTAGCTCTTGAAGTCGCAAGAACCTATTTGACCCTGCCTCAGAATAACCCATATTACAAGCCTTAAGTGCCCAATATGCCTTTTGCTCAAGCTCAATAGGGAGATGACATGCTTTCACGTACACTAAGAGAAAATGGGTTGTTCCGATGGGCATTTTATAAGCCGTTCTGAATGCCTAGA
This sequence comes from Chrysanthemum makinoi, assembly GCA_910596185.1. Lineage (NCBI taxonomy): Eukaryota > Viridiplantae > Streptophyta > Magnoliopsida > Asterales > Asteraceae > Chrysanthemum > Chrysanthemum makinoi. The sequence goes on from OU343223.1 coordinate 303,508,274, forward strand.
GTGCCTCATCTAGTTTGAATGACCAATCTTTTCTGTTCTGGTGGACCATTTTTTCGAGTATTCGCTTTAATGCCCTACTTGTGTTCTCTACTTGCCTCTTTGTTTGGGGATGATATGCCGTAGAGAACCTGTGCGGAACACCATACTTCTTCATTATCTTTTCCATTTGAGCATTGCAAAAATGGGTTCCTTTGTCACTAATCAATTCCTTGGGAATCCCAAATCGTGCGAAGAGCTTCTTGAGAAAATGAATGACTACCCTTGCATCATTAGTCCTAATGGCTTGTGCCTCCACCCATTTGGATACATAATCAATGGCAACTAGAATGTATTCATTTCCTCCGGATGATGGGAAAGGTCCCATGAAATCGATACCCCAAACATCGAATATTTCGAAGACTTGGATGTAGTTTTGAGGTGCTTCATCCCTTCACGAGATGTTTCCTGATCGTTGGCATGCATCGCACATTTGAACTAACCTCTTAACGTCGCGGAATATAGTAGGCCAGTAGAATCCGGCATCGAAAACTTTTTGTGTCGTGACATTTATACCCCCCCAATCCGATCAATCTCTCTTCTGCAACACAACGTCGAATGATCTGATCAGGACATATCCGGAATAGGAAGGGCTCATCCCAAAAATAGTATTTCAGCAGTGTGAAGAATCTCCTTTTATCTTTCCTAGTCATGTAATTCGGTAAGACCCTAATGGATAGATAGTTAGCATAATCCGCATACCATGGCTCAATATCCATGGCGCCGTTCCTCTAGAAAGGAGTCACTTAATCTCGCCAGTCTAATTTCTCTAAGTCCGGGTTTTCCAATCGCGAGAGATGATCAGCAGCAAGATTTTCAGCTCCCTTTTTATCCCAAATTTCAATGTCGGGGTTTTGCATCTTGTTTGGAGAATAAGTATCGCAAGGCGGAATGATCGGTGAAGACGACATTTTTGGAAAGAACGAGATATTTCCTGAATTTATCGAAGGCAAAACCACGTAAGCACTTTCTCTGGTTTGTAATTTCTTGCCACATTCATGGTTTTGCTAGAATAGTAGATTGGCTGAAAATGTTTCTCTTTTCTTTGGCCCAAAATGGCGCCTACAACATAATCACTAGCATCGCACATGATCTCGAATGGTTGGGACCAATCAAGAGTAACCATTATAGGAGATTGGGTAAGATCCTTCTTTAGGCGATTGAATGCTTCCTTACATTCCTCTGAAAAGTCAAAAGGAGCGCCTTTGACGCAGAAGTTGTGTCATTGGTCGGGGAATTTTTGAGAAGTCCTTAATAAACCTCCTATAAAAGCCTGCATGAACAAGAAAGGTTCGAATGGCCTTAACGGTAGTAGGATATGGTAGTTTAGATATTGCCTCTATTTTGGCCCTATCGACCTCGATCCCATTCCCGAAGACTTTATATCCCAAGACAATTCCTTCTCTTACCATGAAATGGCATTTTTCCCAATTCAGGACTAAGTTGGTTTCTTCACACCGCTTTAGCATCTTCCTAAGGTTAGATAAGCAAAGGTCGAAGGAATTCCCAAAAACCGAAAAATCATCCATGAAGACTTCCATACTATCTTCAATCAAATCATGGAATATGGCTTAGAGAGTGTACCGTAACTCTCAACTCAAGTTACGCCGTAGCCATCTAAGTCATGAAGAATTTCACGCCTCTGTCAACTACGCCGTAACCTCCTCACATTCATTACGACATAACAACCTTCTATTTAGAAGATACTAAAGATACGGCATAGCTTTCTACTAAATTACGGTGGAGCTATTGTTACGGCGTAACTATTCCAAAGGTTACGCCATAGTCACCTTTACGAGCTTTCTGTTTAGAAGACACTGAAGTTACGGTGTAACTCTCAAATTTTTTTACGCCGTAACTATGACCGGGCCTATATATATAAACCCTAAATTCTGCATTTTACATCATTCACGCACAACACAAAGCAGAGAACGTGAAGAGGGTTCCAAGGGGGGATCATACCAAGTATACGGATCCATCTCCAAGGGAGGAATCACACCATATCGATAAGCTTTAGCGATTACTACTGTATTTCACTTTAATTCATGTCTTTCATTATGTTAAAAATTGAATCTTTTGTGTCTTTTAATGTGATCGGCTAAGCACCCTTGGTGTTAGCCTAGTTATGATTCCTTGATTGTATTGTTTGTGTTTTCATTCTTCTATAATTGTTTCTAGTGTATGCATGCATAGTTCGATGGTAATTACCCTAGCTTCGGTATTTTAGAAGTGCGATCGTATCTAATTACTTAGGAGAATTGACCAACTGACCCTATGTAAGTAGGTAGAGAAGGGGCTGGTAAGAATTGACCAAACCAACTACCTTCCCTTGCTTGGATTGACCAAAGGATCACCGTCAGATGGATGAACTTAAGAAATTAGGATGTGTGTCTAAGATGCTAGTGCACAACATTGTTTCAATCTTGCATGTAGGGTACTTAATGACTTTAGGTTGCTGTAAGACCTTCTAAGGGTTGCCTTTGACGTTGTAGAACCTTTGTTGATAGATGGGCATTGACCAAATGTTGTCATAGCGACTTAAACTCCCACTTGAATCAATTGAAAGTAATTAGAAAACATAGACATTACATGATAGGATGAATTATTAGGTTAGCACACTTTCGCACCATTGTTCACAACCTTAATTCACTTTGCGCATTTCATTTCTTGTCTTTAGTTTAATTAATCATTTTAACCTTAAAACCATTTAAAATAGTGACCCTTAGAATTTATAGGATTCATTAGTTTACTCGCACTTAACCTTCTATACTACACACGCCACTTTCTCTCGTTAGTGCAATAGGTAGACCTTAGGTAGACGAGACTTATAAATATTAAATCATGGTCGGAAAACCTGCATCAAATAAACAAGAACAAAAAATAAAAGACTTAACAAAGACCCTAATATAGCTCCCCGGCAGCGGCGCCAAATTCTGATGCAGGTTTTCCAACTAGGATTTAATATTTCTAAGTCTCGTCTACCTAAGGTCTACCTATTGCACTAACGAGCAGTGAACCCGATCGTGCATAGTATAGAAGGTGGTAAAGCCGAGGTCGTTCCCAAGAGCTATGTAGATGAGAACCCTATTAAGTCAAAGTCACGGTTTTAAAAAGATTTAAGTTTGAAATGATTAATTCAACTAAACGACAAGAAATAAAATGCGAAAATTAAATTAAGGTTGTGAACAATGGTGAGAAAGTGTGCTAACCTAATTATTCATCATATCATGTAATGTCTATGTTATCTAATTACTTCCTATTGATTCAAGTGGGGGTTTAAGTCGCTATGACATCATTTGGTCAATTCATCATAACCTATCAACAAAGGTTCCTACCTGACGTCAAACGCAGGGCCGGCTTTAGAGGAGTGCAAGAGGTGCGATTGCACAGGGCCACCGATTGATGAGGGCCACCAAATTTCATGCACTTCTATTATATATATGAATACAATATGACACTCGAGCTTAATTAATTCATGCACTACTTATACATATGTACATTATGTGTGTGTTTAAGGTCCTCTTTGTCATAATGGCACGGGGCCACTGAAATCCACGAGACGGCCCTGGTAAAACGCCTACCCTTTCGGGAGTCGAGAGTCTTAAGCAACCTAAGCCAAGTCAATAAGTACCCTACATGCAAGATTCGAAACAATGTGTGCCTGGGCGCTAGCATCTTAGACACACATCCCTAACTTCTTAAGTTCATCCTTCCGAACGGTGATCCTTTGGTCAATTCGCACAAGAGGGATTTGATAGTCTTTAGGTTAATTGTTAGGAATTAGAAAATTCCATAGTGAAGTAGGGGTCACCCCAAATATAATCTAGCATAAGTTAGCTCGTAGAAATATCGTTATTTACTGTTTTATTAGTTAGTTATTTAGTTTAGAGTAACACCGTGGAGGAAGGACGGGTCTTTACCCACTGTATGCCTGATCCACAACCAAGGAGGACGCTTAGTTTGTAACTATAAATACCCTCTACCTCCCAAGGTAGAGGGTTGGACCTTTCATTCATCTCAATCTAACCTTCTATGTTTTCTTTCACTTTCTCTCTCTAGAAAAGGCTCCCACTTTCTCTCTCTAAACTCTATACAATTCAACCCATATTATTGATGTGTTATGTGTTTATGAAATCCAATATCAAACAATTGGTATCAAGAGCCATGGTTAGATCATCTCTTACATATCTTTGGATTTCTAGTGGTTTTAGGTGGTTTTTGAGTTTGAAAAAGTTTAGTGGTTTTGCATCATTTGGTTGATTTCTAGTGTTAAAGTTTGGATTTTGATTGTACTTTTGTGTTTAGGATCATCACAAGTGTTTAGGTTTTGATTTGGAAGGCTTGAATCATTGTGGTTGGGTTGTTTTTGGATTGAAAAGTGTGTTTTAAAGTTTTTTTAGCTAGCGAACTTGAGCTACGGACTTCTTTCTTGGTAGCTTAATTTGGTTTGTAAAAAGGCAAAGGAGTTATAGTTGTTTTGGTAGCGATTTCTGGGTTAGCGACTTGTCTTTTGAGACAAGCCGACAAACAGTACACTTAGTGGATTCTCCACTACGGTAGCGACTTGGTGAAAGTTAGCGACTTGTACTTTATATTGTTAGATTTGGTGTTAGAAGTTGGTACCTAGCGAAGTTGCTATTTAGCGACTTGACAAATTAGCTTAATCTAGTTCTTAGCGAATTTGTCAAAATTTTGCTAGCTTAATTTGGAGCTTAGCGAAGTTGTTACTTAGCTTACTTGGGTCCTAGCGACTTGGTCTTAGCGAATTTGGTTCAAGAATTTTAGCGACTTGTTGACTTTTCCCACAAAACTTCAAACGGCTATAACTTTTGATCCGAATCCGCTTTCAGCTTTCTACCCATCAAAACGACCGTGAGAACGAGGAGAATGTCACGCCGAATGAACTATTTGGGTAAACCTTCGAGGGCTAAACTGGCCTCAAAGTGTAATTGAGGTTTTTATGCTTTTAGACCTAAATTTCTCGAGAAAATCGTGCATAAACCAATCCAAATCTCAACCAAACAACATCTCTGCTAATCCTACAAACAATTATATGTCCTAACACACAATTGTCTATCATTTTGACAATCCATCACCATCTTAACACGCCCATTGGTCATTGCTTAACGGTTTGGTCTTGATTTTTGTAAAACTCAAAGATTCTATTTCTCGGTTTAAATCATAGACTTGTAAAACCTGATCATCATCAACATCATGTCCTACACCCGATTCAGTGATTTCTAAGTACTCAAACTGTATGATGTCGTAGACAACTATGAGAATATTAGCTATACGAACGGTTAGATGATGGAATCAATCATTGATGATTTGTGTTCTTCATGCTCCGAGTCCAATGGGATAGATTTGCACTGCTCAAAGCTACCGTAATGCCATGCAAAAGGAAAGCAAAGATTGAACCTTATCAACAACTTCACTCTCACCTTATGTTACTTCTACCCACATCAATGGAACGAACATGTATTGCCCTCTTCCGCCAGGACTTATCCACATTAACAGGAACTCTGATGTTAAACCTAGAGCAATTGGAGCTACAACTTGGCAAAGAGAAGGTTCATAAGGATAATTCCAACCGCACTTCAAGTGATCTACAAACTATTTCATTATTCAGAAGGGAATTCACATCCGATTATGATCAAGACATGATCGAAATGTCCTTCAAGAGACACACTCGAATGGAAATTAGCGTGTTCACGGAGACACTTATCCATCTCATGGATAATATGGAGAAGTATATTGAGGAAGTTACTCAGAAAGATGAAAAAGTTGATGAGAAAGTAGATGAGAGTCGTGCATTGAGAGATATTTGTGATAAGTCGGGTAATGTATCAGAAAGGTCGGGTGTTGCCGAATGCGATATCGTAAACAACAAAGAATGATGTAACCAGCTCTTCGCCACTCTTAACACACAAGAAAGAGATGTCAAATCGAAATGGGAATGAATGGCGGCAATCGACGGTGTAAAACCGCCAAGTTTTCTCACGCAAGCTAGCCACTTGTGAATGGCTAACCGTAAGGAACTTAAAAACAGCCAAACACCAAATGCAATTTAGATCGAGAATACAAGTATCCCCGGTCGTTAAGTCCCAACGAGGTGTGAACACCGTGAATACAACGAATCTGTGGGTTGATATTGAAAAAAAGGGTTTTGAGTGATTTATACTAAGGAATAAAAGAAAATAGCTTAAACAAGCTATAAGAACAAGTACGCGGAAAGCGAATACTTAGAAACGCCTAAAATCTAAAACGCGTACGCTTAATTAAAATTCTACGTAAACGCATCGTAAACAAAACGCGGAAATTAAATAAATAAAAAACCTATGGGTATGAAAATAATGTTTTTACAATCCTAATGATGCAAGAAAATTATTAGAAAATTAAAATTATTTTTATAACTATTTATTTAATTATTATTAATTAAAAACTATTTTAACTATTTAATAATACCCTAAAATATAAGAAAATATGAAATAAAGCTAGAAAAGTGAAATTATGACTTAGAAAAATCTAAAATATTATAAAAGTTATTTTAAAACTGAAAATATATTTTTAGACTTTTTATCAATTTATTATGAATTTAATACTATTTAAAACTAATTAAAATGCTAGAAAATACTATTTAAACTAAGAAAATTATGGAAAAATATTTTTTTGGTTTTTTATATTTATCTTAATCTATGAAAATTGAAAACATATTTTTTTTGAAGCTTTTCTGATTTATTTGTATGAAAAGCTATTTAAAAATGCTAAAAACTGAAATTAAATGCAATAGTAAATGAACAGTGAAAAATATGAAAACTTCCATAATATTCTAAAATATTATTCTAAATATAGGAAAAATAATAAAAGTGGTGCAGGTGTTCAATAATTAGGTTCTCAGAGTGAAAAGTGCTTATAAATAAGCACTAAAAATAAGCTATAAATACCAAATGAGCACCAAATTATCACAGAAGCTATAATATGCTAAAACTACTTAACAGCAACCTATATCAACTAATCTAAACCTCTAGAGTGCAAGCTAAACAGGTTTGACTTATTTGCTTTTATAATGAAAACAACATCTACCTTACCTACTCTAAGCTAAAGCCACAGCTTATCCAATAAGCAAAACTGAAAACCAGATTTGTGGACCTCAAGACCACCAAACAAAGATCATTTGTACCAAATTTGAGCCTGAGAGAAGCTAAAATGAACTTTCTACAAGCTCTTCAATAAGCTTAGATAAACTCAAGTAGAGTAGCTGAAAACTCAAGATATGCCGAGTGAACAGGGTTTTGGACAGCTTATTTAGAGCTTATAGAGGTCTTATAAAATTTCAAAAAAATCATTTTCCAACTCTTGACCAACTGAAGTTAATTGTCCCAGAATTTCAATTAAATTGGATCAGAAATGAATCCATGAAAAATCCAGAAAGTTTGGTGAAAAACGGATTTTCCAACTTTTGACTTTTGACACAGAATTGGATATTTGACTATTATGAGCTTTTGATTCTCAGAAACTTATTGAAATTGATGAATATGTATGCAAAATGACTCAATAAAGTTAAGCTAAAGTGATCTAAACTTAAAATGCATGAAATGACTTAGTGATTCAAGCTAATGTGGACTTAGGAATTCATTAACTGTGATTTTGACTATTATTAAACTAGGATGCAAACTAATGCTAGAGTATGACTTAATGAAGCTAAATGAAACTGATGCAACCAACTTTGACCTCTGCTTGAAGCTATATCTCCCTATTGATTGTTGTGCCAAACACACCTTGGGACAGTTTCAAAACAAACAACAGGTATGCAATTTTTTAAAATACAAAAAGCTGTAAAGGAGTAGAAATAAGCAATCAAGCTACTTACATATGCAACATCTAACTTAAATTAAGCTTAAAAACAAAACACAATAACTAATAAAAGAGAGGGGAAAAACAAGTTGGCTCAATAAGCTATACTAAAGGGAAATCCTAAGCTAAAAAAGAAGAACAATAAGCAATGTAAAACCGAATAAGCACTATGTGTGAATAAGGTTATAATCTATTCTATGTTGAGCACTAAACAAAACTAAGTAAACTAAGAAGGTCACCTGATAAGCACAAAAAGTGAGGTTCTGTTGAAGGGATCACTGAATGCAAAGGTCGGTGACAGTCAGTAGATCGCTAAGCTTATTTGGAATAAGCTAAAGGGAGAATTGGACCCTGAGCTTCTGGGCACTTTGAGTCCACCAACCCGTCTAACTTTTGCCCCTAATAGATCGCCTTAATACGCTGTTTACAGCTTATAAATAAGCTGCAAAAATGGGTGCAGGGGCTGTTGGACTCAATTCAGCCCCAAACGGCCTGATGGTGCGGGTTACAGCCTACAAATAAGCAATGTAAATGAGTTGCAAATTAAGGTACAAGCTGCAAAAGCTGAAGTTAGCACAGGTAATGTTCAAATAAAACTAGTTAAAGGGTAAAATGGACACTGCAACAGCTTATAAATAAGCTGTTGACAGGAGCTTTTGGGCCACTTTATGCTGATACAAAACCAAAAAATGAAATGGACAAATTTGAAAGCTAAATTAACTAAGGCTAGAGTACTCCTATGGGCATAATAAATGGAAGCAAATTAAATTGGGTATGTAAACACCTAGAAGAAACAATTGTCTGAGGATTCGGATTAAAAAGAAGCTATGAAACAGCCACTTAAACAGCAGCTCAGGCTGCCCCTTTTTTTGTAGCAAGTGTTGAAACAGAACCCCTGAATGGGTAAATTACGCTATAAGACTGTTAGAGAAAATTTAGAACGTGGGTTGGTAAAGAAAACTAAAGTTATTGCTTGATAAAAAAAAACTTTTAACCACTTGAGCACTTGAACGAACAAAAGTAAAACTGCATAAACTTGCAAATACTTAAAAGACTGAGAATTGCATTACTTGAAAATTAAAGATTACATGAAATTTAAAAATGACAATGAAAATTAAAACTGAGCTAGAAAACTAATTCTAGACTAAAACTAAAAACTAAATTAAAACTAAAAAACTAACTACTTAATATGGCTACAAGCTTTACTATTTATACTAACTAAGCTAGGTCTTCAAGTCCACTGCTTGTGTTTCTTTTCTTCAATCTCAGCCTTCCATTTCAACTTGGAGCCCAAGGAGAGTAATCTGAGCCGTTTGAGAGGGGACAAGGTGGGAAAGGTTGGTGATGAGCTGGGGGGATAAGGTGGACAGGTGGTGGGTGGTACCGTGGTATGGTAGCAGTGGTGGTTTTAAGAGGGTATGTGAGGGAAGATGGTTTGTCTGGTATTATTAATATGGGAAGGGGTTCAAGTGGTTTTGGACCGGGTTTGGGCTTTTGATTTGGACTTAGGATGTATATTGGATCAATGGCTAATCATAAGGACCAAACTTGTATTTGCTGAAAATCCAAGGACTAAAATCGTAATTCTCAAAAATGTAATCCAAGGGTTAACTTTGCCAATCTTCAATAGACCAAGGACCATAGATGTAATTATTTTCCATTTTAAATTTCTAAGGACCTCGCTTTTTGACATTTTGTGAAAGTTCGTGGACCTAAACTCGCCAATTTTGTAAACTTTGTTGTTTTTCATCGCCAACTTTTGCACTTGTAACATATAAAAAACACATTTCATGATATTTGTAACATTTATATAGTCATTTGTGTGTTTTTGGTCGCTTTGTGGTTTAAACAAGGTAAAATATATGTGTTTTAGACACATATCGTGCACAATCAAAAGATTGTAATGTTGAGCCGGGTAATGCACCGATGTTGATCTGCTGACACCGAATACAGAGGCTCAGAGATAGATAAGCTTGACGCAGCCAGCGGTCCAAGGACTCTTGTTACACATGATATGGATGCGATATCGAATCGATAATTGAACAAGTGTCATGCAATGAAAACCCTTAACTGCTCAACATAGTGCCTCTGCTAAAGTTCTTAAACAAACTGATCATGATGCTTAACATGTCTTTGATAAATGTTCTATAACTGAGGCTGAGTCTGAGATTAAGTGTTTCAAAACAAAAGATACGGTTGATAAAAAGGCTTTTGATGAACTTTCAAACAAATTCTCAAATCTTGAAAAACATTGCATTTCACTTGAAATTGCGATACGGAGTAAAGAAGAAAGTTTTCAACTTAACAAACCATGTAAAAATCCGAACTTCCAATTCCGCGGAACTTTTGAAATTAACACTTTGAAAGCTCACCAAGACAAAGACTCAACCATTTACAATCTGAACAAACATATTTATGTCTTGAATGTGAAAAGTAATTTAGTCATGAATACACAAGACATTGATGCTACTATAACAAGAAATAATGAACTGTCAATTTATGTGGCTAAATTACTAAAGGAAAATGAGTCTTTGAGAAAGCATCACATAGAACTAAGTGACTCAGTCAAAGAAGCTAGAACTAAGTCAATTGAACAAACAAACCCTTTGATAGCAAAGATTGATGAACTCAAAGCTCAACTTCGTGAAAAGAGTTTCGCCATTGTTGCTTTAAAAAATGAGCTCAAAAAACAACAGGGAATAGTGTGAACACTAAGTTTTCAAAACCATCAAACTTGGGGAAACCGCTATTAGACAACCAATGCTTAGATCTGAACGACCAAAAGTTTCAAAAACGCGTTTGCCTCCCAAGTTGATGCTAAAACAAGTTTTGACAAAACCACCACTTCACCTCACTTTCCTAGGAAAATTGACATGAATGACTTGTATAAGAACTCTTATCTTGAAATGGCTAGAAAGAAGGCACAGAATCGTAAAGACGGAATTTTAGGTGCAAGACCTAGGATGATGAATTCTTCTAGATTTCAAGCAACGCTAGTAGTTCTAAACCATTACCTAGGAACACTAATCTAAAGACTAGAGATTGGCGTACATCTAAGAGTAGTTGCGTTTTGATTAAAGCTATTCCCATAGCAGATCACTCTAAGAAATCTAGATCTATTTCAGAATCCAAACAAGCTGTTTGCTCAAAGTGTCTGAAATGTATCTTTAATGCTAATCATGATAAATGTTTCACAAAATCCCTGAAGAAAGTAAATGCTCATGCAATGGTACAACCTCTTAAGTCTAGGATTTACACTAAGTCATCCACAATGCATATGAAGCAAATGAAACCAAAAGCCTCACCTAGATGGTTACCAACTGCTAAATCTTTGGAAACTAGGAAAAAGGATAAGTCTCTCACTATGCATAAGAAGCCTTACAATCCTAGACCTTGCCATAAGTGGATACCATCCGGTAGAACTTTTAAGGATGCTGGACTTAGGTGGATACCTACAGGAAAGATGTTTACCAATGGCATTCTCAATGTTGACCGTGAAACCCCTAAGGGTTTGATTTGGATAATGATGTCACTAACCATAATATATGCAATCAAGTTTGTAATATTAGTGCGTGTCCTTACTCGCCAGTATACTTCGATCCTTCACTACATGGACTAGCTTAAAGTATGGATAACAAAAGGATTGATATCTCATAACTCACTGGTTCATGTTATCAACATTGATATTCAATCGCTATGACGCTTGAACACTACGCTCAAGCCTCGACTCTAAAGAAAAGAAAAGTGTAATGCTTTCGTGCGCTTTTATCTTGGAAAGAAGAGAAATCTTCTTATGACGCCTGCTCACATCGGTTCAGCCTCGTTCTTCATCATCATTATATGCCTGCAGATAACACCTCAGCCCCGCTCTCAAAGAAAAGAAATTTGTACGCTTCAGTGCGCTTTATCTTCATAAGAAGAGAAATCTTCATGTTTATGACCATTCTCATCGATATTCTTCATCAACATGCTTCATGCTTTTTCCATGCCGCTTAATCGATAATCGATAATTACTCTTATTCCACTTGCTCAATATAATTAAGATGGCTGACATCATGTGCTAATTTTTCTGGGAGAAGTGTAAATAGAATACATTTGGATGATAATCATTTGTTAAATCAAGAATGGCATCTCCATATGCAATTTTGAGGGGAGAAGAAGTGTGATTGCATGATTGATTGATATTTGAGAATATATGGTCAAACGGCTCCAAACTCATGTAAGAACCGAGATCTCTTATCGGATCATCTTCACATGTAGTTTCTTCTAAGAGCCGCTGTTGACATCTTCACACGGGTGATATGATTAAATGACAAAGTGCTTCTAGTTGTCGGGTCGATTTCTTTGATGAACATCTTTCTGTTCTTGTTTGATTGGGAGGGATTTTAATTAAGGGATTTGCTATTTACAACTTAACAGAATGCCTTTGGTGTGAAGAAGATGTTAACCCTATTTCCCCATTCGGAAAATCTTGAAGAAGGTCGAGTCTATAGTCTAATCTACATTTTCTGCTACATGATTAGAAGACTAAAGACAAATTGCATTTGATGATCTAAAGACTTCTTCTTAATCCGGCCGAGAAGAACACTTGAAAATCTTCGCCGCTTTAGGGAGAGCACTAATTGGGGAAAATTGAAAAGCCAAAATTTAATCCCCAATTAGACGTGTTCATATTCTTTAGCAATGATTCATTGCTTGATTTTTGATGACACTCCTCCAACGCCTAATGCTTCACTTACTAAGGATAACCGGGATTCATTGTTTGGGAATTGTTCTTCAAAGATATGTTTGATGAGTATTTCCAACCGCTAGCAAATGTTGATCATCCAAGAAGTACTTTCTGACTACCAAGAAGCCCAATCTCCGCTATTCCTCAAGGTGTTGATAATGACTATCATAATATGGGTTGCACTCATGAATAATGATCCGATCTTTGGTATTCCTTTGCCAAATCTTCACGGATTATTATTCATGAATAATGATCCGCTTTTTGGTATTCCTTCGCCAAATCTTCACGGATTATTGTTCCCCTCATTGTGCATGCTATAAATCAACCACATGAACATTAAGGAAAATGACTACCTCATCCGCTCGAAGACATTATTGGTGAATCTTCCGGACGTCCTCTACATGTATACTTTAGGAAGAATGCATTGATGTTGAGGCATCATTTGTTCCGGTTCAATCACAAGGTGAATGTAGATCCGATTGTATGTTTATTCACGTGTTGGGTATTTGACATAAGTTGATTACTTCAGAGTTAATCGTTTATCACTTATTTGAGATTGAAGTTGACTTTCACAAAGGCGTGTTCTTATTTGATAACTTGCTCGAGCTTTAGAATTTGAGTTGAAGACTTGGTTTATCTAGTTACCAGCAAGGCCGATGGTTGAAGACCGTTAACTATCACTTCAAGGAGTTACGCTTGTTTTACTCTGTGACACACGCTATGTCGTTGTGGATAATCGCAAGAGGTGTTAATGTCTCATACTTTGTTTGAGTATTGAGTACTTAGAGATTTGCTTGGAGCATAAATTCTACACCGTTCTTCCAACATTAGTGCAAGCTTAAGATGCAAATGCGGGGAATTCTACTTCAGCTTCAAGTTTGGTACATCGGTTTTCTTCATCGTAGAGTCACTTCAAATTGTCTACGAATGGGTTGATAAAGATAGTCGAGAGTGTTTCTTTAGCAGTTGATTCTCACAAAATTCATTTGAGCTAATTTTTGTTCTTCTCTATTTCAAGAATATTTGGTATGTATAATGTGTTGTCATCTCGAGGCATCAAGGGGAAGGAGACATACATCTAAACACACAACGAAAGTACACGTGATGAACCCTACTTCTTTTCTCGTTGAAGTAATCCCGAAAGACAAATGTCATAACCATAGAGAAACTCAATGGTTACTCATAGCCTTTGATGTATTATTCCAACCATTTGGGAGGAAGTGGTCTCTGGATACTTTTGGTATGTGTTAACTCAACCCTCGGTAGAAGGAAATATGAGAAGAATATTTGGTTTTCGTGAGATGATATTGCTTATCGACATCTTCGATATGAATAATGGTAAAGTGCTTCCGATTATTCCTTCTTGTACACATTATTATGTTGATTCCGATAAGATCCCAACCATCATGGGGAGAGATATGGGTACATCTGGAACTCACAACATGTTCACCTGATCGGGCTTAATCAGCTTATTCGAGTTGACATCCGAGAGATGATCAGATGACTCAACATGTTACTTGAATGTCATCATCTCTACTCTTGTTGGGTACATGTGTACATCATGGGCTGATTGGTTATATGTAAGATAATTGGAATGCATTTGGAAAAATGAAGATGTTGATGTATTGTTCCCCTGAATAGACAACCGGTCAATCTCGAAGAGTAATGTGTACATCGGAGACGCACAACAGGTTCATGTGATCGAAATTCATCAGCTTATTCCGATTTGATAACCAATCGATACGATCTATGTTTCAACTTGTTACTTTGGTGTTCTCGTGTTCTTCGTGGTGCAGAGCTTCATTCAATGAGACTGTTTCATTCATTTCTACTTCTTGAAAATGGTCTTTATACTCAGCTTTGTCGGTTTGAGGGGAAGCTACCAAAGATTCACTTGTTGAAGGCTCAAGTTCTTTCGACCATTCAAGAGCCTCGAATGCTTTGGTGGTGAAAGTTTAAGAGATGATGACTTCTATCTTCTAAAAAGTGCTGAACGATTTCCTTATTGCAGTACTTGAATCATCATCCTCTTAAACTATTTCTCTATATCTGTAAATATTTATCAAAAAACCAAATAGAAAAATATAAAATCAACAAAAGCCCATAAAAATCAGAAAATTGAAAAATACCAAAAATATTGTTTTTCAAGACATGTCTTCTGGTATCGATAACATCTACGGTCTTAGAAATGTCATTCAATAATGACACGGGACTTTAGATGAAGTTCGAAAGGTAGGTGTAAATATTCCTTTCTAAACATGTCTCAAAAATGGCTTACGCTTATTTCGATCAGAACCCGCACTTCAAAAAAAAATGGCTTGCGCTACTTCAGACGTGGACCCGAGCTTAAACTATGGCTTGCTATTATTTCAGATAGCAACCCGCTCTTCAAGAAAGGAAAGTGTTGCGCCAAAAACAAAATTTCAAAATTATCGTGCACTTTTCCTAAAACTATTTAAGGAAAGTATGTCGAAGGACTGCTGTTCCTACTCAAATATTTTTCCGTCTAAAATTCTTAAGAAAAATATTTGTTTTAACAAAATGGTGGAAAATGAGTTGCTTTCAAAACAATCAGTTTCAGAGTTTTTATGAAATTTGCAAACTCAATCAATGACTTCGCTATAAACTTTTTAAATTGAGTCATTGATTGAGGGGGATAATGTTTTCAAATCTATTTCATCTAACGGGATTTCTTAATTATCCTACGTGCTTAATTAAAAATGATATTTGCCTATGTCGAAGGACTAGGAATTTAGGATATGATTCTTAGGTTTAGATGATTATAGTTTGATGAAGACATTATTCCCATACATTTATATGATCTGATTGATATGTTGCATTGACTTTTATTAGTCGATTGTTGTTTGGGTGATGTCGACCACCATATATTTGTATGTGTTCACTAACGTATGCAGGTATATTGGTATAAAGGAATGTTCCCGATCCGGATCCCACAATAGAATATGATTGGATGTCGAAAGGAAAGGGTAACTATATCTTGGGTTGACAAATGAAGAAACGGAGCTTAATTGACTTCTATGGAGAGTTGGCATAAATGCAACATAAGAGGTCTCACTGCATCGGCAGATGGTTTTCTTCTAAGTGATTGAAGAAACGGAGCTTAATTTGACCTCATTGGCATTCAAAATGCAACGTAAGAAGAAGTCTCACTGCATCTGCAGACGTTTTTTCTTCCAAACCCTACAGCAACAACATCAACGTAAGCACTCAACCACCTAACGATCTTTGTGCAGATACCATTTTTGAACAATTTTGAATAATTTGATTAAAATTGTTTGGAAAATGGAAAATATTGTTTTGAAAATATATTGGACTAATTTTTGAAAATCACCGGACTTCACTTTATCAAAACCTTAGTCACTCAATTATTGACTTCTGTCATGGATTGAGGGGGAGAGTGATTTAAAATAAAATATTTTCAAACGATATTTCTTCACAAAAGTTCCGGTTTGTACAATAATAAGTGGTGATCTAAAGATTTAATGTTATGTCATGGTATGATTTTTTCTTTAGAATCAAGGTCTTTCAAAATGAAATTTTTTCTGTTCTTGTTTGATTGTGAAATTGTTTTGTTTTACTTAAAAGATCTCTTAAAAACTATCATACCTGACACTAACAATCTTTAATGTCTTAAAATGGTCCTTATCTGTCATTTTTCAAAGTTAAATCAAGCCACGTCTTTCCCCAAAATCTTTTAAATGATTTAAATCAATTGGGATCACAAATCTCAAAAGGTTTGAAACTTTGATCGGGCTAGAGATCGTGAGTTAAATCTCTTATCTGTTTAAATGGAATTGGTTTTAGTCCTTTAAAGGCACTCTTGCCTCCATGTGCCAAACGATTTCATACACAATGCACATGTTGAGGAGGAGGATTTATCCAAAAACATGATGAGTATTTAAACCAGGCCACATATTCTCCCATGTTTTCTAAACCGTATTAAATCACTTGGGATCCAAAATCTCAAAGGGTTTGATATTTTTATCGGGGGAGAATTTGTGATTTAATAATGAAATTTGATAAAAGGTGATCGCTTTTGATTTAATTGTGCAGCCGCTTCTCTCATATGTGCAAAGCTTTTTAAAGTGATTTATAAAGTACCTTGATTGAGTTTTAAAAATGGTTTCTTAATGGCGCTTGTGATTGTGGATGTGCTTCAAAAGAACTCTTGCCTCTATGTGATAAAATGATTTCAAATATTCTATATGCACATATTGAGGGGGAGAATTTATCAAAGAAAATCAAATGGCTTTTTCCATGAAAATTGTGATCAAGAAATTATTTCAAAGAACTCTTGCCTCCATGTGCTAAACAATTTCAAAATCATATGCACATGTTGAGGGGAGCATTTTCTAAATGATCAAAACTATTAAGGTACAAAATGCTTTGATCTCGTATCACAAGTACCTTGATTGTTTTTCCAAATGATTTTTCAATTGGTTTCAAGGAAGAATGAACTGTACCAAAAGACCGACCATTTTACTTTATGCATGGTGTTATAAGGATGGTTAGGTTAGGTATTAGTTCCCACGATCCGCCGTAACGGAGGGATCTACCTAGGACAATCCACTAGATAGTGTAGAAGTCCTTAGGTATGATGAAAAAAGGAGAAAATGAGAAATGGGAAGAGTGCGAACGAGATAGAGCTAGTAATCTGGAATAAACCCAACAAGGTTCTAGTTATGAAGTCTCGTAAGCAATCTGAAGGGGTTGAAGAATGAAAAAGAATTGGAATATGAAAAGGGTGAAAAGAAATAGCCCTCCAATAATTCAACCTTAGGGCAAGAACGGGTTCAATACATATGCTACTGGTGACTACTAAGGTAACGCCGGTATTGAAGACAAGACGTCATGGACCCAAAGGACGCACTGCACTACATCATCCCAAACCACTCAAGTTCCTCTTAAAAGGGCTTGTTTCATTCTCACGGGAACCTATATAATCTATCGACTTTCTTTTAGAGATAGTTGATATTGAAGAAGGAGACCCTCTCTCTAGTCTCCGACATAGGAACCAAATGTACACGATTGAGTCTAGAGCCAAGAGATCATCCACAATATCTCATTAGGACACAAAATTAATGAAGACTTGCTGCTTCACACAATGTGGAAAGTAAGTATATATTTAGAGTCCTACGCATTATCCTTGTGGTATTGCCGGAACATCCGAGTGATATGCAAACATATTCACAATGAAGATGGAAAGCCTTCGGGAGCCAACATCAAACAAGCTCCTGGTAGGTGGCATGTGAGATCTATTCTATAGATCAACCATGTGACAACTGGATAGAACGATGGGGCTTACTTCACTCGTGAATCAACCTTGGTCCAAGAAATGGATTGACGAATACTTTTGGAAAAACCGTTCGATGTGCAAACCTTCTTTTCTCTAGCACGTCGAATGTGTACTTATGTTTTAAAACACAAAAAGTATCTCGATTGAAAAATACTTTTGGAAAAACTGTTCGATGTGCAAATCTTCATTTCTCTAGCACGTCGAATGTGTACTCTTTAGATACAAAAGTATTTATGATCGAAAATTGATCTTTCTCATAAAACCTTCGTTGTATTGCAAAACTCTTTCTTCAAGAAATACGCATTGTTTTTTCAAATCATTTTTCATCAATCGAATCTCAATTCCGGGTTCACTCAACTGTGTTGTCTTTGAGACGCTCCGGTTTGAGAACGGCTAGAACAATTGCTAAACCCCGTCAAGGAGATTCTTAGGAATCCTACCGATCACAAAAGCATTTTGTACGATCAACGGGAACCGTGGGCGTACCTCAATTCAGCGAAAGTGATCAAAGACACTTTCGTGTTTTATTGCTAACGTTGTTTGCGGTACATTTGGACGGGTTGCTGTACCATCGAGATTGAGTCAATCCAAAGCCGCATGCTCACAAAGATCCACACTTAATTGAAGAAATCATGACCTGTGCATATCTACGTAACCCGGCTCGATATTTTTATACTATGTTCCCTGATGCGCGCCGCAAATATCTTTAACCAAGAAAAGCTTCCGCTACTCTGTTGGTAAGATGTCATGATTCAAAAGTGTGAGCATGTCGGTCCAAAAGTCACAACTTCACATGATGGCAACACAATAAAGGGTGATCCAGAGATTTATTGTGGTTGATGATCTCAAAGAAAGCTCGAAGATCATCAAAGATGTGGATCAGTTCAAAGACCTCCACCGAAGTACAAACCACTCGGACTATGAAGAGTCACACGCTAAAGCACAAAGATGCAGAAGTTGAAGAATTCAAGTCTACGAGCTCAAGACTGAAGATAAAATAGAATGCTAGGATTCAAAATGTAAAACATGGGGTGACCTCCCTTAGGGGAGATTGTTAGGAATTAGAAAATTCCATAGTGAAGTAGCGGTCACCCCAAATATAATCTAGCATAAGTTAGCTCGTAGAAATATCGTTATTTATTGTTTTATTAGTTAGTTATTTAGTTTAGAGTAACACCGTGGAGGAAGGACGGGTCTTTACCCACTGTATGCCGGATCCACAGTCCGAAGGAGGACGTTTAGTTTGTAACTATAAATACCCTCTACCTCCCAAGGTAGAGGGTTGGACCTTTCATTCATCTTAATCTAACCTTCTATGTTTTCATTCACTTTCTCTCTCTAGAAAAGGCTCCCACTTTCTCTCTCTAAACTCTATACAATTCGACCCATATTATTGATGTGTTATGTGTTTATGAAATCCAATATCAAACATTAATTCTTTCCAAGCCTCTCTACCTACTTAGTTAGGGTCAGTTGGTCAATTCTCCTAAGCAATTAGATACAACCGCAATCCAAAATTACTGAAGTTAGGGTAACTACCATCGAACTATGC
>OU343223.1:303527861-303665026 GCA_910596185.1 Chrysanthemum makinoi
AAGAATGGGAGATTTTGGTTCAAGTCATGCAGCAGACCAGTTGAATACCCGGTAATAAGGTAATGACATATTTATAACTTATATTTTGATTGTTTAAATGTGTTAAATAAAATTGCTCACCTTGACATTTACCATATGCTGAATGCTTCCTTCAGGTATCGTCTTGAACTTGGTATCTCTCGATGGTACTGAAGCGGTTGTGGTGGTCCTTTTGATGATGCATCCGTTCAATTGATCGGGTTCCCGGCCGGCGTTAGTGTCGGATGAGTATGAGGTACGATTATAAATCCCGTCTACTTACACCCTATTACATCATTCCCATTACTCACGGCTTACTCTACAGGGTTTAGACGATCATGCAAACTTGCCATCACCTATAGCTGACCTCATTGGGACAACACACGTGTTTGAAATCAAATCTCACACATATTATGAATATGGAACATTCGAGAGTTTTACGTGTTGGCGAGTTGACCCGCATAATCCATCAGCCAAACCCACAAGCGCAAGCACCGTTGATAATGAAACCGGTGTTACAGGCTCATCATCCAAGACACCCGCCAAGTCGCCGACCCTCACTACACCGTCCAAGCCTGTAGAGGATAGGATAAGGAAAAGGTAGTCGAAACCAACAAAAAAACATGAGTACAACATGTATTTGTATAAAGTCACATACTTATGGAATTCCATTATTTGCAGGGTGGTTTTGATGATTCATCGACGAACATGAGCTGCCGGTTAATGATGTACAAGGTGATGAGTCTGATATTGCAAGTAATAATACATCTTCAACATCCAACCCATCATTCAAACGACTGATAAAGGCCAACCATGCAAATGATAATAAAGACGATAGGTTAGCGACCTTAAAACATTTGGGTGATAGCAAAATATCTTTTACCCTATTTATCTTACTACTACAATACACTTAACGTAATAATCATGTTTCGTTGTATGCAGTGTTGATATTGAGAATTCGGACGCGGATATTGAACTGATAACTGTAGACATTGAGCAGGATGGTGATGATAGCACCCTACCCTTCAAGAAGAAACAAAGACGGTGAGCACATATTGATTGTCACTTTTTTTTGGCTAACCCTTTTACCTTTGACTGCATAATAACACGTTTCTCCCTATATATTTTGTAAACAGGTTTGTTGTTGAAGAATCCGAATGACCCCAACCAAGTAGCGCCCCATCAAGACTTTATAAAACGAATGCTTATGACAATAATAATACATTTGATAAAAACTGCTCTTGGGATTTTGTTTTAGTTTTGTTTTAATTGTTGTTTGGAAGACACAAGACTCAACCGTTCCGTTACATTTGGTTTTATTTTTGTTTGACAATATATTTTGGTTTGCCATCAAACGAAATATTGTTTCTTTTTGTGCTAAACTCCATTTCAGGTACCTCCAAGATGAACATACTCTGGCTTTGGACAATAGCTACATGAGATCAAATAGATATGTGTGTTAGTAATGCGGATGACCATGAAAGCAATGATGGTTCTTTTGATTTCTCCATCAGACATTGTTACCAAATGTAATGTCTAATGTACAAGATATTTGTTTAGGTATCTTAAAAATTATTTTATTTCTCCATCAGACATTGTTACCAAATGTAATGTCTCATGTAATAGTCGGCAAGGATTGTTTTTTTTTTCGATTTCTCCATCGACATGGTTACGTGTAATGTCTCATGAACAAAATAAATATGTGAATGAAGCAAATGTTTATATCTCAGTATCTTGTTTCATGTGATACCCCGTGTAACCAAACATCTAATTAATGAAACTAATTTCTATGTAATTTACTATTTTTCCTGTTGTATCCCCTTTTTTATTCACTCCTATAACCCTTTCATGTGATAAACATGTAACCAAACATCTAATTAATGAAGCCTATTTATGTATAATTCTCTAATTCTCCTATAGTATCCCCTATTTTCATTCACTCATATAACCCTTTAAATAATTGATCGACTTAAAGTACATAAAGGGTCATCTAAATTTATGAACACATGTGATTGATTCATTGTGAATACCTAATAAAAAGTTTTTCAAAACTTGCGGAAATTACCCAAAGGTTAGGACGGTGTTGTTTTAAATCTCAAATGATAAAGATATTGAAGATGGTTATGCTGCTTAATGCAATCACCAAGATTGCCCAAAATTGACTTTATTATATACCTAATGAATTAAATAATGACTGTAAAATTATGTTTGATATGAATTATATGAGTTTGAAAGCCTCCTTCTATTTATATGTATTTATACCATCCACTACATATGTTTAATTTACACATACATTATTATTTTATACATAACAAGTGTGATATAAACTTATCTTATAAGGCAATTTATAAAACACGTTTATTCCTACTTTACATTATAACAATTAAGAGTTTTTTACTTTCTCCATATGTTATATAGATGAACCATCATGAATTTGTGTGTTGTTCTTGGAAAAAAATCAGTCTCATTATTAAATCAATAATAAGAATCATAAAAACCTGGAGATACTTACCATACAAGCCTGTTCATTGTTCACTACACTTATTGCATCAGTTCAACACTAGAATCCCAAAAGATGCTTTAATATACATCTTGCTTCTATATCTTTCCAAACCTGCAAGGTTATGTGTTGCAAAATTGATACATATCATCCAAATACTAAATGAATACAGGTACATCTCAATTTAACAAGTTACTATACCTTCCAATTATGTATATGATTAAATCCATATTTGTTTTTTCGTTATGGTCGAAAATGATCATGCTCGTGTTCCATCCTCAGGACATGTTGCACAAAACTTTTGTTATTGATTCGAAAACAATTATCAGTCAAAGTGGAATAACACAAAGCTATTGTGGTTTACGGCTAAATGAAATTGTCAAATCATTTACAGGTATACACCAGCTCCAAACATTCACTTGCGTTATTATAGTACAAAATTGTTGCAACAATTGATACCTGATTCGCGTGTTCACCGTAATTTGTTAGGACAAACATCACGCTCAGTGGGCGATTTACCAGATATGACGGCGAATCAAATGGCTTCTGCTTCAAAACAACCCTTTATGTATAAAAAGAAAATCGGCAGGTGTTTAAATAACCAAATTATATTTGGCAGAAAATTGTTTCCGTAATAATGAATAATACCTTAATGTTATTCATACAGGACACTCTCCGTGCAGCTAAAAAAATCGCACACAAAGCCGCACATGCATCTGCAGGTAGTTTCATATTTTATAATTGATGCCTTATGTTATTTGATGGATAAAAATGTTGTTATTCCCAATTAAATTTACCTTTTTTGGCAAGGTGTTCCCGTTGTTTACCATAATATTGGCCATCCATCATTTGAGTGTCAAAATTGCAAAGCGATTATATGGTATCAGGAGAGAAGCGATAAATCAAAGAGCACTACCAACCCAACTTTTTCCATTTGTCGTCAAGAGGAAAACTTCTTTTTCCAAGATTTAATGAAACGCCTTCACCTCTTAAAGAATTTATGGACTATAATAATCCTGCAAGTTTAAGATTCAAAGACCATATCAGGGTATATAATGGCATGTTTTGTTACACATCTTTTGGAGCAAGAATAGACCATTCAATTAACACGGGCAGGGGTCCATATACCTTTAGAGTAAATGGCCAAAGCTATCATCGAATAGGTTCTCTTCTTCCAAAACAGGGAATTCAACCTAAATATGCACACTATACTTTTTGACACTGAAATGAAGTGAAAAACCGAATGACAGCTTTTATAGACAAAGATGGGGGATATGTGTTGGATCCAAGTATGGTAGCGAGATTGATTAAAATGTTTGATCAATCAAATTCAATCACCAAGGCATTTCGAATGGCTCGAGATTGGTGCGAGAACCACAATTCAGCCACCTTTGAACTACGGCTGATAAGTGGACATAGTACATCTCGGCAATACAACGCACCAACCGTGGCCGAAATAACAGCTCTAATTACTAATGACTTTGGTGATGGTATTCCTACAAGAGATATTATTGTAAGTAACAGGGATGAAGGTTTGAAACGTATTTGAAGTTGCATTCGAATACATGTCACTTCAATATCCATTGTTATTCCCATATGGGGAGGAAGGATTTCATGAAAAGATACCATATTACAACAACATGGATGTACGCAAGACCAAAAGGGATTTTGTCACAATGAAAGAATACTATTCATATATCATACAACAGCGAAATAACCAAGGTACTACACTGCTTAGAGGTGGCTGATTATTCCAACAATACTTGGTGGATTCATATGCGGTTGTTGAAGAACAGAGGCTAAAATGGACCGGAAAAATCAAGATACGTTACGCGTTGATCTATATCATAATGTTTGTGACGCTGTAACAAGGGGGATACAAGTGCAGCAGACTGGGAAAGCGAATCGTTCGCCAAGGAGTTTTATAGGCGGTCCAAGGTATATGATGCAAAACTACCAGGATGCAATGGCTATATGCCGGACGTATGGGAATCCGGACACTGCTTCATCACGTTCACTGCGAATCCAAAATGGCCCGAGATTGCAGAAATGCTAAAGCACGTCCCGGGCCAAAAAGTCCATGACCGTCCAAAAGTGGCAACACGTGTGTTCAAGATTAAACTTACTGAAATGTTAAACGACCTTACAAAAGTTCATATTTTTGGCAAGTCACGAGGAGGTAAACAAAAATTAACCCATAATTTTAATTTGTTTACTCTTTTATATATACATTGTGTATTATCTTATGTTTGTTTCCAATTATATTTCAGTTGTGTATGTCATAGAATTTCAAAGCGTGGTACTGCCACATGCTCATATCCTACTGTGGCTAGAAGAAGAATTGAAATGCAAAACCCCATCCCAGATAAATGATATAATTACAACTGAGATACCATGTCGAATCAATGATCCGGATGGGTATAAAGTAGTAGCTGAGTTTATGTTACATGGACCTTGCGGTAAAGATGATAAAAACGCCCCATGTACAATAGAGGGTAAGTGCTCAAAACATTTTCCTAAACCTTTTGTGGTTGAAACAATTGTTGATAATGATGGTTATGCTATTTATTGCCGGAGGAATAATAACGCTCACCATATAAAAGGGAAATTCAAATACGATAACAGATATGTGGTGCCTCACAACCGTTATCTCCTCATGAAATACCAGGCCCACATTAACGTGGAATGGTGCAACAGATCCAAAGCAATTAAGTACTTATTCAAGTACTTAAATAAAGGTCCCGATAGAGCCACAATTGTTATACAAGAGAATGTTAAAAATGATGATGATTTAGCAAATGTACAAGTTTTTGAGGTGGACGAAATAAAGAACTATTTGAATTATCGTTTTTTAGCTCCATGTGAGGCGGTGTGGCGTTTGTTTTCATACGACATACATTACTCATATCCATCTGTTATGAAGCTGAATTACCACTTGCCGAATCAGCACGCAATCACACTACGTGACTTGGAGAGCTTACCCGCCCTAATTCAAAGAGAAGGTATCGAAATGACCATGTTCACTGATTGGTTTGAATTAAACAAGCGTGATACGATGCTTAATCAAGATATCGTATGTCTGAGATACCTACACATTACGTGTGGCATGAGAAAGACAAACTGTGGAAAAAATGCAAATTGCAAAAATGCATCGGGCGGATTGTTTACTTTCGCACCGGCGCCCGGAGACCGGTATTATCTTAGAATGTTGTTGAACATTGCAAGAGGTCCTGATTCTTGGGAAAAACTCATGATTGTTCACGACAAACTATGTTCCACTTTCAAGGAAGCATGTTTTGAATATGGCCTTTTAAATGATGACACGGAATGGACATATGCTATATCAGAAGCAAGTGTATGGATGTTTGGACCACGGTTACGTGACATATTTGTAACAATTTTAATATTTTGCGATGTTAGCGAACCTTTAAAATTTTGGGATGAAAATTGGAAGTTTCTATCAGAAGATCTTCTACACAAGAAAAGGAGAATGTTTAATTATCCTGACTTGGAGTTGACGGACGAGCAACTAAAGAACTATTGTTTGATAGAGATCTAAGAGTTGTTAAATAGAAATGGGAGATCTTTATCTGATTTCCAATACCTACCAGTGCCTGACCCAAGGTTACTAACCAACATGGACAATCGTCTCATACGAGAAGTGTTGAATTATGATATGAAGCAGTAAGATTGAACATCAGGAACTTCATTCATTGTTAAATCCCGAACAACGTTTAATCTATGAAGAGGTGATTGAATCTGTCCATGATAAAAAAGGGAACTTTTACTTCGTCTACGGTCCAGGCGGAACTGGAAAGACGTTTTTATACAAGAGTATCATCTCGAGATTAAGATCAGAACGCATGATAGTGCTCGCTGTTGCATCTTTAGGTATAAATTTATACTAAATTTTAAACAGTCAACTATTTTAAAATGGATAAAAATTTGTTCTTGATTAACACTTTCAATTTGGGTAGGAATAGCTTCATTGTTACTACAGGTGGGAGAACAGCGCGCATAGCCATTTTGTTATACCGCTTGAATTATTAGATAACAGTACATGCGGCATAAAACAAAATACACATATGGTGAACTCATACAGAAGTTAAACTTATTATATGGGATGAAGCTCTGATGACTCAAAAATATGCTTTTGAAGCATTGGATAAGACGCTCAAGGATATTTTAGGATATCATGATCCCGACAGTAGGAATCAAATATTTGGAGGAGTGACGGTCTTGCTTGGAGGTGACTTTCGACAAGTACTGCCAGTTATACCAAAAGGAAGCAGGCGCACATTGTTCAATCGTGCATAAATCAATCTGAACTATGGAAGCATTGCAAAGTATTTAGACTTACACATAGCATGTGTGTCAACGAGTATACTGAAAATGGGGAGCTTGATACTCGAAAACAAGATTTCAATAGATGGGTTTTGGTGTGGGGATGGAAGCGTCTTAAAAAATGCAAAGAAGGGGAGGACGACCCAAGTTGGATTGACATTCCTGAAATATTCCTAATTAAATCGTGGGATTGTCCAATAAAGCAGTTGTCACAGATACATACCCTAATTTTACAACGAGGCAAACCGACGATGTGTACCTCAAAGAAAGGGCAATACTAACTCCTCGAAATGATGACGCTGATGACATCAATGAGTACATGTTTAAAGAGTTATCGGGAATGCATTACATACAACAAATAGATGAGATTTGCAAGGCATCTACAGATAGCCTAGAACAACACGAACACTATCCGATTGAATTTCTTAATTCCTTAAATTTCCCTGGGATGCCCCCACATGCTCTTCACTTAAAAAAGGAATTACCAATTATGTTATTTGGAACATCAATCCAACCAAAGGGTTGTGTAATGGAACAAGGTTGCTCATCACAGATCTAGGCCAGTTTGTTATTCACGCTAAGGTGCTACGAGGTTCAAATATAGGGGATAACGTTATTATACACATGATTATATCGACATCAACGCAATCCAAGTGGCCATTTATTCTAAAACGGCGACAATTCCCAGTAAGACCATGTTATGCAATGACAATTAACAAAAGTCGTGGTCAATCACTTAATTACGTTGGCCTCTATATGCCTTCTCCCGTATTGACCATGGTCGACTTTTATGTGGCGCTATATAGAGTTACCAGTCCTGACGGCCTTAAGATACTAATGGTTGAAGACAAGGACCCAGAGCTTAAGAATTGCACGCGTAACATTGTTTTCAAAGAAACATTCAGCAACCTAACGTAGGACATATATGTGATGTTCAAGCAACAGTTATTTATTATTACTTGGTTATTTGGCACGAACACTCATAATGTGCATGATATTGTTCTAACTCTTAACATGTATTCATAGTGCACCACGGTTACTCTATAATCAAATAACTACAAACTGTAGTAGGCACGACTTAACTATACACCTTAAAACAAAAAAAATTTTACTATGATACACTCAGACTCAGAAGTCAAAGACACCAAACTATAGACAGAAAGCCAACCACCTTCAAACACAAATAACCACCAATAATCCAACACCAACTTTTCAATCCCTCGACCTACTCATCGCCATAAACTAAGACAATAGCTAAACAACAACAATTAAGGGATTAAACAGAACACACACCCAAGATTAACAAGACTCGGCCGAGAGAATTGGGTGTGAACAGAGCAGGTATTCACACCTCTCAAGGAGGCAGATCAAGAAGTTAGTCACACCGTTTGCACCCTCTCGACCAAAGAAAAGTCAATCTTAAAGGAAATAACGTAAACTTACGGCTATAAAGATAAATGCGGAAACGAGTCACAACACTCTTATTTAAGATATATTGATTAAAGAAGGTGCCAAAATGAATAGCCTCCGATCTGAACAGGGTCTCAACACAAGCGACCTTAATCACCAATAACCCATCTAACCTGCATAACGATGACACAAACCACCACCATGATCACCACAACCCTCCTCATCACCACCATAATCTCCACCGCTTTCGCCGTATTATTCTTCTCATCCACCCCAACGCGCCACCACACAGCCACCATCATTCACCATGCGCCACTGATGAGTGTCTAAATACTCATCATTTTTATACTATTTAAACTGCATAAGCATCTGAAAACACTCAGAAATGCATCAAAATGATAAAAATATCACAAATAAGTGTTTTATGTGTTTCAAATGCAAAAATACCAAAATCGATGAAAAGCGTATCAAGTTTGCATAATTGGCAGTTTTAGTCCCCCAAGTTTGGAAACTTGTCAAATCTAGTCACTGGAATCCAAAAATGTGGAGTTTTATCATTCAAGGTCCCTGAAATATTCTAAGTTGTCAAGAATGGTCCTTGAATGAATCTTTGGTCAAATGGCAAAAAAGGTCCCTAAAGTTTAAAAAGTGTCATAAAAGGTCCTTGGAAATTTAAAAAGTGAAAATAATCAAAATTGGTCCTTGTACTATTCATAAATGTCAGGATAGGTCCTTGTGATAACTTTAGAATGTTGGCAGTTTTGGTCCCTCAAAAGTCCGAAATTACATGAATGGTCCTTGTGTTAATAACAAACCAAACCGGACCCTTTTTATTACTAGACCCAAACACAAAACCAACCCAGCTGGCCCAACTTGCAACCCAAGCCCAATTTACTTGACCCTTGAACCTTGAACCATGAACCCCTGAGCTAGTCCACATCCATTTTGACCCTGCCAAAACCCATTTTGAACTCACCCCGTTATTAATAAAAACGGGTCAAACCCAGTCAACGCACGCCAAAACCAGAAGCACTGTGCTTCTCCCTCACCACGCCTGCAACCACAAAACCAGGTGGTTTTTACCACCACCTCACTACCTTTCCACCTCACCTATACTACTCTCCAGCTCATCCCCCCTCCTCTCATTAGCCTACCTTGCATTTAATGCATCCCCACCATCAAACACTCCAACCTCACCTCAAAACCTGTTTTTACTGCCAAATCAACCCTAGCTCCATATCTACTTCTCAACTTGTCCCCTCCACCTCCACAATCACCCAAAAATCCTTAATTGCTCTAAACCTGCTCTAATCCACTAGTACCACTTTTGGCGCCAAAATCAGTTTTAAAGGCTAGGATGAATTCAGAGAAATAAATGGCCATGATTGCAAGTGGGAAATGACCAGAGTGCTAGTGGGAACTCCAAAAGGCTATAAAGAAGGAAATAGAAGCAATGTAAAGAACTATCTAGTGTAATCTTTAATTTCTTTAGTCGTTTTAATTAACTTAAGCTTTCTAGTGTATTTCTTAGCTTTCAAGTACTGTTTTTCTCAAGTTCAGTGTATTGTAAATCTTTTTCAATAATCAATTTCAGTGTTCAAGTTTTAAATTCAGTTTATGCAATTTTCATTTCAAAAATCTCAATATGTGTTAATGTTGTTGTTAGTTGTTGCTTTGGACTCATAAGCTCACTTAAGCTCCTTATAAAGCTTTTCTAAGCTTTTAGTAACCTTTAAAACTCTGTTTAGTATCAAAAAGAAAAATACCAAAAATACCAAATAAATTAGTGAAAAATAAAAAATCAAGAATGAAGAAGAGACAAAGCTGGAGCAAGGTGAATTTTGGATTGCCTTGGGTTTAGAGCTTCTTGGGAAGCTATAGGTTGTGTTCTCAGTACTTTGGTTCTCTGTTTTATGCTTGAACTCAAATTGTAAGCAATTTCTCATAATTTGCATTTCATAGTATAAGTGCTTAAAGTTTGTTAATTTTAGTTTAAATCTGTTTTAATATAGTTATTATAAGATAATCACTAGATTCCTTGCTTTAAAAACCTGTTTTAGTATATAAAGCTTCAAAACAGTTTCATTTAGGACTGTTTGGATTTGCTTGTTTAACTGTTTTAAAGAGTGTTGGTGTTGTTTCTTGTTATTGTTCTGTGTCACATAAGTACCTAATATCTTATTGCAACAAATAAAACCAGTCCTTATTTAAGAAAAAGTCAAAAATACTTTCAATCTCACTTATCTAGTTAACTGTTAGGATTTAGGAACTAAAAGTCATTATAGTTGTTTAGAACTGGTTAACTTAGCTTAATTCCATCTTATTTTAGGTTAATACAACATAATTAGTGAGTAGGATTAATTTAAAGTTCACTTAAGTCAACTTATTAGAGTTATATAAAAAGTCAAAAATTTCAATTTAGCAGTTTTTGAATAAAATAGATAATTTTATATAGGACTTAATCTTAGCTTTCAAGATTTGAGCTTTAGGAATATTAAAATATAGCTGCTCATCTTAATCATAATATTTTTTATATTTTCTAGTTAGCTTATTAAACTGCTTATTTTTTAGTTTCTTTTAAGTCCTTTTCTAAAAATGTGCCATGTGCACAGTTGAGTGACCCTTTTTCACAAGCTCATCAAGAGCTTATTAGTGAACCTCAACTTATGAACCTTGGCTTTTTGGAAAGCCAATCTAGCCATTTCACAGGACCGGTGCTTATTTTCCATTTTGACTTATTTGGTAGGTCGCAACAAGCTTTAGTTTGTCCCAATTCTTGTATACACCGACTCAAGATATACCTTTGAGTCTTTACTCAGTGTCTACAAGCTTTTTCATAAGTTAATTAAAAGCTCATCAGTGAACACCACAGTGAGAGCTTTAGCTTTTTGGAAAGCTTAGTTGGTTAACTTGTTAATTCCAGTGTTCTTTTTCATTTCTTAGCTTATTAAAGTGCTTAAATTTAAGCTAGAAAGTGCCTAGAAACCCCAAAAAGCCCTCACAAATGCTTAAGCTTGTGCTTATTTGGATTTTGTTCAGTGCTTATTTATTAGTTATTGTGCTTATTCAGTTGTCATTTTAGCTTATTACCATTTGTCTAGCTTATTTTCAGTTCACCTTTTGCTTATTGATTAGCTTATAAGCCATTTGGCTTATCCTTGTGCTTTTTCCATTTCTTGCTAACTGTTAAGTAATCATAAGCTTATTATGAGCTTATTAGTGGTTTTTATAAAAAATTCTAGTTTTGAAAATTGCTTATTTCATTGTACTTAATCAGTTTCAAAAAGAAAAATCCAAAAAGAAAATAAAAATAAAAAGTCCATTGCTGGGATTCAACCACGGCCACCCACTCACCACACACACATACCGATACCATTGCCCTTGGGTCTTTGACTGGTATTTCTTTGCAACATTTAATACTTACCCCTTGTTTTATATTTTAGCTTATACGAGTTCATTAGCTTATTTACAGCTTATTAAAACAAGCTTTCACACCTTTTGTATTTTTCTTAGCTTTGTATTGTTATAAAGTATTTTATAAAAAAGTTTCAGAATTTTCTGAATAGTTTTGTTATTTTTAATCATTTAATTAGTTTAAAATAGTATTTAATTCATAATAAAAAATATAAAAGTAAAAAAAATATAAATATTTTTTCTAAAATTTTCTTTTGTCATATAGTAAGTAAGAAAATTGTTTTACACTCGTAGGACTTTTATTTTACAAATTTTACGTTTTTTTTCTTACGCACTCGCGTAATTTTATATATATAACGACGTTTTCATTCTAGGTCACGTTTTAGATAATTTAGGTTTACGCTTTAATTAAAATAGTTTATTTAAGTTATTCTGTTTTAAAAATCAAGAAAAACCAACTTTAAAAAATAGTGTTAGCGTTTATTTAATATAATTTAGTTTTTTAAATTTTCTTTAATTTGCATTTAAGCAACTGTAATTTACAAACTTTCTCTTTAGGTGTAATTACCACTCAAAATCCTTACTGATCATTATCCTTAGTGATCATTCGACATCTGAACGTTTTGAAGCACCATTAATCCTCCGTGGGACTTAACAACCCGGGAATCCACTATATTCCAAGGGAAATTGCATTGGTTTTAGACTGTTTGAATTTTATTACGGTTGACCATTCACAAGTGGTTGACTTGTGTGATAAACTTGACAGTTTGAGCCCGATCAAATTTTGGCGCCGCTGCCGGGGAGGCTTTAGCATGTTCTAAGCATTTTCAGACCCATTCTTGCACATATACCACCTTTTGTAAACAGTTTTTTGTAAAGTTATAAAAAAGTTCATTAACACTTTTCCTAAAGTGTTAACAACACCAAAAAAATATAAAACAACAAAACAATCGTAACGTTTTCTATCTTGTATTTTCTTTAAGGTGATTCTTAAAGAGGTACGATTTGGTTAAACGAGACGATACCAAAAATATTGTCCAAAAGTTTTTAAACCCTTAGCACAAATTCATACCTACGTCTTTTCTGTGGTACTTAATAAATACATAAAAATCAACCACCGCAAACCAAGGCAGTACACCTACCAACTGGGGGTGTGAACATTAATAAGTTCCCAATCTTAAAGATCAAAACTTGCCTTTGTGTCCTTGTGATTTGGTATACCTTTTTCAAAGAAGCCATTTCATTTGTGATTATTGGTTAAGTTCACTTGTCGTTTTGCCTCGCATTTGTTTTGAAAACTGATTTTTAAACTTAGTGCATGCGCACTCGTTCTTCCAGCTCCACCAGTCCACTTTCAGAGCTTGCAAGTATTCCACGTAGGCGTAGAGACGTTCTGCTCCTTCAGCCGTGGATGAGGAACGTCTAGTACCACCACCCGTCGTAATGGCGAAGACAAACCGATGATTGAGCTTCTCCAAGCACCCATCGAGGGTTACGGAGATGCCATTATTGTCCCAGCCATCGTGGGATACCTTTGAGCTCACAACCGGGTTGCTTAATCTTGTAACCCAAAGCCAATTTTATGGTTTTGAGCGGGATGATCCTCATGCACATATTCGATGGTTTAACAAGATTGCATCTACCATCAAATACAAGAATGTCCCACATGAAGCAATTAAGCTTCTTCGGTTCCCATTCTCTCTAGAGGGACAAGCCCGGAATTGGCTTGAGAAACAACCCCTCGTTCCATTGAGACATGGGAGGATTTAGTCACTAAGTTTGTTAATGAATTCTATCCTCCATCCCGAACTACAAGTCTTAAGAATGAGATAATGAAATTTTCTCAAAGATTTGATGAATCATTCGGTGAGGCATGGGATCGTTACAATGAGTTGCTCCGAAAGTGTCCACATCATGGTTTTACCGAGTTAATGCAAATGGATACTTTCTACAATGGTTTGAACCAAACTAACCAAGACTCTTTAAATGCCTCCGCGGGAGGTAATTTCCTGAGCAAGACCACAAAAGAAGCCTTGCAAATCATAGAAAACAAGTCCCAGGTCCGCCCTTTCCGAACAAAGACATATCGGTCTCTCCTAATGCAGACCTTCTACTTCATCTCCAGTGAGTACATCTAGCACCGATGCTAAGATTGACAAACTCACGGATATTGTTCAAGCTTTGGTTCTTGCTAACCAAAAGAAAGCCACTTTCACACGCACACCATCACATGGTCAAGTGAAGAAAGTCGAGGTCTGTGTCACTTGTGGTGGCCCTCATGCATACTACAACTGTATTGCCACCGATGGTAGTCCGTTTGAAGCCAATGCTATAGCCGGTACTTCACATCAAGGAGGTAATCAATACCGTCCTCAAAATGAACCAAACTACCGTGCTAATACTTATCGGGGACCACCCGGTTTTAGCGAATCCTAACATACAAAACCGAATCGAACCAACCTAGAATTAACCAAGGTTATCAAAACCAAGGTAATTTCTATCCCGGACCAAATCAAGGTTTCCAACATCAAGGAAACCTTAATCAAAACAATTTCAATCGAGGGAATCAATTTCATGGGAATATGAATCCTAATCAAGGAAATTTTCAAAATCAAGGCCCTAATTTGAATAATAAAGGCCAGAATTTTCCTAATCAAACTCAAGCCATTGTTCCAACCGGACCATCATCTGATGAGTTATTGAAACAATTCATGAAATCCCAAGATGAAATGAACAGGTTGTTGGTCGGTCCGATCGATCTAAAGAAGTCTTTAAATGATCAACCCTCGGCTCGGGAAAACTTCCGAGCAACACGATCACTAACCCGAGGGGCGATGCAAAGGCGATCACAACCAGAAGTGGTGTATCATACGATGGACTCGCTATTCCTACTACCTCTTCTTCTTCTTCTCTCCCGAAGGTAGTGGAAAGTGAACCTGAGGCGACAAAGGACAAGGAACTTCCTACTAATAACGGAGGTACCAACGATGTCCATCCTCAAGTTGTCCCAAAACCCAAATCCAATCCAGGAGTTGTTTTTGAACCTCCAGTAGCTCCCGTTGAAAACCCCAAATCCAAATCTTCTATTCCTTACCCATCACGTTTGAATGAGCAGAAGCTCCGCGAAAAAGCCAGTCATCAAATGGACACATTTTTTCAAATTTTCCAAGAACTACATTTTGACATAAGCTTTGCGGATGCTATCATGCTGATGCCCAAGTTTGCATCAACTCTCAAACACATGTTAAGCAACAAGGAAAAACTGTTTGAGATGGCAAAACTCCTCAGCGAGAACCGCTCTGCAGTTATCTTGAAAAGCTTCCGAGAAGCTTGGAGATCCTGGAAAATTTCTCTTACCTTGTGTTTTTCCAGGAATGGTTGAATGCTTTGCCTTAGCAGATCTTGGTGCAAGCATCAATCGGATGCCTTATTCAGTGTGGAAGAAACTTTCTCTTCCGGATCTTACTCCTACATGCATGACTCTCGAGCTTGCGAGATAGTACAATATCCCGTCCACTTGGCATTGCCGAGGACGTGTTCGTGAAAGTAGGAAAGTTCCATTTTCCAGCTGACTTTGTAGTTGTTGATTTTGATCTGATCCACGGGTTCCTCTCATTGTTGGACGAGGATTCCCGAGAACGGGCCGTGCTCTCATTGATGTATTTGAGCAAGAAATCACATTACGTGTGGGTAATGAAGCTGTCACCTTTAACCTTGATCAAACTTCGAGGTACTCCGCAAACTATGATTACGAGTCGGTTAACGAATAGATATCATTAATGTTGCTTCTGAAGAGTACTCTCAAGAAGTTCTCGGTTATGTTCATAATTCTTCGAGTGATAATCTCACTCATTCATCTCAACCCATCATTGCCAATTCTACTCCTTCTCTCACTCCGTTTGAGGAAAGTGACTTCATCTTGGAAGAGATGGAAGCATACTTGTCTAGTGATTCGTTCCATGGGAAATTGATCACGCTTCAATTGACATCGAGGGAGATATTCTTCTCATTGAGAAGTTGCTTAATGATGATCCATCTCCACTCCCTCCCATCGAGCTTCATAACAAGGAAGTCAAGTCAGGTTGAGAAAACGAAGAATTTCCTGAGGTTAAACTTAAGGACTTACCACCTCATCTCGAGTATGCATTTCTTGAGGGTGATGATAAATTACCCGTCATTATTGCTCGAGATTTGAGTAAAGATGAAAAGCTGCTCTCATAAAGGTCTTAAAGTCACACAAGCAAGCAATTGCTTGGAAACTCTCCGACATTAAGGGTATCAACCACGAGTTTTGTACTCACAAAATCTTGATGGAGGATGACTTCAAACCGCAGCTTCAACATCGAGAAGGGTGAATCCTAAGATTCATGAGGTTATTAAACAGGAGGTTCTCAAACTTCTTGATGCAGGATTAATTTACCCGATCTCAGATAGTCCTTGGGTTAGCCCAATTCACTGTGTTCCTAAAAAGGGTGGCATAACTGTTGTCACAAATGAGAATAACGAGTTAATTCCAACTCGGCTGGTAACGGGATGGCGTGTTTGCATTGACTATCGTAAGTTGAATGACGCTACCCGTAAAGACCATTTTCCTCTACCCTTCATGGACCAAATGCTTGAGAGATTAGCAGGGAACGAGTACTATTGTTTCCTTGATGGTTTCTCAGGTTATTTTCAGATCCCCATTGATCCACAGGATCAAGAAAAGACCACATTCACCTGCCCATACGGAACTTTTGCCTATAGACGTATGCCTTTTGGCCTATGTAATGCTCCCGGCACGTTCCAACGATGTATGATGGCCATTTTCCACGACATGATCGGGGAAACAATGGAGGTGTTTATGGATGACTTCGCGGTCATTGGGGACTCGTTTCAAACATGTCTCTCCCATTTAGAAAAAATTCTCAAACGGTGTGAAGACACCAATCTTTGTCTAAATTGGGAGAAGAGCCACTTTATGGTCAAAGAAGGCATAGTCCTTGGCCATAAGATTTCAAAAACGGGATTGAGGTCGATAGAGCAAAAGTCGATGTTATTGCTAAATTACCTCATCCTACTACCGTCAAAGGTATTAGGAGTTTTTAGGTCATGCCGGTTTTTATCGCAGATTCATACAAGATTTTTCTAAGATCGCCTGGCCTATGACCCATCTTCTTGAAAAAGATGCTCCTTTTATCTTCTCACCTGAGTGCCTCAAAGCTTTTGAAACATTAAAGAAAAAGCTTACTGAAGCACCCATTCTCGTTGCTCCCGAATGGGATTTACCCTTTGAACTCATGTGCGATGCAAGTGATTTTGCTATCGGTGCAGTCTTAGGGCAACGTAGATCCAAGCATTTTCAGCCTATCTACTACGCAAGTAAAACAATGACTGAAGCTCAAACTCATTACACCACCACGAGAAAAGAGCTATTAGCCGTGGTGTATGCGTTTGAGAAGTTTCGGTCGTACTTAATCTTGACCAAATGCGTGGTGTATACGGATCATTCGGCTCTCAAATATCTCTTTGCAAAACAAGATGCAAAGCCGAGATTACTTCGTTGGGTTCTCCTCCTGCAAGAATTTGATATCATTATACGTGATAAAAAGGAGCCGAGAACCTAGCTGCGATCATTTGTCCCGTTTAGAAAACCCTCACCAAGATGTTTTCGAGAAAAGGAAATAAATGAAACATTTCCTCTCGAGACACTCAATGCGGTTTCTTTTCGTGGAAACTCTACTACCCCATGGTTTTCTGACTTCGCAAATTACCATGCGGGTAACTTCATAGTGAAAGGAATGTCGACCCAACGGAAGAACAAATTCTTCAAGGATGTTAAACATTACTTCTGGGACGACCCCTACTTATTCAAAATCTGTGCGGATCAAGTCATTCGACGGTGTGTTTATGGACAGGAAGATATGGACATTCTCAAAGCTTGCCATGCTGGACCCACCGGGGGCCATCATAGTCCAAACTACACTGCCAAGAAGGTGTTTGATTCCGGGTTTTATTGGCCCACTATTTATAAGGATGCCCACGATTTTGTCAAAACCTGTGACGCTTGTCAACGTCACGGAAATATATCTCAAAGAAATGAAATGCCGCAAAACGCCATTCAAGTGTGTGAGATATTTGACATCTGGGGCATTGACTTTATGGGGCCATTTCCATCATCTCGAGGAAACAAATACATACTTGTGGCTGTTGACTATTTGTCAAAATGGGTTGAAGCGAAAGCTTTACCTACTAATGATGCCCGAGTTGTTGTGAAATTCTTAAAATCTCTTTTTGCTAGGTTTGGAACTCCGCGAGCTATAATCAGTGATCGTGGTACACATTTCTGCAATGACCAATTTGATAGAGTCATGCAAAAGTATGGTGTAAACCACCGTCTTTCTCTCGCATACCACCCACAAACAAGTGGGCAAGTGGAAGTTTCCAACCGTGGTATAAAAAGAATTCTTGAAAGGACGAGGCAAAAACCGTGCATCCTGGTCGGATAAACTAGATGACGCACTCTGGGCCTTCCGTACAGCTTATAAAACACCAATCGGGTGTACTCCATACAAGCTAGTGTACGGAAAGGCATGTCATCTGCCGATTGAGCTTGAGCACAAAGCATACTGGGCCTTGAAACATGCCAACTTTGATATTCAGATACCGGTGATCGCAGAAAAGTTCAAATGAATGAATTAAATGAACTCCGTGATCAAGCATACGAAAACTCTTTGATCTACAAACAAAAGACAAAGAAGATTCATGACTCCAAAATCAAGAACCGCGTTTTCAACGTCGGTGATCGAGTCCTTCTTTTCAATTCAAGATTGAAGATTTTCTGGAAAACTTAAATCCCTGGTCCGACCATTCACCATCACTAAAGTATTTCCTTATGGAACCATTGAGTTATCTCAGCCCGATGGTCCAAATTTTAAAGTGAATGGTCATCGATTGAAGCACTATTTTGGAGAGGACATTCCACCTGTGGTTGTCCCGGATCTACAAACTTTCCCCATGAACCAATGAATGCGGGGATCGAGTCAAGCTAATGACTCGGTAATCAAAAACAGTAGCACACCATATGGGTTTTCACCCATATTTCTGACTTCTTTCTACTTTCTACCACCCTAGTGTGGGGGAGTTGCCCCCCGATGTTGTATATAAGTCTCTATAAAAATTAAAAAAAAAAAAAAAAAAAGTGTATATATCAAAAATAAAATAATGGTCATAGTATTTCCCTTTTATGTTCTATGTTTCGGCATAACAGCCGGTACTTTGAATATTGAGGGCAATATTCATTTCTAAGTGTGGGGGGGAATTCTCACGAATTTTATCATGTAATTATACCACCCAATTCCCCCGTTTTTGGCCAAATTTTTTTTTTGGAGTAAGTGTTTTCACTTACTCAGCAAATGGTAATCAGTCCGCCATGTCTAACCCACATAAGGATTGGCTAATCCAGAGCAAACGGCTCTTGGTAAAGATATCTCAAATCCGTTTATGGCATGCAATTTGCCCAAAATTGTATGGTGTTCAACTCACCATATCTTTAATTAGTGAAAAGTTGGCTAGCCCGCAAGTTTATGGCTTGTGGTAAAGGCGGTTGGAAAACCATAATTGGTAATCGACTCACCAAAGATATTTTATCTAAGAGTTGGCTAGTCCGTAAGCAACGGCTTCGGTAAAGACAAATCAAATCCGTTTGACTTATGATTTGCTCAAAATCATTTGGTTATCATTGTGCCAAGGTTCTTACTTGAACTGAAACAATTGGCTACTCCAGAAGTAATGGCTTTTGGTAAAGAGATAAAATCCATTAAGTTTTTTCAAAAGATTGCTAGGGACTAGCAATATCTTAGTGTGAGGGATTGATGAGTGTCTAAATACTCATCATTTTTATACCATTTAAACTGCATAAGCATCTGAAAACACTCAGAAATGCATCAAAATGATAAAAATATCACAAATAAGTGTTTTATGTGTTTCAAATGCAAAAATACCAAAATCGGATGAAAACGATTATCAAGTTTGCATAATTGGCGTTTAGTCCCCAAGTTTGGAAACTTGTCAAATCTAGTCCCCCGAATCCAAAAATGTGGAGTTTTATCATTCAAGGTCCCTGAAATATTCTAAGTTGTCAAGAATGGTCCTTGAATGAATCTTTGGTCAAATGGCAAAAAAAGGTCCCTAAAGTTTAAAAAGTGTCATAAAAGGTCCTTGGAAATTTAAAAAGTGAAAATAATCAAAATTGGTCCTTGTACTATTCATAAATGGCAGGATAGATCCTTGTGATAACTTTGTAATGTTGGCAGTTTTGGTCCCTCAAAAATCCGAAATTACATGAATGGTCCTTGTGTTAATAACAAACCAAACGGACCCTTTTTATTACTAAACCCAAACACAAAACCAACCCAGCTGGCCCAACTTGCAACCCAAGCCCAATTTACTTGACCCTTGAACCTTGAACCATGAACCCCTGAGCCAGTCCACATCCATTTTGACCCTGCCAAAACCCATTTTGAACTCACCCCGTTATTAATAAAAACGGGTCAAACCCAGTCAACGCGCGCCAAAACCAGAAGCACTGTGCTTCTCCCTCACCACGCCTGCAACCACAAAACCAGGTGGTTTTTACCACCACCTCACTACCTTTCCACCTCACCTATACTACTCTCCAGCTCATCCACCCTCCTCTCATTAGCCTACCTTGCATTTAATGCATCCCCACCATCAAACACTCCAACCTCACCTCAAAACCTGTTTTTACTGCCAAATCAACCCTAGCTCCATATCTACGTCCCAACTTGTCCCCTCCACCTCCACAATCACCCAAAAATCCTTAATTGCTCTAAACCTGCTCTAATCCACTAGTACCACTTTTGGCGCCAAAATCAGTTTTAAAGGCTAGGATGAATTCAGAGAAATCAATGGCCATGATTGCAAGTGGGAAATGACCAGAGTGCTAGTGGGAACTCCAAAAGGCTATAAAGAAGGAAGGAGAAGCAATCTAAAGAACTATCTAGTGTAATCTTTAATTTCTTTAGTCGTTTTAATTAACTTAAGCTTTCTAGTGTATTTCTTAGCTTTCAAGTACTGTTTTTCTCAAGTTCAGTGTATTGTAAATCTTTTTCAATAATCAATTTCAGTGTTCAAGTTTCAAATTCAGTTTATGCAATTTTCATTTCAAAAATCTCAATATGTGTTAATGTTGTTGTTAGTTGTTGCTTCATAAGCTCACTTAAGCTCCTTATAAAGCTTTTCTAAGCTTTTAGTAACCTTTAAAACTCTGTTTAGTATCAAAAAGAAAAATACCAAAAATACCAAATAAATTAGTGAAAAATAAAAAAATCAAGAATGAAGAAGAGAGATGTTAGGTCACTAGTTTTACAACACAAGTTATAGAGAAAGAGATAAGGCGATTGAACAAGTAAACAAGCACACATACACGATAAGAGTAGCACGGTTAGGCGTAGGAATATGTGTGAAAAGAAAACTTGAACAACCAACCCTCAAGTGAGGGTTATTACATAGTTTATATAGGCAAGGAGCTAGGGCAACACTCCCTCTCCTTCCCTATTCCTTATTGGGCTTGGGCCTAAGTTTATGGGCCTTCTACATAAGCTTGACCTTAAACAAACATAAAGGCCATAATAAAGCTACCTATTACATATGAAATATAAATACTTGAAATCCTGTTTAGGAGTGATTCCAACAATCTCCCCCTCAAGTATATATGAATGTAAACGGTGAAGGCGTTGATGTAATAGTAGCGTGGCGTCTTCGACATTCTTCTTTCTTGTGAGAGGAATTGCCTTGATTCGAACAATCTCCCTAGTGTAGAGAGATAGTTATCTTTGAGCAGTTATGCTTTGACGTCATCTTTAACTTTGTTCTTTGATCATTGTTCTTTGTGGTGAAAGTGATAGTATGTTGTTATCGCATCGATGCCTTCTGCCGCTCCGGTGTCTCCACGTCATTCTTCAACATGCTCACACGCTCTTTGGCGTTGGAAATCAATACTGATGAAGTTCTTTAAGTCTTTGACTTTGTAGATTCTTTGGTTTGACGAAGAATCATTCGGACTGTTGTGTTGCATTGAGATAGAACTTCCATTAGTGATGATGTTGGCGTGAGCATGAGAAGAATCGACGATCATCCGCTCCGAGCTTCCATAAGAAGAAAACATTTCAAGCGGTTAGTAATAAGCGGTTTCCGGCACTTACAAGTTTGAACTTCGAGAGTGTCAACGCATAGTGTGAAGACACAACTCTAATTCTTACAAAGGCCGTTCTGAACGGAGTCCCACAAGTGAGATAACGCGATGTACCGAAGTACATCTACAGATTCGATGAGTCGCCGAGGTACGAAGCATCACCTCACGACTGTAGACCGTTTGAGACACACTCCGCGTAATCCACGGGGAGTTACCGAAGTGACCTGCGACGAGGGGTGTTTGATGTTGACCCTGGCAGGAGTTTCCATTCAATCATTGAGGATCACAGATGTGAACCTCTCATAAATGTTCTCGACAGATTGCTAAGATATGTGAAGGACTCGATATGAACCACTGATGATCTTATTTGTTGATCATCAAGTGATTAAATGTCAAGTGTTCCTAAGAGATCTTTTGATGAATCTCGTGGCTCTAGACTCAATAGTGCGTTTTGGTTTTCCCGAGCGGAGACTAGGGAGAGGGTCTCCTTTTCAATACCAGCAATATTTAAGAGAAAGCCGATAGTTTACGTAGGGTTCCCTGTGAGAATGAAACAAGCTTATGTTGAGAAAAACTTGAGTGGCTAAGAAGGTTTAGTGCATGCGTCAATGGGTCCATGACGACTTTTAATCTTCAATACCGGTGTCACTAAGTGACAACCAGGAGCATATGAATTGAACCCGATTATGTCGCCTAAGTTGAATAATATGGAGGGCTATTTCTTTTCACCCTTTACTTTACATTTCTTTTTGATTCTTCAACTCCTTCTTTCTCCGATTCTCATTTTCTCCTTTTTACAATCATTCCTAAGGACTTCTAACACTAACTAATGGTAGTGTCCTTGGGTAGATCTCTCCGGCTCTGGCGGATCATAGGATGGTTATTCCTAACCTTAGTCACCTTATAACTCCATGACTAACCTATGTTTGCCATTAAAACCACTGTATGATAAAATATCTCTCAAAGGGTTTGTTAATGAAAAACATGTTTGAACCATTGTGAGAGATGATGTTTTGCATAAATACTCCCCCTCCACATGTGCTTAATAGTTTTAACGGTTAAATGCACAGTGAGGAAAGAGCGCACACATTTTGAATTGATTTACTCAAGATAGACAATCCCCCGCGAGACACGGTTACGTTGCGTAGTTAAAGAGATACATTGTCAGCTTTTAGGTGATAACTAGCTCTAATAACTACCTTGAAGGTGTAGACAATCCTGGAAAGGTTGTCAAACCCGTCAGAGTTCATGTTTATCAAGAGTTTCTCGAATGGTACATTCTACTCGGACAAGTCCTTTGCGAGACACGTTTACATCACTAGCGAACTAGCTTGAAATTATTACCCGTCCAGGACAAGTCTTTTCGAGTTACTAACAGTTTAGTACCGTCAATTCGTTGGTTAAGTCTGAGGTACACAGATTCATTTGCATTTTGTACAACATATTTCTTATCACGTATTTTCTCCCCCTCAAAAATGGCATATTAAAGTGTTATTTTTGAAACGTTTGAGAATAAATATGACCATTTCGAGTGTTGCGGGAAGAATGACCACTGTGAACAATTTGTGAACAAAGTTTCAAATACTCCCCCTCAACAAGTGATATAAACGGTTGAGGTTTTGAAAACATAAGGGGAAGTACTTGTTCTTTTGAGCAAAACCTTGAAAAATGAAAGGTTTGATAGGTTTTACTCAAAAGTAAGAAGCTTTCGCTCCTTTTATAAGGATTGTGGCAGAGGCGTACCACGGGTCCTTTCTTGACAATTACGGGTTGTACAATCGTTATGTGTGCACAAGCCATAGACATATTAAATCACACATCCAAAATTATGAAGGAAACAATTCAAGGGGTACCTGAAGTGCAGTGATGTTCCCAGGAGTGCGCACAGGGCGTTGAAAGCCGGTGATGTTTCTACTGGGTCGACCACCAACATAGCTCTCCAATCGTCTGAACTGATCCCTTCGAAACAACCGTTCATCAATCATGGTGATGATCCTTCTCACATCCCTCCTTTCACGAGAATTCCAGCTTAGGAGACCCAACCTTCAGACGTATATCCTTCAACCTGTACGCTAATCCGTCCCTAACCAGCTTCAAAGTATGATCCCCGAATTTCTGAAGATCACTACACGCCATTAAGCGGTTTCTTTGAAGTTCACTGCGGTAAACAACTCCGAAAGGTTTGCTGATGAGCGTATATTGAGGTAGGTGATTGAGATCGGGAAGAGTAAGCGTTGGAGGAGTGAGGTTGACACGCGTCGATAAGATTCAACGACCATCTGGATATCTTTCAACACGTTCTTTGATCACGATGCGTCTAATGAAGATGAGAACTGACTTGATAAATTCACGTTGAAC
This sequence comes from Chrysanthemum makinoi, assembly GCA_910596185.1. Taxonomy (NCBI): domain Eukaryota; kingdom Viridiplantae; phylum Streptophyta; class Magnoliopsida; order Asterales; family Asteraceae; genus Chrysanthemum; species Chrysanthemum makinoi. Next base: position 303,552,101 of record OU343223.1, read on the forward strand.
TTCGGTCGAGAATTGTCTCATACGACCCTGTACTTTGGCAAGGTACATGTCTTCGATGTCGTTGAGGGACAAGTTCTCAAAGTCAGCCTCGGAGAATCCATAGTCCTGTTCATCTTGTCGTTTGACTATGATATTCTTTAAGAATGTGTAGTCCCACTTAGACTTGAGATCAATGTGTTTGATGGCCACGATGTCCTTAGAACTATACACTGCATGTTGAGACTTCGAACCAGGCAGCTTATGTAGTAGATTCTTCGGCGTTCAGGCCAATGATGAATCCCATACAATGCATCTTGGTCGTATGCTTGCACGCTGTCGAAAAACAAGTGATTTGCACGTTCCTCGATAGCTATGCATTTGAGTAAATAGTCACGGAATGGAAGAGTCAATGATGTAGCGTATTTTCGAACCATCGCTACCGTAAGAGAAAATCCAGGACTCTGTTAAAGAAGTATCGGAAGGGAATCCGTGGTTCGTCTGTTTGGCCAATGGTCGGTAGGGTTTGGTCCAATCGGTGTAGTATGGAGGGTTGTCCCTTTGTGTGAAGTCAATGTTTGCTTCGGGGTTGAGCCAATCCATGTTGTTAGACATGGCTCTAGCAATGTTCTCAAGGTGATATTCAACCTCGATGGCACTTTCGGAGCTGTCTTTTAGAAGTTGAAACGCTTCATTCTTGATTCGCCTCAATTCAGATTTCGTCATTTTCTTCACATGGAACTTTTCTTGCAAGATTTTGCATGCTCCAATGTAGAACCTTCTACCAATTCTTGACCTTCATCGAGGTAGGGAGTTTGATTGACAAGTGTGAGAACCATTCAAACTTCTTGGTTTTATCGTCATCTAGCCATGATACGACTCCAGAGTCGTCTTCTTCTTCTTTTAGAAGGCCTTGATGATGATTCCGGTTTTACGCACTTGTTTGGGAGATGTGGGTTGTTGTAGGGGCTCAAGGACCTCTTCATCGTCACCACCCGTATACTCAAAGTAATCACCGTTTTATGAGTCGGGGGTGGTAACTTCGGAATCGTCCCCAGGTTTATCGAGAAGACCGAGGTGGATGAGACTTTTGTTGAGAAGAAGTCCGTGGTGGAGGAGGTGGCATAGAGGTAGATTTACCCTTACGGCGTTTAGGTGCAGAGTACTTGTCCTTATCATCGTCATCTCTTGGTCGTTTGGGTTGATCGGTTGACTCCTTGCATGATGATCTGAGTTGAAAATCAAGTAGATTTTCGAAAAATTTAGCTTCATCCGAGTAAGCGTTCGATCGCTTTGACATTTGTATCACAAGTTTAGCGATTAACTTCAGTTCGAGAGATCGCTTCTTTGGCCATTGTATGTTTAACCAATGCTACGATGTTAGGGGTGAGTTGTCCGGAAAATACTTCTCTAGTCACACCGAGGACGGTCGAGAAGAAACTTGTGATCTCTTGCTGTCTTCTCCAGTTCCTTTTGGACTTTAGGAACGATATCATGAAGGTACTTGTTAGTGTAACCTTCGATCATTTCGTTCGGTTCCTCTTTACGATGACTCTTCATGAACTTCTGAACAAATTCCTTTCTTTCTCCATCTTGTCATGCTCGTCATACATATCTTTGTATGTGATCGACAAAGAAATTTAGCTTTTGTAGAGCACGTTTTCTTTTCGACTTGTTTGACAGCTGTGTGAATTCGTTTATGAGCTTGAGAAATCCAAGATCGAGGTGGTTTCTTCACGGATTTGGATGATGATTTTGTTGATCTTTTTGATGGTGGTGGTGATGAGTGAGATGAAGAATCGATGAGGAGGGACATGAGGAGATTCGGGGTCCTTTGGAGGTGCGTAAGTATCCTCCTTGGAAAGAGTTGGACTGCTGAGAAGAAAGTCATCATAATCTTCTTCGTCATCATGTCAGGATTTAGCCTTTTCTTCGTCGTACCTTAGCTTCTTCATCAGTTTTCTCTTTCTCGGTCTTATTCTTTTACGGTTCCTCAAAGTTAAAATCAGTAGACTCCTTCACAAGCGTTTGTTGTTGCACAAGAGTGGTGGCACGGATCCTTATCGGGTTGATTAACCGCATCGGGACTCGGTGAAGAGTGGACAGCACCACTCGATCCTTCGGGGCCACCCATTTGATCTTTTGCAAATTCTTCAGCTTTTTGAATTTGTCTAACTAATTTAAACTTCTTCTTGTATGATTGATCCAGTTGCTCTTCTTCTTCTTCAGAGCTTTCATCATAAGACTCAAATACAGGAGTCTTTCCTTTTCCATGTTCAGCTATTGGACTTGGAGGTTTAGGCTTTTGGAGGAGGGGTTACGGTTCTTGAGAGAAGGTAATCTCTTCATCAGTATGCCGATACCTTCGAGCTTTAGTCCACAAGCTTTCTTTGCGGTTCGGGTTTGGGAATTGGGATGGGAGCGGCTTCCTTAGATGGAACAATCCTCTTTGAAGGAGGGTTCCTCTTGGGGAACTTCCTTTGACTCACAGATACTTGCCGTACTTCACTTCCTCTTTTGGTTCTCCTACAGGTGTTCGAGAAGATTTTTAGTCGAGATGACCAACTTTGCCTTGTCTAAGCGCTTCCGGATACCTTTTATGCGTTTGAGCTTTCGACATCTTGATTAGAAGGAAATCGGCAGCGGCACCTTGTTTCTTTGTAGGCGTTTCCTTGATTCGGCGGATAGAATGGGTTCCGTCAACATGTCGTGATTGTCGGGGTCATTGAGCCTCTTGGGAATGTCGGGATGAAGTCCAAGTGCTCTCTGGATCAACAATTTAGTATATCTGATGTAGGGAATCTTTGAGCCAAGTTTGTTGAGAAATGACATCATGTCATCCCAAATCGGAGCTTCGATAGCGATGTGTTTCTTGTTGACCAATGCCCAGAATATTTGCAGTTCCATGAGCTTAGGGTGCTCATAGCATTTATCCGACCGAAGCAGAACTTGGTGATGATCATATAGAGAGTTCTCCAGGGTTGAGGAATACTCTTAAGCTCTACGTGAGAATGCTTGGTGATTACTCCGGTAGCCTCGTCATAACCGATATTGATTAAGAATTGGAGAGTGAGCTCTTGGTGTGTGGCATATAGTTTGGTTGGATCGACATCGAGGAATTAGGAGAACGACCCTTAAGTCTGCGAGTGTAATGGTGACTTGTTTGTGATTGAGTCACCGTCACGGCAGATTTGTCCTTTGACCCTTTCCATAGTGTTCGGAAGCTGTTGGATGTAGATCTCGAGAACAGTTGCGAGTGTGAAAGCATGTTACGATACGGATGAGTCCTGAGAATATCAATAGCAATTAAACATGAAGATTCTGAGCAAGTGAGGTTGTCAAAGTCAACACGGAGATTATTCTTTCCTATCTTCATTGGATAGCCATGAGGATAGATGAGAGACTTGAGGTGCATCCATATTCATTTGTTCAACCATGTCGTGATCTGAAATAACATTAGCCAAAAGAACCAACATATCGAAAGACATAATGTTAGTCAACGAGAAGGTCTTATTGTCTAGTTATTGAATGTAAGTGTCAATGATTGTTACGAGTCCTAAGTCACTTGTATGTTCAATAGTCCAATGACGTCGTGAAATGTTTAGTGAGTTAGTTAACTTTAAGTTTTAAAGTTTATTTTATCACTTATTGTTCACAACATATCAAGCGATTTCAGTTTATTAGTGACATTTTAGGATTCGTGATGATATGATTAGTTTATTTACAAGTTTGTACGTAACAATTCATAATGAAGGTATGATCAGGCTTATCGTAGGATTGGTAAAGTTATGCGTGAGCAGAAATGATATATGCGTGGCGTAAACTTACGGCGTAGAATCTTAACTTACGCGTAAGAAGTGTTATGCGTGGAAAGGAGACCTTATGCGTAGAGCTTACGCGTAGGCATATATTAACCTTACAGCGTAAGGCTACTCGTAAGTTGACCTTATCGCGTAGAGGTCCTTGTTCGCATATCCTTCACAAGATACGCGTAGTCCCATATGTAGAACCTTATGCGTAGAAGCTACGCGTAAGACTAATCTTACGCATAACAAGCTACGCGTAAGGTGATCCTTATCGTGAATTAACAACAACCTTGATTCGAATATTACGTGTTGCAAGCCTGAAATAAAGCATCATATCAACAAAGTTAAACACATAACATTCATTTTATGACAAATCAAAACACATTTGGACAGTTTATGGTTATGCGTAGAAATCCATACAGCGTAGTCTAAACCCTAAATCTGCGTATGAATTTTAGCCATAGATTATGCACCAAAGTTTTTACGGTATATCATAGATGTTGTGAGAGCATATTGACCAAGTTTTAACACTTAATTTTGCGTGAATCAAAATACCCAATTTTTAGAACATTAAACCCTAATTCCTAATTCTGAATCAATTAAGGTTTATGGGTGGTTATAAGGCATGGATATCATCAATTCATCATCACATAAGCATAACACAACAATCTTTTGACCAAAACACTTCACATTGAAAATCCCCAAATCAACACATAAACCCTAATTTTCAAAAACATTTAATTTGTGATTACGGGTATGTTTTAGGTGATGAAAATTGTGTATATTGATGTACAAAACATTTTGACACAATGTTTTAACCACAAACACACATTCTTGATCATGTGTTCATACGCTTATGCGTAGAACACTAAATCAACTTATAGATCAAAAATCGACCGTTGGTTTTGTATAAGAATCAAAACCTATGTTTGTAAACATGTTAAGATCATAAAACCACTTACAAATTGATGATCCAAACCACAAAAATCTTGAATGAATCTTAGGCGTAGGATGTGTATAGGTTTAGAATTAAATGTGAAGAGTAAGGTTAGGTGGGAGGTGTTTTATTAAAATAACTTTAGCATTTTGACAGTTTTGGTCCCTCCACCTTTTCCTTTTTCAAACAAAGCCTTTTAACTTCCATTTTGGTTACCAAACAAAGATTTTTAGGAAAGAAACTTGGCGACACTCCCCTCGACTTGAGAAAATAATGAAAGGTTATTAATTTAAGTCAGGAGTGTCTTTGAACCGAAAATGTACCACCATTTGTAAAAGAATCAACGAGATATGATAACATGCAAGTACAGAGATGTTTTGAAGCGGTTAAAGTTTATTTTCTCCACCTCAACACTTGATCGGAAAAATACTGAATTTTGAAAGATTAAAGTGTTGAGGAAAGAAATGTACTTGCCATGTTGAAAGAAAAATAGATTAGAAGAATATTTTTGTTGTTTTTATCAGGTTTTATAATTTTGTATTTTGTTTTTGAAAAATTATTTACAAAAGAGAATTTGGTGTTTGACAGGGTTTTAAGACTGTTTTAGGAGATCATCCAATTCCTCTTGAGTCAAACACCTCATACCAATCTGGTGGACCAACTCATTAAACCTAGCGGAAGGCAAGGCTTTGGTGAGAAGATGCCAATTGGTATTACGTACCCACAAAATATAATTCAACGATACCACGTTCCACGTGATCCTTGATGAAATGATATCGAAGATCGATGTGCTTTGATTTAGTCTTTGAACCGAGTTGCACGAGATTGCAATGGCACTCCGATTGTCGCATAATACATCGGGATTACGTCAAATCGTAACCATAGTCTTTAAGTTGTGTTCTCATCCATATGACTTGAGCACAACATGCGGACATGGCTACATATTACTGCCGGTTGATGACGGCGATGTACAATCCTGCTTCTTTGATTGCCATGACACCAATTTATCACCAAGAAATTGTAAAGCTCATGAAGTACTTTTCCGTGAGTCTAAGCATCCTGCGTGGTCGGTGCGTCTGAAAGCGATTAGTTCAAAACGAATCCCGGATACGGATCCCCAAGTTAATGGTTCCCTTTATGTATCGGAGGATTCTTTTAGCCTCGGAGAGGTGGGTTTCAGTTGGTCGCGATGATAGCGGGAGCATAGATAAGCGGCAAAGACAATATCAGGTCACGCTAGTACATGTTAGATACATGAGAAACCTAATAATACTACGGTATTTTGTAGGGTCCACCAATTTCCCATGTAAATCAGGGTCTAGCTTCTTGGTATGAGCCATTGGTGTGGCATAGGTGTCACAAGTTTTCATTCCAAATTTGTTTAACAATTCAAGGGCATATTTGGAGTGACTCAAGAAAATACCACGGGGTGATTGATGAACTTGTAGTCCTAGAAAGAATGTAAGTTCACCCATCATGGACATTTCAAAATTTTTCTTCATTAGTTTTGCAAAAGCGATTGAAAACTTTTTATGTGTAGACCAAAAATGATGTCATCCACGTAAATTTGAACAATTAAGATATGTTCCCCGTGATATTGTATAAAAAGAGTTGGGTCAACCGAACCTTTGGTGAAATTATTAGCAATGAGGAAGGATGATAGCTTATCGTACCATGCCGAGGAGCTTGTTTGAGACCATCTGAGCTTTGTTCAGTTTGTAGACATGATTGGAACTTCGGGATCAACGAATCCATCGGTTGGTGACATAAACCGTTTCTTTAAGTTGTCCATTGAGAAGCGCAGTTTTGACATCCATCTGATAGACCGTCATATTCATATGAGCTGCGAACGCTAGAAATATCCGAACGAGCCTCAAGGCGAGCAGCGGAGCAAAAGATTCTTCAAAGTCAATACCCTCTTCGGCGATAACCCTTAGCCACGGGCGTGACTTATTTCGATAACATTTCCTTGACATCAATTTGTTTTCCAAATCCATTTAAGACCAATGACGTAGACTCCTGTTGGTCTTTCAACCAGTTCCCATACTTCAAGGCGTTTGAATTGGTTGAGTTCTTCTTGCATGGATTCAATCCAGTTGTCTTTTGTCATTCGTCTTTGATGTTTTAGGTTGATTGGCAGACGGTGAGTGCATAAATGCAATGTTCACCGTCTGTGTGAAGACGTTGTCTCGTAACGGCTGGTTGATTCGGGTTGCCAATAATGTTTTCCAGAGGATGGTCTTTCGTCCATCTATGTGTGGAGGGTTGATGTTGGTATACATTGTGCGGTCGAGGATTCAAATGGTTTGTTGAAGATTCGCGACATCGGTGCGGCGGTCTCATTAGCAAGCGGGTTGAAGAGCGCATTTGGATCAAAATCTGCGGTGGGGGTACTTCATTGAGAATATCATCGGCTGGTTCATCATTGTTGGAAGCGGTTTGTTCAAGCTGTTGTGTTGGAGTCAAGCGGTGTAGGTGCATCTTCAACGATAGTTGTTGTAGCGAGTGTATCGGTATAGAGTATTATCGGTTTGAGCGGTGAGGAAGCGGCGGATACACGGAGCGCGTTCATCAATATCGTCGAACAGCGGAGCAAATAACCTTTCCATTTGTTGTGAGTAGGCGGGGGCTTTCTTCGGTGATGATGGGGTTTGAGGGAAGTTTAAGCGGTTGTGACCGGGTTCTAAGTATTATACTCGAAGCCATTTCCGTAAGTTCATCGAAATGAGCATGAATCGTTTCCATCACCTCTTTTGTACGGCGATTCGTTCGGAAACCTTTGGAATTATCACGGTATCCGATAAAGACTCCAATGTCAGCTTTGGCTTTGAGCTTTCCAAAGTCATCATCATTATTAGGATAGCAAAGAGATCCAAATACATGAAAGTGTTTTAGATTCGGTTTTATGTTATGGACAAGCTCGAAAGGTGTTTTGTTGTGGCGTTTTGTGATCATAGAACGGTTTTGAGTATAGCATGCGTAGATACGACTTACGCCCATAAGTAATCTGGGAGTTTAGCATTGATTAACATTGTTCTTGCAGCTTCCACTAGCGTTCGGTTTCGTCTTTCAACAACTCCGTTTTGTTCGGTGTATGCGTGCAATAGATGTTTGATCTTTGAATTCCCACTTTCTCATAGAATTCACGAAGAGTTTGTTAACAAATTCAGTGCCTTTATCGTTACGATTATTCGACGGTGTTTAAGTAGTTGAACTTGTATTTTCGTGAGAAAGGTGATGATCATTTGTGGAGCTTGATCTTTGCTTCGAAGAAAGTAGACCCAAGTCCATCGTGAATAGTCATCAACAATTACTAAGATGTAGCGTTTGCCATTGATCGTTTGCACGCGCATCGGGCCACACAAATCCATGTGAAGAAGATGAAGCACATCTTTGAGGCGTGTTCCACCTTTGAAAGAAAATGAGCACGAGTGCTTTTCCCTTGTTCACAAGTTGAGCAAAGGTGATCTTTAGAATACCGAAATCGTGGGAGTCCTTCAACTAGTTTGTGTCGAGCAAGGTTGGTGATGGTTTGAAAGTTTAGATGTGAGAGCACGCGGTGCCATAGCGAGGATTTTGTTGATGTTGCCTTAGAAAGTAAGCAAATGGGAGTGGAAGCAACCATGTCTTGCATAGAGATAGTGTAGAGACTAGAATTACGCGAGCCATACATAAGGTCATTTCCTTGTAGATCACGAATGAAACAAGTTTTCTCCCGGAAAGCAACCTCCAAATCTCCATCACAAAATTGACCTCTTGAAAGCAGTTGTGACCGAGGCCTTACACATAGTAAACCCTGCTAATTTCGATGTTCCCATTGACATAGTCTCCGTAGCCCATGATAGGTGCGAAGTGATCATTCGAACGGCGGTGCCAATGAACTTTGCAATAAAGTTTGATAACAGTTTAAGATTGCTGTCATGTGTCGGGAACATCCGCTATCAACAATCGAGAATGATCGTATCACTGCATTACACCTGACACGCAGATGGAATAGAAGTAGATGTGGAACCCGAAATGTTAGAGGGTTCCATTATAGTAGATATACACACATCAATAGCTTTAGGTATCCACTTAAATCCTAGTGTGTTATATATCCATTTATGCCATCTATAACTACTCTTTGCTTTAGTCTTAGTGAATGCACTAGGTGGTACTACATTCCTAGGAGGTGGCGGAGCTACGAGGGACAGCAATGCGTTTCTTAGAATCTAAAGATGGCGGTCTACCAAGCCCAGACTTAGAAAGATTAGTGGGCCTAGAGGTATTCCGGTTCTTAGGATTCCTTAAGCGAGAGATGATAGCTTTAGCAACACATTTATCATGGCAATCGGAATTCATACTTTTACCACAAATAACACAAGGTGCATCGGACTGAATATCAAAAGTACTTAACGGTTTAGCATTCGTTACATCACTATTTCTATTACATTTGCGGGCCTTAATATCTATAGTGGAGGCAACGTGTTTCTTATTCAGATTCCTAGGGTGTTCTTCTACTTTAGCATTCTTGATTGATCTTTTCTTAGGTCGCAACTTCCTATTCTTCGATTGAGTACTCTTAGGCTGTGAAGTGCGGGCGTTTGGAAAAACTCAACTATTCTGTTTAGATAGAAGGAAGCCGTTAGCTACTTGTGTTTTGGCAGTAGAGATTCTAGGTGCATGAGTACTAAGTGTTACTGGGGCTAATCTCTTAATGATTGTTGGCGGAAGTTGTTCATACTTTCCTAACATTCCTCTTAACTTGATGATAGTGTGAATCAGATCTTGATTTTCAGACCGAACATTTCGAGCAAAATGCATAACTTCTTTAGTGTGTGCAAGATAATGATCAAGTTCATTTGATGCTTCATCACGAGTCTTTTGAGTAAATCAAATATGACACCATATTCCTTTTTAACTTTTACAAGTTCTTGTTCATATTTTGAGATTTGACACTTGAAAGACACGTTTTGATCATCCGGTTGCTCAATTTTAGAATCAGAAGGTTTTGCACGCAGCTGGTTGATTTTGTGTTGAAAAGCAAGTTGTTGATCGTGAATATCTTTTTGACACCAATTAAGGCGACGTATTGCATTTGAAAGTTCGTTTGACAATCGTTTGTTTTCAACTGTTAAGGACTCGATCTGAAGCACATTATCGGTGTTCTCAACATTTACCACGAAACAACGATGTCGGCAGAGATATTATCAAATGCATATGACAAAGAATTCAATAACACAACATTTTGAACATCGGCCGAGATAACATCTTCCAAGAGTCGATCAACATCTTTTCTCAAGAGTTTCTTTTTCCGTTTAGTATTAGAAATAGATGTTTGTTTTCTCAAAACGTTTTTCATGACCCCAAGTTCCTTATGAAAATCCTTTCCCAGGCAATTGCACAACTTTTCAAGTTTTTAACATTAGGTAAAAGATTTTTGTGAAAAATGTCTCTTTGTTCTCGCGCCAGAGGCGATTGAAAATGTTCAACTTTGATTTGGTCGATATTCTATCTCATGTTGTAAAATTTTGAGGCCATGAAAATGTCAAAATATCGAAGAATTTTTCGATTTTCGGGTTGTGAGTTTACTTCACTAATGGAAGGTAAAGGACCATAAGTTTGTGCAAAGTGTGTTTTGGGATTAACAATAGAAGACTCAGGTGTTTTGATGATAACCCTTGGTGTGTTAGAAGAATCCGTTGGTGTGACGAAAGTGACGGTTTTGAATAATTAAAAGGTTTGTTGTAAACAACAGTTTTTAATTTTGATCGACTCTCGTCTTATGCATCTAATTCCTCTTGACGATGATATTCAACAACATTCATAACAGAATTATCAATTTTATATTGTTACCTTTGGAAACTTGAGGATTTGGTTTGAATGCTTTGGTTGAAAGCTTAGGTTTGTAATCAGCAAGATTAGGTCCATATCCATTTGGATTTGGTTTTAAAGTAAACTTTTCAATGGCTGTGACCGACTTGCCATGTTTGTAAACAACAGTTTTAAACTCTTTAAGTTTGTTTTGCAAGCCGATGATTTCTTCAAGATGATCATCTATTACGTTTAGTTGAATGCTTTTTGTATGCAGAGAAGCTGTTTTTGACAAGTTAACAACTCGACCTTAGCTTTTTGATTTTCCAAGGTGAGAGCGTTAATTTGCTTTTTATGTTCATGTTTCAGGTTGTTCTATTTCGGACAACAAAGCATTCTTGGCGGCTAGATCACGCATCTTTCGTTCTAAATATTTTTCGTTTTGATAAGATTTGGCAAAGGCTGCTTCAAAACCGTTTTCACGTTTTCTTGAGTTTTGAAAAAGTTGAGTTGCTTTTGTAAACATTCAAAATCCTTTGTTAAGTGCATTTTACTTTTCAAGTCCTGATTAATGGCATGACATTTTTCCACTATGGTTTGTTGGTCTTGTATTAAGCGAGCAAAATGCGGATGAGGCAAAAGTTCAAGTGTTCAGCGTGAGTCTCAACATAATCATTACTGAGATCCTCAAGTATAACCACGGAGTCAATTTGATTATCAAGGGAAAACGTTTGGTCATCTTGATCGTCAAATATAACTACGAGGGTCTAGTTGAAAATCGTCGGAATGAGATGTGGACGACTCATTTTGAACATTCGAGCCTTCTGGATTCGGATGTTGGCGGAGATATGAGATCGAGAGATAAATATGGTTTGTTGAATGCGAGACAAGCCATCAGTGTCATATCTTGGGCTGTGTCACTCATGTGTACGCCGCATATTAGCCATCAACATACAGGTGCATTGGCACGCAAGTCCTCCATATCATCATCAGTCGGCATTTGCCATAAAGCTCGTTCTTTGTGCGTGAGAGTTCCACCAACTTCATCCTTAAGAGCCAAAAGAAGAGCCTCTTTGAAATAAGCATTGCCCTTAGTCCTTGGCTTTGGGCATGCATTAGCCAAGTGTCCCTTCTCATTGCAGTTGTAGCATCGAAGACCATTCAACCCATTTTGAGCATTTCCTGTTCCACCACTTGAGCTCGATTGTTATTCCTACCCACAGCATTAAACCCTTGACCACCGCCCATCGGACGACCATAACCACGATTACGAACTTCAACCGTCCATTGTTCACAGACTTGATTCCTTGTATTGGATGAGGAGCGAATACGATTGTTGGATTTGTTGGTATAACGGCTAAAGGCATTAGCAATCATAGCAAATCCTTGTTGCAATGCTTGAAGCGGATCGATTCCTCATTAGCTTCAGCGACATATGCTTGAGCATTGTTGTTGTTGTATGGAACCAATTGATTTTGTTGAGGTTGAGGTTGTGAAGGATCATGTGTGTGATTGTAGCAGTTGGTTGAGTTCTTTGGTTGAGGAGAATAACGGTTTTGAGCATATAAGGCAAGTTGTTGATTTTCCGGATGTGTTGGTGGAGCAATTTGAGCACGGAGAATCCTTTCCGGATCAACTTCCTTTTCATGAGGTTTCAAGTAATCTTACAACAATCCGTAGGTAGAATGATGCATGTTCTTCGCTTGACGGAGAAAAATGACATACTTCTCCCATTAGGACCAAGACTACTCAAAAACTTAGTATTCACTGCAATTCTTGGCATGATGATGTTGTGTTTATCCAAATCATTGATGATGTCTGAAAATCGATGATGATAGGACTCTAGTGTCTCTCAAGGTTCAATCATGAAGTGTTCATAAGCCAAGTAAATTTTGGATTCCAAATCCTCTGATTGAGTCTGATCCTTCCATAAGAAGACGAATATGATCCCACATTTTTTGTGCGGTCTTTTGAGCATCAACACTACGAAGAATTGGGTTTGGTAATCCTAAGAGGATGTATTCCATTGCAAGTTCATCAGCTTCATAGTGTAGAAGTTCTTGGGATTTAAATGCTGCTTGCATAGCAATGTTGGTTTTTTCATCTCTTGGTGGAATGGCATTTGGATCTCCGGGTACAATGATAGTAGGCATCTCAAATGGACCTTCAAAGATAACCTTCTTTAAGAACTTTCCATGTGGCTTCTTTAGATCACAAAACCTAAAGAACCTTATCACCCATTGATCGTAGTTTCTGGGTGAGCATTGGAGGTCTATCAAGTGATCGACCTCATGAATTGATTGTTGGTACGCTTAAAGCTTCACATATATTTGCAAACCAAGTGGGTTCCTTCATAGTGTTCCTTGATGGATGTTGATTGAATTCATTTGTGTGCGGTTGAACTTGAGGACTTGGTGGTGGTTGAACCATTTGAGGTTGTGGATTTACAGCAAGTTGTGGAGTATGTTGTTGATTAAATTGTTGTTGATAAATTGCTTGTTGTTGATTCCATTCTTGATGTTGTGGACTTAGTTGTTGTTGTCGTTGAGGATAAGTGTAAGGGAAATAGTTAGAGTATGGTGGTTGTGACATGTTGAAAAACTTGTGTGGTAAAATGGATCTTTGTAGTCGAATGAACCTTTGTTGATGAAGTGTCCTTAGGCATAGAAAAGACAAGAACCAAGTAGCACTTATCGCGTAAAACACCAAAAGTTCGGCGTAACAATGAGGAGTTACGCGTAGGTTTTAGCTTACGGCGTAGGAGGAAAAAAGCTAAAGTTATGCGTATACAACAAAGTTAGGCGTAGAAAGTTAGGTAGGATTACCTTATCGTAAGACAAGGCTTAGTAAAGAAAAGAATCTTATGCGTAGGATTTCTCGCGTAAAGTTGAACTTACGAGTAATTTTAGGGTTTTATCCCAAATGATCTTTTACACTTCACAGTGCAAAAGATATCCAAAGTCGGCGTATTTTCAGACTTATCCAAGTAAGAAAACACGGAATAAACCACGAAAATGAAGATCAAACCAAGGAAACACTTACGCGTAATATTAGGGTTTTGATACGCGTGGATTTACTCATAAAAGTAATTTTGCCCAAATATGTTTCTAAACCAGTTTTTGTGTGATGAAATAGCTTCAATAACCAAAAGAACACAAAAGTGTGAACTTGATGAACCAAAGCCTCTAAAAGCGGTTATGCGTAGGATGATACACCCGTTCAAAACAAGCTTAAAAGCGATATTCCGCATAAAGTTTCAAACTTTTGCCAAAAACAAATTTTAACACTTAAAACCTTGAAAGTACAAGAATCTTGGATTAAAAGTGTAAAAATGAAAGTTTTAAGATAAAAAGATTGAGTACTTTACCTTACGCGTAACCATAAAACTTCAAAAACAAAAAGCGAGTTCACCCAACTATTTGGCGATTGATACCCTTTGTTAGGTCACTAGTTTTACAACACAAGTTATAGAGAAAGAGATAAAGGCGATTGAACAAGTAAACAAGCACACATACACACAATATAGTATACGGTTAGGCGTAGGAATATGTGTGAAAAGAAAACTTGAACAACCAACCCTCAAGTGAGGGTTATTACATAGTTTATATAGGCAAGGAGCTAGGGCAACACTCCCTCTCCTTCCCTATTCCTTATTGGGCTTGGGCCTAAGCTTATGAAATATAAATACTTGAAATACTGTTTAGGAGTGATTCCAACAAGAGAAAGCTGGAGCAAGGTGAATTTTGGATTGCCTTGGGTTTAGAGCTTCTTGGGAAGCTATAGGTTGTGTTCTCAGTACTTTGGTTCTCTGTTTTATGCTTGAACTCAATTTGTAAGCAATTTCTCATAATTTGCATTTCATAGTATAAGTGCTTAAAGTTTGTTAATTTTAGTTTAAATCTGTTTTAATATAGTTATTATAAGATAATCACTAGATTCCTTGCTTTAAAAACTTTGTTTTAGTATATAAAGCTTCAAAACAGGTTTCATTTAGGAATTTGTTTGGATTTGCTTGTTTGCTTTTTTAAAGAGTGTTGGTGTTGTTTCTTATTATTGTTACGTGTCACATAAGTACCTAATATCTTATTGCAACAAAGAAAACCAGTCCTTATTTAAGAAAAAGTCAAAAATACTTTCAATCTCACTTATCTAGTTAACTGTTAGGTTTAGGAAGTAAAGTCATCATAGTTGTTTAGAACTGGTTAACTTAGCTTAATTCCATCTTATTTTAGGTTAATACAACATAATTAGTGAGTAGGATTAATTTAAAGTTCACTTAAGTCAACTTATTAGAGTTATATAAAAAGTCAAAATTTTCAATTTAGCAGTTTTTGAATAAAATAGATAATTTTATATAGGACTTAATCTTAGCTTTCAAGATTTGAGCTTTAGGAATATTAAAATATAGCTGCTCATCTTAATCATAATATTTTTTTATATTTTCTAGTTAGCTTATTAAACTGCTTATTTTTTAGTTTCTTTTAAGTCCTTTTCTAAAAATGTGCCCTTGCACGGTTGATTGAGTGACCCTTTTCACAAGCTCATCAAGAGCTTATTAGTGAACCTCGACTTATGAACCTTGGATTTTTGGAAAGCCAATCTAGCCATTTCACAGGACCAGTGCTTATTTTTCCATTTTGCACTTATTTGGTAGGGCTGCAACAAGCTTTAGTTTGTCCCAATTCTTGTATACAGCTTCAGTATATCTTGAGTCTTTACTCGTGTCTACAAGCTTTTCATAAGTTAATTAAAAGCTCATCAGTGAACACCGCAGTGAGCTTTAGCTTTTTGGAAGGCTTAGTTGGTTAACTTGTTAATTCCAGTGTTCTTTTTCATTTCTTAGCTTATTAAAGTGCTTAAATTTAAGCTAGAAAGTGCCTAGAAACCCCAAAGCCACTTACCTTGATTAAGCTTGTGCTTATTTGGATTTTGTTGATGCTTATTTATTAGTTATTGTGCTTATTCAGTTGTCATTTTAGCTTATTACCATTTTTCTAGCTTATTTTCAGTTCACCTTTTGCTTATTGATTAGCTTATAAGCCATTTGGCTTATCCTTGTGCTTTTTTCCATTTCTTGCTAACTGTTAAGTAATCATAAGCTTATTCTGAGCTTATTAGTGGTTTTTATAAAAAATTCTAGTTTTGAAAATTGCTTATTTCATTGTACTTATCAGTTTCAAAAAAAATCCAAAAAGAAAATAAAAATAAAAAGTCCATTCTTTGGGATTGAACCGGCCACCCACTCACACACACACCACGATACCAGGTTGCCACTGGGTCTTTGGTAGACATTTCTTTTGACTGCATTTAATACTTACCACTTGTTTTCTATTTTAGCTTATACGAGTTCATTAGCTTATTTACAGCTTATTAAAACAAGCTTTCACACCTTTTGTATTTTTCTTAGCTTTGTATTGTTATAAAAGTATTTTATAAAAAGTTTGAGAATTTTCTGAATACTTTTAGTATTTTTAATCATTTAATTAGTTTAAAATAGTATTTAATTCATAATAAAAAATATAAAAGTAAAAAAATATATAAATCTTTTTTCTAAAATTTTCTTTTGTCATATAGTAAGTAAGAAAATTGTTTTTACACTCGTAGGACTTTTATTTTACGTTTTTTCTCTTACGCAGCTTCGTGTAATTTTTATACATAACGCACGTTTTCATTCTAGGTCACGTTTTTAGATAATTTAGGTTTACGCTTTAATTAAAATAGTTTATTTAAGTTATTACGTTTTAAAATCAAGAAAAACCAACTTTAAAAAATAGTGTTAGCGTTTATTTAATATAATTTAGTTTTTTAAATTTTCTTTAATTTGCATTTAAGCACCTGTAATTTACAAACTTTCTCTTTAGGTGTAATTACCACTCAAAATCCTTACAGATCATTATCCTTAGTGATCATTCGACATCTGAACGTTTTGAAGCACCATTAATCCTCAGTGGGACTTAACAACTTGGGAATCCACTATATTCCAAGGAAAATTGCATTGGTTTTAGACTGTTTGAATTTTATTACGGTTGACCATTCACAAGTGGTTGACTTGTGTGATAAACTTGACAGTTTGAGCCCGATCAAACCACTAACCAAACTAAAACACCCCGCCATCATCCTCATTTCCTCAGATGCCTTCAGATTTGGCTACCAATACAAAACTCCAACACCAATATTGACAGGCTGATAAACAATGGAACAGAAAACCGGGCTTATCCGGTTTTTCCTCGGTAACTTTCCCATCTCGATATCACTTTGAAACATATACGGTTTTAAGTTTCATTTTATTCCTGTATATTACAATTAAAATTGTCACATAAGGAGCTTAAAATCAAGTCAACAAATATTCTAATAACCAAAACTTAACTAAAAACCTTAAAACAACCAAAATTTAGATATAAGCATAAAAAAATTCCTGTTTTTGTTTCAAGACACCATCATCATCCTAAACACTATCTATAAAAAACTTCAAACTCTTACAAATTTAGACCGATAAGTAAAACATATGATTATTTGTTTAATTTAATCGAAACAAAAATAATCCCATATCCTTTCTAAATCAATAAACATCATAAAGCAAGTAACACTCAATAAATTAAAACATTTAAATATGCACTCTTTAATTTGATCATAATGAAATCGAATACCTGAAATATTGGAATCACTCGACAGATAATCAGATCCTTTATCATAACCCTCAATAAAATTATATTGATTACTATTTATCTTCATCAATTTTGCCTTCGATTAAAAACCCTAAATATGTTATTTAGGCGTTACTGCGTCTTTTTTACCGAGTGTGAGAGAAAAAGTCAAACGGGTGATACTTTACCCTTTTTAATATATATAAAAATTAATAATAATAATAATAATGTAAATACTTAAACATAATCTATGATTAAAACATAAACATAACTGATCAGTGATCGGTTTCTTCCATTGAAAAAGTTATAAAACCAGCTACATAATCATCATTCACATAAACCATACATTAACCCAACTACATACATCAAAAGACATAAGAAAATCTCCAACATGTCCTAATCTTCATCATCAGAACTTTCAGCTTCATCCAGCTTCTCCATAAGCTCCTCCTTCTCCAACAAGCTTTGACGACCAGCACAAGGCAGTTGAGCCAACAGATCAAGTTTCCTGCGATCCTTGGTTGTGTTTCAAGGATAGCATCATGACCAGTTCTTCGCCACGACATTGAAACGAGAAAAAGTGCTAGATATCTCATTGATTGTTTTCTCCTTTTTGTTAATCATGCGCCTTAACGTTGCTCTCCTCCCCGATACGAGCAATGAAACCTTCCTCCTCTGCTTTATCGTGAGTTATGATGCTGAAAGCATCAACAAGCTTTCAGTTTAGTGAGAGATTTCAATTCATCGAGGTTTGGTGTGGCTGACATTCTGATTTTAGGGTTAAGGTGGATAGAGTTGTGTGTTAAAATTAGGGTTAGATGTAATTGCTCTTGGATTATATATACAAAAAATTGTGTGGTCATAATAATTAAGGTTCGTAGATATGAATTTGCAAAGAAAACAACACAAAAACAATAATTAAGGTTCGTAAATAAGAATTTGCAAAAAAAAAACAACACAAAGACACTGAAGAGGCATTGGAACATTTAATTTGGGTGTTACTGGAGACTTTGAAGTTTCCATGCATAAATTGGGGAATGCAGTATTTAGGAAGATGTCCAACATTGCAATATAACACCCTCAATTATACATTTGATATAAAACAAACCCTACATACACAATGCATTACAATTAACATCCTAAGCTTAAAAGACATACTTATAATTTAAAAAGCTTCGTTAATTAAAAATTTCATAATCATAAAAACAAGCAAAAAACACTAAAAATTTAAATACCATCAAAGATATGTAAATCAAAGTTACTAATTAAACTCATTCATTTTTTTAGCATTTGACTCTTCCTCACGAACACCGTCTTTAGCTTTCTTAAACGAATTAACTAACTTTTCAAGCAATACACGATGCCTCTCTTGAGTCTTTCTCAAAGCATCAATCGAATCTAAAGCTACGCCCACGATGACCTAAGCTTCCATGTTCAAAATCATCGTGTTGTTTTTGGCCATTACTGCGCCTCAAATGATGACAACAATCAAAAAGAAACTTTGATAATGCATCATCTTCACATGCCTGTTGCACAAAACCACAAAAGCGCATACAATCATGCAACTTAGATGATCCTGAAATATTCATCAAATTCTCTAACAACTCAAAATTTGCCATTGAAGAGTACAAATAGTTATATAATTCCAAATAACAAAAGTCACAAATAAATAAGAAACAAAACACTTATGTAACTTACTCAAATTAAAATACTACATATGAAAAGACTATGTTAATAAAAACTTTTAATGCAAATAATGTAATATAAATACAAAAGTAATTATAACATTATTAGACATCTAAATATAAATTCCACAAAAATAATATAAACTAAAGTAATAATAACATTATTAGTCATCTAAATAATAAATACAATACAACTTATCTAATAAGTATATAAATACCATCATATACAACATTATGGATAAAAACATCACTCCTCAACCACTAGACCGTGCATCGCACGGGTTGAGGGAAGCCTCGTATGATAAATTTTTATACTTTTTGAAAGTTTCTAATAGAATCACAACCCATTAATGACACGAAGTTACAATCATAGACATTAACCATAGCAACTTGGTTTTTTTGATAAACACTACTGTATATATTCATGTTTACAAAACTCACGCCCCATCCCTCACGATAGACCTGAAATACGTGACATCAACTAAGATGAGCTATTAAACAATGATTTGACAAGTACAGTAAAAAAATTCACGATTGACTATTTGATCGGCTCTTGCTATCAATGCTTCCCCTGACCGACATTTTAACATCCTCACTCCATGACTCACATTTTATTAAGAGTATAATACAATTTTTTATCAGTTTTTATTCCATAATTTTGTCAATTTAAAATTTTTTACTCATTAAACTTTATTTTTTCATTACGTATTTAGAGTTTCGTAATTTTATAATAAAAATTTTATTCGAAAAACTTTTTCAAAAATAAAAGAAAAAATTATATAATATATAATAGGACGGCTAAAACGACGCCGTTTTTGTCAGGGCTTTTCCCTTTTTTGTGGGCTATCTTTGGCCTGGTGACTTGGGTCGTTTTCTTGATCGTGTGTTTAGCCCAGAAACAAATGTTTATCATCCTCACTCTGCATCCACCCTATCAAGATAAAAGAAGAACCTAGAACCTAGAAGAATACATATCTATCAGTAACAGTCTCAAACGCACCCTAATTCACAATTAAGATGCAGGAAAATCAAAGCTAGAAAAGAGGCATAAAACACAGTGGCGCAGAGGATGGTGGTGACGGTGAAGTGGAGGATAACACTCTCGACGGAAGTGGGAGGTACAACAACAACAACAACAACAACAACAACATGAACGGAGGTACAAGAACAGTTAATAAAGAACAGGATCAGAGGTTCTTCTACAGATCCACATAGCCAAAAACACACATACCCAAAAGGTATGTACTCTGATTATTATGGGTTTTTGATGATTTGTGAAGAAAAAAAAAAGAAGATGAAACTAAGGGTTTACTTATGATTTTGGGGTTGAGTTTTTTTTATAAATATGTTTTGGAGTTAAAGGATTTTAAAGATGGCAATGTTTTAATCTAGAAAAGCTGTGGCCGGGTGTTTTTGGAAAATATCCTCATTTTTATTGTTATTATGTAGACGATGCTTAACTGTTAGTCACAAAAGTTGTTTCCGATAAGCAGTTGCTTATTTCAAGATACAGATACTTATATGTGTAGATTTGTTAGGGGCTCCAAAGTACGACATGATATTTATGACTTTTTTGGTTTATACTTTTAAGCAACAACAACTGTCATGGATGGTTGGTTTAAAAGTTTCGCACGCATCAACTTCAGAGTGCTAGCCAAAGGGAACTATGAAGCATACTAACAAATGTTATTGTCTCAATTGCTTTTGCGTCGTAGTATATCTTTAGTTTTATATTGGTGAGTGTGAGTATGTTAATGACCACAATGTGGTATCCTGATGTTGGTGTCAAGGAAATTGAGTCATTGACTGCTATGCGTCTCCATCATGGACTTTGTGTGTACTGTGCAACTTTATTATTGGTTTTAAAAAACGGCAAAAATGTTGAGTAACAATGATGTTAAATCATGGTCATCTTATTTAACACGTCGTTATACTTTCAACAGCTATCATGTATGTTTAAATTTAATTTAACTTTATTCTATACAGGTACTTCACAATACGAAATTGGCACTCCTGAAAGTGAGTCAATCGGATCATACCAGTGACCCTACATGAACTGAAGTGAAGAATCTTGGGAGATTGAAGAACCACCAATTTGTAATTGTGAGGTAGGTGCTACCTAATTTTTATACAATGCTTTACAATGTTATTTTTGTTTCTTGAAAATTTTATTTATTTATTAGCTTGTGTGGTACAAATTTTGGATTAGATTGTTACCATTAATGCAGTTTGGGATTTTTGCTTAAATGATTAGATAAGTGCTTAAATAAGCAATCCCAAACAATCTTTAAATCAGATTGTTAGTTATTGTAATGTGTTTATTAAGTTTAGATGATATTGCTGATTAGATCGTTACTATCAAAGGTGTTTGAAATAGCTTAACTAAGCAGATATGCATTTAGAAAAGCGATCCCAAACACCCTTTACATCAGACTATTGCAATGTTTGTATTATATTTGGAGGATATTCTTTGATTCGATCGTTACCATTAAGGGTGTTTGGGTTGCTTAATAAGCAGATTAGCGCGTAAATAAGATATCTCGACCACCCTTTAAATAAGATATCTCGTAAATAAGCGAGACTGCTTTTGTCCATGTTTTCTCGACAATTGAAACTAAAAAATGTGTTACATATGATTGTAAAAAATACATTGATCTTGCAACAATCTTCTTTAAAAATAGCCTCGCTTTTGGAGGTGTAAACATTTAAAAACACTTTCGTGACTTTCGACATGCTTGACTTGACTGCCCATTTGACTCATTTGATATTTGCCAAGTATGCTACGTTAGTATAATCATGGGTTTAGTTACTTATCAAATAATATAGGTTGCTGTGGAGGTCGATTGATTGGGCTTCTAGATGGGAAAGTGAAGTATACAACCACCACCTGCAACACTAAAACGAGTCATCAAAAAAGGTTCACCCAACGCCATGAGTTGGTTAAGATTGCAAAGCCAGGGATTTTAAGATATATACAAAGACAAAGGAAGAGCAATAAGTTTACAAAAGCAGTTCGATACACTTCTAGGAAGGCTTATGCAGAGACAACAGGCCACAAATTAAAAAAAGCATTGCTAAGCGAACAACAGATGAGTCCTTGGTGTCACAATATTATTCATATGCTTTTGTTCCTTCTTACTGATTAGATTTTTGTATATGCTTTTGATGTGTTTAATGTGTGTATTAAATTAATCTAGGTGTGTATACATATTAGTGCAAGTCCTAATGTTGACCGTTGTTAAAGGATGCTTCTACTTTATACTCCATATCAGAATACTTGAGAGCGGCTTTTTTGTACGTAACATGACAAGTCTTGGCTTTATAAGTAGCGATTTTACACTTACCATGGTTGAAAAATATAGCAACTAACCCCGCCGCAACGCGGCGGGCTCCTGCTACTTGTTATATAAATAGGGAGGGTATGGACATAAGAGGATGGACATCTTGTGCCTATTTGATCATTACATGACACATGCATATATATGAACAAAAATAATGTGACAAATAAACTTTGTTAGACAAGGTACGTAAATTGACATAATTAGTAATTTTGCAATCAGTAGAAAGAGATTGGATTGACAACACATGTTGTCCATTTCTTTACTTATCTATCTGGGAGTGCTCGGTGTTATAACGCGCCATCCAGCATTATGCTCACGTGACAAGACGTTGATGGCGTTATGATACTGCCTTCCCCCTCCACCCAACGGTGTTGAGCCATGATTTATTACAGCAACGCAACAAGAAACTACCCTCCCCTCCCCACCCAAAAAAAAAAAAAAAAACAGCTAGAATTAAAAATAATAATAATAATAATTTCCTTAAAAACCTATACACTATAATATAAATATCCCCTCTCACATATATTTTTTACACACTTCCACACCTCAAACACAACTTTATATACTTTCATTCTAAAAAAGATGTCAGGATTTCCTAACGATAGTTTTTTGAACCTCCTCGGTATAGCGAACCCCAACGTGTCTTTTTCGTCAAACCCTCCAACATCCTCATCCGGTTTTCCTAACCCACTCGGCATGACTCCCGAACAACTTTATCAACAACAACAAGCCTTTCTAATGTAGCAACAACAACAACAAATGCTAATCCCACAACAATCACAACCACAAACCCAATCCTCACAATCACAATTCAAACCACCTACGGAATCTGAAAAGTTCAAGAGAAAAGGTGAACGAATAGCAAAAAAATCCAAAGACCCCGAAGCCTTTTCCGAAAAATATCCCGGCGTGGTGGTGTTCTTTACGTTGGCAACCAAACGAGGAAACGTTACTTGCCTCGTGTTACGTTTTCGTTTCCGATGATCCCAATATCGGAAATTCACAATCGGGAGACACGTTTTGGTATAAGATTTTGCGCTAGTTCAATAGGAAAAAATTTAAAAAACGCAACAAAGACATGCTAACAAGCAAGTGGCATACATTAAACGGGATTTGCCAAAAGTTCAACGCGGTTTTCAAACGTGCCAAACGTTTTGTTGCCCTAAGAGCATTAGGTGTCGTGAAGAGCTCAAGCTCTTCATTCGGGGCTCACAGGTGGCACATCACCTCAACATCACCATAACAAACCTCCACAACTAACCACAACTGACTCCCCTCACTCACAACAAACCCCAACCTCTTTATTTGAGGCCCACCACTACAACTTTTTTTTTTTTTTTCAAATTTTCAAATAAACTAAATTTATTTCATTAATAATTAAAATACATTAAAGAACACAATAATAAGAAAAATAAACACGATACGTAAAAAAAACGACACGGGGAAAAAAATACAACACATACTAATAATAAGAAACCTTAACATCTCCTTCGGCATATTTCTTCACTATTCTTTCCTGCCTCTTTCGGATGATCTCTGCTTTTTCCGGGTCAGAAGTTAAATTGGGATCTAGCATGAGAAACTTCATCTCCTTCATCTCTAACAGAACAATTTCCTTCTCCCGCCTGGCCTCGTAACAAGCCATTTGAGCATCGGCTTTTTGAGCATATTTTTCGGATATATGTCCCGAAAAAGTACTCGATTGACTCCCACCGGAGCTCGCAGAGCTCGACGTTGAAGTCGAATTTTGTTTCTTTGCCGCTCGACTCTTTCTACCGCCATCTCTTTCAGGACGAGGTCGTTTGTCCGGGCCGAATATATCCTCGATACATGTAATGTCAATTGGCTTCGTCTTTTTCCCTCTACCTTTGGCCGGTTCACGTGATTTTGGTACTTTGAATTGTGAACCGTACGGTTGTGATTCCATTTGGGGAAACGTTTGAGGTTGTGACGGGTTAAAAAACTGTGGAGGTTGTGATGGATTAAAAAACTGTGGTGATGGAAATCGGGCGGGGTAACTTGCGAATCCTTGTTGAAACGCATATTGGTTGTTAAGAAAAATTTCTTGTGGAGATGGGTTGGAATTTTGTGAGGAGGGGGTAGACGGGTTTGAAGAACCCCGTATTGTGGTGGGTTTGAATTTAGTAGGTTTGTGAAATACCCTCCGTCATTCGGGTTTTGAGACATTATCAGATTTTTTTTTTGAATTAAAGATATAGAAAGTTGATGAAGATGAAGGAGATGAAGACGATAAAAATGGTGGTTATGGTATGTTATTTATAGGGGCTGTATAAGTTGTTTTTTTTTTTTTTTTTTTTTAGAAAGTAAAGTATCCGTTGTAAACGGATATATTTTTTTGAAAACTAAAATATATCCGTTTGGTTTTGTGCTTTGTCGAAAATGGAGCTTTAGTTGTGCAGACGAAAGAGCTCATCGGCAAATTGTGGCGGTGAAGCACGGTGAGGGAGACACAGTGGCGGCGAAAGGCTACGGCGAGACGACACCTAATACTCTAAAAGTTGTTGTTAACAAAACCTTGAAAAAATATTTAAGTTAACTCAGAAAAATTGAAAACAAAGATAATAATGGAAAGTTGACTAGTTCTAGAATCTAAGACGTCGACAATACTTTACTTTCACGTGAACTCATATCTACTTCCCTTAACTGAATTCCCATTTGTAGCATAGTGACATCACCAAGGCATTTATCCCACGTTTGCAATGTCATTTTTGTCTTTCCTTTTTTGGATATATATGAAGTTCAACATTGTCAATGAATTGGATTTGAATTCGTAAGGTTTAAAATTGCAGATTTTACGCCATCTACTTAATATTATAACGACAAAAGAACCTAATTACATTACTTTAAAGTACAAATTTAATAAGAGTCGGAAAAATAAATGTATAATGATAAAAGAGCCAACTTTAAGAGTGCTAGGTATCGTATTTATAAGCATGAATGGATCTTCGCAAGCATGGAATTTGACCATTTATTTTTTTTTTTTTTTTTTTGAGAGGGGGAGGGACAAATCGGAGATTTGTTTGTAACATCAATTAAATTACCCCTAAAACCTATAATAATTTACGCTAGGTGCCGCAAATTTTGGACGGACCGGGACCCTCCCCTGCCCCCAAAGAGTTCCGCCCTTGCTTAGTGGAGACTGGGGGGCTGGGGGGAGGGCACGACCCTTCCAAAATTTTGAGGTTCTACTTATAAATTGTTAAAAGAAATACAACTTTGACGCTCCCAAATTAACTGATATAACACTCGGTCCTCCTAATAAATTCATCCAAGTTCCGTCTTTGTTTATAACTGTTATCAGTGTCATAACATCAGCTTTTACCTTAAACAAATATTGAGAAACACATCCCCGCTGTAACATGATATAGATGCCAGCAAATCCTAGTTTTTATCTTCTTTTTCAATTTCTTCAAACAGAAACACATTTCATTAAACAAAAATTCAAATATGATACGAATTACAACGAAAATGAAATATGATACGGCAAATACATAAAAAATAAAACAAGCTAAACAAGGAACGATATTTTGCTCGGATCTTTTCTTTCATTTGATTGACCAAAGTCGCATCTTCCTCCGTAATCCTCTCAGTGTTAGTAGCAAGAAACTTCAATTCCTCGAATTCTTTTTGGGTCGCTAGGAGGTCATTTTTTGCACGATCTTGTCGTATCTCCTCTTAGACCATTTCCTTGAAAGATTCTCTACTTGACGAGGATTTGTCGCTGTTGTAGAGTCCTATTTTTGACTCTTGGAATGCCTCGGCTTGCCAAGAGGACGTGGTTGCGGATCATTTCAAAATAGCTTGATCGGTTCTTCAACATCATCAACCGTACATATGCGTCTTCCGGGAACAACGGCTATGGCCACATTATTTTGAGTGATCTTTCAAGACATCTGTTAATACAAATAAGCCGTAAAATCATTTTAACGATCTTCTAATGTTTTGTCGATAACAAACGTAAAATCATTTTAACGAAACAAATAAAATACGTAAATGGTTTGAACTAATAGTTTCTAACATATTCACATTTTCACATAAAACACTAAAACAAGTATAAGTGATTTTATGATTTAATATTACATATGTACAACAACTAGTGTTTACATATTTAGGTAAAATATACACATAACTAGTATGTAGTATATTGGGTAATATAAATGGGTAGAAACTTAAGTATCATAACCCATTGGGCAAATACATTGAATGTAGTTGGGTACAACACAAAGCCCATGACCCATGGAGTTTGACCCATAACCCATTACATGACATCATGCTTATATCATATATGGATAATATCCATAACCCATGGTATTGACCCATACCCAATGTCTAGATACATTGAACCTTTGGTGAGCACTCAAGAGAATGTCTAGATACATTGAACCCTTGGTGAGCACTCAAGAGATACATTGTATCTTAAACTATCTATGGATCAACCCATGACCCATGACCCATAACCAAATACCCATGGGCAAGAGGGCGTTCCACGGATCCCTAGCTTTGTGCTAGCCGGATCCCTTGTGGAAGGATCCGTGGGATCGAGGGAACAATATAAAATTTTCTCTATAAATAGTGAGCCATTTCTTTCCTTTTAGCTCACCACTTCACATATACTCTCTCAAGTTTTATCTATCTAACCTCAGATCCAAGAGATCTATGTAGTTTGTCTTTTGTTTTGTGTGATCTTCTAGGTTCCTCTTAAAGGCAAGATCACCACTTCTTGAAGTCGAGCAAGCTCAAGTCCATGAGTTGCCATGCTTCGTCATCATCAAAACAATCAAGTTCTCTTGTTGATTGTTCTTTCCTCCTCCATAGATGTTGAAGGCATTAGTGAAGGATGCCGAAATTGTCAGGAACGAAAGCATTTGAAAGGTGCTTATCGATTTCGTTTGTCAAGAAGCATTAGTGAAGAATGCTATAGGTGTCAAGGCGAAGGCATTTACCAAGGGTGCCAAGCGTTGTGTCGCCAAAAGAGCATTAGTGAAGGATGCCGAAGAATCAAATCAAGTCGCATTTGGGAAGAATGCCTAGGTCGTGTATAGTCGATGAGGTGAATCGTTATACTTATAAGTATTTGTTTATTTCCAAGGATGGTGATATCCTTGATGGTGTTGTAAAAAGGAGAGGATCTCCTTGATATTAAGTGTTGTGTTGTGAAGGGTAGTAGTTCCTCCATAGTAATGGAACTAGGTGCTTAGCCTAGTACCTAATAAAGGGTAGACGACGTTGTGATAGGATTAGTTCTCCTTGGTGTGAAAGAACTCGGTGGTTAGCCTAGCACCGTATAAAGGGTAGGCGACGTTGTGTTAGGTGTGGTGATCTGTGCTAAACCGTCAAGTCAAACAGACTTAGAATAGCTTAAACACAAATACAATGAAGATCAGAGAATATAGTGAATTCCCGGGTCGTTTAGTCCCAAGGAGACTCAATGGTGTGTTAAACAAACTCAGAGGATAGAATGATCACTAAGGATAGTGATCTGTAAAGGTTTTGATTAGAATTATTACACTACTGATTGCTTGGAATAGAATTGGACACAGAATTTGGAAAGCACAACAATCAGATGAGAAAAACGTAAACGTAAGTTTAAAAACTACGTATACGCACAAAATAAAAAGTGAAAACTAAGAAATAAAAGGCCTAAAAATATGAAAATAACATTTTTGGAATCCTAAAAATAAAAAAAAATTATTAGAAAAGGAAAATTATTTTTAACACTATTTAATTAATTATTATTAATTAAAAACTATTTTAACTATTTAATAAATACTCTAAAATAGAAGAAAATACAAAATAAGGCTAGAAAAATAAACTTATGATTCTGAAAAATCTAAAATACTATAAAACTAATTTTAAAACAGAAAAGATATTTTTTATGCTTTTTAATTATTTATTACTAATTAATTACTATTTTTAACTATTTAAAATTATAATAAATACTAAAAAGATAGAGAAAAATCTGAAACTTTTTCTAAAAATCCTATATGATGACAGAAACCTAAGAAAAAGAGAAAAACAAGATTTGCTTATTAAAAAGATGAAAAGAAAAATCAAAAAGCTAAAAAACCTTAAATAAACACTATCACTGATTTTTAATTGGACTTTTTCTGGATTTTCTTTTTGAAAACTACTTTAATACTGATTTATGAAACTTTAATAAAGACAAAAAATTTACAAAACTCAAATAAGCTGATTTGATGAGCTTATGATCAAACAGATATGAAAATGAGCTTATTATGTGGAAATAAGCTCAAACAAGCTTACACACTGAAACAAAGGATGGAATAGGATACAATAAGCTGAAAACTACTCAAATGAAGCTAAAAGGTAAGAAAAATCAAACTGATAAGCTAGAGTGAAGACAATAAGCACTTGGCTTTTCAGAAGTGGACAAACTTTGAGCTTAATGCAGCCCTAGCAAACAAGTTCCAAAGTGAAAACTAAGACTTGATACTCCAAGAGGACCAGGTTGGCTTTCCAAAGAACTAGAGAACACAAGAATTGGACAACTAATAAGCTCAAGCAAGTGAGCTTATCAATTTGGAACCAATAACTGTGCAGTGGCAGTTTTAAGAACAGGTACCCACAAAAAGCAGAGAAATAAGCACTTAAAAAAAGCTGAGAAACCAAGAACTAGCATTTTTGTATTTTTCTTCACCAACTAGACTTTAATACCCCAAGAGATTATAAGCTAGATCCTATTAATAAACTCACAGTGAAATTCCAAACTTTATTCAAAAACGACCTTATGAGATTTTGACTTTTTGATATAAAACCAAAAAGTTGACCAAAGTGACTTTTGATCTGATCTTAAGTACTTGATATGTTGTTTTAAGGTGTAATGAGACTAACTTGAGCAAGATTAACAACTTGCTAACACAAAACCAAGATCCTTATCCTAAAAATTCAACAAAGAGCATCTAAGACATGATTAACTGAAATTTTGACTTTTTGCTTATAAGAACTTGTTTCTTGAATGAGATGAGTTATTTAGACCTATTTAGACAGATTTCCAACAAAGCTAAGGACCAAAGAACCTTTGAACACAAAAACCAAACACCCCTTAATGTTAACTGTTATGAAGTTTTTTAGAGCAAAACAAAATTTAAAACCATGAGATTGATTCCAGACTTTGTATTATCATAAATTAGAACTAAGAAAACACAAATCATCAACACTAACAACCTAAAACCAAGATTTGATGATGAAACAGTTTTAACTGTGAAAATAAAATTTTTGCTAAATACAAATTTTCAAGAACAACTAACTAATTTATTGACTTAAACACACTTAATTATATCTAAATAACAAACAGAAACAGAAATTAAAGCTAATGAACACTTGCACAGTGAAAAACCAAATTAGTCAAAAAAAACTTACAAATGACTTTGAGGCACAAACTGAGAACTAGGAACTGAGAACCAATCCTAAATGCTCTCCACAGAGCTCTAAACCAAGGCCATCAAAAATATACCTTGCTCCATTGAGAACACCTTTCCAAGTGATTTTTATTTTCAAGTATTTAATTGGTATTTTTGTGATTTTTCTATTCTTGACTCTCAACTGAATTTTAAGATATCTAAAAGCTTCAATAAGCTTTCTAAGAGCTTAAGTGATCTATTCTAGTCCATTTAAACAACTGAAAACAACATTTGATCCAACATGAGATTTTGCTTAAACATGAAATTTTGCATAAACTAGATAAATGGTTAAGACTTGAAATTGCTAATTGAAAAAGCTTTACAATATATTAAAATACTTAAACAGAGTGCTTGGAAGCTTTAAATTACACTTTTACTTTAAAACACTTAAAACGCATTAAGATACTAAATAAAAACTACACTTTGATACATTTGCATCTCTCTTTTTATAGACTTTTCATCATCCTTGATATCCTCTGAGACTTTCCCACCAAGTTCTAGCCATTGGATCTTCATCTATCATCATAGCCGTCCACTTGTAAAATTTGGCGCCAAATATCTTCAAAGCAGGTTTAATCATTTAATGGATTTGGTTGAGTCAATTAAGAGTTTTTGGAGTGTAGAGGAAGTGGAGGGAACATGGTATGGAGGGGAGTTGAAAATGTGGTGAAAACCACTCTGGTTTTGAATATCTGGCTTGGAAGAGATAGAGCTACAGAGCTCCGTATTTAGAAGCGTTTTCTTGGGTTTGACTTGCGTTGACCGATGGCTTAATAACACAAAGGGGAGGTCAAAATGGGGGTGGCTGGGTTCATTTCGCAATCTGACCTGGGTCAAGGGTCAAGGGAGGGGTCAAGAGGTCAGCTGGGCTTGGATATTGGACTTGGATTTTGGGCTTGGGTATTTATAAGGATCCGTTTGGTTTAGTGATATTGTAAGGACCAAAAATGCAATTCGACCAAACTTCAAGGACTGAAAGTGAACTTTTCCAAACTTCTCACAAGGACCAATCATGACAAACATTGATAAAACAAGGATCCTTTTTGCATAAAATCCATTTTAAAAGGTCCAAGGACTAATTTTGCAAATTTCCAAAGTTTAGGGACCTTTCTTGCCAATTGACCAAAGAATCATTCAAGGATCATTTTAAACAACTTAGAATACTTCAGGGACCTTGAATGATAAATTTCCACATTTTTGAATTCCAGGGACTAGATTTGACAACTTTCAAAACTTGGGGGACTAAAACTGCCAATTTTGCAAACTTGATACATTTTTCATCTGATTTTGATATTTTTGCATTTAAAACACATAAAACACTGATTTGTGATATTTTGATCATTTTGATGTGTTTCAGAGTGTTTTCAGATGATTTTGCAGTTTATATTGTACAAAAATGATGAGTATTTAGACACTCATCAATCCCCACACTGAGATATTGCTAGTCCCTAGCAATGATTTGAGAAAACATAATGGATTTTAATCTCTTTACCAAAAGCCATTACTACTGGAGTAGCCAAATGTTTTGATTCAAGTAAGAACCATGGTACAACGATAACCAAATGTGATTTTGAGCAAAATAAACCAGCGGATTTGATTTGTCTTTACCGTAAGCCGTACTTCTCGGACTAGCCAACTCTTAGATAAATTATCAATATTATCTTGGTGAGTGAATACCAATTATGGATTTTCCACCGCCTTTACCACAAGCCATAATCTTGCGGGCTAGCCAACTCTTCACTTTTAGGATATGGTGAGTTGAATACCATACAATTTTGGGCAAATTGCAAGCCATATAAACGGATTTGAGAAATCTTTACCAAGAGCCGCTTGCTCTCGATTAGCCAATCCTTTGTTTACAAACATGGCGGATCGATAACCAATTGAGTAAGTGTAGAACACTTACTACCAAAAAAAAAAAATTTGGCCAAAAACGGGGAATTGGTATAATTATATGATAAAATTCGCGAGAATTCTCCCCCACACTTAGAAATGAATATTGCCCTCAATATTCAAAGTACCGGCGGTTATGCCGAAAACAAAGAACGTAAAAGGAAAAATATTACGGCCATTTATTTAGAAGAAGATTTTTTTTTTTTTTTTGAAAAGAATGAGAATATACAACAGTGTGGGGAAACTCCCCACACTAGGGTGGTAGAAAGGGGTAAGAAGACAGAAATATGGGTGAAAACCCATATGGTGCGTGCTAATGTTTTTGATTACCGAGTCACTAGCTTGACTCGATCCCCGCATTCATTGGTTCATGGGGAATGTTTGTAGATCTGGGACAACCACAGGGGGAATGTCCTCTCCAAAGTAATGCTTCACTCGATGACCATTCACTTTAAAATTAGGACCATCGGGTTGAGATAACTCAACGGTACCATAAGGATAAACCTTAGCAATAGTGAATGGACCACACGCACGGGACTTGAGTTTTCCCTAGAAAATCTTCAATCTTGAATTGAAAAGAAGGACTTGATCACCAACGTTGAAAACGCGGTTCTTGATCTTGGAGTCATGAATCTTCTTTGTCTTTTGCTTGTAGATCAAAGAGTTCTCGTAAGCTTGATCACGAAGTTCATTTAGTTCATTCATTTGAACTTTTCGCGTGATCACCCTACTTGTAGATATCGAAGTTTGCATACTTCAAGGCCCAGTATGCCTTGTGCTCTAACTCAATCGGAAGATGACATGCCTTTCCGTACACTAGCTTGTATGGAGTACACCCGATGGGTGTTTTGTAAGTGTACGAAAAGCCCGAGTGCGTCATCTAGCTTATCCGACCGTGAGCACGCGGTTTTCACCAACCGTCCTCCAGAATTTTTAATACCACGGTTTGAAACTTCCACCGCCCACTTGTTTGGGGGTGGTATGCAGATAGACGGATGGGTAACACCATACTTTTGCATGACTCTTTCAAATTGGTCATTGCAAAATGTGTACCACGATCAATGATTATCGCTCTCGGAGTTCCAAACCGGCAAACAGATTTCAAAAATTTCACAACAACTCGGGCATCATTGGTGGGTAAAGCTTTTGCTTCAACCCATTTTGACAGATAGTCAACGGCCACGAGTATGTACTTGTTACCACGAGAAGATGGAAATGGCCCCATAAAATCAATACCCCATATGTCAAATATCTCACAAACTTGAATGGCATTTTGTGGCATTTCATTCCTTTGAGAGATATTACCATGACGCTTGACAAGCGCCACAGGTTTTGACATAATGGTGGGCATCCTTATAGATTGTGGGCCAATAGAACCCGGAATCAAACACCTTTTTGGCGGTGTAGTTTGGACTATGATGGCCCCGGTGGGTCCAAAGATGGCAAGCTTTGAGAATGTCTAGAGCTTCTTGTCCATAAACACACCGTCGGATGACTTGATCCGCACAGATTTTGAATAAGAAAGGGTCGTCCTAGAAATAATGTTTAACATCTTTGAAGAATTTGTTCTTCTGCTGGGTCGACATTCCTTTCACAATGAAGTTACCCGCATGGTAATTTGCAAAGTCAGGAAACCATGGGGTGGTAGAATTTCCACGAAAAGAAACCGCATTGAGTGTCTCGAGAGGAAATGTTTCATTTATTTCTTTTTCTCAAGACATCTTGGTGAGGGTTTTCTAATCTGACAGATGATCAGCAGCGGCTAGATTCTCAGCCCTTTTTATCACGTATAATGATATCAAATTCTTGGAGGAGGAGAATCCAACGAAGCAATCTCGACTTTGCATCTTGTTTTGCAAAGAGATATTTAAGAGCCGAGTGATCCGTATACACTACGCATTTGGTCAAGATAAGATACGGCCGAAACTTCTCAAAAGCATACACCACGGCTAATAGCTCTTTTCTCGTGGTGGTGTAATGAGTTTGAGCCTCATCATAGTTTTGCTTGCGTAGTGAATACGCTGAAAATGCTTGTTTCTTCGTTGCCCTAGGACTGCACCGATAGCAAAATCACTTGCATCGCACATGAGCTCAAAAGCAAGTCCCAGTGGAGCAACGAGAATGGGTGCTTCAGAAGCTTTTCTTCAATGTTTCAAAAGCTATATGCACTCGTGAGAAGATAAAAGGAGCATCTTTTTCAAGAAGATGGGTCATTGGCCGGGCGATTTTAGAAAAATCTTGAATGAATCTACGATAGAAACCGGCATGACCTAAAAAACTCCTAATACCTTTGACGGTAGTAGGATGAGGTAATTTAGCAATAACATCGACTTTTGCTCTATCTACCTCAATCCCGTTCTTTGAAATCTTATGGCCAAGGACAATGCCTTCTTTGACCATAAAATGGCTCTTTTCCCAGTTTAGACAAAGATTTGTGTCTTCACACCTTTGAAGCATTTTTTCTAAATGGGAGAGACATGTTTGAAAAGAATCCCCAATGACCGAAAAGTCATCCATAAACACTTCCATTGTTTCCCGATCATGTCGGTGGAAAATGGCCATCATACATCTTTGGAACGTGCGTGAGCATTACATAAGCCAAAAGGCATACGCTTGTAGGCAAAAGTTCCGTATGGGCAAGTGTGAATGTGGTTTCTCTTGATCATTTGGATCAATGGGGATCTGAAAGTAACCTGAGAAACCATCAAGGAAACAATAGTATTCGTTCCTTGCTAATCTCTCAAGCATCGGGTCCATGAAGGGTAGAGGAAAATGGTCTTTACGGGTGGCGTCATTCAACTTACGATAGTCGATGCAAACACGCCATCCCGTACCAATCGAGTTGGAATTAACTCTTTATCTTCATTAGTGACAACAAGATAATGCCACCCTTTTTCGAACACAATGAATTGGGCTACCCAAGGACTGTCTGAGATAGGGTAAATCAATCCTGCATCAAGAAGTTTGATAACCTCTTGTTTGATAACATCATGGATTTTTGGATTCACTCGTCTCTGATGTTGAACTGCTGGTTTGAAGTCATCCTCCATCAAGATTTTATGGGTACAAAACTCGTGGTTTATACCTTTGATGTCGGAGAGTTTCCAAGCAATTGCTTGCTTGTGTGACTTCAAGATTTTAATGAGAGCAGCTTTTTCATCTTTACTCAAATCTCGAGCAATAATGACGGTTAATTTATCATCACCTTCAAGGAACGCATACTCAAGATGAGGAGGTAAGTCCTTAAGCTCAACCTCAGGAAATTCTTCAGTTTTCTCAACCGACTTGACTTCCTTGTTATGAAGTTTGATGGGAGGGAGAGGAAGAGAAGTGTCCAGATTTGACAACTTCTTTAGAAGAATATCTCCCTCCAGATTAATCTCATTTTGATTAATCTCAACTGGAATTGAATCACTAGGATGAGGGGTTGATGATGGATCATCATTGAGCAACTTCTCAATAAGAAGTATATCCCCTCATATCAATTGGAGCGTGATCAATTTCCCAAGGCACGTAATCACTAGCCAAGTATGCTTCAATCTCTTCCGAGATGGAGTCATTTTCCTCAAAAGGAGTGATAGAAGGAGTAGAATTGGCTATGATAGGTTGAGAAGATGTGGTGGAATCCCCACTCACATAATTATGAGAATAACCAAGAACTTCTTGAGAGTACTCTTCAGTGGCAACATCAATGATATCTATTCGGTTAACCGACTCAGAATCATAATTTGCGGAGTACCTCGAAGTTTGGTCAAGGTTGAAGGTGACAGCTTCATTACCAACACGCGTGTGATTTCTTGCTCAAATACATCTATGAGAGCGCCCGTTCTCGGAATCCTCGACCAACAATGAGAGGAATCCTATGATCGGCATCAAAATCAACAACCACGAAGTCACTGGGTGGAAATGGAACTTTCCTACTTCACAAATACGTCCTCGCAATGCCAAGAGGACGGATATGGAACGATCTGCAAGCTCGAGTCATGCATGTAGGAGTGAGTTCCTAAGAGAAAGTTTCTTCCACACTAAATATGGCATAAGATTAATGCTTGCACCAAGATCTGCTAGGGCAAAGCATTCAACCATTCCCGGGAATACACAAGGTAAGAGAAATTTCCCCTTGCCAGATCTCCAAGCTTTTTCGAAGCTTCTTTAGGATAACTGCAGAGCAGTTCTCGTTAAGAGGAGTCTTAGCCATTTCAAACAGCTTTTCCTTATTGCTTAACATGTGCTTGAGAGTCGATGCAAACTTGGGCATCAGCATGATAGCATCCGCAAAGCTTATGTCAAAATGTAACTCTTGGAAAATTTGGAAAAATTTATCCATTTGATGACTAGCTTTCTCGCGGAGCTTTTGCTCATTCAAGCGTGATGGGTAAGGAATAGAAGATTTGGATTTCTGATTCTCAACAGGAGCTATAGGAGGTTCAAAAACAACTCCTTGATTTGATTTGGGTTTATGGACCACTTGAGGTTGGACTACCGAAGGTTGGACGTGTGCGGTACTTCGTGGGCTAGAATAATGCACCTTGTCCGTTGTTTCCTTGGTAACTTGACTCATTGCCACAGGAGGAGGGGCATTGGAGTCGTAGGTCCATTGTGTTTTGGAGGTTCATTGTCCACTACCTTAGGGAGAGAAGAAGAAGAAGAGGTAGTAGGAACAGCAGGTCCAGTGTATGAAACACCACTTCGGGTTGTGATCGCTTTGGCATCGCCTCGGTTAGCGATCGTGTTGCTCGGTAAAGTACCCGAGCCCGAGGGTCGATCATTTAAAGACTTCTTCGATCGCAACTGACCGACCAACAACCGTCATTTCATCTTGGGATTTCATGAACTGCTTCAAGAACTCATCGATGATGGTCCCGGAGGAGTAATGACGGGAAGAGAGCTGGAGGACAATTTGAGGCCTTATGTTTTGATTATAGCCAAAATTCCCTTGATTAGGATTCATATTCCCATGAAATTGATTCCCTCGATTGAAATGGTTTTGATGAAGGTTTCCTTGATGTTGGAAACCTTGATTGGGTCCAGGATAGAAATTACCTTGGTTTTGATAACCTTGGTTCATTCTTGGTTGGTTTTGATTCCGGTTTTGCATGTTATGATTCTGTTGAAACCGGTGGTGCTCGATTAGTGTTAGCACGGTAGTGTGGTTCATTTTGAGGACGGTATTGATTACCTCCTTGCCGTGAACTACCGGCTAAAGCATTTGCTTCAAAAGGACTACCATCGGTGGCGTGACAATTGTAGTAGGCATGAGGACCACCACAAGTGACACAACTCTCAACTTTCTTCACTTCAAAGATGTTGGAGTCTGAGAAGTGAAGGAGACTTTCTTCTGGTTAGCAAGAACCAAAGTCTGAACAATGTCTGTGAGTTTATCAATCTTAGCATCGGTGCTAGATGTACTCACTAGGGATGAAGAAGAAGAAGGTCCAAAGATTAGACCGATATGTCTTAGCTCACGAAAGGATCGGACTGAGATTTGTTCTCAATGATCTGCAAGGCCTCTTTGTGGTCTTGCTCAGAAATTACCTCCAGGAGGCATTCAAAGAGGCTTGATTAGTCTGATTGAGACCATTGTAGAAAGTATCCATTTGCATTAACTCGGTAAAACCATGATGCGGACACTTGTAAGCAACTTTGTAACGATCCCATGCCTCCCCTAATGATTCATCAAATCTCTGAGAAAATTTCATTATCTCATTCTTAAGACTTGTGGTTCGGGACGGAGGATAGAACTCTGTTAACCAACTTGGTGACAAGATCTTCCCATGTCTCTATAGAACGAGGGGGTGGTTTCTCAAGCCAATTCCGGCTTGTCCCTCTAGAGAAAATGGGAACAGAAGAAGCTTGATAGCTTCATGTGGGACATTCTTATATTTGATGGTAGATGCTATCTTGTTAAACCATCGAATGTGTGCATGAGGATCATCCCGCCCAAAACCATAGAATTGGCTTTGGGTTACTAGATTAAGCAACCCGGTTTTGAGCTCGAAGTGTCACCCACGATGGTACGAACAACAATGGCATCTCTGTAACCCTCGATGGGTGCTTGGAGAAGCTCATTCATAGGTTTGTCTTACTCCGCCATTTCGACATAGGAGGTGGTGGTGGTAGACGCTCATCCACGCGGCTGAAGGAGCTGAATTTGGCGCATCCTCTACGTCTACGTGGAATCTTTCCAAGTTCAGAAAGTGGACTTGTAGAACTGGAAGAACGAGTGCGCATGCACTATGTATAAAAACCAATTTTCAAAACAAATGAGGCAAAACACAAGTGAACTTAACCAATAATCACAGATGAAATGGCTTCTTTGAAAAAGGTACACCAAATCACAAGTGACACAAAGGCAAGTTTTAAATCGATGTTAGGGAACTTATTAATGGTCGCACCCCCAGCTTAGGTAGTGCGCCTTGATTTCGTGGTTGATTTTTATGTATATTAAGTACCAGAAAAGGCGTAGGTAAGATTTGTGCGAGATGGGTTTAAAACTTTTGGACAATATTTTTGTTATCGTTCCGTTTAACCAAATCGTATCTCTTCAAGAATCACCTTAAAAGAGAATACAAAATAGAAAACTTTCCGATTGTTTTGTTGTTTTATATTTTTTTTGGAGTTTTTAACACTTTAGGAAAAGTGCTAATGAACTTTTTGATTTTTTATAACTTTACAAAAACTTTTTACAAATGATGGGTATGTGCAACAATGGATCTGAAAATGGCTAAACACACGCTAAAGCTCCCCGCAGCGTAAATTTGATCTGTGCTAAACCGTCAAGTCAAACAGACTTAGAATAGCTTAAACACAAATACAATGAAGATCAGAGAATATAATGAATTCAGGGTCGTTTAGTCCCACGGAGACTCAATGGTGTGTTAAACAAACTCAGAGGATAGAATGATCACTAAGGATAGTGATCTGTAAAGGTTTTGATTAGAATTATTACACTACTGATTGCTTAGAATAGAATTGACACGAATTGGAAAGCACAACAATCAGGATAAGAAAAAGCGTAAGCGTAAGTTTTAAAAACTACGTATACGAACGAAATAAAAAGTGAAAACTAAGAAATAAAAGGCCTAAAAATATGAAAATAACATTTTTGGAATCCTAAAAATAAAAGAAAATTATTAGAAAAAGAAAATTATTTTTAACACTATTTAATTAATTATTATTAATTAAAAACTATTTTAACTATTTAATAAATACTCTTAAATAGAAGAAAATACAAAATAAGGCTAGAAAAATAAACTTATGATTCTGAAAAATCTAAAATACTATAAAACTAATTTTAAAACAGAAAAGATATTTTTTATGCTTTTTAATTATTTATCACTAATTAATTACTATTTTTAACTATTTAAAATTATAAAAATTACTAAAAAGATAGAGAAAAATCTGAAACTTTTTCTAAAAATCCTATATGATGACAGAAACCTAAGAAAAAGAAAAACAAGATTTGCTTATTAAAAAGATGAAAATAAAAATCAAAAAGCTAAAAAAAACCTTAAATAAACACTATCACTGATTTTTATTTGGACTTTTTCTGGAATTTCTTTTTGAAAACTACTTTAATACTGATTTGATGAAACTTTAATAAAGACAAAAATTTACAAAACTCAAATAAGCTGATTTGATGAGCTTATGATCAACAGAATGAAAATGAGCTTATTATGTGGAAATAAGCTCAAACAAGCTTGCACACTGAAACAAATGATGGAATAGGATACAATAAGCTGAAAACTACTCAAATGAAGCTAAAAGGTAAGAAAAATCAAACTGATAAGCTAGAATTAAGCAAATAAGCACTTTGCTTTTTCACAGAAGTGGGACAAACTTTGAGCTTAATGCAGCCCTAGCAAACAAGTTCCAAAGTGAAAACTAAGACTTGACAATCCAAGAGGACCAGGTTGGCTTACCAAAGAACTAGAGAACACAAGAATTGGACAACTAATAAGCTCAAGTGAGCTTATCAATTTGGAACCAATATGGCGTACTGCAGGTTTAAGAACAGGTACCCACAAAAGCGAGAAATAAGCACTTAAAAGGCTGAGAAACCAAGAACTAGCATTTTTGTATTTTTCTTCACCAACTAGACTTTAATACCCCAAGAGATTATAAGCTAGATCCTATTAATAAACTCACAGTGAAATTCCAAACTTTATTAAAAACGACTATGAGATTTTGACTTTTTGATATAAAACCAAAAAGTTGACCAAAGTGACTTTTGATCTGATCTTAAGTACTTGATATGTTGTTTTAAGGTGTAATAAAGACTAACTTGAGCAAGATTAACCACTTGCTAACACAAAACCAAGATCTGCTTATCCTAAAATTCAACGGTAGCATCTAAGACATGATTCACTGAAACTTTGACTTTTGTGCTTATAAGAACTTGTTTCTTGAATGAGATGAGTTACTTAGACCTATTTAGACAGATTTCCAACAAAGCTAAGGACCAAAGAACCTTTGAACACAAAAACCAAACACCCTTAATGTTAAGCTAAGTTATGAAGTTTTTAGAGCAAAACAAAATTTAAAACCATGAGATTGATTCAGGACTTTGTATTATCATAAATTAGAACTAAGAAAACACAAATCATCAACACTAACAACTGAAAACCAAGATTTGATGATGAAACAGTTTTAACTGTGAAAATAAAATTTTTGCTAAATACAAATTTTCAAGAACAACTAACTAATTTATTGACTTAAACACTACTTATATCTAAATAACAAACGAAGCGAATGTAAATTAAAGCTAATGAACACTTGCACGATTGAAAAACCAAATTAGTCAAAAAACTTACAAATGACTTTGAGGCCAAACCGAGAACTAGGAACACAGAACCAATCCTAAATGCTCTCCACAGGCTCTAAACCAAGGCCATCAAAAATATACCTTGCTTTCCGGTGAGAACACCTTCTCCAATTGATTTTTTATTTTTCAAGTATTTAATTGGTATTTTTGTGATTTTTCTATTCTTGACTCTCAACTGAATTTTAAGATATCTAAAAGCTTCAATAAGCTTTCTAAGAGCTTAAGTGATCTATTCTAGTCCATTTAAACAACTGAAAACAACATTTGATCCAACATGAGATTTTGCTTAAACATGAAATTTTGCATAAACTAGATAAATGGTTAAGACTTGAAATTGCTAATTGAAAAAGCTTTACAATATATTAAAATACTTAAACAGAGTGCTTGGAAGCTTTAAATTACACTTTTACTTTAAAAACACTTAAAACGACATTAAGATACTAAATAAAAACTACACACTTTGATACATTTCATCTTCTCTCCATTTTATAGACTTTTCATCATCCTTGATATCCTCTGAGACTTTCCCACCAAGTTCTAGCCATTGGATCTTCATCTATCATCATAGCCGTCCACTTGTAAAATTTGGCGCCAAATATCTTCAAAGCAGGTTTAATCATTTAATGGATTTGGTTGAGTCAATTAAGAGTTTTTGGAGTGTAGAGGAAGTGGAGGGAACATGGTATGGAGGGGAGTTGAAAATGTGGTGAAAACCACTCTGGTTTTGAATATCTGGCTTGGAAGAGATAGAGCTCTGATAGCTACTCGTATTTGGGTAGCGCTTTTTCTTGGGTTTGACTTGCGTTGACCGATGGCTTAATAACGAAAGGGAGGTCAAAATGGGGTGGAAATTTGGGTTCATTTACTTGTCGACTGGGTCAAGGGTCAAGGGAGGGGTCAAGAGGTCAGCTGGGCTTGGATATTGGACTTGGATTTTGGGCTTGGGTATTTATAAGGATCCGTTTGGTTTAGTGATATTGTAAGGACCAAAAATGCAATTCGACCAAACTTCAAGGACTGAAAGTGAACTTTTCCAAACTTCTCACAAGGACCAATCATGACAAACATTGATAAAACAAGGATCCTTTTTGCATAAAATCCATTTTTAAAGGTCCAAGGACTAATTTTGCAAATTTCCAAAGTTTCGGGACCTTTCTTGCCAATTGACCAAAGAATCATTCAAGGATCATTTTAAACAACTTAGAATACTCAGGACCTTGAATGATAAATTTCCACATTTTTGAATTCCGGTGGATTTGACAACTTTCAAAACTTGGAGGACTAAAGCGCAATTTTGCAAACTTGATACATTTTGATCATCGATTTTGATATTTTTAATTTAAAACACATAAAACACTGATTTGTGATATTTTGATCATTTTGATGTGTTTTAGTGTTTTCGGATGATTTTGCAGGTTATATTGTACAAAATGATGAGTATTTAGACACTCGTCATGTGGTTCGCATGCTTGGTGTGAAGGAACTTCGATATTTAGCTTTGTACCGGAAAAAGGTTAGCGACGTTGTGAAGGCTTCTCCGCCATAAGGAGTTGGTGTAGTGTTCTGAACTTTAACTCGAGTAGGTGACTCGGGAGGTGGAGTAGGGCAAGGAAGGTGTCCTTGTAGCGAACCACTATAAATACTTGTGTCGTGGTGATGTGCTTCTTACTCTTTATCTTTCATTACACGCTTTATATATCTATCTATCAACGTCCAACATAAACAACCAAATAGATTGACATAAGTCGATCTAAATATTTAAAAAGAATTTTTAAATTGGTAAAACTATTCAACCCCCACTTCCCACAGTTTTCCACAATTGGCATCGAGCCGTTACCAAGTTTTTTATAGTATATTGTACTTTGAAAACTTGATACGATCCGTGTATGTTTGAAAACTACAAAGAGGGAATTTCTTAAACAAAAGAGTCACGTTTTTTAGAAATCATCATATGTTGGATAGTGATAGATCATTCTAATTTTTTTCTTTGAGAGTTCTTCATACTAGGATTTGGGTATCTTAGAAGATCATGAAGTATTTCGCTATGGTTTCTAAAACCATAAAAAGGGAATATAGCAAAGGATTTGGGTATCTTAGAAGATCATGAAGTATTTCACGCCTATGGTTTCTAAAACCATACAAAGGGAATACAACAAAGGTATGTTTTCTTAGTTACAATTTTTTGTCAAAAACGTGCTAAATTGCTTTTGGACAAAATGGTGATATATGCTTCTATCTTATAATAAGCATAATATGAAAAGTGTTTTAGTAATTTTTTTTCTTTGAAGTTTTGTTGTTAGAT
The DNA here is from genome assembly GCA_910596185.1 of Chrysanthemum makinoi. Taxonomy (NCBI): domain Eukaryota; kingdom Viridiplantae; phylum Streptophyta; class Magnoliopsida; order Asterales; family Asteraceae; genus Chrysanthemum; species Chrysanthemum makinoi. The sequence goes on from OU343223.1 coordinate 303,594,744, forward strand.
ATCTTGTTAATCAAGCTTGAATAAAGGTAAAATGGGTAATATAACTTCACTAAAAAGTCTACAAAGACTAAACCTTTTCGTCGGGTCAAACGTACATTTTGTAATTACTTCGTTTCAGATCCGCGGATCCCTCAGGAGTTACATTGGACGGATCCTCAAGCAAGGGATCCGTGGGATCCGTGGTACGAAGACGGTTTTTATGTTCAATTTCAAAATTCATAACTTTTTAACCGTAAGTCGTTAGAAGTCGTGACACCTATCGTTTTAAAGGTATTTGAGTCTACTTTCATTTAAGAATGATTTCATAAACTGATTCAAAACAAAAATTAACAGAATCATTGATTTATAATAGAAAGTCATTTTTCCGTCATAACTTTTGCACAAACTTTTGATCTAATTGGAGACGGATGTTAACGCTTTTGAATAACAATGTGTCCTATTTTGAAATTAAGGTTTTGATCTTATTTATAAATATAAAAGAAACTAATCAAGCTTGGTATACATGTTTATATTTAACACAAAGCGATGAAAAGAACTTTCGTATGCTAAATGAAAAATTGTCTTCTTTGCATTACTTGATTATTTGCTTATCTCAAATAGCTTGTGTGCTTGTTTGATTGAATAACATATGTGGTTTCCTTACCTTGCTATTCATTCTCTTGTTTGTCGATTTAGTAATGTTCTACTAATCAATGTGTTATTTGAAGGAGTGTTTGGGATAACATCTAGTTGTGTCGAAAATGTTAGTATAGATACTTAGATAAGTCATATAGGTTGAAAAATGTTTAAAACATATAACACACTAAATGGATTTTTGATTGAGTTTGTCATGTGTGCAACATAAATGTTTTATGTGCTTATCTGATTTCTTTTGTTCTTGTATCATTTTCTAAAAACAACAAGAATGTACATCGGATCATAACCTACATTTGTGTTGATGATGTACTATCCCATTTTCCTTTTCATGATCGCTCTCCAAGCTTCATAGTAGGATTGACAACTTGATTATTTCATCCGATATACTCAAGTAAATTATTTTGCAATGCAAATATAATTGTTCATATCCGAAAGTCCAAACTCAAAGCTTTCCAACAACATATGTTGAACTAGCTCATCCAACCATTTTTTGTTGTGTACCATATGGACAACTTTTAAACTTATTTTTAACATGGCGCCTTCATCTGCACCTTAGTTGTCTCAAGAATAATATTAAACGAAGCAAAGTATCATCATTGTTACTCTTCGATAGGCCATTGTAGGAATATAAATTTTCCTAACTTGAGAATGAATATTGGAGAACTTATTGCACTAGAAACTCAATTTGACCTAACGGTTGAATTGCTTCTTTGAGAGAAGTTGGGTATGTGGATAAGCAAGTAAAATGGTCGTGTTTAGCCATAATTGAGCACCGCTAGTAATAGTCTCATATTCATTCTCTCACTTGAAAATTTTATACTCCTATGTTTTCCTAAAAGTAAGTTTACAATGGAAATACTTTGCATTGTCTTAGGATTACTAATCAAACAAGTTGTAAAATTAATTTTTTAGTTAATCACAACCACTTTTGCCTCATCAGCGCGTTATTATCTTGCTTTGATCGAGAAGAACTACATGACTTCATGGACGAAGTTCATTATATGCTAATCACCATCCGTAATGACTATACATAGTTCATTGCTTCCGTTGGCCAAAACAACCCTATGCTTGAACACCGTCATCACTCTGCGCCATTGTTAATACAAACAATTTACTAATCTAGATCGTAAATCTATTTTGAGCTTCTTGAATAGCGGTTGTTAAGTTTGATAAACCTATGTGTTACTTGTGAGCTAGATCTCATTTAATTGCTTATGTGCTATTTCTACATGCTCTTAGTATGTTTTACTTATATACATGTATGCTTACTGTAGAGATCATTAGCTTCTAAGTTCGATACTTAGAACAAGCTATCTTGTTAAGTAAAAGCTGTCCCGAATGCCGGATCCTAGTTTGTAACTATCCGGATCCCTCAAGTGAAGGATCCGTGGGATCCAGGCAAATAGAAGTAGAGTTTCAATCCTTTACACCTCAAACCATGTTCCTAGATTACTTCACACTAGCTGAACTTAATACTTTAGGATGTCTTAAGTCCTTCTCAAGCTTAGTAAGCTTCACACTCACTCATAGCTCATTAGGGATCACACTCAAAGTGCTTTTAGATCTATCGTTTCACCTAAACTCATTACTCTTCCGCTCTCTAGATCACTCATTATTTCTCACATGATCCTTCACATCTAGACTTAGAAATCTTTCGATTATGGCAAAATTGATCATAATCATCCTTACCTCTAAATTGGTCAAAATGGATCAAATTGTACTTCTTCCACCTTAAAACCTTTAGGATCTTCTCCAAGACATTATCCTAAGTCACTATCTGATCACTAGGATCATTTAGCTCCATTTGACACTCTCAGATTTTAGTGTCATATTTGTTCATTCATTGGTACTCACGAAAGTTCCAATTTCTTCCATATAAGGCAATCATTAGCTACATCACTCATTGCCCTTGAACATTTAAGTACCCTTCCATTTAAAGACACTTAGGAGAACTGAAACACTCAAAAAGGTATAGGCTTTAGACCTTTCAAACATCATCTTCTATCCTTTCCACCTTGTGAGGTAGGATCCCCATTGGTGGGAACCGTAGGATAAATTGACAGATTTATGTCAACTCTTGCTCGAACAGTCATTTCAAGCACATCTTGCTAACTTGAACACTCCACCTCATCCTAATTAAATCCCTAGATCAGTAAAACTCTGAAGTTGACTCTTGTGCATGCTAATCATCACGTTCCAAAGGATATTAGAGACTTAAGTCTTGAATGCACTTGCCAAATCCTTCCCTTTATAAGTCATCTTGCTAGAATCCCTTAGTCATCAAACACAACATAATTCTCAGCATTTAGAAACCTTTTCCTTAGTCATTTCATCATGAGGAAAGCTCCTAGTGCTAACTCATCCAACCAAGAACCACCCAAGAAACTTGCTCGTATTATACACGAAATTTCCTCCACCGAATCATCATCCGTAAGAGATAATAGTGCTAGAATCTCACCTCAACAAACCCATTCAACAATTGCCAAGAGAACCACAATAATTAGCATTAAACCTTTTAGGTTAGAAAAGGGATCATCGAGCTCTAAACCAAGCGTACCTAGTTCTAGCAAAACGTCTAAACCTTCATTCCTAGAGCATGGACTTCACCAAGTCTCTCTCTATTCATTAGAGCATTCACCACCGAAAACTTCCCATTCACCAACCTTCTCGTTAAAATAGGAACCACCTACATCACCAACTAGTCCATCGTTGGTAACAAGGAACCACCAAGGACTTGATCATATATAGGAATTTCCATCACCACCACTCTCATTCCTAGTAGAACCTCATCCTAAATTACTCAATGTACCTCCACCATCATTTGTAGAACCTCCTCAAAACATCATGTTCCTAATCAAGACAATAATAGCTCTAAATGTCTAATCACCCAAGGACTTGTTCAAAAGTACGGAAATGAGTTGCATTTTAGGTTTAATCATCTTCTTGAAAGATTGGACCAAATCAACAAGTCTACTCATCCCTAGACTCAAGCATATTGTTGCTTCTTAAGCTTTGGTCACTTATTAGTATTAGTAGAATATGGCTAAATCATTCTCTTAGTTTTTAGAGATTTGTTGATCATCTCTTATGTTTTATTGAATGATAGTTTACTTGCCATATTACATTGAGTATATGTTTGTTGGTTGAATACATATCTCATTTTGATGTTAACATTACTTGTTACATCACCATTCTTTAATTTAATCATCACTATCGGATCCCTCAAAATTTCCCGAATGGATCCCTACTAGGAGGGAACCAGGTGAGACGAAAAACTATTTTTCTACTAACTTGGATCACATATGCAGGAAATTGTGCATTATACTTGTTTCTAACCTTTGTTTTGTAGTTATTCAATCTACACTTGAAGCCTTTTGACACCCTAAAGCTAGGGAGAGCTTTGTGTCAAAACAATACATTGCAAATTACTTGCAATATTAGGATTACATTTCTCAACATCCCTTTGCAAAATTGCAATCATCAAAGGGGAGCACATTAGTCACTTAGGCGAGCGAAATCTTTTGCAAACTTAGTTGCAAACAAACTAGCTTAGTATTACTTTCTTGGCCCTACACATAGGGATGGACTCGTCAAGGGGAGTAAAAGACGAGATTCGTTCGCCTTACTTGCTCTATATTTTTTTCTTTCACATGTTTTTCCAAAAACAATGTGTTAGTTTCCTTCGAAGCTCTTTTTTTGTTTCGAAAAAAGGGGAGAAGAAAGTAAAAACTACAATTCAAACTTTTACGAATTTTAGCTTTTCCTTAAAATAATTTTATGTTTTGTCATAAACAAAAGGGGGGAGATTGTTAATACAAATAAGTCAGTAAAACGCTTTATTTATATTTTATTATCTTCTAATGTTTTGTCGATAACAAACGTAAAATCATTTTAACGAAACAAATAAAATACGTAAATGGTTTGAACTAATAGTTTCTAACATATTCACATTTTCACATAAAACACTAAAACAAGTATAAGTGATTTTATGATTTAATATTACATATGTACAACAACTAGTGTTTACATATTTGGGTAAAATATACACATAACTAGTATGTAGTATATTGGATAATATAAATGGGTAGAAACTTAAGTATCATAACCCATTGGGCAAATACATTGAATGTAGTTGGTACAACCCAAAGCCCATGACCCATTGAGCTTGACCCATAACCCATTGCATGACATCATGCTTATATCATATATGGATAATATCCATAACCCATGGTATTGACCCATACCCAATGTCTAGATACATTGAACCCTTGGTGAGCACTCAAGAGAATGTCTAGATACATTGAACCCTTGGTGAGCACTCAAGAGATACATTGTATCTAGCCAAGGATCCATGGATCAACCCATGACCCATAACCAAAATACCCATGGGCAAGAGGGCGTTCCACGGATCCCTGGCTTTGTGCTAGACGGATCCCTTGTGGTAGGGATCCGTGGGATCCGGGGAACAGAAGAGAATTTTCTCTATAAATAGTGAGCCATTTCTTTCCTTTTAGCTCACCACTTCATATACTCAAGTTTTATATCTCTATAACCTCAGATCCAAGAGATCTATGTAGTTTGTCTTTTGTTTTTGTGTGATCTTCTAGGTTCCTCTTAAAGGCAAGATCACCACTTCTTGAAGTCGAGCAAGCTCAAGTCCATGAGTTGCCATGCTTCGTCATCATCAAGACAACTGAAGTTCTCTTGTTGATAGTTCTTTCCTCCTCCATAGATGTTGAAGGCATTAGTGAAGATGCGAAAGTGTCAAGAGAAGCATTAGTGAAAGGTGCTTATCGTCCGTGTCAAGAGCATTAGTGAAGAATGCTATAGGTGTCAAGACGAAGGCATTAGTGAAGGGTGCCAAGCGTTGTGTCAAAGGCATTAGTGAAGGATGCCGAAGAATCAAATCAAGTAGCATTTGGGAAGAATGCCTAGGTCGTATAATCGATGAGGTGCATCGTTATACTTATAAGTATTTGTTTATTTCCAAGGATGGTGATATCCTTGATGGTGTTGTAACAAGGAGAGGATCTCCTTGATATTAGGTGTTGTGTTGTGAAGGGTAGTAGATCCTCCATAGTAATGGAACTAGGTGCTTAGCCTAGTACCTAATAAAGGGTAGGCGACGTTGTGATAGGATTAGTTCTCCTTGGTGTGAAAGAACTCATTGGTTAGCCTAGCACCGTATAAAGGGTAGGCGACGTTGTGTTAGGTGTGGTTCGCCTTGGTGTGAAAGAACTCGGTATTTAGCTTTGTACCGGAAAAGGTTAAGCGACGTTGTGAAGGCTTCTCCGCCATAAGGAGTTGGTGTAGTGTTACAAACTCTCGAGTAGGTGACTCGGAGCGTGGTAGTAGGGCAAGGAAGTTTTCCTTGTAGCCGAACCACTATAAATACTTGTGTCGTGGTGATGTGCTTCTTACTCTTTATCTTTCATTACACGTTTATATATCTATCTATCAACGTCCAACATAAACAACCAAATAGATTGACATAAGTCGATCTAAATATTTAAAAAGAAGTTTTAAATTGGTAAAACTATTCAACCCCCTTCTAGTTTTCCACAATTGGCATGAGCTTCCGTTACCAAGTTTTTTTATTGTATATTGTACTTTGAAAACTTGATACGATCCGTGTATGTTTGAAAACTACAAAGAAGGGAATTTCTTAAAACAAAGAGTCATGTTTTTTAGAAATCATCATATGTTGGATAGTGATAGATCATTCTAATTTTTTTTTCTTTGAGAGTTCTTCATACTAGGATTTGGGTATCTTAGAAGATCATGAAGTATTTTCGCGTCTATAGTTTCTAAAACCATAAAAAGGGAATATAGCAAAGGATTGGGGTATCTTAGAAGATCATGAAGTATTTGCGCTTATGGTTTCTAAAACCATACAAAGGGAATACAACAAAGGTATGTTTTCTTAGTTACAATTTTTGTCAAAAACGTGCTAAAATTGCTTGTGGACAAAATGGTGGTATATGCTTCTATCTTATAATAAGCATAATATGAAAAGTGTTTTAGTAATTTTTTTTTCTCTTTGAAGTTTTGTTGTTAGATATCTTGTTAATCAAGCTTGAATAAAGGTAAAATGGGTAATATAACTTCACTAAAAAGTCTACAAAGACTAAACCTTTTCGTCGGTCAAAGCGTACATTTTGTAATTACGTGGTCCAAGGATCCTCGGTTACACTGGACGGATCCTCAAGCAAGGGATCCGTGGGATCCGTGGTACAGAAGACAGCTTTTGTCTGAATTTCAAAAATTCATAACTTTTTAACCGTAAGTCGTTAGAAGTCGTGCCACCTATCGTTTTAAAGGTATTTGAGTCTACTTTCATTTAAGAATGATTTCATAAACTGATTCAAAACAAAAGTTTATAGAATCATTGATTTATAATAGAAAGTCATTTTTCCGTCATAACGTTTGCACAAACTTTTGATCTAATTGGAGACGGATGTTTTTGCTTTTGAATAACAATGTGTCCTATTTTGAAATTAAGGTTTTGATCATATTTATAAATATAAAAGAAACTAATCAAGCTTGGTATACATGTTTATATTTAACACAAAGCGATGAAAAGAACTTTCGTATGCTAAATGAAAAATTGTCTTCTTTGCATTACTTGATTATTTGCTTATCTCAAATAGCTTTTGTGCTTGTTTGATTGAATAACATATGTGGTTTCCTTACCTTGCTATTCATTCTCTTGTTTGTCGATTTAGTAATGTTCTACTAATCAATGTGCTATTTGAAGGAGTGTTTGGGATAACATCTAGTTGTGTCGAAAATGTTAGTTTAGATACTTAGATAAGTCATATAGGTTGAAAAATGTTTAAAACATATAACACACTAAATGGATTTTTGATTGAGTTTGTCATATGTGCAACATAAATGTTTTATGTGCTTATATGATTTCTTTTGTTCTTGTATCATTTTCTAAAAACAACAAGAATGTACATCGGATCATAACCTACACTTGTGTTGATGATGTACTCTCCCATTTTCCTTTTCATGATCGCTCTCCAAGCTTCATAGTAGGATTGACAACTTGATTATTTCATCCGATATACTCAAGTAAATTATTTTGCAATGCAAATATAATTGTTCATATCCGAAAGTCCAAACTCAAAGCTTTCCAACAACATATGTTGAACTAGCTCATCCAACCATTTTTGTTGTTTACCATATGGACAACTTTTAAACTTATTTTTAACATGAAGCCTTCGTCACCTTAGTTGTCTCAAGTATAATATTAAACGAAGCAAAGTATCATCATTGTTACTCTTCGATAGGCCATTGTAGGAATATAAATTTTCCTAACTTGAGAATGAATATTGGAGAACTTATTGCACTAGAAACTCAATTTGACCTAACGGTTGAATTGCTTCCTTGATAGAAGTTGGGTATGTGGAATCGCCTATAAAAATGGTCGTGTTTAGCCATAATTGAGCACCGCTAGTAATAGTCTCATATTCATTCTCTCACTTGAGAAATTTATACTCCTATGTTTTGCTAAAAGTAAGTTTACAATGGAAATACTTTGCATTGTCTTAGGATTACTAATCAAACAAGTTGTAAAATTAATTTTTTTTAATCACAACCACTTGCCTCATCAAGCGATTATCTTGCTTTGATCGAGAAGAGCTACATGACTTCATGGACGAAGTTCATTATATGCTAATCACCATCCGTAATGACTATACATTGTTCATTGCTTCCGTTGGCCAAAACAACCCTACTGTCTTGAACACCATCATCTACTCTGCACGCCATTGTTAATACAAACGATTTACTAATCTAGATCGTAAATCTATTTTGAGCTTCTTGAATAGCGGTTGTTAAGTTTGATAAACCTATGTGTTACTTGTGAGCTAGATCTCATTTAATTGCTTATGTGCTATTTCTACATGCTCTTAGTATGTTTTACTTGTATACATGTATGCTACTTGTGTAGAGATCATTAGCTTCTAAGTTCGATACTTAGAACAAACGCTTCTTGTTAAGTAAAGCTGTCCGAATGCGGATCCTAGTTTGTAACTAGCTGGATCCCTCAAGTGAAGGATCCGTGGGATCCGGGCAAATAGAAGTGGAGTTTCAATCCTTTACACCTCAAACCATGTTCCTAGATTACTTCACACTAGCTGAACTTAATACTTTAGGATGTCTTAAGTCCTTCTCAAGCTTAGTAAGCTTCACACTCACTCATAGCTCATTAAGGATCACACTCAAAGTGCTTTTCGATCTATCGTTTCACCTAAACTCATTACTCTTCCGCTCTCTAGATCACTCATTATTTCTCACATGATCCCTCACATCTAGACTTAGAAATCTTTCGATTATGGCAAAATTGATCATAATCATCCTTACCTCTAAATTGGTCAAAATGGATCAAATTGTACTTCTTCCACCTTAAAACCTTTAGGATCTTCTCCAAGACATTATCCTAAGTCACTATCTGATCACTAGGATCATTTAGCTCCATTTGACACTCTCAAGATTTTAGTGTCATCTTTGTTCATTCATTGGTACTCACGAAAGTTCCAATTTCTTCCATATAAGGCAATCATTAGCTACATCACTCATTGCCCTTGAACATTTAAGTACCCTTCCATTTAAAGACACTTAGGAGAACTGAAACACTCAAAAAGGTATAGGCTTTAGACCTTTCAAACATCACTTCTATCCTTTCCTAGGCTGGCGAGCGGATCCCCCATTGGTAGAAACCGTAGGATCCGGGTGACAGATTTATGTCAACTCTTGCTCGAACAATCATTTCAAGCTCATCTTGCTAACTTGAACACTCCACCTCATCCTAATTAAATCCCTAGATCAGTAAAACTCTAAGTTGACTCTTGTGCATGCTAATCATCACATTCCAAAGGATATTAGAGACTTAAGTCTTGAATGCACTTGCCAAATCCTTCCCTTTATAAGTCATCTTGCTAGAATCCCTTAGTCATCAAACACAACATAATTCTCAGCATTTAGAAACCTTTTCCTTAGTCATTTCATCATGAGGAAAGCTCCTAGTGCTAACTCATCCAACCAAGAACCACCCAAGAAACTTGCTCGTATTATACACGAAATTTCCTCCACCGAATCATCATCCGTAAGAGATAATAGTGCTAGAATCTCACCTCAACAAACCCATTCAACAATTTCCAAGAGAACCGCAATAATTAGCATTAAACCTTTTAGGTTAGAAAAGGGATCATCGAGCTCTAAACCAAACGTACCTAGTTCTAGCAAAACGTCTAAACCTTCATTCCTAGAGCATGGACTTCACCAAGTCTCTCTCTATTCATTAGAGCATTCACCACCGAAAACTTCCCATTCACCAACCTTCTCGTTAAAATAGGAACCACCTACATCACCAACTAGTCCATCGTTGGTAACAAGGAACCACCAAGGACTTGATCATATATAGGAATTTCCATCACCACCACTCTCATTCCTAGTAGAACCTCATCCTAAATTACTCAATGTACCTCCACCATCATTTGTAGAACCTCCTCAAAACATCCTGTTCCTAATCAAGACAATAATAGCTCTAAATGTCTAATCACCCAAGGACTTGTTCAAGAAGTACGAAATGAGTTGCATTTCATGTTTAATCATCTTCTTGAAAGATTGGACCAAATCAACAAGTCTACTCATCCCTAGACTCAAGCACATTGTTGCTTCTTAAGCTTTGGTCACTTATTAGTATAAGTAGAATATGGCTAAATCATTCTCTTAGTTTTTAGAGATTTGTTGATCATCTCTTATGTTTTATTGAATGATAGTTTACTTGCCATATTACATTGAGTATATGTTTGTTGGTTGAATACATATCTCATTTTGATGTTAACATTACTTGTTACATCACCATTGCTTTGGTGATCATATTTCCTATACGATCCTCAAAATTTCTAGACGGATCCCTACTAGGAGGGAACCGTGAGACGTAAAAAACTATTTTCTACTAACTTGGATCACATATGCAGGAAATTGTGCATTATACTTGTTTTCTAACCTTTGCTTTGTAGTTATTCAATCTACACTTGAAGCCTTTGACACCCTAAAGCTAGGGGGAGCTTTGTGTCAAAACAATACATTGCAAATTACTTGCAATATTAGGATTACATTTGTCAACATCCCTTTGCAAAATTGCAATCATCAAGGGGGAGCACATTCGTCACTTAGACGAAATCTTTTGCAAACTTAGTTGCAAACAAACTAGCTTAGTATTACTTTCTTGACGCCCTTACATAGGGATGGACTCGTCAAGGGGAGTAAAGACGAGATTCGTTCCGTTACTTGCTCTCTATATTTTTTCTTTCACATGTTTTTCCTAAAAACAATGTGTTAGTTTCCTTTCGAAGCTCTTTTTGTTTCGAAAAAAAGGGGGAGAAGAAAGTAAAAACTACAAATTCAAACTTTTATGAATTTTAGCTTTTCCTTAAAATAATTTTATATTTTGTCATAAACAAAAAGGGGGAGATTGTTAATACAAATAAGCCGTAAAAACGTTCATTTATATTTTACGATCTTCTAATGTTTTGTCGATAACAAACGTAAAATCATTTTAACGAAACAAATAAAATACGTAAATGGTTTGAACTAATAGTTTCTAACATATTCACATTTTCACATAAAACACTAAAACAAGTATAAGTGATTTTATGATTTAATATTACATATGTACAACAACTAGTGTTTACATATTTGGGTAAAATATACACATAACTAGTATGTAGTATATTGGATAATATAAATGGGTAGAAACTTAAGTATCATAACCGATTGGGCAAATACATTGAATGTAGTTGGGTACAACCCAAAGCCCATGACCCATTGAGCTTGACCCATAACCCATTGCATGACATCATGCTTATATCATATATGGATAATATCCATAACCCATGGTATTGACCCATACCCAATGTCTAGATACATTGAACCTTTGGTGAGCACTCAAGAGAATGTCTAGATACATTGAACCCTTGGTGAGCACTCAAGAGATACATTGTATCTAGCCAAAGATCCATGGATCAACCCATGACCCATAACCAAAATACCCATGGGCAAAGAGGAGCGTTCCACGGATCCCTAGCTTTGTGCTAGCGGATCCCTTGTGGAAGGGATCCGTGGGATCCGAAACAGAGAAATTTTCCCTATAAATAGTGAGCCATTTCTTTCCTTTTTAGCTCACCACTTCACACACTCTCTCCCAAGTTTTATATCTCTCTAACCTCATATCCAAGAGATCTATGTAGTTTGTCTTTTGTTTTGTGTGATCTTCTAGGTTCCTCTTAAAGGCAAGATCACCACTTCTTGAAGTCGAGCAAGCTCAAGTCCATGAGTTGCCATGCTTCGTCATCATCAAGACAACGAAGTTTCTCTTGTTGATAGTTCTTTCCTCCTCCATAGATGTTGAAGGCATTAGTGAAGGATGCCGAAAGTATCAAGACGAAAGCATTAGTGAAAGGTGCTTATCGTTCGTGTCAAGAGCATTAGTGAAGAATGCTATAGGTGTCAAGACGAAGGCATTAGTGAAGGGTGCCAAGCGTTGTGTCAAAGGCATTAGTGAAGGATGCCAGAGAATCAAATCAAGTAGCATTTGAGAAGAATGCCTAGGTCATATAGTCGATGAGGTGCATCGTTATACTTATAAGTATTTGTTTATTTCCAAGGATGGTGATATCCTTGATGGTGTTGTAACAAGAGAGGATCTCCTTGACATGAGGTGTTGTGTTGTGAAGGGTAGTAGTTCCTCCATAGTAATGGAACTAGGTGCTTAGCCTAGTACCTAATAAAGGGTAGGCGACGTTGTGATAGGATTAGTTCTCCTTGGTGTGAAAGAACTTGATGGTTAGCCTAGCACCGTATAAAGGGTAGGCGACGTTGTGTTAGGTGTGGTTCGCCTTGGTGTGAAGGAACTCGGTATTTAGCTTTGTACGGGAAAAAGGTTAAGCGACGTTGTGAAGGCTTCTCCGCCATAAGGAGTTGGTGTAGTGTTACGAACTCTCGAGTAGGTGACTCGGGGAGTGGAGTAGGGCAAGGAAGGTGTCCTTGTAGCCGAACCACTATAAATACTTGTGTCGTGGTGATGTGCTTCTTACTCTTTATCTTTCATTACACGTTTATATATCTATCTATCAACGTCCAACATAAACAACCAAATAGATTGACATAAGTCGATCTAAATATTTAAAAAGTTTTAAATTGGTAAAACTATTCAACCCCCTTCCACTAGTTTTCCACAATTGGCATTAGAGCTTCGTTACCAAGTTTTTATAGTATATTGTACTTTGAAAACTTGATACGATCCGTGTATGTTTGAAAACTACAAAGAAGGGATTTTCTTAAAACAAAGAGTCATGTTTTTAGAAATCATCATATGTTGGATAGTGATAGATCATTCTAATTTTTTTCTTTGAGAGTTCTTCATACTAGGATTTGGGTATCTTAGAAGATCATGAAGTATTTACGGCGTCTATAGTTTCTAAAACCATAAAAAGGGAATATAGCAAAGGATTTGGGTATCTTAGAAGATCATGAAGTATTTTGCGCCTATGGTTTCTAAAACCATACAAAGGGAATACAACAAAGGTATGTTTTCTTAGTTACAATTTTTGTCAAAAACGTGCTAAATTGCTTGTGGACAAAATGGTGATATATGCTTCTATCTTATAATAAGCATAATATGAAAAGTGTTTTAGTAATTTTTTTTCTTTGAAGTTTTGTTGTTAGATATCTTGTTAATCAAGCTTGAATAAAGGTAAAATGGGTAATATAACTTCACTAAAAGTCTACAAAGACTAAACCTTTTCGTCGGGTCAAAACGTACATTTTGTAATTACGTAGTCAGAATCCGGATCCCTCAGGGTTACAACTGGACGGATCCTCAAGCAAGGATCCGTGGGATCCGTGGTCTTGATTAGACATTTTTGTCTGAATTTCAAAAATTCATAACTTTTTAACCGTAAGTCGTTAGAAGTCGTGCCACCTATCGTTTTAAAGGTATTTCATGCTCTTGCTTTTCCTTTTAATTTTCCAACTAAAGAAGACTCGGTTTGTGATGTTTGTGGTGGTGAGTTTGGTGGCGATTATCGTGGTGGTTGTGATGTTTTTAGTGGTTGTATTGTTTGTGGCGGTTGTGTTATTTTTGAAGTATTACCGAAAGCTTTAAAGTTGTGAAATGGGTATTGTTGTGAAGTTGAATAATGCCATTTTGTTAAAAATGATCTTGGTTAATCTGTAAATTTTGTTGAGGGAAAGCAGGTTGTGCGAAATATGGTTCTTGAGAAGCATATTGTGCAAATGATATCGTTAAGCATATTTATGCAAATGATAGTATGTTTTGTGAAGAAATAGAATTGGCGGATGATAGTGTAGCGGGTTGTGAGAAACTTGAATTTTTGAACAAATAACACATAGGAAATATGTTGTTCATGAGCCAATCGTTTATTTGGTTACTCATTTTTGGAAAAGATGATTGAAGTGTATGTGAATGTGTATGGAATAAGTAAAATTGTGATTGTGTTTGGTTGTTTGTATTGTAAAAGTGGGTATTAATTGGAAAAAATAAGGGTTTATTTTTTTGTGGCATTGCTTTTGAGACCGGCCCAACGTTTACATTTGAAAAAAGAAGGAAAAACGGTTGTGAATGGGATGGCGAAACCACCATATAACGCAGTTGTGGCGCCATCCGCGGTGCAACATAACGGCGACATAGGTGCCGTTTATTGGCTATGTCGTGCAATCCAGACCTTGCAACGTGCACTCTAAGGACGTATAAAAGTGTTGATCACCTAATCACCGGCCATTTCTATTTATCCTTTAGTAACTTTTACAAGAGATTTGCTAACAACAATTTCATAGGTTTTATTTAATCATTTCATATTTATAAAATGACATTTAGTGAACTCATATATTTCATATTATACACTTTTCATCATTTCAAACATGATACATGATAACCATGAAATGTTTGGTGCTTTTAAGCAAGGTTGTCAAGATCGGGATCCTACCCAGGATCGTTTTCGTCTTTGCAAGATCGGGATCTTAAGATCCTACTCTAATGTTATTTGTTAATAGTTTAAGTAAATTTTATACAAATCTACAAATTCAAATACATTATAACCACAAAATACTATGAATGTTTTATATAAATGTTGTCCTAAATTATGATTATAAAATGTTTAAAAAGATTAACATGTTATTTTTTGAATTCTACAAATAAACAACCAATAAATTTGTAGTTTTTTAGTTTGTAATCCGAGAAAAGTAAGATCGGATCGGATTAGATCGTAAGATCGTATGTTCAAGATCGGGATCCTATAAGATCTTAAGCTTGCAAAGATCCTATGTAGGATCTGGATCGTTTTTGCTTTGCATTATCGTAAAATCGTAAGATCCTAAGATCAGGATCGGGATCCTGACAACCATGCTTTTAAGTGCTAATTATGTAATTATAAAATGATTAAATAAAACCCACATGGTTTTTGTTAGCAAATCCCATTTTATGAATAACTTTTAAGATGTGATACAAAACATGTTCAGATTTTATTTACAACTAGACAATTATTCGCGCATAGCGGCGACGGTGTATAGTAACATCAATTTATGCATGCAATTTGTTTATGTAAATATATGGGTTTGTAATAAGTGAACATGAAGAAAGTTAGTGAATTAAATTGTAATTAAGTATTTCAATATATGATAGATTGCATTACCTTTTATATGTAAGGGTATTTTGGTCTAACAATATTAATTATTTTTTTAGTTTTTAAGTTTTAAGCAAAAGTGTTTTCTATTTATATGTAACGACGCGAGCACCCGTGCATAGCAACGACATATTATAGCTGAAAAAAGTTATACTTGTGATATTGGGATTGAA
This sequence comes from Chrysanthemum makinoi, assembly GCA_910596185.1. Taxonomy (NCBI): domain Eukaryota; kingdom Viridiplantae; phylum Streptophyta; class Magnoliopsida; order Asterales; family Asteraceae; genus Chrysanthemum; species Chrysanthemum makinoi. The sequence continues at coordinate 303,610,267 of OU343223.1, forward strand.
ATACGGATCAAGATTAGGAGAGAGATTGAGAACAATAATTGGATGAATATGTAAAATACAAAAAAATGAATATAGATGAATAAAAAAATAAATAAATAAAATAAAATAAGTAAAAAGACGTGGTAATATGGTTTTTTATATAGTAGAGTTGTGGATGAATTTCTAGAAATTATTAATGATGTAATTAAATACAAAAAAATCTCATCTTTTTTTTTTCTTCAAAAATTGCATTTAACAATGGCCAATTTTATATCTCCACTCCTAAAATTTGAAAATTTCATATATATTCAAACATGCTTTAAAAACATTGTATATTTTACACTTTGGGTATATATAAAATAACTCATGAAAGTATGAAATTAATCCTTAAAAAAAGTTGTCATGCATATTCTTAAATCTTTCGAATGGAGCATTCTTAAAGAAACTATTTCATTAACGCAACATTGTTTGATTTTTTTTTGTAGTAAAGTGAATAAGATATTTTCAAGGATTGAACATTAATCATTTTTAAGTATTTTTAAGTTTGAAGGAAAAACATATTCTATATGTGTACTAGTGATTGGAGATAAGATAGGAATCTAACATAATAAAATTAAAGGCCCGTTTGGTTTGTAGGCGGGTTTAGGATTTGGATTTGGATTAGGATTTAAATTTGGATTAGGATTTGGATTTGAATTTGATGTATGAGAGAGAAAGAAAAATAATATAAAAAAATTGTATGTTATAAATTAAAATCATACTATTTTATATAATATTTTAACATTTAAAAATAAATAAATTAATAAAGATACATATCATATGCATTAACAGTACAAATCATGTGGTTGTGAGTACTGCACAATATCGAAGACTACAAATGACCATTCTTTTAAAGGAACCCACCCTGCGGGTTTTCAAGTGAAATATTGGGACTCAAAACCATGCAGAATGCCAAGCGGGTTGTACCAAACATCTAAGATGAGTCCAAAAGCTAATCCACTTGTCAAAACAGCCAAACCAAACATACTTTGACATGTCATTTAACTTTTAGCATATTTGTTAATGAGTATTGATTGACATTACTGCGTAAAAGTGCCTAAAAACCAGATGAAGAAATATGACAAGATCAAAGGTAAATGTTATGCGTGTGAAATTGTGTAATCCATTTATCTAATATTAAATTATTTAAACACAATTAGTCATGTTGTGAATTAAGTTTCTGTATCATTTCGCCTCTCAGAAAATGGGCCTTCAAATTATTGGGCCATTGGAAAAAGTTCAGGCCCATATAGTATGAGCACCTGAAATTTATGAAACTTCATGTTTAATGTTATTGTCAATCAAAATCATTTGGTGATAGGAGTACTACTCCGTATATATTAAGTAATTATAAGAGCATAACAAAAATACAAATAGTTATTTAGGTAAACAATTTGAAAGTTTTGTTCTTCTAGATAATGTGCAATTCAGCCAGTAAGATCACATTTGGCTGCAAGGTCGTTCCAACAAATATTTTGCGTTATTAAAAGATATACACAAGGTTCATATGTTACATTAAACTATATAGTATATTCTTTTGGACAAAGTAAAGATTTCATGAGCCATTGAAGTGAAAAATTAAATTCTCATAAATGTGTATACATGGAGATATCGACAATGACCAAAATATTTAGTAGTGTTTAACAATCGAGATATCGACACATTTGTATAGTAAATGTGTATACATGGAGATATCGACACATTTCTCAACTTAATAACATATTATGTTTTGAAAACACGTCAAATAGCAAAATAAACCTTTCATATAATTATTTTCATAGTATTTCGGAGTTTGATATAATTCAGTTTTAGCAGCTGAACCCTTGATGGCATTTGAGAGTATATATATACGCAAGTATGCAACGACAACATGAATCTAACAAACATCAATTTTACATTCGATGCATATTATTTGTTAAGTTCTTGTTTGTTTTTATGAATTTATTAATGTATTGTTTAAGGCGAGCGAAAGTTATAATTTGAGGTGGTAAATGATAAGTTTTAGAAATCACACTACAAATCTATCGTTAGGGTGACAAATTACAAAAGTAGTAAAATAATTTAAAAATTTACGCTACAAGTTTTTTCACTTCTATCTCCGCCTCTTTTACAACAACAACAACAAACCTAATCATCTTAGAGAGAGGGTAGCGGCGAAATGTACATATCCTATCCTTCCACCGGGATAAGCACGACCGATTAGAGGGACTGCTAGGGAGGACCTCCTCCCTCTTTTCTTGTTTTAAATGCACCATGCATCCAGCTTAAATGAGAAGTCTTGTATATCAATTTTGTATTAGCCATGCTTTAGGCATGAGTTTGACTAAAATATACTAATATTATAAGGAGTGTTAAATGGTAATGACTTAAACAAATAGATTCTAGTGATTGCAAAGTTATTGTTACATTAAAGAAAACATAACATGGTACTAAAATGATGCAGATCTCTAAGGCGCCGACATATTACATGTTACTAGTATTAAACTATGAATTCGCCGGTTTTGACCCTGTTTGAAAATGTGCTTAATGGCTGCAAGAGTAGTATAAAACAGCAGCAATCACATCAATGAATTCTCAAGTAATACACCACAATGGCATATACTCAAACTCTAGTCACTTTCTTATTCTTTTCTCTTTTACCCATCTTCAACGCTCAAGGCGATGAACTTCCAAAACCTACTGCCCTTTACTTACCAATACTAAAAAATGCATCAACACATCAGTACTATACTAGATTTAGTACTCAAGGACTTGATGCATTGATCGATCTTGGAGCAGAATCTGTATGGTTTGATTGTACGACCTACCACTCAGTTAACTATAAACGTGTATCGTGTGGTTCAGACCAATGTACAAAAGCCAAGGGTTCTCTATGTATGGGGTGCAGCTCTGTCTGTGCTGAGTGCAGCTGGACTCCTGAGTGCTTTAACAACACTTGTGGTGTGTATGCTTACAACCCTTATAGAGAATACACGAAAGTTCAGCCTTATGGTAACATCGACAGATGGTAAGGCTATTAAGGACAATTATTGGGTGAACAACTTTTTGTTCTCTTGCGCTGAATCCACTATGGTTGAAGGCTTACCTGGTGTCCATACTAAAGAGTTGGTTGGCCTTGGAAGAACCCAAGTTTCGCTCCATGCACAAATTACATCTTTTTTTTGGCTTGATTCCACAATTTGCTCTTTGCTTACCATCATCTTTATCATCTGAAACCAATCCAGGAGACATAATTCTTATGTTCGATCTAAGTACTACACTTCTAAGTTTCAGTCCATCTCTCCTTCTTTCAAACACAAGTTGCTCTCATTCCAGGGTTTTTTAGTACCTAAACCTATGTACTTAGCTTGTTTGGTTCAATTTGTCTCTTTCCATTCTAATGTCTTGAATAATACATAAATGTATTTGAAGTTGAAGTTCTTTGATCAATGTAATATCTTGTATTATCACAATTTCAAAGTTTTTTTATTAGTTAAAAGTAGAAGTGAACAATGATTTCGGGATAAGTCGACATAGAAAAGTGGACAAAACTGACATGATAAAAGCAAGAAAGTGCAATCATACCACATAGCACTCTATAGCAGTATAGCACATACCATAACTTTTGATAGGCAAGGCTGGGCCTATAAATAACTGGGCCTCTTATTGAGCAATAATTGGGCCACATGGAAGAGTTTTAGGCCATATAATTTGGGCCCCACAAGTCCAGAAATTTATTATCCTATACCCTGTAGTAAGGGTGTGCATGGTCCAAAAACCGGACCGGACCGAAAACCGATTTCGGCATAAACCTAGAAGACCGATATGTGGTCGGTCCGTCTGATCGTGCCCGGACCGTCAACAGGCCACCAGTTTTGGTCCGGACCAACCGACCGAGGACCACAGCGGATTAAAGACTGGACCGACCGAATGGTCCGGTCCGTCCTCGTCACCCTTACCCTCTAGTGAAATAAAACATAAAATGTAGAGTAATTGATACTTGTAATCAAAGTATGTAACACCGTTCATCCTTATCGCCCAATTCAGTTATCTTCTCTGTTAGGTTTCAGTCGTTAAATGGCAACATTAGTCCATTAACCAAACGATCGTTTGCAACGTTAGTCATTTTAACTAACAGTTGTTTCTAATTAACTCAAAATTTGGTTTTCTTACATTTACGTATGTTTTTATCTGTTTTCGTCCGTTTTATACGTGTTCGTACGTTTTTATCCGTTTTCGTACGTTTTTATCCATTTTCGTACGTTTTTATCCGTTTCGTCTGTTTTATACGTTTTTCTCTGGTTTTATCAATTTCGTTCGTTTCATACGTTTTCGTACGTTTTTATCAGTTTTCGTCCGTTTTTATACTTTTCGTCTGTTTTACATGTTTTCCAACATTTTTATCCGTTTTCATCCGTTTTTATACGTTTTCGTACGTTTTTATCAGTTTTCTTCCGTTTGTATATGTTTTCGTCACTTTTTTTACGTTTTCATCCGTTGTTATACGTTTTCGTCTGTTTTTATATGTTTCCATCCGTTCTTTTATGTTTTCATCATTTTCTTACATTTTCGTACGTTTTTATTCGCATTCATCCGTTTTTATAAGATTTGTAAAATTAATTACTTTTGCATTTAATAGCTATACTCTTCATAGCTAGCTTCAGATGATTTTTTTAACAGCTTCAGATGATTTTTTTAACATTTTGGTTTTCTTTTCATTTGTATGTACTTTTGCTTAACATGATGTAAACTCATTTCAAAATTCAACATTGTGTAGATTATTATACCTTATATATGTAATGAAATCAGTGGCCAACTATTTTGACGTTATACCTCTATAACATGATCGACTAGCGCGGTAGCGCCTATGATTGCCGCAACATACGTCGCACCAGCTCTTTGTAGTGTTTATACGTGTTGGTTTTTGTAGTGTTTATATGTGTTGGTTTGATATTGTTCATTACTTTTCTTAAATTTACTCAAGTCTGATATTCTTGCTATTTGTAAAGTTATTGTAACGAACAACATGAAGTTGAAAAAAGTCCTTACCTAAAATGTTTTTACACTAATACCCTATTACATAAGAAGGTTGGTGCTAGAATACTATTTCATTCTATCATAATCAACAAATGGTTTTCTTATATCTTCATGTTTAGTATCTTTATCCAATCACAATCATTTTGTGACAGGAGCACTATATAATTTGAGCATAACAAATGAAATACAGACATTTTATTATGGAACACAATTACTTACTATTTGCTAATGAACAAAGACACCAAGTTATTTACTAATGAGCCATTTATAGAGTGAGAAAAAAAAAAAAAAAAAAAAATCCCTAAAGACCAAAAGGAAATCAACTCAGTCAAAAAGCTCATACAAATAATAAAGCATCCATTATATTTATAAATTCCTCCCATTCAAGATCCCAAAGGCCAAATATTATATTTTTACATTCATTCCTAAACATGGAAGTTTAAATGAAACTTTTACAACACAATGAGCAGAATCTGTTTTCATCTTTTCAATTCTTCTACATATGGATTGTTCAAAAATCTTTGGTCCATAACCGCAACCACCAAAAAACGGAATCACATCTTATAAACACAGCAAGAATGATAAAGCCGCTTACTCATCCTCATCGTCACATAGCCTTTGCGAGTCTACTTCCAACTCCCATGGGGGAAGACAGCCTTTGTAGAGTGAATGTCTACACAATGACGATATCGACACTTTTCTCAACTTATTATGAGATGAAAATGATGCAAAACAACTAAACGAGCTTCTTAAACTCTTCTTTTCATAGTCTTGAGAGTTTGATTCATTTCTAACAGCAGAACCCTTGATAGCATTTGGGAGTATGCAACGACAACATGAACCTAAAAAACACAAGTAAACAATGAGCTCAGAATGGCAACATAACCAAGAGACTAAATAAAACAAAAAAAGGCAACGACTTTAAATACCTATTCTGGCTAGCCGGTTGACCCAATTGGGGATTTTGTTCCCGGTTAATTTGTAACACATATCGTCACAAAAATGATTGCAATTCTTCCTAAATAAGTGGTAAGTGTCACCATAATAGTTATCAGATTGCAGCTCAATGAATCTTTGAACTTGGTTTGGGGTTAAGTTTGTGGTACCCATTAAAATCGACTCCCTAAATTTGAACCCGGGGCATTTTTTAGGCTCAATCTGAAAGACCCCACTTTCTGATTCTTGGTGACATCCAAAACCATATTCCACACCATGAACTGTAATCAAATCCCAATAAACAATCAGTATATTTAAATAAAAATATTAAAAAATCAATGCATTCGTTTTTGAGATTGATCTGACCTTCTACACCCGTGTGAAAGGCGCCAATCCCTGTCCATGAAATACAAGAGTTGATGGTAGATATATCGTACACATTAAGGTAAACAGGAGTACTGCCAGGAGGGTAAAAGCGTGAAGAATCATCTCGTGGCAGGATACAAAAAAGACTTGATGGATTCCCGTTCATATAGTATGGAACGATTTTTGTTTTCATGCCTTTAAACGGCGTGAAACTAAATAACATGGTTCAGTGATTCACTTAGACCTGCAGGATCAAATTATCATAAACATCAGACACTCAAAAACAATGTTTTGATGATCGCCACAAAAAAGGACCTTGACAACGATCATTTAACTTCGGGATTCAGAAACTTTAAGAACATGCAACTATATATAAAAAAATTGGAACCAGCTCATTCAACATGCTTAGAGATCATTTTGAAGCAAGACACTATTAATTGTAATTGTAATATCTTTTAGATGCAACTTGACAATATGCAACTTAACAGCCAAAAAAGATAATATGTACACTCACATTTAGTAACATGTAGAATCATGGACTTAAACAAATACAAAAAACAAAAGTCAAATTTGGTACTATAAAACAAGAAAATGGACAACCTTGAAATGAGATTCATACCAAATCTGGAAACTTATTTTAACTTTCCTGATCTAATTTTGTCTTTATATACTAAAAGGTTAATTGCATCAAAATTTCAAAATTCAACATTTTTACCTTGGATATTACTTGTTTAAGACAAAGTTACATCTTCAAGCAATTATGTCATTTAGGCTAAATGACATAATGTAACAATGTTTCACTACTTTTACCATTATGTAAATTTTGGTGAAATAAATTGTCACATGAACGACTGTTCCGTTCCAAAATAATTGTCCACACATCACTCATTTTACCTACAGAATTTCAAACATGATCTAAAAATGATATAGTAGTAGTAGTGGATTTAACCTACCAAAAGACACATCTACTTATGTCAAATGTAGATACTAAAAGCAACTGATCACCTTAAAAGATATCCTATGAACTTGAACTATCTAATTCTAGAAACAATATCATAACAAATTCCAAAATCTAGAAACATATAAAAAACAAAATCCTACTTACACAATTTTGAAACCATCATGAAATCAAAAACCAAACTGCAGAATCAAATTTAAACAATACAATGATGATCAAATTGAGAATGATTCTAAAAACTGATACTAAAGTACCTTATAATATAATATAAACTCTCCAAAAATGATGGCCTTCAAGTGAGGGAAAGAATGATGATTTGCTTATAATTTACTTCTTGTATTATACTAACTTGGAACTTGAAATTATAATGTGCATAAAAAGACTGATATCAATGATGATATGATTTAGGGAATAAAGTGAAAGTGATTGGTCAGTGGGTTTTCATTTCAAACTTTGAAAATTGAGTCAATGAACAAGGATTTGTAATTTTACTTTACTACCTTCTTTTCTTTGTTATGTTACCTATAAAGAGTTTAACTTTTGTTTTCTGCTTTTTGGGTGTAACTTATGTTTGTGCTAAATTAAGTTGAACATAGGGATGATAGCGAGCCAAAAAAACCTATAACTTGCGGGTACCCGTACCGTGAAGGGTGGGTAACCCAATCAAATTTTACTCACAGATAGGTTGTGGGTAAAAAAATGAACCCACAGGCAGGTATTGGGCGGGTGATGGGTAATATATACCCGTCGTGGTAAAACCCGTCACACCCGTTTTAAAATACCCAAAGATATACTTTTTAAAATACACGTGAACCCATTTTTTTTTTATTAAACTTACATTTGTTGTATTACTTATATATTTGTGAAGCTATTAGCAGATACATCTAAACCTATTCAAAACAGAGCATTATAATTGTTCGTTTTGGTTTCCAAAACTATAAGAAAAATATGAATCATCAAAATATGAAATGTATATTTAATATCTTAATTCTTAAGCCAAGTTCGTACATAGTTGGTCTTGTGATTTTAATACACATGTAACAACTAGTTTTAGGCAAAAATTCATGAGTCAAAAAATTGTATTTTTCTTATTGTATGTATTAATGCTATTAGTAATAAATAAATAGTGGATAGTTGACTAATTGCGTGCATATTTATCAATATGTCATAACTTAAACACCCTCTAATCAAGTTTTGTTTTTAGAACATTAGGAAGCAAGTGCATAAATATTACATTACACAAACCCACGAGTTTACCCGTAAGCAATGGGTACCCGCGGCAGGTCTTGGGCAAACAATTGTACCTGCAAACAGGTGGCAAGGGGTGACGGGCAAGAAAAAAAATCATAGGTGCGGATGAAGGGTTAGAGGTACTCGTGCCCATTTCCCACGGGTGCCACTAAACACCTATGTCATTTTATAAATAAGAGTGTAAGACTGCTCGTAGTGCGACACGTTTTCATGTGTAACACCATTACACAGTCCCAAAGTCACCTAAAGGTGGAGAAAGAAAATAATTGGTCCAGTCACTACGATGACTACACCACAGAGCTGTTGAATGTGTGTGCGTTTGTGAGTGTGTTTGTTTGAACACATATTCTATATAAGTAAATGTTGATTGAGAATTACGGGGGTGTAAATGATGAGCGTGAGAAGAATTGGTGACAGTGTGATGTTAAAGTGCCAATGAGTGTAAGAATTTTGATGAGTGAGAACTGTACAGTCTAAAAGATGTTTATAGGAATAGGAAAACTAATTAGTTGTTATCTCTAACTATTATTTGTAAGTTGTAGTTAAAAATTTTCTTTTGAAACTATGTTAGGAAATAACAAAAGCTTGACGCTCAATGTTCTTGAAACAAAAGTTCTTGAGAAAAAGTTAAAAATTAGAGGATAATATGCCGATAACATTACAAATGACTAAAATATTGGCGTGAATTAACACCAGCATTTTTTTATTTTCTTTTTACTACTATAGTTACATTGTTATTAATTTCATTAGTTTTTCATTATTTTATACATGAGTTTATTATTGCAAACACCCACTTAGTTATGCAACATCCTCGCGCGATAGTTGGTCACCAAAAATTGTTATTCAAGGAGATTTGTAAGTTTTCAACTTCGCTACTTGGGTCTACGATGCCATTTGTAAGTTGTAACATCCTAAGCTCGTAGTTATAGGCTAGCTTAATAATGTTTGGGATTAGCCTAAACTACATTAAAGTTATTAGTAACTCTGCAACTTAATTCTCACATAATAGTATTAATGCTATTACTTGTCAAATCTTTATTAATGTAAAACCAATTCCATATTTTATGTGAAGTAAATATAAGCAATGCTAGATTCACAAAAGAGTTTACAGAATTTAATCTAAATAATGACTTGGCAACTAAATGTAAAAGGTAAGAAAGTTAAAAAAAAAGAAAAAAAAAAAAGAAAAAAAAGGTATCATGATGCAATATAATTGGATCGCTACACAAGTCATTTTGTGAATATAAATATTGTAAAGATTGTTGGGAAATTAAAAAATAAATAAAATAAAAGGTTGTCCAAATCATTTTTTGGTAAATGAGGGACTGAGTAGACAATCTTTGTAAATATAAGACTCAATTGGACAATTATAGTTCTCATCATAGTTATGCTTTATTTTAACCTTTATCATTCTTATTCAAATCTTATCCGACTATATAAGTTGGATTTTTCTAACATGTGCTCTAAGGCACATGTTAAGCACACTAAAAGGACACTGGGTCCCACAGAAAAGGACACAGGAATCCACAGAAAAGTATAAATTTTTGTGGATTCATGTGTCCTTTTCTGTAGGACCCGGTGTCCTTTTAGTATGCTTAACATGTGCCTTAGGGCATATGTTAGACAAACCCATATAAGTTTCTTTTCTAGGCTGTTTGGTTGATGGATATTCATGAAATTTGAGGGTATTTTTATTTAAAATGATACCAATTACATGTTTAGTTGGATATAAAAAAGTGGGACCAAAAATTAAAATTCCACTATAGTAGGGACATAAGCTTTTCTATAAGGCTACATCAAGTAAGGGGCTTCAATCCCTTTCATTTTCAATTTCACGTCAGCTTTGTCTCTTCAGCGACCTTCAGGCGATTGGGTATCCCAGTAAGACGACCTACACTATAAAAAACATACCCCACAAATATACCTTTTATATTTATTAATACACACACATAACAACATTTTTATTCGATCGCCTGCACGACCAACTTGAGATGCAAAGGACCAACGACCGATTCCCCACACAAGGGAGATCGATTACCCAATCGATCTTTTAGTCGATCCAAGCCTCTATTGGAGGCAGCCTAAATCGAATAGACAAAAATGCTATTTTGGTGTTTTCTAGTTCACGTAAGAACATAATGAACAAAGGAAAATTATGTCATTATCAACATATGAATTTCAAAAATTTGATACTAAACAAGTAAAGAGTTTTTAATATACAAAATTTTAATTTCCTAGACATTTAAAATCATGAGAAATTTTAACTTCATAATTTTAAAAATCTTGAATCAAACACCCCCTTAAAGCATTTTTAGACACAAAATTTATGCACTAAAATAGTGTGAAAAAATCTTTATGAGATGTACTTGCACGAAATAAATGTTGCTCCAATATGTAACACTAACTATTTGCACTAAATACTTTTATTTAGTTCAAATTATATGTTAACACAATATATAGAAAAATAATTAAAATGACATATATCAGTATTAGGCTCATTGTAATCACATTGACTCGAGACCAAGGTTGTAAAAATCGCTAGGCGCTAGTGAGGCGGTAGGGTAGGACCTAGCGATTAATCGGTTAGGCGGGGATTAATCGGATTGAAATTTTTATACACATAATTGTAATTTTAGATATTATACTATATTATATGTATGAGATAAGCATAGTGCATCAAAGTTCAAATATTTCATGTGTTCAAATATAAACATAATACATAATTCTTTAAAGTTCAAAGTCAAACATAGATATTAGTCGGTTTGTTGATCATTTTTAAGCGATCTTTGACCGATTAATCGATTTGTTGACCGATTTTTAAGCGATTTTGTCCCATTTTTAAGCAATTTTGTTGATCGATTTTTAAGCGCTTTTGTTCGATTAATCCGATTAGACCGATTTTGTTCGATTTTGTCCGATTAATCGATTTGTTGACCGATTTTTAAGCGATTTTTGGCCAAACCGATTAAATAGGTCGATTATGATAAATCAAGGCGCTTAGTGAACGATCGGCGATCATGCGGGGATTAATCGACCGCCTGAACCGTTTTTACAACAGAGCTCAAGACTTATAAAAATAGATTTTTTATACGATAGATTATATCTTTTTATTTAGGTATCAGAGTTTAATAAATATATTGAGGTTTAAGGGCCCGTTTGGTTTGTTGCTAGGAATGACAATGGGTATCGGATTTGGAATGAGATGGAATGATAATGGGTATGAAAAAGTGTATGATTACGATTGTTTATGTTTGATTGATAAAATATGGTATGAAAAAGTGTATAGATATTTGAATTTTGTAGTGGTAAAAAGATGGCCTCACGGGAATGGATTTCATAGACACCAAATTGGTGTGTAATGAATCTATTACTATGATATACCCATTTCATTACCGGGCCTACAAAACAAAACAAAACAAACACCTACTATGACTTTGAAAGTCATAGTTTCATTCTCATTTATGGGAACCAAACGGACCCTAAATGAAGTGAATAATATTAGAGATATGAATAGTATTACACTATATTTAGCGTTTTACTATTCATTGCACTAATTTAGTGCTAAAGATAATGCTAACATGAAGAAACATTTTGTACTTTTGACATTAAATTAGTGAAAAAAAACATACTACCTCCGTCCCACATTAAATGTCCACTATGACTTTTTTAAGTCTTTTTTCTTCAACTTTGACCTTAAATATATTTGATTGTGTTATATAATACTTAATAAAAATTATACAAATGAAAACACAATTAAAAACGTAATCCATTCATATATCATGCATCGAATATTATATAACACGAACAAAAGTATTGAAAGTCAAAGTTAAAGAAAAAAGACTTGAAAAAGTTATAGTGGACACTTAATGTGAGACGGAGGGAGTATTTAGTAGTAACATTAGAGATGCTCTTAAGCCATCACCAATCATCATATGCAAACTACCAATTTCTCTCTATTTGAAGAATGGAGCATCAAAACTCATCTCCAAGACTCCAACCATGCTTCAAATTTAGAGAAAATTTGAAGCATTGCTCAAAATCCTCTATATTTGAAGGATTACTATTTATCATCTAAAATTTTTATTAGTACCATTTTTTTAATATCTTTTGATTATTACTGGATCATTACTTGAGATTGTTCAATTAATTCAATATAAATATGTTTGAAATTAAGGTTCGAAGGACATGGTTAAAGATGAACTTGTTTGGGATGATGAATGTAACTAAAAGTGTTTTTTTCATCCTTTAAATTTTGATGACTTATGAAGTACATGGTCGTGGTTTACAAAAAGGATTATAAAGAATAAAGAGGTTTAAAAACTTGTAAATGATAATAAGAAACCATTTCAAGCTAGTATGTTTATGAAGAGCAATAAATATTAAACTTTATAATTTAATAAATTAAAATTATTTGATGCATATATAAAGCTTTAAAAGATTTATAAAGTTTATAAATTAGTGTTACGACACAATCATAATGTTTACATAGTGGGTCTTATCTTCGAAAATTCCACTCGCAATTACATTTAATTAAATGAGTTGTCTAATAACGTGTTCTTTAGAGTACTTGTTAAGGCCCATTTAAAAACGTATTTATAAACATTAACTAAAGATTTAAATTACTTTAAGACAATGTGAAATTTCAATTTGATGAACACAAGTTTTCTATACTAGACGAATACCCGCACAAAGTGACGATGTAAGCTGCAAATAATTGTACTTACGAAATCGTGATTCTGGTTCGACCCATAATGCAAAGCGTGTGTTTTTTGAAATACAAATCGTGTGGTTTTTAAAACTAATACAGTGTATATTTTTGAAAAGTTGTATAGTTTAAAATTGATAAAAAAATACATAATTTAAGTTGCTAAGTTTTTAAAAAATTGTCAGATTTAAAAGGTAATTAGAGGTAATTTAGGCAATACATTAATTAAGTTTCAAGATTCAAGATTGAAGATTTAAAAAAAAGACAACAATTCATCTTCATGATGGAAAACAAATAGCTAATAACTCAAATTTTGGCACGGGTGATGCATAGGTTTTGTCTACCGGGAGAAACAAAACTTTTAGAGTAAATTACATCGTTTGTCCGTGTGGTTTGAGTCAAATCCCTATTCTCGTCCCCAATTTTTGCTTTTTAGTTAAAATGTTCATCAACTAAAAAGTAGATATAGTATTGTGTTCATCAACTAAAAAGCAGATATAATATTGTGTTCATCATCTAAAAAGCAGATATTATACTATTATAGGGAGAAAACTCAAATATATATTCGACATAAAGGAATATGAACTTATGAACGAATGACTTTCGTATCCTAAAACATATCCTTTCGAAAACAAAAACAAAAACACTTTAAAGTACGAATAATTAGGTTTATTTTGTTCTTTTTCAAGAAGGAAACATACTAAACCAACTACAATGTATCACCCGCATATCGTATAACATATCCTTTCGAGTTTTCTCCTTTTCGTTACAAATGACTACTCCAACTTAGTTGTCGTGAGCGTGATTCTTGGTATTAAGGTTGTTATCCACTCGTGTTTTTTGCTTGAACAATTTTCCTAGATGCGTGATAATGAGGCACGTCCTACTGCACAAACCTTCATTGGGTTAAACACTAACATGTTATTGGGTCCCACAAATACCCCACTAAAAATACCTACTCACTCACAATACACAAAAAACAAAAGAAAAAAAAACACAAGAATGCAAATGGTTTGAGCCATTGCATTGGCTCAAAACGTTTGGCTCACGAATGGCACGATGTCTGTATGGTTTCAAATGGCATGCATTTGGCACACCAATAACACCCCATACCTTGTGCTCTAACAAGCAATAGGTATTTGTAGTTGATAGTTTATTTTTTAACGACAATTTTTTTATACTATATATCACCCATCTCCTAAATATCTCGTACGAGGCTTGGACCCTGTTGGCCCATTCACAAAAGGGAAATGATAAAAGGCCTAATTTGGAGGCCTAAACTGAGGTGTCATCCTCCGGTTGGTAATATCAAGGAATCATAAAAACGCGAGCGGGTATAATTGCCCTTGGTCAAGGGTATGCTTTGACATTTCAGTTATCGAGTTTCGGTTTATTCGGTTCGGTTAGTTCGGTTAAAGAATTTTCTGGGTAAAATCGAAAACCAAACCGAACTGAATAACAAAAAACCAAACCGAATAACCCAAATTACATAATTTTAGTTATTTATTTATTTAATTATATATTTTTTTTGCAAAAAAAAAGTAAAAAATTTAAGCTAAAAAGTTTTATATTTACACTATGAAAGATTTTTAATATTTTTTGCTGAATATAAATATATGAAAATTTATATATTCATGTGAATTCGATTTTAGGGTTGGTTCGGTTCGATTTTCATTTTATCTAAAACCATAACTGAACTGAATATCGAATATTTAATTCGGTTCAGTTACAAATTTCGGTTCGATTTCGGTTTTATTGGATGAAACCCGAATTCTGCACGCCCCTTGTTGAAACCTAAGGACCAGTAATAATTATAAAATTTGTCATGGGCTGATCTGCTGGATTGAATTTGCTAACTGAGCCTTAGCCTTTGTTGGGCTTTTATTCTCATTCTGTACATTAAACTATTTAAGTACTTCAGTTATTTACTTCACAGCTTCTTCACACTGCATTTTTTTTTTCAACACTAGTTCAACTGATAATCAAATGTTAACACTACTAAAAAGATGCAAAACCCTTAGAACACTCACACAGCTCCACACCCATCTCATCAAAACCGGGCTCGAAAACGATCCGTTTTTAACCGGAAACTTAATCCTACACTGTGCTATTAATATCACCAATGCAGTTCCTTATGCACACTCAATACTGCACTATTTTCCAAACCCAACTGCATTTATGTATAACACCCTTATACGCGGATACACGGAGTCCGATCACCCGTGTAACGCTCTTAGCACGTTTAACGAAATGCGTAGAATGTTGTCCCACATTGTGTGCTTAGATAGTTTTACTTTTGCTTTTGTACTTAAAGCAGTTGCGAATATGAGAAGTTGGGACAGTGGGGTGCAGGTGCATTGTCTAGGGATAGTTTATGGGCTTGATATGCATATTTACGTTGGGACAACGCTTATTAGTATGTACGCTGAGTGCGGGTGGATTAAGGAGGCGAGAAAAGTGTTTGAGGAAATGTTGGCCCCGAATGTTGTCGCGTGGAATGCGATGATTACAGGGTGTATTAGGTGTTGTGATGTAAAGGGGGCGGAGAGTTTGTATAGAAGGATGGATGTTAAGGATTTGGTGTCGAGTAATGTTATGTTGGATGGTTTTATGAAAAGTGGGGAGGTTGAGGTTGCGAAGAGGATGTTTTTTGAGGAGATGGATGTTAAGGATGATGTTTCGTGGAGTACGATGATTGTAGGGTTTTCTCATAATGGGTGTTTTGGTGAGGCGTTGGATTTGTTTGTGGAGTTGCATCGGGTTGGGTTGAGGCCTAGTGAGGTGAGTTTGACAGGGGTTCTTTCTGTGTGTGCGCAAAGTGGGGCGTTTGAGTTTGGTAAAATTGTGCATTGTTATATTGAGAAATGTGGGTTTATTTGGTTACGTTCAGTGAACAATGCGTTGTTGGATACGTATGCTAAGTGTGGGAACATTGATATGGCTCGTTTAGTTTTTGAAAGAATGCCTGGATTCAAGAGTATAGTTTCTTGGACAACAATGGTGGCAGGATTGGCAATGCAAGGGTATGGCGACGAGGCTCTAAAACTATTTCATCAGATGGAGGATTCGGGGATTAAACCTGATGGAATTACATTCATTTCCATTCTTTACGCTTGTAGTCACGCGGGTTTGATTGAAGACGGATGTAGGTACTTTTCCATGATGAAGAATGACTATGGTATAGAGCCGACATATGAACACTATGGTTGTATGGTTGACTTACATGGTCGAGCTGGTGACCTTCAAAAGGCGTACACATTCATCACTCAAATGCCAATAAAACCAAACGCTGTTATTTGGCGAACACTTTTAGGTGCTTGTAGCATTCATGGTAATGTTGAATTGGCTGAGGAAGTTCAGTTAAGAGTCTCTGAACTTGACCCTAGTGATTCTGGTGACCATGTTTTGTTATCTAACATATATGCAGTTGCCGGGAAATGGAAGGATGTTGCGACTGTAAGAAAGTCAATGAATAGTCAAGGACTAACGAAAACCCCTGGTTGGAGTATGATTGAAGTTGATAAAATCATGTACAGTTTTGTTGCTGGTGAAAAGGATAACGAGGTCACAAAAGAGGCTTATACAAAGCTTAAAGAGATTATGTCGAGACTTAGAGTTGAAGCAGGTTATGCACCGGAGGTAATTGGCAGCGTTTTACATGATATTGAAGATGAAGAGAAAGAGGACTTGTTAGTTACGCATAGTGAGAAACTTGCTCTTGCATTTGGGATGTCAAGATTATGTGACGGAAGTGTGATAAGAATAGTCAAGAATTTGCGGGTATGCAAGGATTGCCATACATTTGTGAAACTTGTTTCTAATGTATTTGGAATAGAGATTGTGCTGAGAGATAGAAGCCGGTTTCATTCTTTTAGAGATGGTTTGTGTTCTTGTAAAGATTACTGGTAAAACAATACAGGAATGTAAACTATAACTCCGTTAAGTAATTGACTAGCACAAAATCAAGTTACAAAAATTCAATTCATAAGCTGATAAAATTGTTTTTGAGTGTGACAAATTTGTTGATATATCCTAGCAAAACAGTGAGTATGAGGCACGTGTATTGTTACTGCCCGTTCTTTAAGTTGCAGGAACAGTTACAAAACCATCATCATCCTCTTCATCAGAGTTAATGCTCTCTGCTTGTTCATTTACGTCTGTGATTGCTCTTCCTTCTGGCGGTGGAACCGGTGGAATGGGTTGACTGCTATCGTTGACAAAATGCTTTGCTGCATCGAAGTAAGTAGACATATAGAGTTAAACCATTATATAAATATCTTAAAAGTCATATAAGTCGTAATCCGAATTTACTTAATACCTGATATCAGAATCTTCATCACAATTGCCTTGATGAATAGAAATTCACTTTCATGGGCGCTAACGAATTTACCCTGCAGGTCCAGATATTCGTTAGATCATATGAACAAAAATTCGTAGCTAAAAGTCTAAAACTCAGTGATTATATCTAAAGGCAGATGAAAGTAAACTACTCCGTATTTACTTAATTATGTTTTTCCTTGATACCTAACAGTCTGAAACTAATGTGGCTGTTCAATTTCTATCTATAATCTATTAAAAGATCCAATGTTCAAAATTTTGTTAAAGATGTAAATGGCATACACTTTACTTCAAGTGATTATGAGGAGGAAAAAAACTTTACCGTTTCACTGTACAAAAACGCCACAATGTGATCGAGGTTGCCTTGATGCCTCAAAAGAAAAGGACGTATATGACTCATGTATATCAGTTTAGCACCCTGTTTAACAAGAAAAGACTTGAACATGATTAGTACACAAAAACTTAATTGCTGCTGGGCCCTCGTAGTTTACAAAGAAAAAAAACGCATACTTACATTAGTGGTGGGAAGCTGAAGCCAAACAAGAAACGCAAACTTCATATGATGGTAAAGTGGAACCCTGAGAAACCAACAATTTAAATGTAACTCAAGAAATCAAACAGTTAAGGTATAAACCGAATCGGGTTTAAAGATGATACCATGATATAACTTTGTCGGCAAACGTTTCTGCAATGCTAAAAGTCCCATATGCTGCAACCAACAATTTCAGTTTGAGATCGAAAGAGTAGGCAAAATAAACAACATATCCAACGCATAAGATATAGCATCACTAACCTGCCCAGTATAAAAGCATCTTTTGCTGATCAGATCTGTTATTCGTCTCAATTGCCTTAAAAGTAGAGTAAACAGGTAATATAACTCCCACAGAACAGCTGCAAACAAAGACACGGTAAGAAAAAAATGGTAGCTAATATAATTTCTTTCACGTCAAATATGGTCATTCGACTCCATTTAAACGTTACCATGCTGTTTTTAGGATAATGTTGGAACCAAGTGGGCAAAGAAGCAACTTCAAGCCAACCTGCATTTAAAATTCATAGCATGAGTACTGAATCATCCCCATTATAAGGTTTTTTTTATTTAATCTCCATTTTCCAAAAAGGCAAGAAATTTCGTTTCTAAAATTCCTTAGATATTTAAATACATTCATCTCTTTCAACTAAATATATACTTCGATAATATAAGGCTGTGTTTGGTATTTCTTATTAAAACTGCTTATGCAGTTTGAAATAAGCAACTTCCAAGCTGATTATTCACAGGGTGCTTGGGATTGTTTATTTAAACAACTTATGCTTCAAGCAAAAGCAGATAATCAGCATAATGATAACAGTTTCTTTCACCCTAAGGGTGAACTTGTAATGTTTTGCCATTTTACCATGGTTTTCGACTTTTGGCCGAGACTAATCCACGGCCCACGGGGCATGAACCCACCGCCACGCAAACTCAAACCGGGTAATGCCCTTCCCTTTTGGGGAAGATGGCGCGGCCAGTTTAGCATTCTTTGCACCAAACACGACTTTAACCATTTTGGCCACCCTAAGTGGTTTATAAACTTGTAACTCAGTTTGAAATAAGCAATCTCAAACTGCTTATTGAAAACAAATTATTTTACCCTAAATTATACAGATAAGCATTAGCATAACCAGTAAAGTGTTTATCTACAGCATTTTACAGCCAAAAGTCATAATGTTGCAAGCGTGTCTGTTTAAGCTTAATTTTGGGCTTATGAGCTAATTTGGTTTCGTCTTATGTATCATAAGCCTAGTTTTTTCCGGTTATTATGAAACTCATGGGCTTACATAATTAAGCTTATAACCAGTGAGTTGTAAGTAAGTCAACATAAATAGAATTATGAGACGTAAGCCAAAAACAAATAAGCTCAAAACCTTAAAGGATTACTACGACCCAACTTCTAACCAAGTACAATATATAAGCGCCCAACTAGTTTCATTCTAAACCAATTTGTAACAAAAAAAGAGTAAGGTGTTGTTTCTTTCATTAAGATATTTTGAGTCTTAATATTTTACTATTAATAAGTGGCTAGAAAGTCTGAATGTGAACGAAATAATGTTGTTTGTTTTTGTATAATTGTCTATAAATGATTTTAAGTGTTCGTTTCAGCAATTTATTTATTAAACCAATGTAATGCGATGAATAAATAACTTATGTAAATATAAAACAAAACTTTTTTATCATAAATTTAGCATAGTTAATAAACCATCAAATATATTATTATATTAATACAAGTCTTCAACCTAAGAGCCAACAAGACATATGCGTGACCAGGTCTGACTCAGTAGAGAAAGACATTTTTCAAAAAACACACCCCAAACCACCAAGCTTAAAAGATCAAACAAACACCCCACTAGCTAAATATACACACATTGACGGAGATGATCAATGTATATAGCCGGCTTATAGCTTATTTGATTTTGCGCTTATGTTTCATAAGCTCATTTTTTTGTGGCTTATTTTGAAACTTTTCGGCTTATATAAGTTTATTCTTATGTCATTTAAAGTTTATATAAGCCGAAAAGTTTCAAAATCAAAAAGTAAGCTTATGAAACATAAGCCCAAAACCAAATAAGCCATAAGCCGAAACAAACAACCCCATAAGCTAATGAATATACATATCAAATAATCATATTATATAAGGTGATAATAATAATAATAAGATGGAGATTGAGATGGATAACCTCGCTAGGGATATTAGAACCTAGGATCGACATCGTACGGAATTTAGATAGATTGTGTTTGACAATGAATATGTAATAGATTTGGTTTTTTAAGGTCAAAGACCTTTGTTTTCGGTTTTTGATTTTATTTATATGTTGTGGGCTAGGGATATTGTCTGTTTGTTTGTCAACCGAGCTGTTTGCATCTATTTATGTTCCAGTCCGTTAAATTTATCATGTTTTCTTTAAGGTCCCCATTCTTTGAAGATTTGAGCTTAGAGCAGCTGACCGAACACATGGTTACCTCTTCAGCGCACGTGATCACCACCATTACATGCCTTCGCGAGTCACGCGTAAGTAGGATTGTGTGTGTGTTAATGTGTTGGTAATTTTAATGTGATTAACTATTTTAAGTAATTGTGATTTACTAGAAATTAGTGAAAAACATATTAAGTTCGGACACGAGTTAGGAAAGTGTGAAGTACACATTCGTTGAGCTAATATGTTTTCACCCAGACAAAGATGCAAGAGTCAAAGGGCAACGCCCTTTGCTGGGGTCCCGCTTCCAGGTGAGCGGGCGTGGGTCGAGGGGGAGCCGCCCCTCTCGGGCTAAACAATTTTCACAAATCGATATTAAAGGACTTAACAGTTTTTCCCACCAAAACCCAACCGACATGTCTGTTGGTGAATAGTTGTGACTCTTCGGTTTTAACGGAAAATGACTGTTTTTAACCGTCTTGTAACTGTCACATATGTCTGTTATTTTAACTGACGCATCTGGTCTCACAAGAACATACAAATTCACACAATTCTCTTTGTCTTGCTTCGTTCTCTTGTGCCTATAAACGAAGTGTTCTTCTCGAATTATCCCGATAAGGATTCCGTGATACCCAAGCACTAATAGGGTCAAAATACTTTATACGGAAAGTGAAATTATACGATTCGTGAAGATATCCAAGATTATCATCACCCTAACCTCGATTTCTAACTTGATGTGTCTTTAAGGTATTTATGTGTTTAATTGTGGCATGTTTACCTCTTCACTGCACATGATCATACGCCTTCATGAGTCACGCATGATGGCAATAACAATGTAACTGGTGGTGCACACTGCTGATTATATTAAGTAGGATTGTGCGTGTGTTAACGTGTGTTTAAGGTATTTATTTGTTTAATTGTGGCATGTGTGTATTTAAGTGTAATATAAGTAAATGGTAAGAAAGTTGGTGAGAATGGTTGAATGATGTGACACTGACGTGAATGCGGTGGTGACTGCCTCGATTATGGAACTTTCACGAGTTTATAACAATGCCACATTATGTGTTTTCATAAGCTAATCCAGTTACTTTTATAAACTTCTAAAAGCCAATAAATGGACCTCACTTGTCTTTTTTGGTAAAATTCTGCAGCTTTATTCTTGGTATATTGTGCTTCTAAACATGATACCTTTACACGCCAATGAATGTTGTTTGGTACCAAATCAGTTCAAACTTTCATCACAACTACTACTAAAACTATGAATCAGTACTTTAAAGTTCAGTAACATTAAAAGCAGAGCTGAAACTCTTCTTTGTCATTCATTTCCATGACCAAGAAATCCAAGATACCATGCACAACTTCAGCTTCCGAATGATGTCTGTCACCGGATATAAAACTATGAACTTTGCTCCCAATATGAACCCAACTACAACCCGCAGTCTTACTAACATCATTCCCTCTCATCTTCTTTCTTATCCTTCCCATCTCGTCCCATTTCCCCTCAGATGCATAAATATTAGCCAACTGCACATACCGAGTCCCACTGTCCCCACCAATCCTCAACAGCATTTCTTCCGCTTCACGTGCTAAGTCAAGGTTTCGGTGCATCCTGCAAGCACTCACAAAAGTACCCAATACAACCGCATCTAGTTCTATAGGAATATTTCTCATAAACTTCATTGCTTTATCAAGTTCATTAGCTCGCCCATAAAGATCAATCATACATGCATAGTGATCGAGTTCAGGTGTTATATTATACTCTTCTGTCATTAATTTGAAATAAGTTTCGCCCTTTTTGACTATGCCACAGTGACGACAAGCTGATAAGATTGCAATGAAGGTTACATTATCTGGGATAAAACCACTTTTGACCATCTTATCAAAAAGTTCAAACGCTTCATTTTCATGACCATGGT
Source organism: Chrysanthemum makinoi (assembly GCA_910596185.1). Classification (NCBI taxonomy): domain Eukaryota; kingdom Viridiplantae; phylum Streptophyta; class Magnoliopsida; order Asterales; family Asteraceae; genus Chrysanthemum; species Chrysanthemum makinoi. Next base: position 303,632,723 of record OU343223.1, read on the forward strand.
GAGCAAAACCAGCTATCATAATATTGTATATCACTACATCCCTAAACTTACTTCTTTCAAATATTCGATGTGCATAACTTATGTTACCACATTTTGAGTACATGTCAATTAACGCACTAATAATTTTCCCATCACTGTTAACCTTCATTCGTAACAGATAACCATGAACCTGTTTTCCAATTTCCACAGTAGCTTGTATTGCACAAGCATTAAGTAAGCTAGCAAGAACTGACCCGTCACGAACTGTTGTTTCTTGGTCTTTAAACAAATGAAATAATTCAAAAACGTCTTCACAACAATGACTGTTCAAATATCCGGTAAACATAGCCGACCACACTACAGAATTCTTTTCTCTTAAAGAATCAAAAATCCTTCGGGCTTTTACCATATTCTGTTGCGAAGAGTATCCCACAATCATTGAAGTGGTGGAAAATTGATTCTCAATACCAATCGTCGAATGGACTAATTCAGCATACTTCATGTTACCACATTTACAGTAAACATCAACAATCGCACTACTAATGAACGGGTTTACACTCGTTATCTCCTTCATGATTTTACAATGTAGCTCTTTCCCTAACTTTAAATTCTTTAACGACGAACAAGCACTCAAGACACTAGCAAAAGTGTGCTCATTGCACTTAAGTCCGTTTTTTATCATACGAAAAGCTAATTCAACACAATCTTTATGACGCCCATTTTGTGCATACCCCGTGATCATCGTATTCCACGAAACCACATCATTCAACTCCGGATGACTCAAGAACAGCTCCATCGCCGTATCTAACCTCCCTTCCCTACAACACGCAGCAACAACAGCGTTCTTAGAAACAACATCCACCGACCCACAACCACACTCATTAAAAACCCCACACGCCTCTTCAAAACACCCACTTTTCGAATACATATCAACCAAAGCACTCACAGCAAACCCACTCACATTATTCCCCGTCCTCACCATAAACGCATGCAGCTGTTTCCCAAGCCACGAATCCCTTAACTTCGCAGTCAAGTTACACATTCTCGTTAAACTAAACTCATCAACTCGCCACATCTCCATAAAAAGTTCAACCGCCTTCGTTTCATACCCTTCGTTATTGGCATAACCCGACAACATCGAGTTATAAGTCACCAAGTCCTTATAAGGTGCTACATTGAACAAAACTTGCGCCTGGGCTAAGTTACGGGACTTAATATACGTCGAAATGATGGCGTTCCACGTGAATACGTTTCGTTGAGGCATTTCGTCGAACAGTTTACGTGCTTCCTGTGTGAGGCCATGGTTGGAGTATAAGTGTATGAGATTATTGCATGCATATATAGTATGGGTTTGACCAGATTTAATGATGTATGTGTGACTAATGAGACTGTTGATTAGTGATTTCATTGGTGGACTAGGTTTGACCCGACCCGGTTTGGTTGTACCATGAGTATGTTTGAACAGAATTAGAGGTTTAGCACGAAATGGAAATTAATTAATGCAGATAAAGTATGTGGTGGTTATTGGCAGTTTGGGGTGGCAATCGAGTCGTGTTCGTGTTAACCTATTCGGGTTCGCGTGTTTGCGGGTTAGTATAGCCTTTACCCAAACACGACCCATTTATTAATTGTGTCAAGAAACTCAACCCTAACCCACACCTGCATAATACGTGTAACCCATTTGTGACCCGTTTAACCCATTTAAGTAAATAAGTCAAGCAGTGAATAAAGCTGGGGGTTTGTCGATTTAACTAGTTTAAATGCTAAAAATGATATAAGGATCTAAAATATGATAAAAATAACATACAAATAACTATGCGACAATTTTCTGAATTATAAACGTCAATTTTCATGATATATAAGATATAAAATTATAATTCACTCATACTAAGTAAATAAAAAAATATATTTAATCCACATCCAACATAAAAACCAGGTTATATATTTTATTTTTAAGATCTTATATACTTAAACGGGTTCACGGGTTGACCTGTTTAATACTTACTCAACCCAAACACAACCCGTTTATTAAACGGGTTAGACGGGTTAACCCGTTTTTTACCCAAACATGTTTATTTTCAACCCAAACCTGTTTAACTTCGTGTCGGGTTCGTTTCGTTTATCGTGTCGTGTCGAAAATTGCCATCCCTATAATGGCAGTAGTAATCGGATAAAACGGAGATTCATGTGTCGTTTATTTATGACGTAAAAGTGAATGAATATATTTGATTATATTATGTAACTCGTCGTGAAGATATATTTATACAATTCTTTAATAAAAATAATGAGAAAATAACAAAGATTTAAGATCATTTGAGGACAAAAGATTATTTACATATCAGGGGATCAATCTCTACCCTCCATTTTTATTTGATCTAATGGATGAGATTAATCCCAACAATTTAAAAAACCCACTTTCATCATTTTTTTTTCAAATATTAATATCTTTCAAACCGTTAATTGTTAAGCGAAAAAAATATATCATTGCGACGAACATTTAATTATCTTTCTATAGATAGGCACTTTGATATACTTTCGACAAAATTTTTATTTTCGTATTTTTCACGTATTTTTTAAGTTTTTTCGTTTTTTTACGCTACTGAAATTTGCATTGAAAAATCATATATGATAAAACACTAATTTGAATATCACATGTGATATTAGTGTAATATCATATATGATATGTAATATCACATGTGATATTAGTGTAATATCACATATGATATTACATATAATATCACATGTGATATTACATATCATATATGATTTAACACTAATATCACATGTGATATTCAATTTAGTGTTTTATCATATATGATTTTTTCATGTAAAATTCAGTAACGTAAAAAAACGAAAAAAATAACGAAAAAACGTGAAAAAAACGAGTTTTTTTTCTTTTTTCGAAAGTATATCAAAGTGCCCGTCTATAGAAAGATAATTAAATGCTCGTCGCGATGGTGTAAATATTAACACTTAACGATTAACGGTTAAAGAGATATTTAAATTATAAAAAATAGGTGAAATAATAAAATGTTTTTAATCTCAGCCATTGATTTCTTTTTAGATGGATGGTAGAAATGAGTCCCTTGGTATGTGAGAAAAGTTTGGTATGTAAAATAACTCTCCTCAATAACTTAATATGAAATATACATTAAAATCACAAACATAGTAATTGTGTCTCACAAATTACGTGAAACTTATTAAACATGAAGTTTAATGTTTATACTATAGACATGACTACATAAGAAAATAAGTTACAAATTTTCTAATCCTTTTAGTTTAAAATTATTGTACTGTTAACTATATAAATGTTTAGTTACAAAAAATAAATTTTAAAGATCGAATGATCATTATACATACATGTAGGTAAGAACTCAATGACCATTATTATAGACTTGTGTAGTTACAAATTTACATTTATATTATTTTAACTCAAGTTTTAATGTTCAAATTAATGTGTATAATTACAAATAATTAATAGTTATAATGAATAATTATTACTTATATTAATTTATTATTATTATTATTTTTTTATTTTTTTTTTAATAATAGCACATGTGTAAGTTTAAAATTATTAAAATTTTTTAAAATAATTATCAAATATTTTATATACAGCAGGGATATGACATAAAAAAACTACTCTTCATGTACAATAGTTTTAAAAGCAATTACAAAAAGCCCTTAATTTATAGGATATCGCTCTTAGACTGGTCACACTTTCTTACCTTTCACCTTAACGTCATCTCATCATTCACATTCCGTCACTCACTGTCACACCCCCAAATTACCTGTTTTACAGCGGAATGGAATACCTTGGGGAGGACTGTCATAGCATCAAAGTTACAGTTATATCGAACGACCTAAAATGTCGTTTTGAAAATATCGTTTGATTAAGTAAATAATCAAAGTTTACAAAACATAGGTCCCAAAAGATTTCCAAGGTACCAAAATAAGTTTGCTACAATCAAACGATAGTTAAATGCATAAAATATAGGTGACGCGTCGACACCGCGACTCTATGATAAGTCCACATGCATGCCATGAAGTGAATGCCTTAGATACCTGAGATAAAACATGCTAAAAGTGTCAACACAATGGTTGAGTGAGTTCATAGAGTTTGGTTAATAAGTAAAGCTTTTAAAGAGCGTTCATGCAACAAAGGCAAAGTTTTTGGTCATTTAGAATAGTCCACAAAGCAAAGGCATTGTAAATCCACTCAGTTCCAAGTTCCGCCCATACAAAACTTGCAACCTGTGTGTTCACAACCCATTGCACAAAATATAGTGTGTCTAGTGGTCAAGTGTACGATGTCATAATAGTTCATAGTATAGCACCACGTATATAATAACTCAGGGATGCTCCGAACATGGGAGACTTTGCACTGCTCCAACAAGGGAGACTCCTTTGTCACTCGACCACCTAGGCGAGAATTATTGAGAACGCTCCACCAATAAGGCGAGACTTTAGAACACTCCACCGATATGGCGAGACTTTGCACACTCCACCAATAAGGCGAGAATTTTTTAGAACGCTCCGTAACATAGTGAGACGCTCTGCTCCGGACCGGGGAGGCTTTAGGTTGCTCCTAACAAGGGAGACTTTATAGTGATGCTCCGAACATGGGAGACTTTATAGTGATGCTCCGATCATAGGAGACTTTAGGTCAAGGTCATAACACGTATGGTTCAATAAGTTCAAACAAGTGATTAGTTTGTATTTAAGTTCAAGGGTTCCGTTCAAAAGTTCGTAATTAAGTTCAAAGATTTAAGTCGAGTTCAAAAGTTCAGAACAGTCAAAGAGCTCGAATAATATCAAAAGGTTCAAGATAGTCGAAGCGTTCAAAATCACGTCAAACAAGTTTAACATATATCAAAAGGGTCCTTTACAGGTTAAAAGAGTTCAACTATATGTCAAAAGTTCAAATCAAGTCCAAAGTGTTCACTTATATGTTAAAGGGTCCGAATCAATTTAAAAGAGTTCAAATATACATGTCGAAGGGTTCAAAATCAAGGAAAGTGTTTCAACTAATAGCGTTCATAACATAATGATCAATTTAGTTCGGCCACAATCTACTTACTAGCATAAGTAGTGAAACAAAAGAGTACAAGTTCATGATAGTTCAAACAATATTGTTTAAGTTCATATAAGTGTAAAGTAAAAGCATGAAGTTGAGCATGTATCTCCCCCGAAGAGTTTATAAAACAATTAAACGAGTAAAAGTGGGGCTACGAACTCACCTGTTGCAATAGTTATGATGACAAAGTGGATGCACAGAAATGAGACGCAACTCTCTAACCGCGACCTATTATGAATGATATGATCTAATATAAGTCATGAAACAATGTCGTGCATGCATGCAAACTCATATGATATCCATACCATTTGTACATTTGAAAATAATGTTTATCGTCGAAATATATGTTTATGACCTCTTGTCAAGTTACAAAATACTTTACCAGTATTTACGTCGAAATGATATCCTACGATAATCATTCAGTGATTTATTAAGAAATTATAGTTTTTCGTCGCAAAATAACATAATTTGACAACTTATGAAAGTGACTAAACGGCCTTGAAAAGCTAGTCGTAAAATGATGCACATTGAGTGTTAGGAAACAAACTCAACGGTTTTGAAAAGCTTGTATCATTATCTCAAAGTTTTAGCATTTAAGTTTTTATCGTAGAGGTCTCGATCATGGAGAAAAACATAGGTGAAGTATGGTACTTGTGTCCAAAATATTGTTTAAGGGTGGTTTTCGGCAAAGTTTGAGTGACCGTATTTTATTCATTACAACTCCGCTTGACGAACGGTTGGACATTTTGGAAAATAGGCTATGCGAACTTACTTTTACTAGAAGACATCATTTTGTAAAAAGTACTACAATTTAGTTCTCCAAATTTGTTCTCTAAATTTAGTTCTCCAAATTTTGTTCTCCAAATTTTGTTCTCCAAATTAGTTCTCTAAATTCGTTCTTAGCTTCGTATCAAAGTGAACTTATATATTTTGATAAATCGACACATTTTATAACGCTTAAGCCTCTTTTTTGACTCGTACAAAGTGGAAGTAACATGCTGAATTTTCTGAAATAATAGTTTCGTTGTTAAACTTAAAAATAGCATAACTTCTTCGTTATAACTCCGTTTTAACCCGTTCAAGCGGCCACGTTTTCGTTTTAAAGTATATTTTCTGAATATCTAGCCCAAATATTTTTATCAACTGTCGAAATTTCCAGAATTAACAAAAATGACCAGACCTTTAAATAAAGTTGTCGAAATGAGTTTTTCTCGCGCAAAACCTATTCTAAACAATTCAAACCAACTCCGAAGCTATTCTAATCCTACCATACACCTTCTTAGGGTGTCATGGGTTCCTAGACATCACCAAAAGTGATATGTTTCAAGGAGTAATATATAGGATGATTATAATTCATAATAAGTAATAAAAACACTAAAAGTGGTATAGACACACATGATACTTGCATATTTTCTTGCAAAAATGATGAAATAACATAAATATGAATATGATAGATTTATAAAAATCATGAAATGCTTACTTGAATGACTTATGAATTTTTGAACAAAGTATGCTTAATAATCTTGCGGTTTTTATTTCTAAACCTTAACAAGATCACTAATGGAACTTGATAAACACATGAGCTAGAAAAATTTATGGTTTCCCCTTGGTGTCTTGCCATGGCCGGTTATGGAGGAAGGAAAGAAGAGGAAATAAAATCTTTTACACCTTGAGATAATGAATGATCTATGTGTAGTTATTAGTATAAAACTAATATATGTAAGATATTTAGTGTAAAAGGTGTGTGAGTCACACCATTTGGTCGACCACCATATAAGAAATGAAAGAGTTGAGTATTTTGTATCATTTAATGTAATAGTATATTAGAAATGTGTAGTTATTTTAAGGATACTTGGTAACTTGTGTACATATTTGAGCTTTTAGGGTAGCGTTAGCTAAAAATAAATTTTAACGGATCCAAATAAAATATATTGAAGTCATAAAAATTATAAAAATATATTTCTCGCAAGAATTGAGTGAAATAATAATTGTCGTGTAGAATTTACGAAAACCGTCGTAATTATTTATATATAACAATTTATATACACAATAAATTTAAAACACCGGGTAAACTAATAATATAATTTTTATGGTCTTAAATTGAGTATAAAAATATATCAGGATAAGTTTTGGGAAGTGTCGGATCAATTGTTCAAAATAAAAGATCGTACGATAGCGTTTATTTAATAAGGAAAAAAATATACGTTAATGAAATATAAATTTTTCTCCGGGAATGAATAGTAAAATTTTAAAAATGACCGGAAATTGAGAATTGTGACACTCACTATCACCCTTCACCCACAATAGTTATCACTCCCCTTTCCTTTCATTAAAATACACATTTTGGGTATGTTTGGCGCAATGGGTTGGGACTGGGGCTTGGGTTGGGGATAGGGCTTAGGCTGGGGTTGGGACTTTTATTATAAGCAGAAGTTGAAATTTGTATTTTTTGTAAACTTGTTTGGCAAATGAGCTTAAGCTTAAGCTTATTATTGCCAAATTACTAAAAATGACATAATTAAATGAGTTTTTGTATATGTTAGATATTTTTGTGGGTAAATAAGTAATTTATTGTTCAAAAACTCCGGGCTAAAGTTTTTAACCCCTTTTATGGGGCTAAAGTTTTAAGCTCTTTTTAGAGGCTTATGATTTCATAAGCCCAGCATGACAAACGAGAATTATTTTATAAGCCGGCTTATTTTAAAATTCCAAGCCCCGTAAGCCCCCCATAAGCCCTTCGCCAAACACAGTTTTTATACAAACATTCCTCACAAAATACCTCTCACATACTAACAAATCAAATAATAAATAATAAAAACACAACATGAGACCCATTTTGCACATAAACCGAATCACAACATGATCACCGTTGGTCCTTTTTTTGGATGGGTTTCATGCGTGAGCCACTCCATGCAATGGGATGGCGTGTGACTCGATGCTCTCACAGGTGCTCACATTGCACCATTGTGGGTATCCTAGGGATGCAATTAAGGTCCACTTATTTACTTATGAATGGGTTGATACGAAAATGTTTTATCTAAAGAACAATGATATAGAGACATAACATATATGGCTAAACTCACGCCTTAACCATTATGATAATTTGATACATTATCCATGCATTTTCTGACTCTAAATATTCGATTTTGACTTTTTCATTTGACAACATTTTGTTCTTAGACATGCTTTTAGACATGCATTTTAGGCATAAGAATAATTAACCTTACCTAAAGCTGCTCAAATGGGTCTGTTGGTTTGTGGGAGTTATAAACACGACAAAACGACTAAGAGTGTGTGAGCCGATGGGGGCACACACGATAAACACGAGTATACGTGACGAACGTATTTATACTTGAATATACATTTACCCGTTATGCATGTAAATTGACCCGATTATACTATACGACCCTTGGATTATCTTTTGCATGGACTTGGGTTGAATGTGAACAAGCCTTGGGCCATATATGTTCACTGATCGGGCAGAACTAGGAAAGTGACAAAAGGTGTGGGTTTTTGCTTGTCATCCAAGTTATGGCCCAAGCTAATGAGGCGTTTGTTTTTGGTATAAAATCAAACGTGCCCCATTCCTTCTCTGCTCCTGACACACATAATATTACTCTTAAACATCCCTAACCGATCAAATCAATTCCCTACTAAAATTCCTAAGTCGACTATCCCTTTAGTCGATTAGGTTTTATCTTGATTTATTGATTCCTAAGCTTGTATTGATTCAAGAAGTATTAGGTGTTTGATCTATTGGTTACACTTTGTTCCTGGTCTCCTTGTAGACACAATAGCAGCAACAAAAGGAAGTTTACTATTTTTTCTGGTCTTGGTTTGTTTCTCGGACAGAACTACAGAGATGATATCGGATAGGTTATATCCGATATCGGGTATAAGTATTAAAACAGCTTGTTGGCTGTTTGGAATTCTCAAACAGATTGCATGCATGTCATGGGTTTTCTAGTTTGATTTATTTAAAGTATTTTGTCACATGGTGATTGATTTTAATTACGTTCTCGACTAGCTTATTAATTGAACGTGTATGTTATCGGGTTTGTGTGTGATACTCATTGAGGTATCTAATTTAGATACTTGGGGTTTCGTTTGGTTTCTTGTTCGATTCAAAAGTCCAATTGCCAAACAAGGTTAGGCTTTCTTTTATCCTTTTATTAATTAATTATTGTATTGATTAATTGTTTATTAATTACGTGCTTAATATAATTGCGATAACTAGATCCATTATCCGCTGCGTACTCGTAAAGGTTAATGGTTAACTTGTTCTAAAATCCTAACAGTGGCATCACGAGCCATCTCGTTTTTGCGATTATGGGTTACACGTCTCTTATTAATAAACATGTTTAAAAGGTTGCATGAAACCTAATTTAGTTATTCGTTTTATTTTGTTTTGACAACTATATGCAATACTTGTCAATTTTTAATAAAAAAATAACTAGTCACACACAAATTAATTATATTGATAATTAGAATTAATTTGTTAATTTAAATTATATGTTAATTAGAATTACTTTGTTAATTGGAATTAAATTGTTAATTAGAATTACATGTTAATTAGAATTAATTAATTGTTAATTAGAATTATAATGATAATTAGAATTACATATTGTTTATTAAATATATAAAATTGCGTAATTACTTGTTAATTGAGATTTCCATGCGTTTTTTATGTGTTTACCGGCCACAAGACCCACTCAATTGCTTTTGCGATGTATGGGGCGATCTAGGTATTGAATCCTAGTGACGGTCTTATGGTTCTCCGTTTGGGGAAGACTCGCAAGAGTACTCGGAATAATATGTGGTTATTTATGTTGATGTTTATGTTAATATGTTTGTGATTCCTATATGTACATTATTGTTACTTGCTTTGACACCTAATTGCATGCAATATGGAATAATACATATTGTAACCATAACATTAATATTGGTCTTTATTTACACGCCTAAATATCATGATCAATTGTGACCTGCTATTTGATTCGTGGAAAATCGTTTTTGTAAAATAAAGTGACCTAATATATGAAACACGTTTTCAAGAATTTAAAAACTACACGCTATGGACACTTGGGATGTACGACTCACCCACTAGAACAAACTCAAAAGGGGGTTCAAAGAGGTGCGCACAGTCGCACCGAAAGGATGTCTAAGGTTATGTTTCAGCGCTTACCTGGTCCTCTGCCTCCCTGTGCGTTCGATTGGAGTTACTGTGAACCATGATGATCACTACAGTGTCATTACCAAAAAGTTTTTAAAATTAGTGTTACAAAGTTGTTTTGCATGCTTCTTTGAACACGACTTTTACCACATTTATATGTGCATGCGTATTTTTTAATTTTAAGTCAATGCCATCCAACTATGAACACGTGCATTTGGATTGACTTCTCTGGTCATACCTAAGGGCCTTTCCAACCCATGGTAATTATTTCTCACTGGTCAGACCTATGGTTATTTTTACACGTTCATACTTGGTCGACTTATCTCGAGTTGGCTTGGTCAGACCTTGAACCCGAGGCATAAGATGAGAACTAAACATGCTTTTGACATTATTACTTGATACTAATGCCTTAAACAGTCTCATAAATCTAAGAGTTGCATTTTTCAATTAACGCTCGTCGCTTACCTCTTGTCCCATTTTTTTACGCACTGGTCAGACCTATGCTAATTAAGTGGGGTTGCAAGATGGATCTTAGTCTTACTTAGTAATTAATTGGGTAGTTAATTCTTTTAAGAATGTAATTATCGAAAATACTAGAATTGAACTTTATATGTTCTGATTAAATTGTGTTATTGCAACATAATTCGTAAACAAGTTGTTTTTCTTTGAAAAACAAACTTAGTCTCTTTTCCTAGTAAGAAGAGTGAGACTTATTCCTATCTTTTCTCTTAGGTTGACTAACTAAGATAGGATTACAAATTGATAAACTCGTTTATGATTTTTCATTACCCTTTTGTGGTCTATAGTTAATTGAAAGATAGAATATTTTGTGTAACTGGAAACATTGTGTTTAGAGCTACCAAAATAAATAACATCCTGCAATTGTCATGATGTATGAGTTTTGACCGCAAAGAGTAAAGGAATTACTAGCATATTATGCTAGGTAATCTTCTTAGACTCTTATTATTCCTAAAGTGCTAATTACCTTTAGGGCTATGTAGACGATAAAGGAGGAATTGCATGCTAAAGATTCAAGTAAATTGAATGAAAGAATGGCTAGTCCATTGTCTACATAAGTAAAACTTCATATACTCTATTCAATACCTAAGTACATGCTACTCGTAGACATTTGAAGAGAGTAGGAAAGTATATAAAACTGCTATATGCTTTCGACTGGAAATGTAACACTTACAATGTTGAAAAATCCAGTGGGAGCAGTTGCATTTTATTACTGAAATATCATTCATGTAATGTTGTCAATTTCAGTGGGAGCTACGGGATTTATTTCCTGTTAGTCACCCATATCATTTCAAACTAGCTTTGAAATAATTCATTACTTTCCGAATATGAAAAACCATTGCTTAAAGGAAAATTGCATTTTATTTAATCAGATAACTTGTTGCCTTCATGCTGTCGCTTCCTGAAGCGTTATCTATAGAATGATAATCCACAATTCCTTATTAAAGGTTATGGTTCTAAAACTACTTATGATATCTATGACATTATCATATTGTTTAAACAATCAATCACGTGTTGTTTGTTTTCATAATATGATGTTGTACCTTACACAAGTGGGAGAAATTTCAAAGTGTGTGCAAGGAAAAACAATATTATTGGTATATCTTGACCGCAAGATAAGAAAACTAATAATTCTACTAGGACTTAAACACGTTAGATGTTTAATGCCCTACTACATTCTAATAATAATTCTACTAGGACGTGAACACGCTAGATGTTTGTTGCCTTACTACATTCAAATGTTATGATATAGTGTAAAGATACTTCAACATTTGACTACATGTTTTAGTCAACATAATTATAGTTATATGATAATGATCATAATTCTGAAGTATAAAATTAACTTGAAATTACTATAGAACTCAATAGTTTGCGTTCATGATTACTTTTGTTAGTATAATTATGCTTACATGTTAAGACATAATTATAAAGTCCTTGAATTAATCAATGACTTATAACATAAAGTATATATAGTAAAAGTGTTATGTCTTCTAGTTAACACATAAACATAAGGCCTTTGAGTTATTCAAAGACTTATAATGCATTATTGAAATGTTCTGTTTTCTTGTAAACACATGAACATATAATACTTGAACAATTCTGTCTTCTTATGAACACATGAACGCAAGGTTCTTGTATTGTTCAATGAATATACATTATTGCATGCACTTGGTTCGTAAATACTTTATATGCAATTTGGCTCGACCCAATTGACAAGTATTTGGTCCAAAGAGAATTAAGTTATCTATAGAATTCTAATATAGTTTCATAATTCTAATAACTCATAGGATATCACTTCATTATGGTATGTCTAATGTGTTGAATCAAACCTTATTCACATAGTTTGGTTCATGATAGCTTTAATTGCTCTACCTCCAAAACATATCAAGGTTAGAAATTGCGTGTGTCATGGATACACTAAATATAGTTCAAACCTAGAAGGTATTCAAGACAACCCATAACTGAAAACCCTAATTCATTAGGGATTTGAGGTTTTACCACTCAAACCAATTGAATCATAAACCATTTTGGAATTTTGATTTTTCTACACTTCCTAGCTTGAAGATTGTAGTTTTGGTGTTCTTCCTAGCTTGACGAAACACAAAACTATTGCTAGAACTTTTGGTTAAAGAGTGATACCAAAGTAGAGTTTTTCTATAAACCCTAATTTGAGTTGTTGGAAGGAATTCCATTATGTCTTGATTTAAGTTCTGAATTTGTTAAATCTTATGAAGCATTTTATTAACAAATCTTGAGATGAGAACTTAAAATGTATTTTGTGGTTCTCCATAAGGAACAATTTATTGTTGCTTAAATACTTAGTATTTAGAGAATTGTCTCTACTTACAAAAGTAAGTGGGAGTATATACATATCTCAAAGTTTTGAGAACAAAATACTTAACATTCTAAAATCTACTTATTAATATCGTACTAAGGTTAAACATGAAAATGTTGACCGAAGTATAATGATTACTCTCATTCATAAATCCGAAAGGATGCCTCATCACTTGAGTGATATTTTATATCAATGCTGAGGGATATAAGTTAGAAGATTGTTGTAAATCAGCTAACTAATAAAATATATTATCACATCTTGAATCTGATAAATGTTTTAGAACTATGAATGATAAGATGCAGTCCTTTAAAGGCAAATCGAGTTTTGAGCTTGATTGTTATTTCGCCTAACAGTTAACCTATGAGGTTGGAATGAGTTTCTTTTGAAGAAAGACTCACAAGGACAAAATTGTATACATATTAATGCATGACATTTTATAAGAAGTTTTTAATCATAATTAAGCAATTGACTGTGATTAAATTTTCTTATATATACACGCATTAATTATATAAAGATAATTAATTGTCATACATGATTTCTTGTATGTGGAATATGACAATTAAGATTTTATAACTCTTTCTTTATGATTACCTTTTGCGAGGACGGTGTACAATCAAAAGGGTTATGAATCTACATAATCTTTATGTAATATACAAATGTAAGCAATCCAAGTTTGGATTGTATCGTGCATCTAAGAGCTGAGATCTTGAATTTTATTACAATATGATTCTGATTAAATTAAGACAACTCTTGGGTACATCTGACATTGAGTGGGAGCATTGTGTTTTTCCTTAAAATTTACATGTTGAAGATATCATTCTATTTAAGCTAGATATTGATCCTTAAGCTTGGAATTTAAGGAATAAAACAAACAACCTTGGAATAAATGTTTATCTGGAATAAACAAATGCGGAAAATTAAGTCTGCACAAATGCAATATATCATTCAAGCAAGTCTTAAATGGTATATTTCACTTGGAGTAATTTTTACATGGTTGGAAATCTTATGTTGTTTTAACTAATGATTCGTCATGTATATATTATATTGTGTATAAGATTAATTGTTGTTTTTGTATAAGAACAAATGAGCTGACAACATTAATATCTAATTGAGAGAGTTTAGATTATTATTAATATAGATGTTTACGAATTATAAAGCATAGTGTTGTATAAGTACAAATGATGCTAGAGGATTATTTATACTAGTTGTAGTATGAGTTTATCATTTATGATAAATCTGCTAACTAGCAATGCTCAACATAGAGCATTGTTGCATTACACATTAAGGAATAAGAATACTTTACACTTTTAGAAACTGTAAAAATGACTGTCAGTATGTCGTTGATTTCTAATACCTCATGCAAGGTAAGACGACATCTCCATACTATAACTCTTGCAATAATATGAGCATATGAGATAAGACACTCATCTTATATTTCAAATCACTCACTATAAGTGAAATTTGAAACAAGTATTCAGAAAGTTTACTCAGATGACTATTTAGTTTTTCTTTTAAAGAAAGGTTGAAAATGTTGGAAACATTGGGGTTCAACTTGCTAAATGAGTTTCATGCATATCTGTTTTAGTATTTGGATAATTGGGATTAAAAGACAATTTTTACTTTATGATGAATAAAGATACTTGGTATTTGTTATTCATTCATATGATAATTGTTATTCTATATTTGCATGTTTAATCCTTGAATGATTTTATTATTCTAAATATGTCCATTGTCGGTTAACAATATGGGAATATTGTTATGATAAGACAAATATGAGTGTTGGTTATAATTCTAACGATAATTCGGATTGTTCCCGCCAAACTCATATGTATTCACTAGAGATGCATATTGGATTCCCCAACTTTCAAACATTTACTTTTAGATCCTTGTCATAAGTAAAATATTAAAAATGGTTTGTTATCTTCGTCCTTAGACTTGAGATGCAAGCAAGTTCTGTTATGTGTGGATATCATTTTTTGTAAGTATACGCAAAACGCTATCTGAACAAGGTAGTTATAAAAGCTATATTTCGAAGTGATGTGAAGCAGCATCCACAACACTTGTAGTCAATAAAGGATTTGTTACTCCACTTGGTATGTGCAGAAATATACCATGGCGCCTCTCCAGATTTAATCAGATAATTGTTTGGCCAAACCTAAAGGGTGATGCAAGATGATTCTTAATTACATTT
The DNA here is from genome assembly GCA_910596185.1 of Chrysanthemum makinoi. Lineage (NCBI taxonomy): Eukaryota > Viridiplantae > Streptophyta > Magnoliopsida > Asterales > Asteraceae > Chrysanthemum > Chrysanthemum makinoi. Next base: position 303,647,994 of record OU343223.1, read on the forward strand.
GGTATATCTGAATTAAAATCTATAACGAGATTCTAAATGGTTAAACTATATGGAATGATTTAAGATCCATAATCCATGGTTTAACGGTATCTATAACAAAGGATGATTAGAGCAAGACATTGAATGACCATGCTATTGAGAAACTTTTACGAAACTATTCTCTCAGACACTTTTAGTTAAAAAGCGAGTGAGAGCGTTTGCTAGGCGTTTCCGTCGTTAGTTTTGTGTGCCATTCGACACACCAACTCCCAAGTGGGAGTTGTTGGTTTGTGGGAGTTATAAACACGACAAAACGAATAAGAGTGTGTGAGCCGATGGGGGCACACACGATAAAAACGAGTATATGTGACGAACGTATTTATACTTGAATATACATTTACCCGTTATGCATGTAAATTGACCCGATTGTACTATACGACCCATGGACTATCTTTTGCATGGACTTGGGTTGAATGTGAACAAGCCTTAGGCCATATAAGTTCACTGATCGGGTAGAACTGGAAAAGGGACAAAAGGTGTGGGTTTTTGCTTGTCGTCCAAGTTATGGCCCAAGCTAATGAGGCGTTTGTTTTTGGTATAAAGTCAAACGTGCCCCATTCCTTCTTTGCTCCTGACACGCATAATATTACTCTTAAACACCCCTAACCGATCAAATCAATTCCCTGCTAAAATTCCTAAGTCGACTATCCCTTTAGTCGATTAGGTTTTATCTTGATTTATTGATTCCTAAGCTTGTATTGATTCAAGAAGTATTAGGTGTTTGATCTATTGGTTACACTTTGTTCCTAGTCTCCCTGTCGACACAATAGCAGCAACAAAAGGAAGTTTACTGTTTTTCTGGTCTTGGTTAGTTTCTCGGACAGAACTACAAAGATGATATCGGATATCGATATCGGGTATAAGTATTAAAACAACTTGTTGGCTGTTTGGAATTCTCGAACAGATTGCATGCATGTCATGGGTTTTCTAGTTTGATTTATTTAAAGTATTTTGTCACATGGTGATTGATTTTAATTACGTTCTCGGCTAGCTTATTAATCGAACGTATACGTTATCGGGTTTGTGTGTGATACTCATTGAGGTATCTAATTTAGATAGTTGGGGTTTCGTTTGGTTTCTTGTTCGATTCAAAAGTCCAATTGCCAAGCAAGGTTAGACTTTTTTTATCCTTTTATTAATTAATTATTGTATTGATTAATTGTTTATTAATTACGTGCTTAATATAATTGCGATAACTAGATCCATTATCCGCTGCGTATTCGTAAAAGTTAATGGTTAACTTGTTCTAAAATCCCAACAGGGTCAACATATAAAATTAGCTATTATGTGATCGCTTTGATTCAAATGTATATTAAACAAGAAGTTAATGACCAAGTTCATTACATTACTAATACACAAGGTTTTAATCTTTCTCAAGCAATTAACTCATCATCCATGCAATCCCTTAACTTTATCTTCGCAATCTCCATTCCGTCAGTGATCTCAACCACATCGCAACATTCAGTTTTTCCATTCTACAACAAATTAAAGAATACAAAATGAGCTAATCAACTAATCATACGAAAACAAATCTAGTTGCGGTTTCGTAAATGTCTAAATGTGAGAGTTAAACTCACCTGGTTAGGTTTCGTAAGAGGCGACAAAACTTCAATTCTGGATACAGAATCGGCCGAATGATTCCCAGCTACTCCACAAGTCGGCAACTCACGTGAAGCTACACGGGCATAATTTGTTTGGACTTCATTGTCATTGATCTTCATTATAGAGTCAAATGAAAACACGTGAGGAGTTGCGCATGGATCATTTGAGAGTGGTCGGGTGTTAAATATATAAAGTTGATGTGAGTTAGGATCCCATGCCCATGGCAAGAACGTCTCAAGTGGGGTCTTTAAGGTGCTACGTGGGATGATACTTTCGTAAATCTGAATTGAATAGCCCCACGAGAGTGAAAAAGACCAACTCAATTTTCTGTCGTAACATATGGTTTGCTGTACTAAGCGAGACTGATCAACATTTGCAGCTTTCATTAGCTGTTTTGCAGATTCAGAGCGATTCATGGTGCGGAAAATAGGTTCTATGTGGTCAAAATGATGAAGGGAAAGTAATGGTGCTTTTGGGTGCGAAGATAGTAACCCTGATATATCTCCATGTAGATCTATCTGTACAATAAAATATGTTTAAGAATATAGCTGCTGTATTAGAATAGCATATACTTAATTTTCAGCATTTCTCAATTAGAATAGCATTTCTTAAAGGAACCTAGTGATATAAATTTGGGTTAAAATTCTGCCTTGGGCGTAGATCTTAAGACCTATGCTCAAGTCAGAATGTCAACTCATACATTTTCTACGGCGAAGACAGAAGATGTATTAGTTGACATTTTGACTTGAGCATAGATCTATGGCGAAGGCAAAAATTGTATGAGTTAACGTTCTGACTTGAGCACAAATCTTAAGATCTATGCTCAAGGCAGAATTTTAAGCCACAACTACATCACCTAACATATAAGAAAATTTGCAAATATCAACCATAGCTTTGTTGTATAACTAATACGATGTTTCCATACAACATTCTTTTCGGATAATCGATATAGCTTAGTTGTCTTATCGGAATATTAGTTCTTAACAATTTGACTTAAAAGATCATATATTATACCTGGTGAAGACCTTGATGAGCAGTCAATGAAACTCCAAAATCATTGACACAAGTCATTAATAGTAAATCTGCACCATGCGAATAAGGATGCCTTCTAAAACAGTCTTCTATATTCTTTTGCACCAATTTTGCCAATGGGTAACTCATTATCAGCCCTGCCCCTCCAAATCCCATGTCATATGAATAATGTTGATTCGACACTATACACTCCGAATGAGCCCCAATATATATGTACTTAGTATGATCATATTTTGACAAAACATCCACCAAATTGTCAACAAAAAATATCGAGTCGTCGTCTCCCATGATATACCATCGTACCCCTTCATTCTCTTCCCTATAGACCTCGACAGCCGCATGTACCAACCGTGCTATGATTGGGTCAAGATGTTTTATCTCGTTTAATAACTTTGTAAGATCGTCAGAGATACGAAAAGGTGGAGATGCTGACGACCATGGTAGAAGATCTTCTGTTGGTTCCGTGTCAAGGTAGATGAAGCCACGAGTGACGTTTGGGCGCCACCATGACTCAATGTAGGATTTTCGGTAATGCCAAGCCTTTGTTGTCCCCACAAGTCCGAAAACAAGGTGAGAAATATTGGTGGCGTCGTCATATGATAGCGAGGACTGCTTGTGTGTTGTGACCTTGAACACTTCGGTTTGGAAATAACTAGTTCTGAACGGCTCGGTTTGGAAATACTTTGGTTGGTTTGAGAGCAAAACCACTATGACAACCAGAAGAATTGATCCCGAAACCATAAGCATTTTGCAACTAATGTCTAATTTTTGTTTCCGAGCAGAAGCAGCCATTGCTAAAGGAAAAAATTCAGATCGTAGTAAGATCGAGTAAAAATTAGTGATGCTTAGCTCAGGGACAGAGCTTGAACCAATTTGTTAGGGGACCGAAATAACAAATTTTAATTTCAAGGAGGCCAAACTGTAAGATCGAAAACTTAACACTGCTAGGTCACTAAATAAATTACAAAGAAGGCAAAATTTTTTGGAAGGGGCAGAGCCCACCCCTGCCCCAATAATGCTCCGTCCATGGCTTAGCTTACTTAAACATGCTCAAAGTTGCTTAAGAATGTATTACTTGCCGTGTTGTGATGATTGAAGGCTACAACAATCAATTTGATATGCTAAACAAGTAATGACATAACATCCAAATTGTATTTCTTAATGAAAAACTAAGTTCTTGTTTCTAAATAAAGGTTTATACATGTCGTAACAAATCACTAACACTTTTATTATTGGAAAGGTTAAGTAAATGCAATCGTAATTGTGGTAAAAATTCAGTTTGGGATTATTACCATCTACCAAACACATCCTTTTCCAACTTGTGAATGAGAAGCAGAGAACGACTTCCATTTAGCACAAAACATTAAAGAAATGAATTCCATCACGTTTCACCACCTATTTACTAATGTAAAAATAATAAGAGGTAATATATATTAGAGAATAATTAGGCCCAAGCCCGATTTGTGGGTTTTGGGTATTAGGGTTTCACTATTATATATAGTGCTCATGAATAAAGTCATACCTACGGGTTTTCTATCATCTAACATGGTTTCAGAGCTGGTCTGATCCTCAGACCTAGGTGGCTATGCTGAGCCGCCTTTTTGTACCACCCGTCAAAATTATCCATCTCTATCTCAAATATTATTCTATTAGATCTATCGCTGAAAAAAAAAAAAAAAAAAATTGTCGTTCATTAGATCTCCACTGTTCTAATATTTTCCAGTCGATCGTTGGTTCACCAGTCCACTTTGCGTGTGTTTTAGTGGTGTAGAAGATTGGAATATTAATGTTTATTCTGGCTTATGTTTGTACAGTGGAGATCTTGCAATAATTGATTCACAATGATGGTTGGTAAAATTAATGGAGCAAAAGAAGAAAAGTTGTGGCTGGATAGGTTCATCTTGCAATAATACATAGTTATTTAATTGTTTGTTTTTGTTTTATATCGAATCCAGGGTATCAATTCCCGAGACGATTTTTGTTGGTGTCGAATCCATGGTATCAATTCCCGAGACGACTTTTGTTGGTGTCGAATCTAAGGTTCTTATTCCCGAAACGACTTTTGTTTGGTGTTGAATCTAGGGTTTTATTCCGAGACAATTTGTTTGGGATACTGGGTTATCCCGTTTTATTTTGGTTATTGTTTTATTTTGTTTTGTTTTTTCTTTTTTAGTTTCCTACTCCAGTTCGAGCTTTCGCGATTTCGCCGTTCGAACTGCGGGAGAGTATTAGAGAATAATTAGGCCCAAGCCCGGTTTATGGGTTTTGGGTATTAGGGTTTCACTATTATATATAGTGCTCATGAATAAAGTCATACCTACGGGTTTCATCCTCTTACAATATATAGAATTAAAACATAGACCTAATATTAGACTTAATCCATACAATTCATGACAAATGTCATACACTTATTCTATCTCATCATTTTTAACCAATTAAGTTTTCAAATTAACCAATCACATCTTTAGGTCTAAATTTAGGTTTTAGTTTTAGGCCTACACTTGATTTTCCTAAAGAGGTATATACCTATTTTCAAGTAATAGCATGAAATGATACACCTACATACGAAAAATCATATTCAAATTATCTAATAATAAACATTTTCTAAATATTGGACAAATAAAAAAAATGGTAAATGATGAAACATTTTAGGTATTCTCTTTTAATGATCATATTTTGATAATCACTACATATTTAAGACGACATTGGCCTTGGTTGGATTTTGTGCATAATTTAAAGCCGAAGAGAATGATGATGATGGTGTGAATTAACTCCAAACGGTTTAAAAAATATGGCCAAAACAATACGCGTGTAAAGTCTTGGCAAAAAAATGTATTTTTTAAAAGGATAGCAGCAGCCCATGACACCCGATAGTTAGATTATTAGAAAAAAGATATAAAGCTTTAACGAGATGGTATAGAAGCATCGCCGAATTGGTGGTGGTGTTTTTGGCTAGAAATGGTGGTAGGTGTTAGCGGCCAAATTAGTGGTGTTGGTGGTAGTGTTGACTAGTGGTGATGGTGTTTCCGGCTGGAAGTGGTGATGGCGGCTAAAAGTGGTAGTGGTCTTTGATTTGTGGTGGTGGATGTGTTGGCGGCGGGAAGTGGTAGTGGTGTCGGCAGACGAAAGTGGTGATGGTGCTAGCGACATGATATAATGGTTACCTACAAAAACCATTCAAAATGTATCCGGGGGAATATATTTAATTTTTTGGTTTGTCTAACATGTGCTCTTACTCACTCCGTCCAAAATTAATAGTTCACGTTTTTTTTTTTTTTTTTTTTTTAAATGTCCCAATTTAGTTGTCTACTACTAAAAATGGATAGAGAAGTTTGATCGTTATCATATTACCTTTGGTTGAAGTTAATATTACAAACTTAAAAAAAATACATTAATTAATTAGTTAATAATAAAACTGTCATTCATTAAAAAAAAAAAAAACACCAATAATACTATATTTTTTCTTAAACTATGTATTTTCTGTTGAGAGACAATTAATTTGAGATGAATGAAGTATTAAATAAACCTCACACCTTTTTTTTCAATCCAAAAATGCATTTAATACATATTTATTAAAATTATAAATCATTACCACTTATAAATCAAATTTGGCCATCTTTAAACATTAAAATTTCTTACAAAAATGAGTATTGAATGCCCAAAATACCCCTTAATTAAAACAAATTTTCTCAATATAATTAATTCGGTTTAAATGGAAAGTTTTTAAGATACCTTTAATTAAAAATGATAACAACATCAATCACTAAATTAATAGCTTAACTATTGTTTAATCCTTAAACTTTTATCATTTGTTGTTTATAACTCACATATATATTTTTTCTCGCAATGACTACAAATTACACTCATCAAAGGTCACACAAAAACACAAATTCATAAGTATAATTATTTGCCGTTATAAATCGTCACTCAACATGAACATTCGTTTAGTTATACTTAAATGCGATTTTGCACTTAAAAATTTTCTTTACATAATTATTTAAACTAATGTCCTTAGATAAACCAGCCAAAACCATGCAGGTTCAACATGCAACACGTCCTTGTTAAAACTTAATCATTTGTTTGACAATTTCATCTTGTGAATATATTTTTCTGTTACTTTATAAACATGAAATACTAAATCCAGAAAATTATACACTTGTCTTTTATGTTTCTTAGCATGTCCAATCCTAATATTTACAGAAAAGATTTGTTCTCAAAATTGTATTTAGATTTTCTCGGAAAGAGATTAAACTGAAACGATATACCAGTTATAATACTTCACAGAGGCTTTTTCTATCACAATGATTCAAATAACTTAAAGTAATCATACCTTGCTCCGACGTTTGAACGAGTTCTACCATGCTTAACAATATTTTGTAATCGAAGGTCTTGTTCGTAATGTTGCAAGTCCTTCGGTTCTTGAGGATATTCAGTTTCAGTAAATAAATTCTTTTGTTTCTATCAAAAAGAAAAATAATATATGTAAGCCTATATCCCTATATCATCTCCTTTCAAGCTTGTCGATCTTTAACAAATCACCCGTATGCGATTCAAGTTTAATGATGAATCCATTTACATATCCAACGATTATGCTTATCGCCAAGAATATATTGTAACACCTTTAAATTTGTCATGCAAACATAAATCTACAATTTACATTATATACATGCATAAATATCCAGGCCTAAAAAACTATACCATTCAAAGACCATGAAATGCAAATCATGAGTATTTGATTCATTTATTGATTTTTTATGGAGAAAATTATCCCAAAAAAGCAATATTAGAACATAATGTTTTCTCAAAAACCAAATTTCATGCATTTGATAATCTATATACAATGAATATTTAACCAACATTTTTTAAATTTCATGCAATTAGACACATACGTGACCATGTCGTCATTCCATGCATATGTTCACATCAATTCCATGCATACGTTAGAAGAAATAAAATATATAGAATATGCCTGAATAGAAAATGCTTACTCAAAGTGAATGAACCGATTTATGTTCCTTTGTACTGATTTCATAGAATCCAATAAATCACGGTTATGGTTTTAATGAATATATGCTGAATCCATTCTAGAAGACCATATATGAACAAAATTTTAAAAATTCTTTAAAGACTTTAATGTTGGGAATAGGGAGGGAGTTTTTACCCTGTTTGTGTTTCGGGTTAACAAGAATAAAGGAATTTTTAAAATTGTGTCCTATATTCCTTGTAAAGAAATTCACCAACCTTTTTTATTTTTATGTTATAATAGAGTTTAATCGTGTTAAACCAAAACCTTAAACCCGAACATGGACGGAGCTAGGGGTTCCCGCGGGAACACCCCATGGATTTTTTCTATGTAGTGTTAATTTTTGAAAAAAACACCGATTTTTCCTAAATGCATCTTAAATGTACCCGGTCTTTCGAAATGTGTTTCCACTATTACGGTTCAAAATATTTTGTGCACCCGGTCATATTTGGTCCTTGTTCCGTCCCTGAACCTGAATAACACTTTAGGGTCGGGTATTGGTATGATTTGTTTTGTTCAATAACCCCAGAGGTGTGTTAAAGGTAAAGTTGGTAAAGCAACTAAGCATGTAAATGAGCTGGACGAATACGAACGAAGCCTTGTTCGTTTTCGTTTGTTTAATTTTAACTGGACACGAACGCTTAAACAGACGAATTTTTTTGTTCATGTTTGTTTATGTTCGTTCACTAAGACACTAAACGAACCCTAAATACACATAAATGATGAACATAAATGAACGAAGAAAAACAAACATAAAGTTTACCACATTATGCAAAATATTTTGCTTTATAAGTGTTGCTTTGTTTTAACAAACAAATTTTAAAATAATACAATTAAAATATATGATATACGAACATAAATAAATAAATGAACATAAACGAACGTTAATAAGCGCATAATCGAAAGTTCATGAACATAAATGAATGGACGCGACTTTTGTTTATGTTCGTTCATATGTAATTAAGCAGTAAAATATTGTTTATGTTCGTTTATTTATTGGGTATTAAATAAACGAACATAAACGAGCTTTTTATCAAACGGTTTATGAAATGTTCACTAAACGTTCAGTTCGTTTATACTCTTAAAAGCAACATCTTCAGACCTTCAAATTTAAGAGACCTCCGATTTTTATATATCTTATATACATTTAGGCTTCCGGTGTTTATAAAGTTTGTAATTTTCAAAACTCATATATATAATCACTAAGGGGTTCTTTGATAAAATTGAGTAATGTAACACTCAATGATTAAATGCTCACGAATGATTTTGAGGTTACGAGCGAAAACATGTTGTTTCACATATATTCTATCGGATCTGAACCGAAAAACTATCATCGTATCTTGTTGAGTAATAATTTTTTATTTTTTATTTTTTTAATTACCAATTTTAATATTTAATAAGTATGTTATTTGTTGACATATTTATTCTATTAAATTATATTAATGATAAATAATTCGTTAATAATGGTAAAGTTTGTATAGTTACACGAGAATTTTTTTTATTGTTGAAATAATCTATAACTCGTTAGAACAACATATAATTCTTCATTAAATTTAGGTTTAGTTATATTTTGTTTTATCTCATGAATGAAATAAAGAAAAATAAATAAATACAAGAATCACAACAATAAAATACATAGAAGTTAATTAACATTGAGTAAATCAACATGTATATTTTATATTTTCATTGTAACAAATAGATCAACTAAGAAATCATTAAAATGGTTTCTAAAGATGACAATTATAAAGTATTTACATGCCGAATCATTTTGCATGTCACATACGCCGGCTCATTCTATCCTGAATGATTAAGCGAGAACAAAAATGTTACCAAACAAGTTTTGTTCTTTGGACTTTGTGGCCAGAGTTAGGGCTTGTTTCTTTTTACGGATTAAGTGGGTGGGCGGCTACATTGTAATAATGCTTAATGGGGAGGGAGGCTTTTGGTTCTCTACCAATATAGTATTTATGAGAAAAGCATATTATATGTGTGAGGTAAATCCTTTATCTCACAATTAAGACTTATTAACGTAAAAAGAAACGCACTTGAGTATATGGGCCAATAGAAGCTATCAAACATGCCCACTAAAGTTCAATGGCTATATGTTTTATATTTTTTATTTTCAAGCCTTGTCGTTAAAAAGGGTTAAGTATATTTTTACAAAGAAACCTACTTTTCCAATATACACATTTAGTAAACCAACTTGTTTTATTACCGATATAGTCATTAAAACTTTCTAATTGTGAACAATATCAGAAACTTTCATTGCATCGTTAGTCATTTATCTTTGTTAGTGCAAATACTATGATATTTAATCTATACAGTCTCGTTGGTTTTGATTGATGACAAACATGTAACTTGTAATACATAACGTAAAATGTACAAGTTACTTGTAATCACATTTGTCTCAACATACATTCAACACCTCTCGATGTCTCAAGTCCTCGTATGTTACAACACAGGTTCGTACATGTTTGTTATGTGGCATTATGATCAAACCCATTAACAAATCATATAGAATGTTTAAAATACGTTTAGAGTCACTAAGTATTTTAATAGGTTAACCATTCTATTTAGAACCTCATTTTACATTTTGCATTCACAAGTATTTCAAAAGGTAACTAGACATTTTATTAACGAGTTACATAATACATTTTACAAGTTTACTTTGATAAACATTTTAATCTAAAATGGAAATACATGTTACATCATGGCATGCATCATCTTTGAAATCCTTGGAAGATCTCTTGAATATATTGGTTAGATTGACACTCAATATATCAAATGTGATCTTGGTAAGATATGGTAAAATCTTGAAAAGATTTGAAGAAAGATTTTTAGATTTCTTGTCGAGGCACCCACGACCAAAATGCATAAAGGTAGGAACCCTTTATTTGGTACCGTGGTCCGTGACGCATCTGTCCCACTTTGCCTATAAATAGAAGCCCATTGTTTTCTCATTTCTTTACCACTTGAAAACACATCTTCTCCACCTTCTTGCATACATTTAGATCAATCATTAACAATGTAGTAACATACATTAAACACCCTAATGATCATGATCATAATGCTTCTAACATTCATCTTTGTTGTAAGCATACTCTACATTGATCAACCAAGGAAAGCTTGGAGATCTAGCCATCCCCACTCACCACAAGTTTGAAGATCTATCACACCAAGTTTAGGGAACTTGTGATCTTCATCATGAAGGCTTCCTATCAATGGAAGTTCATTTAGAAGTAGTCATTCATATCCATTAGACATTTGTGTCATGGATCATTAGTGTAAACATCATTGCATCATAACAACACTTTCACCAAACTAGATTAGATGGTTTATGTGTTTGTGCCATAAAACACAAGGTTTGTTATGTTGGGCCATAAAACATATTGGGGGTGGTTGTACCCTTGTAAAAGAACTCGACATCTAGCTTAGTGTCGGAAATATTGTATAGGCTACGTTAGGTTGGTTCTACCTCGAACTAGAACCCGGTATTTAGCTTTGTACCGAGGAAAAGTGTGTAGCGGCGATTGTAAGGTTTTCTTCGCCGAGAAGGGAGCTTGTTGATTTAGTGAAGTAACTCTCGAGTTGGGTACTCGGGGGTGGAGTAGGGCGGAGAGGAGATCCGTGACCGAACCACTATAAATCATCGTGTTCGGTTTGCACTTTCCTTTCTTTATCTCTTTACTTTTATAGTTGCACTATACTATTGCTTGTGATGTGGTTTGATGTTAATGCTTGTGTGACAACATGGTTTACTATGCTTTACATTAGTCACAAACAATAATTGGAACTTTCATATTATAACAAGCTTCATAAGCAATTTGATACTAAAGATCTAAAGTTTTTAAGCGGTAACGTATTCACCCCCCTCTACGTTTCCACAATTGGTATCAGAGCCACGTGGCTCTTATTTTCAAAACAAATGGTTTTAAAATAGAGTACGATCCATGTATCAAATTACCATTGAAGCGAAAAATAATATGAAAAATGTTTTGCTTGTTATACTTAGAAATTTTGTTGTTAAATGTAACTTTGTATACAAGCTTGAAGGTTTTCTTGAAAAATAAAATAAAAGTTTGTTGAAAGAACTAGTAAGTATTGTATTGTGTGCTTATAGAAAATTTAGGAAGAAATATGATTTTAAAGGAGTGTTTGGGATAACTATAAATCTAGTTGAAAAATCACCTCTGTAAATGTTTAAGATAAGTTACATAAGTAGATATGTTGTTAAATATGTGTATAATATGTTTACTATCAAATCTAGTAAGACACACACGTTTTCTCTATGTCAAATACTAGTTTTGGTGAATGCGTCTCGAGAGGACCACGGCACCAAATCTTATAAAGGATCCCTTTTTTTGGTTCCGTGGAATCCGTGTACAAAGATGCGCTTTTTGGGCAACTTCAAAAAATCATAACTAATTAACCGTAAGTCCCGAGTCGAGCCACCTATCATTTTAAAGGGAATTGAGTCTACTTTCACTTAAAATACTTTCATGGCCTGAGTCTAATTTTAAATAAGTAAAATAGACCAAATACTACAGTATGTCTAAGATATTAAGTTTCGCTTTAACATAAAAACTCAAATTTTTGAATCAAACAATTTAAGTTGGTATTCTTAGAACTTTGATACAACTTCTTTTGAAACTAATTAATTTGGTAATATGTTTAAAGGAAACTAATCAAGCTTGGTATACATCGTCATATTTAAACGCTAAATGACGAAAAGTGTTTTCATTTATGCTATGCTAAACGACCACTTGTTTATGTTGTTTGCATATATGTTGCTTGCTTATTTTCAAATTGTTGTTTGTTTGTTTGCATAATACAAGTGTCAATCTTGCCATGTTATTTATTCGCTAGTTTGACGATTTCTTGTTTATGCACAATAGGACTTTGCTAGATTTTGTGCACTAAGTTGGAAAATTGTTTTACCATCGCTTGTAGAATTAGATCTCTTTCTTTGCATAGGTTATACTAAAATCTCATAACTTATGAAATGTCATAACTACATTATCAATGAGTACTAACTAAATTAGTCAAGTACTTTGAAAAATGGAGTTTTTAAAAGAGTGTTTGGTACAAGGACAAAAACAATATTGTATGATGTCATTTATGTGTTTCCTTGGGATGATAAACTAACTTAAAACATTGATGTATGCTAACCGGTTCATGCAGGGGATAGCACACGGGTGTTATCAAATTTTACCCATTTTCACTTATATGTGAAAATCGTTAGCCCTGTTCAAAATCAATGCTCCATTATGTTTGTGTATGTGTTATTGACTGTTCCTAACTAGAAATAGTTAATGCCATATGTTTTGAGAAAAAATTTGGGTTTTGAAAAGTCCGGACACCTAAAAATGGGTCACGTAAAGATTTCGGTCTCCACGGACCGGGCGGCACCACCATTTAAAGGTTTGTAAAATGGTGCCATGGATCCTACTGGTAATTGTTGAATTTTACTTAATCCCGCAATCTAATTTACCAAATTTCGTTTCTAGGATAGTTGTTAATGCATATCTTTCATACCTCACTCAACACATCCTCAATGGATTAACTTAGGATGTTTGACATGATCTTAGACACTTCCATCTCATTAGAAACTCCATCTTTGTATAGATTAAATCATGAATCCTTAGTTCCATAAATCAACACATTCAGGATGGTCATTTTCACACCTTATTTGTTACTTTTCCTCAAGTTTAGCATTTCTTAAAGCAAAGTCAAAATGACTAAATCCTCAACCTCAAATAAGCCACTTAAGAAAACCACTAGGATTAGCATTCGATCTTGTTGCTTCATTAACTTGAACTCTTCATCCTCGGACTCATTACCTCTCAACATCTCATCACCCATTCAAGATGTGAACTTTCTAAACTTGAGTACTCCAACTCCACCACCAAAATCACCAACCATTATGACTACTTCACAACCATCCAAAACACCTTCACTACCAAAGTCTCCAAAACTTGTACTTTGTGCAAACACCACCAAACATCTCCTCACCCATTTGCGGATGACTTAGATGACTACCAGAGACTAACAAATCTGTACTCATTATTTGCAAAGATATCATACACAAGTCTATCATATGACTATAGATATTGTTTTTTATCTACATGTATTGCCTCACTTGGTTAACATGAAAATAATGTGTCATCCTTCAAGACGATAAGTATTTACATAGAGTCATAACTCACGCATATGTTAAAGACATACTATCAAGTCTTGTTATCCTTGAGTTCAATCTAAGCTTTATAATCTCAACAAATTAGGATTGACAACTAAAGTATTTCATCCGAAATATTCAAGTATATGCGACTTACGATTGTAGTCATTAAAAGTCATATCCTAAAAATCAACACCCAAGTATTTTAACAACACATGTTGAAACACTTATCCAAAACAAACAACCCACGTGCCACTTATCCTCTTTGACACCTACTATCCCTCTTCCATCTTTTGGCACCATTAAGCATGTTGCTCATGAACTTCCAAGAGCATCCTTTAAACCAAACGTTCCCTTTCAAGGTGAACCTATACCTCACCCCAAGCTTCATAGACATACCCAAAACTTCAAGCACTTCACCCACTAGTTGTAGCAACCAATGAACCATAAGAATTAGTATCAGTACTTTTTGTGTTCAACATCTATGGACAAATAATCAACCTAAGTACTCCCATAGCACAACAAACCCCTACATCACCACATCCTTATTTAGACACACTAGAAGACCTACCACCTAGATCAACCAATCCACCATCCTTACCATCATTTGAATTCGTTGAGTGTATTGCTCAAAAATCCCTTGTGTCCAACACTTGTATTGAATCAAATGCACGTTTGAACAAACTCAACCATCCTTTCCCACATATAAGGACTTAGATAATTCATTATGGCTAGAACCTCAACTATCAAATAAGCATGGTGCTCTTGGTAATTGTTGTCAATTTCCACTAGGTATAAGTAGTACTACCTTCACAAATTATCAAAGTATTAGTAATACTTTGTCGTTAAACTTCTATAAAATTTCGTTAAACCTAAAATCAACATTTTAACAACATATGTTAAAATGCAATCTCAAAGCCAACATCATACACCCCAAGCAACAATGACTCTTGAGGAGTATACATAAGAAACTCGAGTGAATTCATCTTGTCATCATCTAGTGAATATAATCTTGAGACCAAGTTTATTTAGATGGGACTATCCGATTCAAACACTTTGGCTTCATATCTTCATTTAGGAAAACATGATGTTTTGAAGAACATTATGCCTAAGATTCATGCGTTAAGCTTTCATTTTGTTAAAAGGATATTGTATATCCTATGCATCATTCTCTCCTTGCGACATAAATAGTTGTGTTACAAGAGATTTCATTACACCTCATTGGCTAAATGATCTTGAAACAAACATCTACAAGTTCTATGAACTAGCATATCCAATTCATCTTGTCATACTTATTTTCATAAGCATGATAACTTTATCCCATGGGATAATCTCATTTGTTGAAAGATACTATTTGTATCTATTTCCTTTCAAGCGTACATCATAACCTAACCTTTCTCAAACCTTGTGCACATCCAAGGTTAAAACTACACATCTCTAGAGCATACACATGATCTATTGAAGTTGGTAACCTCACTTAGATTCTTGTTAAATAAAGAGCTCTCTTGAGAACGTTCTTAGTTTAACATATTCCATTCTCTAGTCTTAGATAATCAATTCACATTTAAAGTACACACTCAACATAAAAGACGTCATCCATTAGATCATACAATTAGCTGTGTAATTTGAACAACTTTAGATTCTAAACACAAGATTCAAAAACATTGTTTATCAAACACACCATTGTTAAAATTCATGTGTATAACATGACGTCTTCATCACCTTAGTTATATTGCATATTAGTTAAGTCACATTAAGCCAAGTATTGGTAAACTATCATCTTTTATGCACTTTAATATGCAAAGGTAGGAGTTCCCATCTTTCTAACATGAGAATGACTATTGGAGAACCTATTGCACTAGAAACTCAATTTGACCTAACGGTTGAATTGCTTCACGAGAGAAGTTGGGTATGTGGAATCACCCGAAAAATGGTCGTGTTTAGCCTTAATTGAGCACCGCTAGTAATAGTCTCATATTCATTCTCCAACTTGAAAAATCTGTATTCCTATACTTGCCTAAAGTAAGTGTTAAAACATTGATAGTTTGCCTTGCCTTAGGAATACTAATCAAACAAGTAGTATATATGACTTTTCTTTTAAAACCACTTGCATTGCACTTACATGTGTTGATTACATGTTCTTGTTTGATATGATAAGTTGATTTGACATTATCTTAGTGTTTGATAACTAGTCAAATGTGTAAACCTTAATGCGGTTTATTTTTCATAATGCTTGTATTCTTGTTTCATGCTACTAAGCGTTTAAACCTAAACTTTATTTGCATATGCTTACTTTGAATTATTTTAGCATGATTAACATGTTACTTATGAACTCATAATATGGCATTTTGATACGTGATAATTTTGATATGATATATTTGTGTTTGAAAGCTATTAGTTGGCATTCATTACATCTATGTGTATGCGATCCAAATGATACATGCTCTTGTTTAAAATGATCAATTGTCTTGACATTTTCTTGGTGTTTTGTCACCTACTTGATTAATTGTCAAATGTGTAAACCCTAGAAAGTTTTGTCTTTGTGATGCTTTTATGCTACCTAATGTTAAAATTAAACATGATTTGTATATTATTTAGGTTGAAGAAATTTTTGTCATCTATATAATGTTTCACATGACTAATATGTTATTTGTGAACTCATAATATGTCATTGATGTATCCATGTTTGAAAGCTATTGTCTTTTGTTGACATTCCTTAAATCTATGCACAAGATGGTCTAAATGATACATGCTTCAAATTGTTTATGTCTTAAACTTGGCTTGCATAAATCTTTCATCTTGTTTCTTTGCTTCTTGTCACACACTATATGTTTGCTACGTGTGCACATATAATTTACTAAAAGTGCTTTTGGTATGACAAACTTTTAGAAGCCTTTTTATCTTACTAATTAATCACATAGATTATTGTATATCAAGTATGCTTAAATATCACAAGTCTAACGACAAAACAATATCAAAATGAAATGTCTTGAATAAAGTCGTATTCTTGCATAATATGATTGTTTTGATGCTATCTTGTGTGGCGATTTCTTGTCTAGTAAGTGCAATGTGTTGTTTTTGCTTATATAATATGTTATCATTTGAATTCTATCATGTTAACATCTTTTTATTACTAACAAATTTGTATTGTAGGTTGATAAA